>JAFFJZ010000012.1:4963894-5584381 GCA_018340375.1 Gonatopus flavifemur | reverse complement strand
TAACATACTTGAATGAAGTGGTTAAATTGGTTAGAATAACTACTCAAATGTATATCCACGTACATTTATATTCATTTTTTTACTCTTCTTCCCACAAGAACAAGGGCTTTTGTATACTTTCAGAATGAATGTACTTATACTTATTGTATTAGAACATGTGCTTCATTTGAGGTTCAGTTTCAATTTAAAATTCGCAGTATGTCACATCATAGAATTTTAAACTCACCCTCGTCCTCGGTAATTTCATTTTCCGCAAACGTGACTTTCGTTCTTGTCGGGTACTGTATTCTCGAGATCGCAGAAGGCATTGCCCCGGTCAACGTTGATTGTGAGTTGCACGCAATACTGCTCATAGAGGAGGGTGGTTTTATGCTACGCTGAATTACCCTTATCCCCATCTTGACCATAGTTTTACGATGAAATTTCTCATCGGTTCGCTCATCTGAAAAAAACAAAACAAATCTTCCATATCGTCATTCAAGTACTACAATGAACGAGAAATTCGAAGCCTCTGTCTGGGCTCTTTCATTTTATCCTTCTTCGTGTTCCGAGTCTATTGTTTTAGGTTCATATTGCATTTTGCGTTTATTTAATCAAAGACACTCGGCAACTCGGATATCCATAAATTCTACCTTTATTAGAGGAATAATGAAGTTACCCGGGTAGCCTAATCAACTTGATATTGTAATTTCATCCTTGCTCTCCCCACTTTTCTTTATATTATATTTTAAAATTATCAACCAACACACTGAGAAAAACAATGTGTTTTTGGCAACCCCGCCAAGGGTTTGGCAGGTATTTGATTGAGTCAACAGCTTGATATAAATCCCCCGTCATTTGGTACAAAAACCCATGTTTGGTTGATTCAACCCTGTAGCGATATTGTAACTAAACAAGACGCGCGTTTCAGTTAATCACCATGTCTTTAATGGAAACACAACGAAATTTGAACGCATCATTTTAAACAGTTAATTCAATCTCATATCGAGCTGATTGAAATGCATCAGGTGTAATTGAAAAGGATGAGCATTTGAGATAATATTCTCATTCAATTGCATCTGGAGAATTGGTTAATTGAACGAATATCCAATAAGTTTGGCTGAAAAGTGGCGGGGTTGAGACAACCTTATCAACACGGAGAAAAATGATTTTGAAATTGGTAGCGATGATCACTATCTTGCCTGGGATTGAAGCAAATTTTTGAACAATAAGCAATGAGTGCTTGTGATGATAGGAATGAGTAATAGAAAAATAGCAAAGGGTACTAATGTGTATAGTAATAAAAAATTGTATCAATCATGCCTATACTGTGAAGCATTCAGCGACAAACGTAGTTAGCGATGGTTCCCTCAGTCATTACAAAAACGTCATGAAATTAAATATAAAACGTTGTATTGCCCAGCGTGGAGAGTGATTCATAATATTTCAAGGCAATGATTGCCAAGCAATGTATAGAGTAGATTCCAATACAGAAAAAAAGAATAGAACCATTTTACGATTGGAATCATTCATAACATTTCGAGGTAATGATTCTCAAGCGTTGTATGCCGTACATCACTGAGATTATTCATAAAGTAAGTTGCTGAGGTATGAGTACGAATCTACCAGGTGTGTAAGTATGAAACCGGAATTTTCGTACAGAAAAAACACGTTTATTGTAATGATATGATACAAAGTAACTTATTCAAAGTATTGTCCGTCGCTATCTATACATTTTTCCCATCTTTCTGGCAATTTGTGGATTCCGCGCCAAAAGAACTGTTGCTCTTTTGAGGCAAACCAGTCATCGAGCCATTTTCGTACATCTTCGTAAGAAGGAAAGCGTTGCTCAGCAAGTGCGTGTCCCATCGATGCAAACAAGTAGTAATCGGATGGGGCAAGGTCCGGTGAGTAAGGCGCGTTCTGAAGAATCTCCCAACGGAACGACTCTATCGTTTCCTGGACCTGTTTTGCTTTGTGTGCTGGTGCATTGTCATGCAGCAAAATCACCTTGTGTCGTCTTTGTTGGTATTCTGGTCGTTTTTCACGCAAAACTCGATCCAAATTGATTATTTGTTGTCGGTAGCGTTGAGTATTGACAGTTTCCCCAGGTTTCAGCAGCTCGTAGTAGATCACGCCCTTCTGATCCCACCAAACACACAGCATTGTCTTTCGTCCGTAGCGGTTTGGTCTTGCCGTCGATGTTGATAGTTCACCCGGAGTAACCCATGACTTTTTGCGCTTAGGATTCTCGAAATATATCCACTTTTCATCGCCAGTCACAATTCGATGGAGAAATGACTTTCTTTGGAACCTGGCGAGCAGCATTTCGCACACCGAGAGAAATTCTTATAGTGGCCATAACTAAAACGTCTCAACTAAATATTCTTAATGACAGCTACTAAAAATTTGGTTGATTCAACCAAGATATTATAGTTAATATAATCCAGCTTGTTTTCGTATTCAATTGTTTTTGGACACTCTCCTTTCTGTCACACGTACAGGATGCGTGGATCAAAGTTGCAAAAATTGCTGTTTCAAACTGTGCAATTTGGATCTTCGGGGGTCTAAAAGTATTTCTTTCTACAATGACAGTGTTATCTCTAGAAGACATTTACCGTTACACGCAGAAACGTAGGAACAACTATCGATATAGGTTATAAATTGGAATGAAACGGTATACCGATGGTAGTTGGCCTGGTCGACATTGCGATCAAAGTGGATCAAATGCTCAGAAATGAGAGAAAAATTGATACCAGTGTCATTTTTTCAACCTGTGTCATATGAGTTTTGTAGATTATTATCTTGTACGGATTTACAAGGCATATTTTGACCAGGATTTATGAATTATCCTATTATAGTGTTGCTTACTATTAGAACATTAGTTGTGTTTGAACTACAAATGAAGTAATTTCGATCCAAACCTTTGGTTTCATCGCACAATAAAAATATTAGTAAGTGATACTAAAAAAAAATAGTTGAGACGTTATTTTACTAATTTTTTTGGATAATGGCAACTAATACTTCCTCTCAGTGCATGATGTTTTGCGGTTTTCCTGCTGTTTTTCGTTGAGTTAATGTGGAACCCATTTCCCCACCTTTTGTATCTTTCCCATGGCTTTCAACCGAAGCGAGATGGCTTCTCGGGTCACCTTTAACTGATCCGTCAGTTGTTGTGTTTGAGCGTCGTCTTCGTCCAACAAGGCTTGCAGATCAGCGTCTTCAAACTTTTTCGGTGGTCTTCCACGTTCTTCTTCCTGACGTCAAAATCGCCACTTTTGAACCGTTTGAACCACTCGAAACACTGTGTTTTACCTAGAGCATGCTCACCAAACGCCTCCACAAGCATTCGATGCGATTCGGCTGCGGTTTTCTTTAGATGAAAACAGAAAAGTAGTGCTGTCCGCAAATCGTAATTTGTTGGCACAAAACTCGACATGTTTATCTCTAATAAACTAATGCTACTGAATGAAACTCGTGTTATTGTGAGTTGGAAATCTTTGTCGGATATCGATACAATAACAAGACACCGCTGACATGATGTGTCGGTAACTGCATCGACATCTAGCGCCACCTATAGATGAATTCTGGTTTCATAATTACACACCTGGTACGAACGATTCATAAACTTTCAGTAAATTGAAAATCTCAATCGTGCGGTAGAGCTAAGTCGGTATAAGCGTTACTTCGGTTAAGTTAGGTTGGGTAGGTGAATAGGATCGAATCCCCATTACAGAGAAAAAAATTTCTTTCTATCACAGCCCTGCATCCGGATCAGTGAGACAAAGAACCGTGGTGGAAGTTTGAATTCTAAAAGAATTAATTTTTTTTGCGTAATATTTGAGGATAATTCACGGCATCCTTCTTTCGAATGATGACATTGATCACTAAGTTTTGTGCGGAATAGGAAGTATGTTTGTTCAGTTCATATTGTAATATAAACTAAATGAATTGGCAGTGATCTTCATCTGAAGATAGGAACTATTACTACTCCCCGCGAAAGGAACTGTTGATAGAAAAGTTCAGTTGTCACCAATTTGCTAATCCTTTTTAGCAATGATTCCTCGTATTTCTAGTAATCATTCACTGTTCTTTTTTCTCCATGAATGTGATCGCTTTGGATATGTCATGAAGTTCATCACAACCCAAGAAATTCAATGCAGATATAGACAAGCATTCGTTGAAAAAAGAATGATTTCCTATTCATATGAAAAAAAAACGTGATTTTACATAGAGTATGATTCACTCATATTCACAGATTCTATATGAACTTTCATACGTTCCATAAGACATTACGTCAATTGTATCTTCTAGATCGGAGGAATCATGTTCAAAATGGCGTTCTTGGGTTGAGGTTATTTGGACAGCCTCCATAGCTCAGTGGGTAAAGCGCTAGTCTTCAATGCTGGAAGTTGTGAGTTCGATTCTCGCCAATTGTGGAGCGAAATTTGCATTTCAGAATTCATCCGGACAGCATCGTCTACGCTAAAACACAACTGGTCAAGCATCACGGACGGAAACAGCAACGACCCCCATCAACAAAACAGGGAGAAAATGAGACAGACCATGGTAGGAAGAAGAGGAGAGCCGGTCAATAAACATTCCAACAACAACACTTGACATAAATTCCCAAAACATTGTGTAAATTTATTCGGAGAGTCCACATGAAAAATCTTTTTTTTTCCTCATTCGATCATTGCATTGAATTGCTATATTCTATTCAGCGGATAACCCATGAAATTGAATAAATTGAACTACGATATCGATGTTATGGTATGTGACATTCAATCAAATGTTACATGTCGTTATTTGAAACTATTTTGATTCAATATAAATATGTTTCACGCTCTTGCAAAGGAAAGAATCAATTGAACCAAATCCATGAAAATTACAATCAATCGCTCAAAGGATTGACTTAATTGCTTACGGGGTTGAGACAACTTCCTGTTCCAAACTCATTAGGCAGTTCAGTCAATTCCTAAATTCATTTCGCCGTATCCAAATGCGTGGCGGGGTTGAGGCAACTGAAACTCAGTTAAATCAAACTATCCTTTTTCTCAGTGACATCGTTCACGAGGGGTCCTTATTCTCACTCGAAGAGTATAGTTTTATCATCAATTCAAGAAGAGAATATTAATTGATTAGAATACTTCGGAAATATTATTATACGTTACCGATGTAAGCTCTGATGTCATAGCTCGTCCCTATCGGAGCCCCGTTATATTTCTTTGCTGGGACTAATTGAATCGATGGTGGTGCCAGAGGGGTGATCTCCATCGTGAATGCGTACGCGTTGGGGCTGAATCTTTTTACAAGAACTTCCTGAAGCAGAAATATATATCGCGATTATCGTTATATCGAACAACTCTGTTAGATACACAGGGTCAGTCGTAGGAAAATAAAATCTTCATAATTCGATTATTATCAATCAATTTATTTTTCTGAAAAATAAATACACCAGAGTACCATCATTACTCAATTCACTTCACTTCGATTATTTTTTGATCATTGAAACAATATAATTTCCAGTCTATATTCTTATCCAACTCGAATACGATCTGCCCAAATGTTTTACAAAGTATTGTTTTATCAAGTATTTTGATAAACCATTTACCCAATAAACACACGCACGTTTTAAAAACGTCAAAAACAGTCAATAACCACACGTTGTGAATTAGTAATATTCTTGCGTTGATTCAACGTAAAAATGTCGCGGCAGATCACGTATTTTTCAACCATAAAATAACGTCATATCAACGGTTTGAACATCGTTTAAAAGACGTCAAGTATTGACGTGCCCTAATGATGGTTCTAAAACGTGAATTGAATCCAACAAATTATTTTGAAAACTTCCCATTCAATAGCGAGAACAATAGTATTTCTGAGTATGACAGAATTTGGAAAGTATGCCACACTATTTACGTACTATCTTGCTCTTTGTTGACATTTTAACCATTGTTCGGTTTCGTTCGATATTTTTAGCAGAATATATCTTCAATTCAAGTTCAAACACAAGGTGTTATAAACCCATTTTAAATGCGTGATTTAAACCCGTTCAAAACACGTTTTTTCAGGACGTCGTTTGATGGTTACTTTTGAATATTAGTTTAAATTACACGTCATCAGAACGTAATTCCTGGTCGTCTATTTCCCTGTTAAATTCCAACTAAAAATCAACAACTGACGTCCGTTTGACAGTCTAACGTTCTTTCAACGTTGAAATAACGTGTGTGTATTTATTGGGTATCTGCAAAAACAGCCCCATGAAATATGGATGAGATGGATACTTTTTCAGGCATAGATTGCGATTTCGTTATCGGGTTCGGGGTTCGAATAATATCCAAAGAAGTTCCAGATGTGTTGTAACCAGGTACTGCCCGATGGTTTTGGATTTTCTGGGTTAGCTTTCATTTGAGCTTCGATCCATTCTACGAAAACCGATACCTTTATGAGTATTGTATTAGCATTGGCGGGTACACCACAAACATTGTTCATTGCGATTGTTATACCGACAATTTCTTCACGTTTTAGTTCTGGATTGTAATATATTAATGGATCGCCATCGTCTCCCTGAAAGAAACAGATTTTTGAAATAAGAAGCATCGGAGGAGGGAAAAATAATGAAAAATAATAACTTACGTGACAAGCGCCGACTTTTTTCGTGATTTTCTCAGATCCAGTACAGATGTGTTCCTTCGTTAAGAAGTTTTCATGGAGATAAGGACTGTAACTTCGCCAAATGTCGACACAAGTTTTGCTATCGATAATGGGTAAATATACAAATCTTTGATTCACGGAGAATGAAGGTTGCTGGTCGTTTCCCCAACCGACTAACGTTCCGTGTCCAACTGGCGTACTTCCGTTGAGTGGGAGAGCGATTGATTTCACGTATTGGGTGAAATGAAATGGTTCTTGTAGTTTTAGGAGTCCAATATCGTTTCTTTGTAAGTCCCCGATACTTTATCAGAGAAAATAAAAGTGAATGTGACACATGGATTTGCATGAATCGGTATCGAATATTATTTCGCTCGTTACTTACTTGATCCAATCAGTATGGAGGATTGATTTCGCAGCTCGGACAGCTTGAACGTACCGGTAATAGCCCGAACTAGCCTGTCCCGCTATGACGATAATGCCCGACGGATCGGTGTTGTTGATACAATGAGCGGCCGAGAGTACCCACATCTCACTTAGAATACCACCCGCGCAAAACCTTCCAGCATTCGCTATTTTGGCTACATAAGGGTATCTATCGCTTTGACTTTCGATCGACCCAACCAAACGTCTATTACGGCTCCGTAATTTCGCTGCATCTGAAAATAATTCTTCCTCTTTTCTCTTTTTCTTAATGATTTTCCAAGTCTCGTCGACTTACCGCACGATACGACGATGATCAGTAGGAGAAACGAAATTGTCGATTTGAATAACATGTTCGAAGAAAAGCTATTGCTAAAACAATGACGAGGAGCTCATGAATTTTCAGTTTTTATACGTACCTTTTGTAGTTTCCCTATCAAGTTTGAGGGGGATTTCTTTCTTTTTTTTATTCCATCTTCAAATTTACAGTTTTAGAAATATCTACGTGGAAGGGGAAAGAAGATTGACGACAATCATTTCTTTTGACAATCCCAAGTAAGAGAAATCGATGTGAATTGATTCAAATATCAACCGTTATTATTCCTAGAATGAATTGGAATCACGTGTTCACGTGTAGATAAGAATGGCAAATAATTGACAAATAATTAATCCATTTTCCTCTCTTTCTTTCTCTTTCTTTTATTTTTGGATTCGAATTTAAATATACGTGAAGATTAACTTCAAATTCTCAAATATTTGAATCGAAAGATTAATAAAGCCATTCAAAGAACTAAGGAAGGAAAAAATCACTTTCCACAAAGAGATTGATGGCGAAGAATTGAAGTACTCGAGAACGCATTTGTCCCTCTAGAAAAAGTGAGAAATAATATTTTGTTGGGATTAGGGTTGAATTGATTGTCAATATTTTTGCAACAAGAGGAGAACGCTGACTGAGTTAACAACTCATACCACGAGATTTTTGGGTCTAAAAAATACTACAGGGTAGTCTTCCTTTTTTTCGCATTAACGCGTGGTGAGATTGCGGTAGTCTTCAAGGACTCCATGATAGGGGCTAACAGTTCTCATAGTATGGGATTCCTAACCCACCGTTGGGGAGGAACTAGGTTTTCTATGGAACTGAATTGACAAGAATTTTTCAATCATTTGTTGTAGGAATTCTTTCATCCCTGCCCAAATTTTATCTCGAAACAATATTCTTTCTATCTTGTCAACCCTGGTGGATATCACTTTGGCAATCTTCTGCGTCCCAGTGAGACATCCCAACAACTCAGAGAATCCATAGAGTCATTTCTACTTTACTCTAACTTAGTAGAGACGCCCTTGTAATTCAAGAGACTTGTAACTCGATTCTAGAGAAAAAAAAATCTCGAGAAAATTTGGTTTTATTTCAAGTTCTTCTTCGGTGCATCGTTACAAGACTAAACTAAACAACTGATTTCCAGTGTTTTAAACGTGCATAAGTAGAAGAAATTTCATATAAGGCACTAACAGTGAGTTATGAGAAAAATATGAAGCTGAAACTGGCAGCCATAAAGGTACCCATGTGTGTACGGACCCATGGCCCAATGATGGACCAAACCTGGCACAAGACCTGCCAAGACTTGCCTTGAATAATTTACCAAACGTGGCCCAGGCTTGGGAATGATAAGATCACGACAAGCTTGGGCCAGTGGTTCTGCCAGGCTCGGTCCAATTCATTTACCAAGTATTAACCAATGCTTCTTCGATCGCAGATATGGATGAAAAAAGTAATTGATTCATATTTCAGTTCATGACTTACTCCCTCAGAATACCGTACATGAATTATCTTAAAACGATAGAGAAAATGTGACAAAAATAGGACAAGCTTGTATGATCATTGGAAATTTTGCGTTCTTTGATATTTCAATCAATTTTGATTCTATTGTTGAATTATGCTCGAACTAAACTAATAAGATCTTGCTGAAATACTATGACATAAATCTTATAATGATCTGATCCCGTATTCCAACATTGGAATCCCCGAAAAACTGATGGCTTAAACGATTAGTTTACACTATAGTATGTAGGATTAATTATGGCAGGAAGATCGGGCCAGCCCTGACCTGATGGTTATCCCCAAGTCTTCAGCCATTGTAAATTCCAAATTCAGTCAATATTCATAAACATTGTGCCACTCATGTGGGCAATATTGGCACAATTGTTCTCAACGAATGCTCGATTCTTACACTTGTGCCAAGCTTGTACCAAATTTAGTGAAAATTTCAAAAATATTAACAAATGCACCATGACTGACTATCCATTGGGAACAACGGGACAATCATGGAACAACATTGGGCCAATTGTTCTTCACGGGGGTTTGTTTCTGACACATGTGCCAACCTTGGGACAAGCTTGGATTTTTTTCAATCTTGGCAATACCTGCATTCAGCTACAGCAGCTAATTTGATGCTATTTGGCTGCTGCAGCTAAATTATTTATCCCGTGTGGGATTCTAGTGGGATGTTGTGCTATCTAGTCAAGAGCTCATCTTTTTGGGGATTTTTTTGGGGAGTTTTAATGAATAAATCTTGTAATTTCACAATGTCATTGGTACCAGGAATACGCTGTATATTAAATCCTTGAAATTCAATCGATATTTTTATGAATTTCTTTCAGGATTTTTCAATATCTTTGTTCCCTCCCTCCATTTCGACTTATTCGAAAATCTCTTCGCATTATTTAACGAGATACATGAGTTAAAAATTACAATACAATTGATGAAGAAATTTATGTATGTGCTCGTACGCGTGAAGCGGATACACATATTCAGGGTGTGTCAAAAAACCATGAGCTTGTTGTGTATTCAGCTGCCATTTGAAACCTCAGGCTCTTGTGGCTGTAATAAAACGATATTTCCATTGTTATTCTTCACGTTTTATACTTAATTAAAAATGCTCAATTACCGTGAATAATTTTTTGCACCCCAGTTCTTTCTAACTCCTTTATATTGTCTTGATTAAATTTCAAAAGAAATTGGAAATTGATTTTACGGAACTTTGAATTGTGAACCTCTTCTCTTCAACCCGGTTATGCATACAGCAGCATTGAAAGAGGATAGCAATTTCATTTGCACAAGTGTCGGTGCAATTTTTTAGAACTATATTTGATGACCGTGCGAAAGAAGTTTGAAATCATCTTCATTAGGCTAATTAAGTTTTATTCTGAATAAATTTCGATTGAATTGTTGTTATGAAAATAATTATAAGAATTATATGGCTGGTTATCTTTTGGAGCGAATAAATATTTGAAATTTTCTTTTGGAAGTTTAACGTTTGTTTCATTCAAAGTGAATAGGAGCTGGAGTGCCATTTCACGATAAATATTCATCTGTCACAAATTTTTATGTAGAAAATTATTGCAAGGATGAATAGTTCTCAGGGATTGATCTATAACATGGGTAGTATGATTTTGCTCTACAAAAAATTTGAGGCAGGGGTCTTCCCACACAGCACATAATATTGCAGCAATATCTAGGGTCACACGAGACGAGATTCTCGACGATACTTTGAGAGTCTCGCTTCGGTATCGAGAAATACTATCAGATGTGAGTATCGTCTCGGTGTTGTTTTGGTATCGTTGGACACGGTATCGGTATCGCCTAATATTTCTGATGAAAGTAGCAGTACTCCACCATCATACTCTGAATATCAGTGGAGCAGTATCATCTGGTCACATGAACAGCACAGCTTTGTTCAGTTGATAATAAAGACATAGAAAACCGATATTTCAGAGTACGGGAGCAAAGTTTTAGAACACAAGCCTAGTTATATACAGGGTGGGGCATTTAAAGTGTCGCGGGCGTTTTTTCCAAAAATAAAATGAGATACGAGAAAATTTTTCGGACAAAAATTGTAGGGTATCGAAGGGGACATCCGATGGTGGCCTTGGCTTTGACCTCAAATCTCATCTTCAAGGGCATTCTGAGGTCAACTCTCGTTTTTTAAATAGCATCTCATATTTTTTACTGCAGATTTGGATTCTAGGTCAAAAACCAAGAAACTTTTGTCTGAACCATTTTCCTGAAATCCGCAAAGATGGCGCTCTAATCGATATTGTTCCATACTGAATCTGACATTAGAATAACTCGAAAACGAAGGGTCTTGGAGGAGAATGTTTCGGACAAAAGTTTTCTGATTCCAAGAGGGACCCCTTGAACTGAAACGGTGGTGATGGGGTATAACAGACACAACACAACACGTTTCAATCGTCTACATCACTTGGATAATTTTAATGCAGTAGATGCTCAAAATGATGGCCTTCGACTTCAATACACATTTCAAAACGTTTTACAAAAGATTGCTGAACTCGTGTTAAAATATCTTCATTGATGCTTGCGCATGCATTGATGATTCGTTGACGCATATTCTCAGGTGTAGTCGGTGCTTGTTGATAAACTGTATCTTTTATGTATCCCCATAAAAAAAAATCTGGAGAAGTAAGATCCGGAGAACGGGCAGGCCAATGAACTGGTCCACGACGTCCTATCCATCGTCCAGGATAATCTCTGTCCAATATTTCTCGAGCTGTGACTGCATAATGGGATGGACAACCATCGTGTTGATACCACATATTCAATCGTTCCTGAATAGGTATGTCTTCAAGTAATGTTGGAAGTACTTGATCTAAGAAATGTCTGTACTTCTCTCCATTTAGCGTATCTGCAATGAAGTACGGTCCAATTACTCGAGATCGAAAAATACCACACCAAACATTCACAGCCCATTGTCTTTGATGCTCTACTTGACGTAACCATCTTGGATTTTCTGTCGCCCAGTAATGCATATTATGTCGATTTACTTGACCATGATTGGTGAACGTCGACTCATCAGAAAATAATATGTTGATGAAGTTGTTATTGTGCATTTGCGCTAGACCCCATCGACAAAACTGTACACGATTTTCGGAATCATCACCGTGAAGGTCTTGATGCAAACAAATGTGATACGGATGGAATTTGTGACGTTTCAGTATTCGAAGAACACTTCTTCGAGAAATTCCCGAATGGAGTTCAATTTCACGAGAGCTCACGGGTGGATTATTGGCTACTGCAGCTAGTACATTAACTTCCGCATTTTCTCCGCTAACAGTTCTCATTCGATGTCGTTTTTCCCTTGTAACACTTCCCGTTTCTGAGAATAATTTTGTAATGCGTTGAAAATACCTAATGGATGGCGTTGTTCTTTCAGGAAATCGTTCTGCATACAAGTCATTTGCTTGTCTGGGGTTCTTATGCACTTCACCGTAAATGTAGATCATATCGATCTTTTCAGAAACCGTGTATCGGATATCCATGATTTTCAATTTGTCATAAACCAAGTAATAATCAAATGTAACTGACAAACTGACTTTCAAAATCGTGAATTTTCACTGAACCCCGTCGTTTGTTTACATCGCGTGAGCTCTGAATGGTGGTAATGTAGACGATTGAAATGTGTTGTGTATTGACAACTTTTGTACGAAACATTCTTTTGCAAGACCCTTCGTTTTCGAGTTATTCGAATGTCAGATTCAAAATGGAACAATATCGATTAGAGCGCCATTTTTGCGGATTTCAGGAAAATGGTTCAGACAAAAGTTTCTTGGTTTTTGACCTAGAATCCAAATCTGCAGTAAAAAATATGAGATGCTATTTAAAAAACAAGAGTTGATCTCAGAATGCCCTTGAAGATGAGATTTGAGGTCAAAGCCAAGGCCACCATCGGATGTCCCCCTCGGTACCCTACAACTTTTGTCTGAAAAATTTTCTCGTATCTCATTTTATTTTTGGAAAAAACGCCCGCGACACTTTAAATGCCCCACCCTGTATATATTATAGATATATACGGCTCTTTTTGAAGAGGAATTTTGTCCCATGTTCCATTTTGAAATTCTCCTTTTCTATTATTCCCACACTGAAGAAAATCAACAGTATTGATATGTCCGAATATTATTAGATCTTTATTCTCAAATAGTGCTTCCGCGAGATTCGAGAAATTATCGATCTTGTCTTGTCTTGTCTCGGAAATCGAGACAATATCGAGACGAGATGCGTAAAATACTATTGAAAACCCGTATTAGCGACCAAAAATAAATTTCATTGAATTTGAGCGGCTCATCTGAGGTATATTTTTTTCTGTGACCAAACGGCCCTATTTTATGAACACGTCTCGTATATTATTCTGTATAAATTGAATATAATTTTGAAAATTATTTCACTCGGGCATCACAATTGAGCATGTGCTCTGGCATCCTTGGATCCCCCATTGTTGCGCCTCTGCTGTTTGATTGGACTGAACACACGGAAAAAAATACCCATGTAAAAATTACATGAAAAGTGAGGTAACGATTACAGGGTGCATCTCGTGTAAAATTTACTACACAGTCCTGTTGGATTTATATTGTTATCCTACTTCAAAGGAACGCTTCTCCCATTTACTTCGGTAACAATGTAAATGTAGCATTGATTCCAATGTAAATTTTACTCCAATTGCATTTATATGAGTAGTTATGTTAAATTAACAACAATCAATGTAGAATTTACATCGCACTTTTTTCCGTGCAATAATGGATAGTTGCTGTAAACTCAAAGATCATATCAGCTAATTGAAAATGAAAAGTTATTCCCGTAGAATTCACCCTTTATTCATTCAATATCTTTTTCAAAATCCCACAACATAATCAAATTTTCAAGAAAAAGAGCTAAAAGAGCTTTTATCATAATTCAATTCCTTGTACTTCATCAATATAATTCCAATTTTCTTGCGATCTGAACCTGATCCATGCTGTTTTTTTCGAGGTTTCCTCATCACATCTTGGAACTCTCTTATTTTTATCAATTCTCATTTCGGCAATGCTTGAACACTCAAGGAATTTATGGTGATTTCTTTAAAGTCCATAGCAGCTCAAGGTCACTTTTGTCAGACAAGGCACGAATTGATTACCATAATGTACATGCTTGTTTTTGATTCTGAAGTGAATGATGAATAGATTTATAAATTCAAACAAATGTTCCCTTTCAGCGGACATATTTGAGATAACGTCGAGCCAAATCAAGGAGATCGATTCAAATTTGGAAGCGAACTGTGTAGGAGGAGGAAGAATCGAACATGATCCACAAGAAAAAACTCTCAAGGTCTACGGATACTCCCAAGTAAGTGTGAAAACAACAGCACCTATCGTTAATTTGATTTACACTCGTTCACCCTCGATTTCGGGATTTCAGGGTTTCGGAAAGGCCGACCATAGGATAACGGTTGAAGTGTTGAAGAAAATGTACCCTGATTACAATATCACTTGGTCCGACGAGGGATATTAAATTAATGGATTATTTTCATGGCAAACAAAATAAATTAATTACGATAAAAATGGTATTTTTCATTCTTCTGTTCTTCCCTTGATTACACTGATTGAAAGGGTCTATTCGAATATTCGACAGCTAGAAAATTTAGTCACTGTGAATAAAAATTTAGTTGAGCCAGCTAAATTTTATTTGTCACAACTAAATTTTTTATTCCCATTGAATAAACCATTTTATTCATATTTCAGACAGCTAGACTTTTATTTATCCCAACTAGAGTCTAGCTAGCGTAAATAAAAATCTAGCTGCGGTAACTAACATTTAGTTGTTCCAACTAGGTACCTTTCTCTCAGTGTAGAATTGACTTTACACAAAGGAATCCCGGTGGATCTATATATTATATATAGTATTTTTATTGGGAGTACAAATTAATTCGGTCCCTTTTTTTTACAGTTAAAGATGCGTTTATTTCAGAAGAACATGAATTATCAAATTAATCAAAGTATTGTCCATCGCTGGCTATCACTTTATCCCATCTTTCGGGGATTTTTCGAATCCCGTTACGGAAAAACGTCTCGTCTTTCGAGGCGATCCAAGTTAGGAGCCAATTTCCGATTTCTTCGAACGAAGTGAACCGCTCGCCTGCCAAATCGTGCTGCATCTGTCGGAATAACCAGTAATCAGAAGGAGCAATTTCCGGCGAGTACGGCGGGTGCGGTAGAATATCCCACTTCAGCGTTTCTAGATAATTTGTCACTACTCTTGCGACATGAGGCCGAGCGTTATCGTGTAAAAGAATAACTTTGTCATGTCTCTCCTTGTATTCCGGAGGTTTTTCTCGTAACGCACGACTCAAACGAATCAATTGTAGCCTATACCGATCACCCGTAATAGAATCACCAGGTTTTAGCAACTCATAGTATATAACACCCTTTTTTTGTCCCCTCAGATACACACTGTAAAAAATTTTCTGAAAATTCAGATACTGGAGTGTCTGAATTTTCAGACTCGAGTTTCTAAAAGGCAAATTTAGATAAGGTTTTCTGAAAATTCAGATTTGATATCTAGAATATTATATTTAGATACCAAGTTTCTAAAAGATTAGAGAAAGTTTCTTCATGTTCATCACCAATACTTTGAAAATTAAGAATCTGAATAATTTAAGAAACTTACACTGAAAACATGCGCAGAATCGGTGCGCAGTGAAACGGCTTGCATTATTTTGTATGACGGTCAATGAACGGTAAGTAAAGGTGAGTTGCAAAATCAAATTCAATATCATTTATTTTAATGAACAAATACTTACTGCACCAACAGTAATTACATGTTGTGCAATGTAATTTGAGCCAAATTAATTTATAATGTGACATGAAATGTATTGTGGGATTCGGTAAAAAAATGTTCAAAATGTGAAGTTAACCTCTTTGCCATTGGAACAAAAATCGTCTCTGAATATGACAATCAGAAAATCTCATGACGGTGGTATGAATAAATGATTAAAGGAAGGATGATACATTGAGATTTTTGAATTGAAAATGATGAAAAAAACATCCAATTTCTGAATCAGATGTTCTGATTTTTCGTGGATCATAAAATCAATTTCAACTAGATTTATATTCACTGAACCACATGAACATGTCGTAATTACTGCGATTAGTTTGAAACTCAGAGAATGTGGTTTAAAAAACTACATTATTTCCATTGTCTTCAATTATTTGTAATAAAAGAGATAGAACTGTGTACTATGGGACCAAGTCTAATTAGGGCAAGGAACAAGCGATGAGTATGTGAAACATACAAACGTTCACAACAATTTAATGTCTGATATATTATCATAAACATATATTTAATACACTGTAACAGAAGATAATACATGTATTAACGTTTTTAGCATATAAAATTCGTTTTAGTAGTTAATCTGATGATTTTGTAGGAAAAGTTCATTTTTCACACAAGCGGAAGTATTAATATATTTGTAAATGTTTTCTTTTTAACACATAACTTGATACGAATTGATTTGAAATTCAGTTTAATGGATTCAAATTTGAGTGAAATCAAATAAATTTCTTCGTTCATAAGTTTCTATGACATTCGATATCAAATATTATTTACATAAAATGAGGAATGTTTTAGAACATCTCACATTAACACTTTACTTTATTGAACTCATTTCACTGCACGAACTCACTTCACTCGCTTCATTTGCCTTGAATTCACTCAACTTCGATGATTTGTCTTCGATTTTAATTGTATTTAATTTAATTAAAAGCATTGTAATGATACGAGGAAACGTTGTGTATACAGACCCATCTGTAACCTAACCTCTCACAAGAGTCTTAGCGGAACACATTAACTCAAATTTTGTGGTAGAAAGAACAGCAGTCAATAGTGGACGTTAATAAAATGCTAAGATCTCTACAACAATCTTTTGGATAATGATTGCAACTTTTCGATTGAATAACATTTGGTATTCAAAATGTAACATCTATTGGAAGTGTATTACTGCAATATATAAATAGCAATCATCTTCGTTTAGGTAAATAATACTCCAAATTCCTGTAGAAATCAAGATTATTGGAATACATTTAACCATGATCAATTCACTACAAACTTATTTTAGCAGAAATCTGGCAATTTTTCTCCGTGTAGTTTAGTGAAAATCAGTGTTTGTGAGATTGATATTCTGATTTATCAAAAACCAAAAAATAAATCATTTTCAAGAGATTGATTTTCACTGAATTATAACAAAATACAGAAATTAATTCCATCAGTTTGATTTGGTAAGAATTATATAGGCAGGGTTGTATATTGCATCATGTAGGGTTACGCTTTGTGAAATGTTTCATCGATATCCTAAGTACCAGTCTTACATACTTATCGCTTGATTCTTTCATCAATTGAACTTTTTGTTTTAGAAGACAAAACCATCTCTTTCATTACAAATAGTTAAAAAAAAGTACATGAAAAGGATAACATATTATAGTTCCATAACACTTTGAAACAATATTTTCTGGTATTCAAGGAATCAAAAATCAATCTCAATAATATTGATTCTCACTAAAGCATAAGAAAATACAGTAATTACTGCCATTAGTTTTATTTGGTAAAAATTATATAGGCAGAGTTGTATATTGCATCATGTAGGGTTACGCCTTGTGAAATGTTTCATCGATACCCTCAGTACAAGTCTTACATACTTACCGCTGGACTCTTACACCAATTAAATGTACATCGTAGAAGACAAAACTATCTCTCTCATCACAAATAGTTGAATAAAAGTACATAAAACTATAGAAACGATATTCTTTTCATGTACTTTTTTTTAACTATTTGTGATGAGAGAGATGGTTATGTCTTCTACGATGTACATTTAATTGGTGTAAGAGTCCAGCGATAAGTATGTAAGACTTGTACTGAGGGTATCGATGAAACATTTCACAAAGCGTAACCCTACATGATGCAATATACAACTCTGCCTATATAATTTTTACCAAATAAAACTAATGGCAGTAATTGGTGTATTTTCTTATGCTTTAGTGAGAATCAATATTATTGAGATTGATTTTTGATTCCTTGAATACCAGAAAATATTGTTTCAAAGTGTTATGGAACTATAATATGTTATCCTTTTCATGTACTTTTTTTTAACTATTTGTAATGAAAGAGATGGTTTTGTCTTCTAAAACAAAAAGTTCAATTGATGAAAGAATCAAGCGATAAGTATGTAAGACTGGTACTTAGGATATCGATGAAACATTTCACAAAGCGTAACCCTACATGATGCAATATACAACCCTGCCTATATAATTTTTACCAAATTAAACCGATGGCATTAATTTCTGTATTTTGTCATAATTCAGTGAAAATCAATCTCTCGAAAATGATTTATTTTTTGGTTTTTAATAAATCAGAATATCAATCTCAAAAACATTGATTTTTACTAAACTATAACATAATACAGAAATTAATGGCATCAGTTGGATCTGGTAGAAATTATATAAGTTGTTCCATGTTGAATCACTCAATGTTATTCTTTGTGGAACTTTTCATTGGAGCATTTAGTACATGTTTCACATACTTATCGCTTGATTCTTGCATACTTGCATTAGACTTGGTCCCATAAGACACAATTCTATCTCTCTTATCATAAATAGTTGAAGGAAAATTAAATGGAATTAAAGTAGTTTTTCAAACCACATTCTTTAATTATTCTTCATACATTCTTATAATTTTATACGTGCTAATTTGATTTCTCTTTTACCCAAATTTACGTTTCATTTTTTGGAGATATATGTTCTATGTATTAAAAAAATTGTAATGCTGCTTACCATAATTCTTCAATACACTGTTTTGGTAATAATCAAATAGATAGATTTTGTGGATTTCCATACCTTCATCATACAAGATGAAGTTATAGAGATGCATAAAATCCTATATAATGTTATCAAAACAAACGTTATAAATGTTCCATATAAATGTCTTCAATTTTTTCCATCTGGGAAGTGTATAATTTCCAGATACATTCCACTTGGGTTTTCGAGGCTTCATCTACGTCACTATTCTTGGAAAAAAAATCGGTAATGATATGGTATGCGGTCTACTACCCACTACCGTAGACCGCATATCATACGTTTACCAAAGAATCTCTGGAATTAAAAATTCTGGCTCTTTAGTGACATAGATAAAATCTCGAAGAACCATCCCTGAAATTTCGGATTTTTTTCATGAAATCAGTTTCCAGTAATTTGGTAGAAAAAACGTGCTCGCGCATGGTAACTATCGCATCCTCTTAGAATTCAATGCGCATCTCTCAAAATTGAGAAAAATATTCCTTACAGTTCAGAAAAATGTTTCTTACAATTGAGAGAAAATATCTTTGAATTCAGAAGACTATTTCTTCCCAGACAGCACAACGTGCCACTGGAACGTTTTTGGAAAGCTTATATAACGTAGGAGAGGTTTTCTGAACGTTCAGAAAACGTCCCAGAGACACATTGTGCTGTTAGGGTTACAATTCAAACAAATATTTTCGACAATTCAGAAAAATGTTTCTTACGATTGAGAGAAAATATCTTGAAATTCAGAAGACTATTTCTTACAATTCAAACAAATATTTTCGACAATTCAGAAAAATGTTTCTCATAACTCAGAACAGCATGTCTAAAAATTAAGGAACATGAATCTTGCATTTAATGTGAATATGTTTGATGACTCAGAAACATGCGTTTGAAAATCCAGAAATAAGTATCTTAAAATTCAGAACAGAAATGTTTCTGAATATTCAGACTCAGTGACTGTAAAAAATTACAGTCACTTTTTTCTTAATTTTCAGTCAAAATTTTTTTACAGTGCACAGCACGATCTTTGAACCATGAATATTCCTCTTCGGTGTCGATGTTGAAGTCGATGGCAACGATTGACCGGGCATAGCATAGTATTTTCTTTTCTTGGGGTTATCGTAGAATATCCATTTCTCATCTCCTGTCACAATCCGATGTAAGAACCCCTTTCTTCGTTGTCTTTGAATCAGCTGCTCGCGAGTGAAAAATCGCCGTTCAATGTCTCTATGCTTTAAGTCATGAGCCACCCAATTGCCTTGCTTTTAAATCATGCCCATGGATTGTAATCGTATGGAAACTGCTTGTTGCGTAACTCCCAATGATTCCGCAAGCTCCTGTTGCGTTTGACTCGGATCTCCGTCGAGTAAAGCCTCCAGTTCCTCGTTTTCGAATTTTTGTGGTTGTCCTGAGCGAGGCTTGTCTTCGACACTGAAATCGCCATTCTTAAAACGTCGAAACCATTCCCTACATGATTTATCAGTTGGAGCATTGTCACCATAAACTTCCACAAGCATTCGATGGGCTTCAGCTGCACTTTTCTTCCAATTGAAACAGAAAACTAGCACCTCCCGCAAATGCTGCTTAGTTAAAACGAAATTTGACATACTTCACTGAGTAAAAATCGGGATTCTAGAAGGAACTCGGAGTGATATCAACTGAATATTATTCACAGCTGTCTAACCTCTCTGAAACAATTGAAATCGGTTGTGACTATGAAACATTCATGAGAGCGAGAGTCATCTTTTCAAACCGGACCGAACTAATTTGTACTTCCAATAGTTTATCGAAAAACATTGGACACTTTTTCGAGCTTTTTCTTTGTTGGATCTTTGTGTTTGAGTTCTGAATTGTTGAAAATTTGGGTTTGCATACTGTTGAAATGCCTACCACGGAGTTCGTAGTTGAAACAAGTTAGTGATGGCTGAGGGCTTGAATGGCTTTGAATGCCTTCTGATTTCTATTCAGCCTCAATTTACTTTCCATCTCGTATCCCAGCAGAATTGACGTATAATTTGAGGATACTGAAAGTATCCCAGGAATAAAAAAAAATTCTGCGAAGAAAATCAGGACAAGTCTGTAAAAAATGTGGGGAGTTTTCCTTCATCCTGTTGGTGGATTTCGTCCCCTGATCGTGGGGAAATTGTTTCCCATACAGGGTTCATCAATTAGCCCAATAATGGCACGTTACTGGACCACAAACGGCGTTCTTCGCCCGTTAATGGCGCCCATTAATGGCTCATCAATGGTTAATTGCTGGATGATAACGTGGGTCCAGTAATGGCAATAAATAATGGGCCACGTATGAAATTATTGATTGGCCCAGTAATGGGGCTAAATGATCCCGATTTAGGGCCATAAATTTCGGGATAATGTTCGAATGTCAGCCATCAATGGCAGATTACTGGGGCATAATAATAATAATAATGATATCCAATGGTGATATGAGTGCGTTCCAGAATAATTGGTTCAGTATTAGTTCAAATGAGTGGTTAAGTGTGAACACTTTTTATATGGCGCGTAATATACTTCGAAGTATTTTACACAGTTTACGACACGTAAGAAACCGAGTATCTTACGCATAAAATCAACCCCTTGCCTTTGGGGGGACAGGAGGGTTCAAGTATCTCACATATATTACGTGTCAGAAACCAAGTATGATACGTAAGAAATTGAAAAATCACGTGATAAACCCAACCCTGATAGCCGTACATCGGCTGATTATCGGCTGTTTTCATTGCTGACCTTTCTTATCAGCCAGTGGTGGGCCACATTTGTGCCAATGATATGAATCCATTGTTGGTCATTCAATGGTAGCCATACATGGGCCAATTATTGGCTGTGTTTACATTATCGGGGTTTCCTGTATGGGTTTTCCATCAAAAGTGAGGGATACGAGGTGTGTTCAAAAAGTAAGGTGACTTTTCAAATTTCGCGGGCAACGTACTTTCGATTATCGATTTTTTTGTTTTGTTATGTTGGCACACTCTTCCCGAACATCTGTACCAAGTTTCAAGTGTATAGCATTTTTTGTTTGGTTGTGAGAGGCGTAAAGGTTATAAGTGTTTTGCGTGCTCGGCGATTTCTTGCTATCGAAAAATATGGATCAAAGGATTTGCATCAAATTTTGTGTAAAAAATAAAATAAAGTGCTCTGAAACACTTGAAATGTTGACGGTAGCATACGGTGAAACTGTTCTGAGTGAAAAAAATGTTTATAAGTGGTACAAACTCTTCCAAGATGGCTGGGAAGATGCCAATGACGAGCCTCGCTCTGGACGCCCAAGCACGTCAACAACTGATGAAAACGTTCAAGCAGTGAAGAAAATTGTTTTGGAAAATCGTCGAATCACTATCAGAGGAGTTGCTGAGGATGTTGGTTTATCGCTTGGCTCGTGCCATGAAATTTTTTCTAACGTTTTGGGCATGAGACGTGTGTCAGCGAAGTTTGTTCCGAAATTGCTAAATTTTGACCAAAAGAACCGTCGCATGAGCATCGCTCAAGAACTGTTGAATGACGTCAACGACGACCCAGATTTACTCAAAAGGGTCATAACTGGTGACGAATCATGGGTATATGGTTATGATGTCGAAACCAAAGTCCAATCGTCCCAATGGAAGACCCCAGATGAGCCAAGACCGAAAAAAGCACGCCAAGTTCGATCAAATGTCAAAGTTTTGCTCACTGTTTTCTTCGATTACCATGGCGTGGTGCATCAGGAGTTCTTACCATATGGTCGTACGGTCAATAAACAGTATTATCTTGAAGTTATGCGCCGTTTGCGAGAAGCATTACGAAGAAAACGTCCAGAATTGTGGAAAAATAATTCAAGGCTTTTGCATCACGATAATGCCCCTGCTCACTCATCTTTGCTTGTGAGAGATTTTTTGGCCAAAAACAACACCACAATCATGCCTCAGCCACCATATTCACCGGATTTGGCCCCATGTGACTTTTTCTTGTTCCCAAAACTAAAGAGACCTATGAAAGGACGGAGATTTGCAACGATTGAAGAGATAAAGCTGCATCGCTGGAAGAGCTCAAGGCTATACCGAAAAGTGCTTATGAGAAGTGCTTTGAGGATTGGAAAAACCGTTGGCATAAGTGTATTGTATCTGAGGGGGATTACTTTGAAGGGGACAACATAAATATTGATAAATAAATAAATATTTTTTCTTAAAAATACAAAGTCACCTTACTTTTTGAACACACCTCGTGTCTCCACCACTTCGAGGAATGATTTTGTTTTTTGGGTGTTGAATCTTCCACAAATGAAGGAAAAGTCCATCAAATTATGGTGAAAAATTACCCATCTGTGGAGGAACTTTGCTGCCACCATTTTTCGGAAGAAAATTCCACAATCATTTTTTACAGTGTAGAACTTCCTTTCCGATCAGAAAGTAATCAATCCAAAATCGACTATCGTCGAAGAAAACCTCCGATAGGGTTTGTGATTTCAATTACTGTTTTTTTCAATATTATATGGGGTACTTGGAGGCACGAAGGATATCACGTGTAACATACTTCATGGAGAAACCATAATTCATGTCACGTGTACAATATCTTTTCAGTAAGTATTTTCAATGAATAATTGAATGATTTTAGTATTCGAATTATCAATGAAAGCATATTATGTAATCCAAAAAATGTGTTCGAAGAAATCTTAAACTGTTGTGAGACATATCCGAAAATGATGAAATTCTCAATCATTTTTCAACTGTACAAAGATCATAAACGCTCATCCGTCATGACTAAGTGATAGCTCGACTTCGAATTAATAATAACATCTAAATAGAGAATACTACATCTGTCCAAATAGAAGCGTCTAATATTGATACGCTAAGAGCAAAAGTGACACTCAAATTTTCGTCGAACAAAAATAGGACAGGAACTTCTGAGAGCAAAAATGAAACGTTGAAAGTTCCGAGCAAAAGCGATATACACCTATAATTCGGAACAAAAGAGCAACCACAGAAATCTCCGGGCAAAAATGAAACGCTGAAGAGCTCGAGCAAAAACGCACCAACGTACACCACCCAATTCTGTATTTATGCGAGATTTCTGTGGTTCCGAATTATAAGAGTATCGCTCTTAACTGTTGACGTTCCATTCTTGCTTTCAAAATTTCCTGTCCTGTTTGTGGTTGACAATCAATTTGAGTGTGACTTTTGCTCTTAGCGTATCATATGTTCATGATTAGAAATATCAACGAGTATTTTAAGCCTGATTAGACAATCAAGCCCTCAGTTACCATGTCATTGTGATTATCAATGAACCAACAAAGGAGGGGAATAAAATTCATGTCGATGAGACGTTTATAATTCAAAAAAATCTAGATTCAACGAGATTATGGGATTTCGTATTCATGCACATCAGTAGAATATTTCCGGAGAGAATATTAGCTATCGAGTATTGGTTGGTGAGAAAATTGTCATCGGTTGCAGGTAAGAAAGATGTTTATGGTATCAACTTCCAAGAAAATACGAAATTACCGACTGAATGATAACAGGAGATCTATGAGGAAGCTAGGATCTAGCGCTGGGATTTTAATAATTTATCATTTACCGGCCTTCTGAAAGATTATCTGCACGGAGAAAAAAGATCATGGAATGATCACTAGAGAAGATCATTAAGAGGATACCAGCGTTACCATCAGAGCACATTGGTTAGAAGAGGACTAACCTATACGATAGAAAGAAAGGTCCGAGACAAACGCTGGTATCCACTTAACAAAGACGTGTCATGATTCCTATTTTGGTATACTAAAATACAATATAGTATACTAAAATAGGAACCATTACTCGTCTCTGTTAACGACTGTGTACAGAAATTTGTAGTTGTCACCAGTTTACTATCTTCTCTAGTGATCATTCCATGATTTTTTTTCTCCGTGTGATTATAAAATCATACAAACTCGGTTTCTACCCTGCTAAAAATTTCCCTTAGAAAACGATAAAATTCCTCCTATCGGTTTCAATGTGGTTTCTGAAACTGAATTCCAGATGTTGTATCGTAGATTTACGATGTAATTCTATCGATTCTTATCGTATTCTATGGGATTTAAGAAGTACGTATCTGGTTTTATCGTGAAATTCCTATGGAAGATGTACTACTTATTTGACAGGAAAATAGGTTATATTTTTCCAAATAATTCATACTTTTTCTATGGGAATTTCACGATAAAACCAGGTACATATATTCTCAATCCTATAGAATACGATAAGAATCGATAAAATTCTATCGTCAATCGACGATACAGCATAGGGAATTCCAGTTTCAGAAACTACATTGAAACCGATAGGAAAAATTCTATCGTTTTATATGGGAAATTTTTAGCAGGGTAGACGTTCCGTGAACTACACACGGAAAAAAGTCCTATGTAAATTCTACATTGTTTGTTGTTAATTTGACATAACTGCTCACATAAATACAATTAGAGTAAACTTTACATTGGAACCAATGTTATATTTACATTGTCATTGAAGTAAATGGAAGTAGTGTTGCTGTGAAGTAACTATGATAACAATGTA
Source organism: Gonatopus flavifemur (assembly GCA_018340375.1). Classification (NCBI taxonomy): domain Eukaryota; kingdom Metazoa; phylum Arthropoda; class Insecta; order Hymenoptera; family Dryinidae; genus Gonatopus; species Gonatopus flavifemur. The sequence goes on along the minus strand of JAFFJZ010000012.1, from coordinate 5,559,140 downwards.
AACCCAACAGGACTGTGTGATAAATTTTACATAAGATCCACACTGTAATCGTAACCTCACTTTTCATATAATCTTTACATGAGCATTTTTTTCCGTGCAGAATACTTTTACTATTTTTGAAATAAGAATTCAATAGAAACCCAGGGGCAGCGTAATGTTGAATCGAATGCACCAAGTGATGTAGACATTTCATCATACTTCATGGAATGATTGATAGAAATTGGCTGTTGTTTCATGATTTCTCGATTTTCTCGACGCGTAGCCATCTATCGGAGATACTGATATCGGTAAGTACTGCACAAGAATAACATGAAAATCTATGCTATACGAATAACGTGATTGATATTGAAAACTCGTTCTTCCTGTATTGTCATGTAAAAGAATATGTTTGAACACAACACCTATTTTTGTGATATATTTATATATATATATATATATATTCGAACGTTCAAGGCCTTATTTCATTTGACGGAGTATTAAATTTTGAAATAATATTCATCCGATATGCTTATGAGTGTGAGCATAACAATATTGTGTTTCGCAGCATTCGTTGGTGAGCATTCAAAAGAGTTCATAATGAATCAATAATCAGTACATTTCAATAAATGAAGAAATGCGTTCTACTCGACAGGTGGGGAAACATTTGAAGGATTCGGCTCCTTTTTGAATCACAGGGAAAAACGTGTGATTGGTGGACTGCCAGCCTGGGATAAGCAGTTTCCGTTCGTAGTGAGATTGAGTTTAGAGAATGGAACAATAACTTGCGGTGGGAGTATAATTCATAAGAAATGGATACTAACAGCAGCTCATTGCGTAAACAATATCACTGAAGTTCCCCTAGTTCTCACTTCCAGTGTTTCTGTTTTCGAAGGCACCAAATCCATTCCGGTTTCAAAAATAGTTATCCATCAGAATTTCACCCTGTAATGGTTTTATCGTTGATTATTTGTTCTCGAATTACACGGATCGTATCGATAATGAGATTTCATTGTAGAATGAACGAAAATTCCAACGATTATACCATTCATGATATCGCTCTGATAAAATTGAGAAAAGCTTTGCGATGGGACGAATTTACCGCTCGAATGATGTTACCGAAAGAAGAAAGTATACCGACAGGATGCGGGACAGTGGTTGGATGGGGTAGCGTACATACTGATTTCAAAATATTTCTTTCGCAGAGTTATTATGTTGAATTACCGATTATCAACGCGCAAAAGTGTCAAAAGATTTGGCGAAAATATCACAAAAAGAAGAAGGAGAAGAAAGTGTTCGTATGGAATACCCAAATTTGCACAGGACCGTTAACGGGAGATAAGGGATTGTGTTATGTACGTTTTCATTATCAACATATTCAATATTTCATTCTTCGTGTTAACGTATATTGAATCATTCCAGGGAGATTCGGGAAGTCCTCTGTTCCACTTGAACTCGCAACAAAAATACGAGATTGTAGGTATTGTGTCTTGGACGTCTAAAAAATGTGCTTCCGTAGGAGCGCCCACTACTTTGACCAGAGTTTCTGCGTATGTTGATTGGATTAAAAGTACGATTAAGGAAAACGGAAAAAATGCATCTTAATCTAGCTGTGTATCACTTTGGAAGAAATAAACAATCTACCAAAAATTTCCGAAATGTTGAATTGCAAACTAAATTTTCAACCAGTCCAGTCGCATATTTTTTTAGCATCTGTAACATTACTTTAATGTTGGTTCGATATTCACAACTGCAGATTTTAATTCTCGCAAATTTTAAGTGAATTAAGAATTTTGAAGCTAGTAACCCACACAGCACCGGATGTCCCAGGAACATTATCAGAATATTACATTTGGAATGTGTAATACTCTGGAGAATATCTCAAAAAGATTGTCAGAATGTCTGCAGGGTGTCTCATGTCACCATCTTTGTAACATTCTGGAAATATTCTGGAACATTGGTGAAATCGTTGAGGGAACATTCTGGAAACATTCTGAAATATCGCTCTGATCATTCCAGCGATATTCTGTACGGAAAAAAATGTGACAATTGGTGACGGAAAAAAATGTGACAATCTGTACGGAAAAAAATGTGACGGTTTTAATTGGATTATTCCAACATTCAAATTTATTGAAAATAATAGGCAAGTTTACAGATTCTAAAGTCCTATAGGTATGTACCGGCAATAACCGATTCAGTTCTGAAATTTCTTTCATTGCATCAAATCATTGGTTTTTATCAGTATCCCTGGTGACCTCGATGTATTGGAACTAATGGGAAAGTTGCTGGAATAGGGAACTATAATCATAGAATAAATAGAAAATCCAATTAGAAAATATTTCATTGGTATCAATCGGAATTTTTATCAGTGATGGAATATCCATTGGATCCCACTGAAAAATATGTTACTGGTACCAATTATAATTGTAATGATTAATAACATGCCGATCAAATCAAATTAAAAAATATTGTGTTCGTACGAATTGGAATTTTTATGATTGATAAAATACCTATTGGACGCCATTGAAAAATATTTGACTGGTATCAATTAGAATCTTCATGATTAATAACATACCGATTGAATCCAATTGGAAAATATTGTATTGGCATCAATCGGAATTTTCATTGGTCATAAAATACCAAGTGAATGCAATTACACAATATTTCATTGATATCAATCGGAATAATTATTATTGATAAAATATCAATTGGATCCCATTGAAAAATATTTGACTGGTATCAATTGAAATTTTTATGATTAATGACATACCCATTGGATTCTATTGAAAAATATTCCACTGATATCAATTAGAATTTTAATGATCAATAAAATACCTATTTAATCAAATGAAAAATATTTTCTTGGTATCAATAGGAATTCTTATTATTGATAAAATACCTATTGGATCCCATTGAAAAATATTTGACTGTTATCAATTAGAATCTTCATAATTAATAACATGCCGATTCAATCCAATTGAAAAATATTGTATTGGCGTCAATCGGAATTTTCATTGATCATAAAATACCAAGTGAATCCAATTACACAATATTTCATTGATATGAATCGGAATTCTTATTATCGATAAATACCTATTGGATCCCATTGGAAAATATTTGACTCGTATCAATTAGAATTTTCATGATTGATAAAATACCGATTGAATCCAATTGAAAAATATTGTATTGATATCAATCGGAATTTTTCATCCATCATAAAATACCGATTGAATCCAATTGGAAAATATTCTCTTGGTCTTCATTGGGATTTTTATTATTAATGAACTCCCATGCTCTCATTAAGACCGATACAATCCCTCATATGTCCAATGGACTATTACCAATTGAATCTTATTACTATAGGACACCCATCCCTGACATAAGACAGTCATTTAGTTCACATTGATAGGAAGCGAACCACGGTATCGAGCGAGCGGGTGTTCCAGATCGATCTTCTAGGTTGAGCAACGACAACTGCGGTACAAGGTGGATGGGTGATCACCATATTAATAACACATAAATGATCGTTTGAATTTATTTCAGCAATAGTTTGTCATATGTAATGATTGAATAAATGATATATGTGTTTGTTTAATTGATATAAAATGCGCGTATATAATGTATATAAACCGTTCGTTGGTTGGGTTAACAGCCAATAAAATTCAATAAGAAAATCGCGATGCAGGAATCAATTCATTCCGATAAGTTTTTTTTATTGGATTTAATCGGATTTTTTCACCAGGGAAAATGCCCATTAAATCCAATTAAAAATTATCTTATTGGTATCAATAGGAAATTTCCGATGCAGAAACTCAATTAATTCCGATAAAATTTTTTTTATCGGATTCAATCGGATTTTTTAACCAGGGGAAAGACCGATTAAATCCAATTAAAAATTACCTTATTGGTATCAATAGGAAATTTCCGATGCAGAAACTCAATTCATTCCGATAGAATTTTTTTTTATCGGATTCAATCGGATTGTTTAACCAGGGCAGACAACCTGCTTCGAAGTCGATTATTAGAAAGTCACCTCTGTCAAAGTCCGATTTATTGTGATCATCGTGATGGGAGTTTGAATAATTCGTTTCCGTGAAATATAATTGTTGTTCCAATAGTTGTATAATTGTTCCAATACAACTCTTTTCATTTCACAATGCTGCTTTTTACAGAGTCTTTTTTTGTTTGGAAACCCACATAGGAACAGAGGCTATGTCGTTCCAAAAGTATTCTAAAAGATATCTTCAAGATGTCTTATGCAACATAAAAAGAAGAATTTAAGAAAGATCCTTTCTCAAGAACAAATCTTTCTTAAATCGTTCTTTTCATGTTGCATAAGACATCTCAAAGATATCTTTTAGAATACTTTTGGAACGACATAACCTCTGTTGCTATGTGGGAAGTCTTTGAATAAACACGTGGAAATTCCCAGGGATGCAAAAATAGGTTACTTGTAAGGGGGATTCATTTGCTGAATTTGAAAAACAATAAAGATCCTTGAACCCCCAGTTTTGTCAAACTCTAGCAATTGCAATATTTTTATGAACTGACGAATAAAAGAGTATAAGAAATAGACTGATGTAAAATTTATGCACCAATGCCCAAGAATCTCAGAACAAAATTTTTGAGCCAGAGTAAAACAGTTTGCATCCAAGCAGGAGATTCAGTGTTTTTCCTCATTGTGCGTTGAATCCAATCGTTGTAAGCTGAAACTCTGGCGTACACTCCACTCGGGGAATCGGGTTTGGCGCATTCAAGGACCGACCAAGAAGTTATACCGATAACTTGGTAACGTCCCGTTTCGTTTGACATCTGAACCAATGGCGCTCCAGAATCACCCTGGATTCAATTTTAAATTGAGAAGAATTAGAATACAATTCGAAGCTAAACGTAGAATATTTACCTGACAAGGACCACGACCTCCGGACAGTGGTCCCGTGCATATATCCGTATCCTTCACCGAATGGCCTATCGTTTTGTTACGATTCAACCAAAATTTGCGACATTCAGCCGCCTCGATAATCGGTAATGTTACAAAAAATGGGTAAAAGAATTCTTTTGATTCATATTCCTTCCGATTATTGGAGGTTTCTCCCCATCCCATCAAAATTGCATCGCCTTTAGGTAATTCATCAACTTTCGGAAGATCGATAGCGGACACGTTCTCGTTAAACACAAATTTATTCGCCAATTTCACCAGGGCAATATCGTTAGCTTCTTCCCACAATTTATCTCTAAAAACCAAACAAGCTATAAAAAATTCTTGTACGTGAAGAAAAGATCATTTCTATATATTTACCCAACAAAATGTGGATGTACGAATGTGTGTTCTATCGGAGATGCTTGTGCGTTTTCGATAGTATACAATTCTCGTTGACCAGCGAAAACCAATGATTCCGACATATCAGATCGAATACAATGAGCAGCAGTTAGCACCCATTCCTCGTCTAAAATTGCAGCTCCGCAGAATACATCCTCTTTACCTGATATTTTTCCTCTTCTCAGCTGTGCAAGAAAAGGAAACCGGCTTATTGGGTATGTTTGTCCTCCGATCACCCTTCTACGACGGGACAATACTTTCCCCCTTGCGCTGAAATTCGCTATTATCGAAGGGAAAGAATCAAGTGTTTTATTATTTATATATTTATAATGATTCACATGTTCTGAATTTTCTTATCTTTGATTCTGAAGAACATACGAGTGTTTGAAAAATTTCACTCACCAAGGAGAATTGTCAGAAATATTAGAAATTCGATTGACATTGAAACCGGACCGCAAACAAATTCTTCTTCCTACGGCTGTTTATATATGAACATTCTCAAGGAGAATCGTAGCGTGAACCACGTGTTCGTTATATTACGTAGTCGTGCCGAATTGCGGATAAGTAGAGATAGGAACTTTATGCTTGAAGCATAAAAGCATAAATTCAGATAATGCGATTGAGGCTCAATATTGCGATTGAATTGAGACCGAAATTCGCAAGCATAATAAAGCATAATTTCCGACTCAAAGCAGCATAATCATCTGAAAAGTGGCAGAAGGGTCGGAGAATTTTGCAATTTTCAGTTCATCCTATAATTTAAAGAATTTTCTCATATTTTTCAGCGATTAGGAATTGCTTATAATGATCACTTCTTTCATATCTCTGCGTACATTATCGTAATTCAGGAGAATTCAGAGACAGTCGTATTGGAGAAGATTTTGCGTTAACATTTTCAAAAGGATTTGAAAGAATTCAAGAAAATTCAAAGAACGAAAATTTGAGTAAAATCTTCCTTCTCTGAATTCTTGGAAATATTGAGGAATTCAAAGTGGTCTAGAAATGTTCCGAAAATCACAGAGGAATTTCTGGGAACTTTTTGAAACTCAGTTCGACTGATTTAGAAAAAATCTCAAAAGAATTTAGACAAATTCACAGAGCCTTGAAGTCTAAATAAATGAAATTTTGAGGGAGCCAGGGAAATTTAGAAGAATTCAGAGCAATTTGAGGAGATTCAGAAAAATTTAGAGAAAACTGTGAGATTTGTATGAACAGAATTCTGAGCCATTCAGAGGAATTTATAGAAACCCAGACTCCAAATCCTCAAATCCTATTGAGAAAAATTTCAAGGGATTGACAAAAATTCAAAAGTTACTGTTGGAGGAACTTTGTGGAAATTTTTGGATCGATTGAACTATTAGTTTTGAAAATACAGCGATTTTAATATGAACGCGCAACGAGAATTTTTCATCATTTCGCGTCGTGTTACCGGCTGAATATTGGAGTCCATAGGAAAGATTGTATTCATTTGATTTTTCAATGCGTGTTAATGTTTTTTGAGTTAGGGAATCCAAATATTGAACTATTTTGGCAAGATTCGTTATTTGTTTTCTTTACAAATAAATTCATTGTTTATAATGAATTCATTTCATGTATGTGTTCATAATCATTAAGTATTTTATGAATATTTGATTAGTCATATTTAAGAATATATAATTGATAACTGTTACCTTCGGTGGATTTAATCCGTTTCCTGCGAATTTCATCAACTCAAGAACACCCACAATCAAATCCCGATTGTAACCATAATATTTCAATTCGAAACTTTTGAACAACCTCATCGATCTACATGTATCATTTCTCAAGTGTTCAGGAGTTTGGAATTCAATTTGTATCAAAAATTTCTGGATTATGGCATAGTTTTCCACAACTCATCAAAAGTAACAGGGAACGGATTAAATCCACCCGATGAACGAAAATTAACATGAACAAAATTGTTACGGTTGGCCGACGTATAAAACTGACTAAAAATAATAATCATGTTCTAATGGATTTCAAGATAAAATTGTAACATTGGAGTTTTTAATAGTATCACTGCAGGATGTCCAGCCTCGGAGAATTCCCGTGTCGAGATATTGCCTCTACTTTGCTGCTAATAATCCTCTTTTCAGTAGGAGCATCAGATAGGAAAGTAGGAGCTGTTTCAATGAGAGATCATTTCCTACTTTGCCCCTAAAAGTGGTAGAAATTTCCTATTTCATCACTTATAGGAGCAAAGCAGGTACAAGGTTTACCTCCTACTTTGACCCTACCACCTCTACACGGAGAATAATGCAGCCCGAAAATATTACTCTTTTTTTATTTTTCCAATAAACTGGGAACAGTAAGATTTATAAAATGAATTTTTATATGAGAATACGAAAGATTACGAGGGCTGTAGAAAATGTGATGGGTAGGATTGAAATTTCATATTCACAGTTTGTTTAAACTAATCGCAAGCTTCCGTATTTTCATGTACAAATTCATTTGACAAATCATCCTATTCCTGGTTTACAAAAAAATGTTTAAAAAGTCATATTTCGATGATCAGGCTTATCCGTCAGTGCCAGTCAATAAAAAAGAACTTGAGTAATTTGATAATTTTGTTGTGAATTTCCTCTTAGAATCTTAGTTGGGTACCCTATTTTTTATACACACAAATAAATCATTCATTCAAAATAGCAACCTCATAGATATTCGTTTGGGTAAAAAAATTTTTCAGTTGATTCCAAAAATATTTCATTCCATGAAATGAATGAGTGTTTATTGTAATGAAATGCATATTTCATTTCAGTCAAGTAAAATTATTAGATTCGTATTCGAATGGAAAATTTATTGGTTTGACCGACATAATTTGAATTAAATTGAAATTTTTTTTCCAATTACATTTTCGAATTGATAGGAAATACGCTTTCCGTAATATTATTATTCAAAAAATCCAATACATATGCTGAGAGAAAAAATTGTTTATTTGTTTAAAAGCAAATATTTGATATTGTACAAAATATTTTGCCAATGAAAATGTATACTTGATCGATTCAACGAAATTCCATTCAAATCAACTAATCATTTCATTACGAGTATTCAAGTAAAGATTTTGATGTTTCCAAAAAATTTTTCTCCCAGTGTAGAAAAATCAGGTTCTGTGTAGGAGCAGTAAATTGTGGAGTAGAGAAATAGGATCAAAAAACATTTGGAGCGGGAAAGTAGTTCCTGTAGCGTGGAAGGAGGAGCAATTTCAGTGGCTGGATCGACAAAGCAGGAGCAAAATTTCGACTCGGGTTCTAATAGAATCAATCAGTCACAAAATTAGGTTGAACGAAATGACCAATGAAACAAATAGAAAATTCCCGAACTGGACACCGTACACTGATACTACTTTGCATGTGGCGCCGATATGCTACGTAGGTTGGAGTTGAAAATAGAAAAAAAATATAAGCTGATAATCTGTCTTGTTCCTAAACACTCATCAACAGCCTGTATTTATAATTAATGAATGTTTCTTTGGGAAAATTACATACTTCGTTGAAATTCTTTGTAATTTTCGTTTGTTATATTGAATCATTGAAATTTAATGAAAATTTATTACGAATAGTGATATACAAATATTTTTAATCCTTCCTCCTATGTTCTAGTCATAGATACCCTGTGTCCATTGGAATGGACATATCAGTAATTTTTAATCTACGTTGCTAAAAATCCTGTAAAAATTCAGAGTTCATACTAGGAGCTATAGAAACTGTTGCCTATTGAAAAAAAATGTTTATCATTATCAGAATTAAGCCAGGTCAGGAAGGGTTGAGAGATGATAAGGACTATCGGGCGTAGATTTGATCGAAATTGATTGGGAGAGTACGCAGTTGGGAATAATCAACAGAAATGTGTTGGAATTGATCCATTCGAGTTCCATATCGATGTAATATCGATAGATGATTTTATTGAAATTTAACATAAATACTTTGACACGGGGTGATTATCTCTAAGGATGAATGAAATGATTATTATTTATATCAATTAATCATTCAATATAATATATGTTTATTCAATGAAGGCATTTGAAAATTCAGTACTTTCTCCTGTTTTATTCTCTTGTTTCTAAGAAAGAAGTAGAAGATCCGTATAATTCATATAATATCCTTATTGGTTTTATACCATTCTTTAAACAGACAAGAAATAAAATTATACTGAGCCATAAAAAATAACCACCCCTTGAACGGAAAGTTCGGCTGTTATTAATTGCTCAATCGATGATATTGCAGGATAAAATCAGTCGGTACACGGAAAAAAATACTCCGAATAATATATGGACAGCAAGAATTACTGCTATTTTAACCGGAATTCTAGTTAAATGAATCAAGTCTCCGGCAAATTTAACAAGGGCTCCGGTAAATTTAACAAGAATTTCAGTAAAAGTCACAGATATTCCTTGCTGTCCATATAGTAACCGGAATTCTGGTAAAATTAACAGTTCATTTTTTTCCGTGTATCGGATCCACCTATAGTATCTCGAATCCATGAATCGTACGGTGCGATTTTTGTGAAAATATTCGGTTTTAATTTCACTTTGCAAGTACTTGGCCAGGACAAGATACCAACTAGGAGGGCGTCACCCCGTTCGTTCAACGTGATCAACGGAGCTCCAACGTCACCCTGAAACACGAAGAGTAAAATTCCAATCGTACTATTCGTTAACGATAAGTGTTTATGCTTCTAACCGAGCACGCAGTAGTTTTTGTCTTCCAAGGTTTAGTGCAAACATGATTCTTGGACACTTCGATGAATAAGTTAACAGCCCCCCTGCGGTTCCAGGCTCTACGACAAGCACTTAAATCGATGATCGGTAGTTTCGAGTGATGAGGTACTATAGGTTGCGCGGTCGACTTCATGTGTCCCCAACTGACCATCTCCACGAACTGAGGGTAACAGCTGGACCAATGTATCGGCTTTATAGCCTCACTGAACGTCAATGGCGTCGAAAGGTTCAGAAGGGCGATATTATTGTCGAATTTCTGGAGCGTACTTTGGAAAAAATATTAATTTTTATTTATCATTGTTCGAGGGCATTACGAAACCATTTTTCTTACAGGGGTGAATGAAATGAGAAATAATCAACACCTGCAGCATGAAGAGCCACCGGTATTCACTATTTTCTATTATCGGGAATACAAATTAGTTCGGTCCGGTTGGAAAAGATGACTCTCGCTCTCATGAATGTTTCATAGTCACAACCGATTTCAATTGTTTCAGAGAGGTTAGACAGCTGTGAATAATATTCAGTTGATATCACTCCGAGTTCCTTCTGGAATCCCGATTTTTACTCAGTGAAGTATGTCAAATTTCGTTTTAACTAAGCAGGATTTGCGGGAGGTGCTAGTTTTCTGTTTTAATTGGAAGAAAAGTGCAGCTGAAGCCCATCGAATGCTCGTGGAAGTTTATGGTGACAATGCTCCAACTGATAAATCATGTAGGGAATGGTTTCGACGTTTTAAGAATGGCGATTTCAGTGTCGAAGACAAGCCTCGCTCAGGACAACCACAAAAATTCGAAAACGAGGAACTGGAGGCTTTACTCGACGAAGATCCGAGTCAAACGCAACAGGAGCTTGCGGAATCATTAGGAGTTACGCAACAAGCAGTTTCCGTACGATTACAATCCATGGGCATGATTCAAAGGCAAGGCAATTGGGTGCCTTATGACTTAAAGCCTAGAGACATTGAACGGCGATTTTCCACTTGCGAGCAGCTGATTCAAAGACAACGAAGAAAGGGGTTCTTATATCGGATTGTGACAGGAGATGAAAAATGGATATCCTACGATAACCCTAAGAAAAGGAAATACTATGCTATGCCCGGTCAATCGTTGCCATCGACTTCAACATCGACACCGAAGGGAATATTCATGGTTCAAAGATCATGCTGTGTATCTGGTGGGACAAAAAAGGGTGTTATATACTATGAGTTGCTAAAACCTGGTAATTCTATTACGGGTGATCGGTATAGGCTACAATTGATTCGTTTGAGTCGTGCGTTACAAGAAAAACGTCCGAAATACAAGGAAAGACATGACAAAGTTATTCTTTTACACGATAACGCTCGGCCTCGTGTCGCAAAAGTAGTGAAAAATTATCTGGAAACGTTGAAGTGGGATATCCTACCGCACCCGCCGTACTCGCCAGACATTGCTCCTTCTGATTACTGGTTATTCCGACAGATGCAGCACGATTTGGCAGGCAACCGGTTCACTTCGTTCGAAGAAATCGAAAATTGGCTCCCAACTTGAATCGCCTCGAAGGACGAGACCTTTTTCCGTAACGGGATCCGAAAATTATCCGAAAGATGGGAAAAAGTGATAGCCAACGATGGACAATACTTTGATTAATTTGATAATTCATGTTCTTCTGAAATGAACGCATCTTTAACTGTAAAAAAACGGATCGAATTAATTTGTACTCCCAATAAATTCATCCATTTCTGGGAAGAGTACCTGGGGTGCATATCTAATATTTCTGAGAGTTTGGAATGTCCTCAGGAATGTATATTAACAACTAATACGGGACACCCTCCGACGCTTTTTTACTTTGCATTCGGATTTTGTAATTAGCAAAGAGTTTTCCAGGAATTCTATGATGAGCTCTTTTGACTTGGCTTCTTTACTATAGCTCGGCGGGTGTTCCGTGCGAGAAGGATTACATTCTTACTAAGAATAATTCGGATGGTGTATGACGTTCGAAACATTATAAACGTATTCATTACTGATTTCTCGCGTAAGCTCATGTTTGCCAACTACGACACATGGTTTATTGTGTTTAAATGCCACGCAACTCGCTGCGGTTAAGATCCAACGCTCTTTTATGATAGCTCCAACGCAAACGGATCGTGAGGAAGCCAGCACTAACGCGAGAAAAGGAAATTGTCCTTCGTATGCCGGATGTCCCCCAACGTTACGTCTTATCCGTAAGTTTGTACTCGAATTTTCTGAAAACAATGGAGATGAGTTTTCATTCAGCTTGAATCGAAGGTGTCAAAAACAGTCGATGGAGGATAAGAAAAATATTGAATTCATGTAATGAGGTAAGTTGTGATACAAGTTCCCAGTTGTCAATTCCGTATACTTATAGGAAACTCATTGAACGCTCGATGAACTGAAAGTTCAGTTTTACACTCCTGGTTGAATGGGAATTCAATTCAATCTTCTCGAATCTCGTTAGAAGTTGTATAATTCTCTTGCCAGATCTCATTCGATTTGATTGGACTTTATGAAAGGTTTTCAAAATGACGAATTCAACTGAACTCGCTTGTACGGTAACATAACGCGAACATCTCGAGATTACGGAATCTTTGCATCAATTCCAACGCCTTGTATCAACATTTCACCCGTCAGATGATGATATTAGGTGTACAACTTTGCTCCCGACGTTTACAATACATGGTTGCGTCGGTAGGTCGAAATAGGCTAGGCAATGAATGTCACACAGTAAGGTTGGACATGTGTCATCATAACAACATCGTCATATTAGTGAATTTTTGATTACATCATAAATTTTTACTCGATCGAAGATGTCAGTTTTTGAGCCAAATTCTCGTAATTTGCGGGAAGTTCTGATTATCTGCTTTCATTTGAAGAAAACTGCGGCTGAGGTTTATCGAATGCTCTCAAGTACTTACGGTGAGGCTGTTTTGAGTGAAAGAACGTGTCGTGAATGGTTTCAACGTTTCAAGAAGGGTAATTTTAATGTCGAGGCCCGACATGGCGGTGGAAGAGAGAAAATTTTTGAAGATTCCGAATTGGAGGCATTACTTGATGAAGATTGGCAGAATCATTGGGAGTAACTCAACAAACCATTTCGAAACGCCTCAGAGTCATGGGAATGATTCAGAAACAGGGGAATTGGGTTGTGTACGAATTGAAGCCAAGAGATGTTGAACGACGTTTCTTTACTTGCGAATAGCTGCTTCAAAGACAGAATCGAAAGGGGTTTTCACACCGCATTGTGACCGCCGACGAGAAGTGGGTCCACTACGATAAGCCCAACCGCAGAAAATTTGGGGGAATGCGCGGACATGTCCCCACGGCGACGGCTAAACTAAATATTCATGGTGCCAAGGTTATGTTCTGGATTTGGTTGAATCAGCTTGGTGTCGTGTATTATGAGCTATCGAAACCGAGTGGAACCATTACAGGCAATCGATGCCGAACGCAGCTGATGCGTTTGAGCCGAGCATTGAAGGGGAAACGGCCACAGTACCAAGAGAGACACGATAAAGTTATCCTCCAACATGATAATGCTCGGCCACACCCGTCCCAAAACCGGTCAAGACATATTTGGAAACACTAAAATGGGAAGTCTTACCCCATCCACCGTACTCTCCAGACATTGTTCCTTCCGACTACCATTTATTTCGATCGACGGCACACGGCCTGAGTGATCAGCATTTTCATTCTTATGAAGAAGTTAAAGAATGGATCGACTCGTGAATCGCGTCCAAAGTTGAATCGTTTTTCCAAGATGGGATCCGACAATTGCCAAAGAGATGGGAAAAAGTAGTGGATAGCGACGGCCAGTACTTTGAATCATAAGTATGTATTTACTTTTATAGAATAAAACCTCAAATTATGGGAAAAAACGCCAGAAGCAAAGTTGTACACCTAATAATTTTTTAGCAATCTCACCGAAATTTTTCTGTCAAAAATGTATAAATCATCCTGGTAGAAATCATATTAGGCAGGTCACTGACCGATATCAGGGTCAGAAATATGCCTAGTCTGCCTCGATAGCACCAGGTAAGGGGCGAAGGAAGGCTTAGAATGATTTCTACTGGGACAATCAATAAATTTATTCATACAAAAATGTTAATACAAGCAGTTCAATACATTGAAAAATATAATGAAGAATCTCACCACCAACAGAAATCGATAACCTAATGATAAGACACAAAGCAACAAATTTGGAATACATATTGAATTTCGTGGGATAAATTATTTGAATGCAAGCTATAAAGTAACTATTGAATATTGAGTATCAAATGTATTTATATATCCGTCATATTTATACATTCATTACTAATGGTCTGATAATCGGGGCACGATAACAAGTGTCAATTCCGTAATAAAGAACATATGATCAAATAATGGTGTATTTGTGATTTCATTACGCTATTAAGAAATTGTAGGATAGATCTCTATGTGAAGAAGTCTTTGTTCATTAACGAGGAAACATGATATACAAGGTAATTTGTGAACGACGCAACGTCTTGGATCTCGAAAGCGTATTTTTGAAATGAATACAAAGTGAATATTAGAATTCTAATCAACGTTCTAATAATCTAATTCCCATGATTCTTTCTTCCCACACATTAACGCCACATACTGTAAAAAATGTGTGGAGTTTTTCTTCACACTCTTGATGGATTTCGTCCCCTCATCGTTTTCGGGGGAATTGTTTTTCCATCAAAAATTAGGAATTTTTCCACGACCTGAGGAATTATTTTGTTTTTTGGGTGTTGAATCCTCCACAAATGAAGAAAAAGTTCACCAAATTACGATGAAAAATTCCCCATCTGTGGAGAAATTTTGCTGCCACCATTTTTTGGGGGAAAATTACCTTGCCGCAAATGCGAGACAAATCCGAATGTATCCTAGCAGTTCCCGGGATGAATACCGAGCAGTTTCTGTCCAAATCTGCCTGGAACTGCTCGGTATTTGTCCCGGGAACTGCTAGGATTCATCCGGATTTGTCTCGCATTTGAGGCAGGGTAGTTTGGAATTATAGTTTATTCGTGCCAGGTGTTTTCATACAAGCAGCCCACAAACCTTGAGGACGATTGAAAAAACATGGAATTGTTGAGTAACATAAATTACAAAATATTGAAAATTCTTCCAAGTTTTTACTGACCTTCGAATAATGGATTTCTTGTTCTTCGGTCGTTCATTTCAGAAACATATAAATTTTACTGAGTTTTGAACAGGGAGAAACAGATAGACCGCTTTGAATCAGTTTATACAGGGTGTCCCATTTTAATCTTTAAATGCAAATATCTCAAAAACATGCATCTTAAACCAAAAGTACTTCATACCAAAGTTGTTATACAAAGAGGGAGCCACAAAACTACGATATCAGTTTCATCATAGATGGCGTTATGATCGATTAAAATGGGGTCAACATCATTTTTTTAAACAGGAACCCCCACTTTTTATTGCATATCTTGATTCTACGCAAAAAACTGAGTAACTTTTGCTTGAAACGTTTTTCTAAATTTTTGAAGATGGCACCACAATCGATGAACAATAAAGTCTATGAAACAATATCCCTAATAGCACCAAGGTCCCTGGGCGTTTTGAAAACGTTCTGAGAATGTTTTAAACACGTCCCAACGTTCTTGGAACGTTTTACAAACCTCCCAGTGCTGTTAGGGATGCGGATATCTTGAGGAATGCATCCAAGAGTAGAAATATCTCATTCGAATGTTGTTGTTAAGAGAGGGGACGACACAATGGTGATATCAGTTCCATAGTAGATGGCGCTTTGGTCGGTAAAAATGAGGTCAACTTCAATTTTTCAAATGGAAACTCCTACTTTTTATCGCATATCATGATTCTACGCGAAAAAATGAAGAATTTTTGTTTGAAACATGTTTCCTAAATTCTTGAAGATGGAAACGGTGGAAAATGAGGTTGATGAAAAAGTTCTACTGCATTATGTGTGAAGCAACGCTCAACAAACAAATCAAAACAATAATAATTTCAGAGAAGAAATCGAACACAAAACACAACAAATGTCATATCCAAAACATTGTAAATGAATTCAATTCAATGTAACTCTTCTAATGCAGTAGAACTATTTCATCAACCTCATTTTCCACTGTTTGAACTTCAAGGATTTAGGAAAAATGTTTCAAACAAAACTTCCTCATTTTTTCGCGTAGAATCATGATATGCGATAAGAAGTAGGAGTTTCCATTCGAAAAATTGAAGTTCACCTCAGTTTCACTGACCACAGCGCCATCTACTATGAAACTGATATCGCCATTGTGTCGTCCCCACTCTTAACAACAACATTCGAATGAGATATTTCGGCTCTTGGATGCATTCCACAAGATATCCGCATATTGTTTCATAGACTTTATTTTTCATCGATTGTGGCACCATCTTCAAAAATTTAGAAAAACGTTTCAAGCAAAAGTTACTCAGTTTTTTTTGCGTAGAATCAAGATATGCAATAAAAAGTGGGGGTTCCCGTTTAAAAAAATGATGTTGACCCCATTTTAATCGATCATAACGCCATCTATGATGAAACTGATATCGTAGTTTTGTGGCCCCCTCTTTGTATAACAACTTTGGTATGAAGTACTTTCGGTTTAAGATGCATGTTTTTGAGATATTTGCATTTAAAGATTAAAATGGGACACCCTGTATGTGGTATTGTAAAGAGGGTTGGTTGAGCGTTGAGTTGATCTCAACACACTCCATTCCCAGACAGCACCGAAAGTTCTCGGGACGTTTTAGAAACGTGTCAATAGTTTTCGAGATTTGATTCTGAAAACATCATGTTCTAGATGTTTTGAAAACGTTTTTTTTTCATGCATCCCGCAAGATTTCGAAAATGTTATTCTCATGTTCTTAGGTCATTTTTGAAACGTTTCTGAAATATTAAACCAAATGGGTATTCGTAATATGTTTGCATAATACTTTGAAATGAGACTGGAAACATCAACATCAATATAATTTATGCACAATTATATCTAATCAAATCATCATAGAGAATTGAAGGATTGTTTTGAAAATTTTATAATTTCCTCTATTTCTTTAACATGTATAAATAATGAATCTTTCAAAAATAATAAAAATCATGGATTTGAGCATTTTTTATGTGTTAATAACCAAGGATTTAATTTGATCAAAACTGCACTTTATTCAATAAAAAATCAGCTCACTTTCCCTTAAACTCGCTCAACATTCAAATATTTCACGTAAATAGTTCAATATCATTAAACCCTCACGTTCCGAATGATATCATTGCAGGACGTTTTTGTGGACATCTGTGTGACACATTGCTATGTTCTGAAAATGTGTTTGGAATATTCCAGTTCTCCAAGGAATAATATGAATTTTAGTGGCTAAGAAAGACGAGGAAATCATTCATGCGACGTTTTTAAAATATTCATAATAAAATGTTTCCATCACCTCCCACGAAAACGAAAATAAAACGTTCTAGGACATTTTCACGTTTTCAAAACATACATGTGACGTTTTGAAAACATCATGGCACGTTTTTGGCATGTTTTCTATGTTACCAATCACGTTTTGAGAATGTTTTCAAAACGTCCCAGTGCTGTCTGGGTTACACCTGACAAGAACACAAGAGAAATTTGTTTTCGTACACGAAACGTGTACGAACGTTCAGTCAACATTCGATAAACCTTGATTCCCTTGTTCCTTGATTTGAAAACACGAATTTTGTTTAGCAGTCAAAATGGAGTTGTGAAAACAGATGCGAATTCCCAGAGATTTTATAATTTATGTGAAGTTTTAATCCAATTGGACTGTACAACTTGTACGGGGGAAAGGAAAAAATCAACCGAACATTCATTCTACTGTTCTTATAAATGAAGTAAATGGATATTACGACACAAATGCATACACCACATCCGTCCATCTCATTCTCCCCGCCTATTTTCTCTCGTCCCTGCTAGGTGTGCAGTAATACAGCAACGATAGTAATATCTTACTCGCAATACCTCGAGATAAAGCCCGTATATACTCATTTACGTAGCAGCTTTTCCGGGAACTGTATTTTACGCTGGTGGGTCAGGGTTGCAGTTTGGATCCATTGCGTGTCAATACAATAACAATAATAAATACTTCAAAATTCATCTGATGAAAATTTGTTAAAACCTCTTTTCGTCCTGCAGGAACAACAATTTCTCTCGATACCATGCAATAAATAACAGATCTCTCTTCTTTCGCTTTTATCTTCCATTTTCTCTTCCAACAATGAGTAATAAGAAGGTAGGGAAAATGTACTGTGAAGAATTTTTTCAATTGTTTAATCAAAGATCTCATCTCTTCGCTGCCACCAAAAATCTTATGGAATATTTTGTCGCGAATAATGACGTTACTGAATTTTTAACATTTTTTTTCTACTGTAAAGTCTCTCGTGTTCGGAGGAGGGGAACATCAATCCATCTAATAAGGTTTATCATTCGATAAAAAGAAAAATAATCTGGGTAAGAGACATCCCCTAGTAGAAATATAATCAGTTTCCCCCTATTACTGATGAGTAGAGACCGGATTATATGCAACAAAAAAAGTGCGAAATATGCATGCAAATATGCATGAAAAAATCTCAAAATATGCAGTAAAACGTCAAAAATATGCAACACAATATCAAAAAATTGTAACGAGTTTTTATCCATAAAAAAATCAGAAATGAAACAGAATGACCAATTCACTCATTTTTATCATTATTTTGATAAAAGTATACTACGATATACTGCTCCGAGCTTTCCATAGTGAAATTATGTCCTCTATCATTCAGAATGCGTTTGAATGCAGAAAACAAACGTTCCACATCCACGGATCCATTTGATACGAACACATATTTGTTGCAAATATGATTCATGATTCATCAATGCCGAAACAGCACCGAAAGTTCTCAAAACGTTTTAAAAACCCGTCCATAGTCCCACAGATGTTGGTTCCCAAAAGTATATTTATTTTGAGAACATTCATTCAATGTGCTGGAAAACACATTTTGCGGACATTGTTGACCAATGCTATGGTACGTTCTTCTAAAACTTCTGCGTGTCACCGAAAACTACTTCACAATCAATTTTTTTTATCATTAGACATCTGTAATCATGAATGGTTAGAGATATTATGAATTCACATAGATGGATGAGATATTTATGATCGCAACAGGCAACCATAATATATACCGTATTTCTCAATATTTTATTACACTTTTGAGGATTATTTTTCATACATGGCACTCTCAGAGAACATTTGCGATATTAAAATACACCTCCATAGATTTATTATTCCCAAAACACAAATTAAAATGATAGTTTGTCCAAGGGTCTGTAGCCTGTCAACAACATTATCCGCCATTAATGGGTTCATGTCATCCCGATATCTGCGCATGCGCTGTTCATCAATCTTCCTACCAACTTTATACGGATATTGTACGAACGTTCCTAGAATATTCGGAACAGTCTCATTCAAATGTTCTAAGAATATTCTAAGAATATTTACGAATCTCTTACGCTCTTTGTGAGAATATTCGATCAAGTACATTTTACGGATGTTGTGAGAATATTCTCAGGATATTCTGTGTTACATGGGATGAAAACTAAACATCTTATCTCTAACCTATACAAATTTATATTTATAGTTTTACTAGGGAAAAAAGTATCAAAGCATGTTTTGTATTGAACATTTGAAGAGATTTCATTTCAGAAGTTCGAAACTATCGGCAGAATATGAATGATCAAGAATTAAGTCAATATATTAAGATTCACATAACCTCAAAATTGGCGCGGAACAAAACTTCATTATATGCAATTCATCAAAAGGATGCAAATGTAATTTGTCAGAACTATCGATACAGGCTCCGCAGTTCATTTGCATCGGCTCCAAATGGAGAATATTGGAAGATTTGACACAAGTTCGAACATTAACAAATTGTCATTTTCAATGTCTCATAAATGTTCCATGGAAACCTAAATAAAACTATAGCAGGCATTGGTACATGCCTAGTATATCCCTGCCAGGGATGGGTTCTGTGCACGTGCGATAAGTAATATGCGTTAACTATGCGCAGATTATGCATAAAACATGTAGAATACGCAGAAAATGCAGAAAATGCATAAAACATTGTACAATTAATTCCGACTTGAAATTCAAAATTCAGAATATATGAAATAGATATTTATGAATGTCGAAATGGTAAACAATTCATAATTTGAAAATTATAACTCAACTTGACCATGAAAAAAGATGATGCAGAAAACCCCCTTTAGTTATCTGCATTATCTGCATGAGTTTTATGCGCACAATATTCCTTGCATAAAACCTACCGTATTATGCGTACCCAACCCTGATCCCTGGTGAAAATGGGAGCGAGAAGAAAGAGTCAACGAAGCGTATGCTGAAGGGTAACAGAAACGTTGATGGAAAGTATACGCAGCTTGAATGGAAAGGATACGAACAGTATGTGAAACGGGAATTAAAACAAAGAAATCGGGAAAAATTCAAGTAATCTAGACAAAAAAATTGAACCCTATGGTGAGAATCGAACCAGTGACTTTCACTATGGTAGGGTCTTATCCACTGAGCTATGGATCGTCGTTGACATCGACTGCTGAAAGATGTTATTTGAAGTCAGAATAGGTATGACTCGCATACGCTCCATATAACCTAATATTACGTTACATAAAGCATATACGAAACGGGATCGGAAGTTTACGTATACAGAACGTATGATTTGATGACTTTCCAGCAAGCGGGTATCATACGCTCCAGAAAGAGGGAGTTGAAACGTTTTTCGCTTCGTATACGTCTCCTTCTCGCTTTGTGTATACGCTTCATTTTCATCAGGGATACCAGGGTTGGCACGTAATATATTAGGTGTATAACTTTGCTCCCACCGTTTTTTTCCGAAATTCGAGGCTTTATTCTAAAAAAACTGGTTATACATTTATGATTTAAAGTATTGTTCATCGCTGGCCACTACTTTCTCCCACACTGTTAAAAATGTTTGTGAATTTAATATACGTTCATAGAAAAAAGTACATTAATTTTCAAGGGCGCTATATGAATTGTATTCCATATTTGGATGTTGGAAAATCAATCACATATTTCATGAATTTCAAACAAAAGTTTTGAAATTCATTACAGTTTGTGAAAATTCATAACTGTAGATATTGAATTTCTGTATTTATTTGAATATTGGAAAATCAATCACATATTTCTCAAATTCCAAACAACGTTTTTGATATTCATCACAGTTTATGAAAATTCATAAATGTACATATTGAATTTTCATAATGTACATGAAATCAATGCGCAATTACACTTTGCGCATCTAATTATCACTTGTTCAATATGTACGATAACTCCAATGGTAAAACATAGTATTGAAAAAAGGCACACCCCGTAGGAAAAATTTTCCTAAGCTTTTTCCTAGACTTTTTCCTAGACATTTTCTTAGGTATTTTCCTAGACTATTTCTTAGATAAAATCTGGGAGTTTTTGCCAAGGACAAAAAATATATAAACACGTGTTCATGGTGTTTTCACTTCTAAAAACCCTCATATATGGTGGTTCTCCCTCCAAAAAATGGTGCTGATTCAATATCTAATTGAATATGAAAGAAAAAAAAAATAATAAAATCTCGCAAGATGGAAAAAGTTTTTCTTCTGCAGTTTGAATCGAACGTGGGCCTTTTCGGTGTCGAAGCCAAAGATTTACCACTGAGCCATAGACCATGTTCTTATTGAGACATGCAGGAAGAGGGTTTATAATTGGTGTGTGGATCATTCTTATCGCATTGCTGTAATGAGTGAATTCAAAAAGTAAATATCATTGAAAAGATCATGTATGGAAATTTAAGAAATGCGAAACATTTCCCTTGCATCTTGAGAATTGCTTGCGTTATTGATGAAAATTACGCTTCAAGAAATACCAACTTATCATTCGAGTGAATATTTTTTCTGTAAGATCTCTTTGAACTGAATCTATGAAACAGTCTGAAATTTTCAAGGAAGAATCAGTGAAATTCATCGTAAAATCAAATCACCCCTGGTAAAAATTTCACAAATTTTTTCCTATGACTGATGAGGCGCTAGAGAGGAAAAACTGAGCACAAAAAACTAGCGAGGTACTGGTCAATTACTGATAAGTTGAATCCAACTAGCGTTGGTTGGTCAAAACTAGTGAGCTACTTATTAGTATGTAATAAGTTGAACTAATTGATAATGTGGAGTAAAACCATCTCTAATAATTATACAAGTGCTTACTAAAATATATATAAAATGGAGAAGAATGAATTTTTCAATTCTAAAATGAATAAAATATTGTTCACACTTGATATCGGAAATGTCAGTACCCATACAGCACGTATTGCATAAAGATTTTTAAACAGCTGAACAGGTTTTTTCATTAATTTTTACACATAATTACAGGTGATATAAATGAGAAAGAAGATGTAACAAATCTGTTTGTATTTTAGAATTGAAATATAGTTTACGGATATGAGGTTGACTTCTTTGAATTGAAAAATAAAAATTAATTATTTTCGTGAAATGCGTGATCGTTAGTTCTTAATTAATATGTATTAAAAATCTATTATTCAGTGCAACATGAATTATTGAATCAGTCATAGCTGTTGTAATATGTAAAAATCATAATTTGTTGATGCAGTGAGAATGAGTTTTATTCAAATACTTACATCAATATTTCTCAGAAAAAACTCAGAGATCAAATCATTTTTGTAGTAATATGAGTCATGAAGAACTCATTTAATAAAAAGTATTTTAAGCGAATGTTTAAAATAAATTTCCAAAAACTTGGATTATTCACATAAAGCTCGTTGGATGGTTTTACTCTTGAAGAGTACCGTCAAAGTTGACAGTTGCAAATTGGAGAAAAAAGTCTTATTTTCTGTCTTGAATTTGTAATTAGAGTAGTGACAAACTTGTAGGCAGAGTTTGAAGGTTGGGTGAAATCCATATTGATCAGGAAAGTCAAAACCGTATTGCAAAACTTGGAAAATCTGTTAACATAGCTGACAATACTGGGGTATCGAGTCAGCTTTTCCTTACTACATGGAATCTAGGCAGGAGAAATGTATCAAAATTCAGTGAATTCAAGTTAGTGTCAAGTAAGAGAGGATAGAAATATTCATTGGATTTTATTGGTTATTATAAAAATGTTGGCAAATAAGGAAAGGCTATGTAGGACTCACTGTATCATCTTTCATTATTTTTGTTTCAATAATTTTGTATTGTGGACATTTTTGTATTTTCTTACTAATAAATTGAAGAAACAAGTGTATTGAACGTGTTTCACAAATATAATAACATTCATTCGTAGCAGCATGATACAACATTATTGAAACAAAAATATTAAAAGACGATACAGTGAGTCCTACATAGCCTTTCCTTATTTGTTGACATTTTTATAGTAACCAATAAAATCCAATGAATATTTCTGTCTTCTCTCACTCAACACCAACTTGAATTCACTGAATTTTGATACATTTCTCCTGCCTAGATTTCATGTAGTAAGGAAAAGCTGACTCGATACCCCAGTATTGTCAGCTACGTTAACAGATTTTCCAAGTTTTGCAATACGGTTTCGACTTTCCTGATCAATATGGATTTCAACCAACCTTCAAACTCTTTCTACAAGTTTATCACCACTCTAATAACAAATTCAAGACAGAAAATAAGACTTTTTTCTCCAATTTGCAAATGTCAACTTTGACAGTACTCTTCAAGAGTGAAACCATCCAACGAGCTTTATGTGAATAATCCAAGTTTTTGGAAATTTATTTTAAACTTCCGCTTGAAAAGATTTTTAATACATAATAATTAAACAATAATGACCACACATTTCACAAAAATAATTCATTCATTGTTTTTATCACATAAACTTAACCTCACATCTGTCAACCGAATTGCAGTTTTCACATAAGTTAATAGATTATTATACTCAACCGATGGATTGAATCAGATATCCACGTCATTTACATTGATCTTTTCTAATAAACCACGTAGGTACCGGTTTAGCTTAGGTCGTTAGGGCGTTAGGATAGTAGATCGCGCAACATTAGGTAGGGATTGGTTTAGGTGGTTCGATTCTTTTCGAGGTTTCCAATTTTCTCTCCATGACATGAGAACGTAGTGAACAACGTGGTCGACAATCTGCAAGTGTTCTCCTCCGAAACATGATTTTTGATTAAAATTTAGTTTTTTATTTTTAAAGACATTTTGGGCCAAAGCATAAATATTTTACTTAATAATCATTGTTGATGTATTATTGTAATTTCACATCTTTACATCATTTTTTGTATTAATTTCACACCATAACATAATGAAACATTTGGAAGGAATTTTGGAAATTAAGTCATATAGTGTTGAAAATTCATGCATTTTTTTACATCAATTTTTATAATGTTGTGGCTTGAATTTCAAAATTCTGTCTATTATTTTTGGGATACAAAAATGTTTGAAAATTGATACACAATTGTGTGTGTTAATTGCTTCCAAACTTTTTATATTAAATTTCAAACAGATTTTTCTAACAGTGCATCTTTCAGGCAGCATACGAATCCCGCGTTGAAAAAACTGGTCATCTTTTGAAGCGATCCACGAATCGATCCAATTTTTTACTTCTTCATAAGACCGGAAGTGCTGGTCAGCTAGGCCGTGTGTCATTGGTCGAAACAAGTGATAGTCCGAGGGAGCAACGTCTGGAGAATACGGCGGGTGGGGTAGGACTTCCCATTTCAAAGTTTCCAAGTATGTCTTGACCACTTTCGCAACATGGGGTCGAGCATTGTCATGCTGTAAAATCACTTGATCATGTCTCTCGTTGTATTGCGGCCGTCTGTCTTTCAGTGCTCAGCTCAAACGCATTGATTGCGTTCGATAACGATCGCCTGTGATTGTTTCAGTCGGTTTTAACAACTCATGATACACTACGCCGAGCTGGTCCGAAAAATTAAACCAAAAATTACGATAAAATTAAACCAAATTCACAAAACTTTGCCAATTTTCTTTGATTTTTGTGAAGATTCGTGGATTTTTGTCAATTTTCAATAAACAAACCCGTACAGCACCGGACATTTCCACGTTGCCTCTACGTAGCATCTACGTAGTATCTTCGTTGATCCACCTTGTATCCACGTCCGCCATTTTTGTGGGTAATAAATGCTTCGTTAATTACTCACAAATACAGGTTGGTTGAAAAGTTTTGAAAGCGACACCTATCAACCAGTACAGGAATCAAAAGTTATACGCTATTTTTATATTTCATCCTTCATTTGAACACACTCACAATTTTATTCCGATCTGTCAATTCATTCTTTGTTTACAAGCCATTCGAAGTTGACGTGTCAGTGTATTTTGTGAAAATGGAAAAATCCGAATATCGTGCAGTGATAAAGTTCTTTGTTTTGGAAGGTTTATCAGTAACAGAAATTCATACTAAAATGAACAAAGTGTTGAAGGAATCTGCTTCTTCATTCCCAACTGTACATCGATGGGTTTTAGAGTTTTAACGTGGTCGTACAAGCGTTGAAGATCAATCACGTAGTGGACGTCCACAAAGTGCAACGAAATCAGACATCATTGAGCAAGGCTATGATATTGTCTGTAAAGATCCGAGTTTGACTAAGCGTGAAATTGCTGATACCATAGGCATCTCGGATGAACGAGTACTCCATATTTTACACGAAGAATTACATATGAAAAGGCTTTTTGGAAAGTTACCCTGGTAAAAAAATCTCTCTGAATCTCTCTGAAAATTTCACGTTTCAGAGAGATTTAAGGAGATTCAGAGAGATTTAGAAAGAATCAGAGAAATTCAGCGCGATTCAGAGGATTTCAGGGACTAATGGGTTGAGAAAACTTAAGCTTTGAATTTTTCATTAGGATTCAGAGACATTCAGGGTCATTCAGAGTAATTCAGGAAAATTCAGAGAAGAATGAGTCAAGTAAAATTCTTGGTTCTGCATTTCAGAGGCATTCAGGAGGTGTCAGAGACTTTCAGAGACGCATGAATTAAGAAAAATTTTCATGAAACTTTTTAGAAATATTCAGAGGAATTTAGAGAGATTCAGAGTAATTCAGAGAGGTTCAGAGAAATTCAGAGAGGGATTAAGTCAGTGAAATTTTTGCTTAAGGATTCAGAGGTATTCAGGGAAAGTCAGAGACCCACAGAGACAGTTAAATTAGGAAAAATTCGGCGGCGGACTTTTTAGAAAGATTCGGGGAGATTCAGGGTACTTCAGAGAGATTCAGAGTAATCCAAGACAATTCACAGAGGAATGAATTCAGTAAAATTCTTGGTCCTGCATTTCAGAGGCATTCAGAAGTTGTCAGAGACTGTCAGAGACACATGAATTAAGAAAAATTCAGCATGGGACTTTTTAGAAATATTCTACAAATCAAATTCTGGGAGACTTAGAGAAATTCAGAGAGATTCAGAGAAATTCAGAGGAATTCAGTGCAAGCTTTAAAATCTGAATATATCAAATTCTGGGAGATTTAGGGGAATTCAGAGAGATTCAGAGAAATTCAGGGGAATTCAGAGGAAGCTTTGAAATCGAAATACATTAAATTCCGGGAGATTCAGAGGAATTCAGAGAGATGCGGAGAGATCCAGAAAAATTCAGGGAGATCCACTCAAATTCAGAGAAAGCTTTGACTCCTTGATGAATGAAATCCTAAGAAAAATCGAATACATTCAGAAAGATTCCGGAAAATTTGCAAATTCCATCAGAAAATTTCAGAGAGATTCAGGCAAAGTTGAAGAGTTTCAGGACGTATCACTATCGGAAAAGTCTCTAATTCCCTCTGAATTACTCTGAATTACTCTGAAGTTACTCTGAATCTCTCTGAGATATGTCCCAAAATATAGAGAGATTCAGAGAGATTTCAGAGAGATTCAGAGAGATTTTTTTCACCAGGGTAGTGCCGCATTCGTTGACAATTCAACAAAAACTGAATCGAAAACAAATTTCTCAGCGTAATTTGGAGCGTTTTAAGCAGAATAAGACCGATTTTTTGCGTCGTTTCGTAACTGTGGACGAGACTTGGATCTACCATCATGATCCTAAACTGAAACAAGAACGTTTACAGTGGACCGAAGCTAGTTGTTCAGCTCCAAAACGGGTGAAGTCAGAACGATCGGCAAAAAAGGTTTTAGCATCGGTTTTTTGGGACGCAAAAGGGGTTTTGTTGATTGATTATTTCGAAGAAGGTAAAACAACTAACTCCAACCAATTGGATGAAAAAATTCGTGAAAAAAGACCCGGTTTACGGAAGAAGAAAATCATTTTTCATCAAGACAATGCACGTGTTCACACAAGTGTTCTGGCGATGGCTAAACTGAACGAATTGAAGTACAAATTGCTTGAACACCCACCGTATTCACCAGATTTGATTCCCTCCGACTATTACCTCTTCAGAAATTTCAAACAATTCTTTCCTGGGAAGCGTTTTTCGTCGAATGAAGAAGCTATTGCAGCTGTGGAACAGTATTTTGCGGAGCTTCCGGAAAATCATTACAGAGATGGTATAAAATTATTGGAGGATCGTTGGAATAAGTGTGTTGAAGTTGAGGGAGACTATATTGAATAAAAAAAATCATTTCATCAAAAAATACACATTCTTTCATCTTTGCTTTCAAAACTTTTCAACCAACCTGTACCTCATCAACTACCGATCGGTGCCCCATTAGTTACTCGCTCATATCTGCTCAGTTTTCCATTAGGCAGAGAGCGTTACACCTTTTGTCGGAAACTTGTAAGTTTGCTGATCAGTTCCTGATCAGTAAAATAGAAGACTGATCAGTGCCTCATCATTTGCTAGAGAAAATTTCTACTAGGGGATCGGAGTTTAAACGACGATATATTTTTTTTCTCCTCATCTCGACTAAAGTAACTACTACTACTCATCGGTAATATTTTCTCTTTGGTGTTTCTTTTCTCTTGAAAGAAAAATTGAAACGGTTCTCATCTTTCATTCTTCTTACCAACTCTTTCTTCACTTGAATAGTGTGAAAAACGCGAGGTAGATAATTTATATCAACTCGTATACCGTCAGATTGTTACTCGTCGGCTTTTCTCCTTGTCGTCCCTTTTTTACTCTGTATATAATATACAACATGCCGTAGAAATATATCTTCATCAAGAGTTTATGATTTATCGGACACTCGAGTAGTCGCGAGCGTTGCGTGAAACAAGAGTTTTTATTATAATGAATAATAGATGTTTTTTCGATGTCGTGTATATATATATATATATATATATATATATTGGGACATCACGATTTGAACGTATGTCAGTCGCTAGCAGGTTCTCTCGATAAGCTCTTCACTTTGTGGTTCATTAACCAGAAGTCGGAGGGAAGTCAGAAAATAAATTGGGTGAAGATGTTGCGGCGGAGGGTTTAAGGTCCCCTCCGTAAGAAACGGTTGGTTCGGTTGTGGGTAAAAGTTTAACCTTTCCGCGCCATGACGATACATCGTCATCGGGAGAAATAATTCCTGAATAAAATCAGAGGATTAAAAAAAATCTCATTTCACCGTTGCGGTTTCGGTACCTCTCGTATCGAAATTTCCATTTCAATTCCAAGCCGCACAAAGTTCATATCTATGGTCAATGATTGAAATCGAATTGCCAGAGTATTTAATCGTTGTCGGAATGCAGAGGTACCATATTCGGAATATATAATGTTATTGAAGATATCGATCCTCGAACTCAAGAGTAAGAGAAGTCTGGGTTAAATGAAATTTCGTTTCGACGTAGGATATCCCTTCTTTCCGTCTATCTGTTTCCTGAATCCTGCCGAGCGACGATGGCTGGCAGGCAGGCTGGCAGGCAAGCAGGCTGGCAGGCAGGTCAAGGTCAAGGTCACGACCTGACACGACCTGTTTCGCGAAATACATCATTTCATTGCGCGCGCATTTTAGCTGCCCTGTGAACTGTTACTTTCTTCATGAACGTATGTGCACAATTTAGATTCACTTTGTATTCTACACCACCAAGAGAATCGAATGGTGCCGTCTGCTCCACTCAACGTGACATCTTTATACTGCCCTCTTCGTTTTATGGTGTCGTTTTCTCTCTCTCTCTCTCTCGATTATACAGGAAGGTTACTTGATACGGTAACCTTCACCTGGACGTTACGTTATCGCATGCAATATGAAAGAGAAAAATAAGAGGAAGGGAATTTTTATTTCTCAATTGGGATTCCTTGAAATTGCAACGTATTGTGTCAACGAGGAATGCATTTTTCCCGATTTGGATGAGCGATTTTTCTTGTCGTTATGTCTAATTAGGATATGCGGTTGAATTCAACGAGTTATCCTTGGAATCCGATCAAGCAGGAAGAATCGTTTGAGGGTAAAATTATTTTTGCTCTATTATCGGTCTAACTGATCATGAGACTGCAAATTGGAATTGAGGCCTTGGGAAGTCGCGAACGTTTGGATGTGATAATTAATACATTTTTCCTGGAATTTCAAAACTCGATATCATTAAAAATCTCGAATGCAACTGGAATAAACGTCAGAGACATTCACATGGATTTTAAATCTAGAAATATTAACATAACTTCATCAAGCGTTTGAGATTTTGTCATAAGGTGCACTGTGAAAAATTTTTATGGGAAAAAACCTATAAATTTACAGTAAAAATCCCATGAAAAGAGCGATTTTAATATATTTTCATGTGCAAATTCCTATACGTGTACGGGAATTCGCTTTTCTCGTACAAGTATAGGAAAT
The DNA here is from genome assembly GCA_018340375.1 of Gonatopus flavifemur. Classification (NCBI taxonomy): domain Eukaryota; kingdom Metazoa; phylum Arthropoda; class Insecta; order Hymenoptera; family Dryinidae; genus Gonatopus; species Gonatopus flavifemur. The sequence goes on along the minus strand of JAFFJZ010000012.1, from coordinate 5,529,352 downwards.
TTCCTGTACATAGGTATGGGAAAATCCCGAATATTTTTTATAGTGTAAGAAGATGATATACATTAAGTTTCGCGATTGAAATTACGTTACCATCGATCGTTATCCTTCCTTCGAGGGCACAGTGGAAAAAATCCAATACCACGTACATTCGCTCATTCATAACGACAACAACAGGAAATAAGATTGGATCTCATCGGTATCAGTAAAATTTCTGTGATTGGTTTTATAAAATTCGGGGAATTCGATGAAATATACATACGGTAGAATCGTACCGTAGTCTTTGAAGTGCGGGTGAGAATAATTTGATGAAGCAACAGATAAAAATCAATCGATCTGAAAACGCATTGTACAAGAATCAAGTACCAGCGAAACTGCTTTCAACGGGAAACATTCTTTTCATTCTTCAATCACAAACCAATAATCTATAAGTTCATTTGAATTCCTTTCGTCCTCTCATCCTGAAATATTTAATCGAATTTTTCCCAGAGTATTGAAAATACATTTCAATTTCTTACGAGTACGATATATTTTTAGCGGGTATAAATATGAATTTTATTATCTCGAATCGAAGAAGTGCGACATAATCGGGAACTCTATCACTCGAGAGTAGGGAAAAAGTACAATAATGGTTCACATGCAAAACGATAATCGAGATGACCGTGACTCGATAGGCCAAGGTTGTAGCGACTAGGTTGTATATTTTCCACTTTGTGTTTCGTGAATTCAATGTCACTTTGAGCCCCAAAATATGCTGAAATATTCCTATCACCGCCCCCACATCCCTCGATAGGAAGCATCAAATAATTTATCATCAAGATGAATAGAGCGTATCTCTTTTCACAGTTCAATACCCTGTGGGGGATGTGTGGGGGATACATCAATTAGGAGAAGGCATTATCTTTTTAGACTATATCGAGAGGTTTCTTTCAATGTCCTTTTCAAGACTTGACCTCATAATCTTTTTATTGCACTTTCATTCGAATATCGATATTCATCCATAAAATGTTATACGATAGTAGCGATTCACGCACGATAAATTCTAAAGAGATTCGTTCGATTGATCAAATTTGTGCTTACCTGTAGCGGCGTCATGGTATCACGTTGATCCGTCTCCACGCAAGGCGGATACAACTGTGTGAGAAACATGATAGCTTCGTTGCAGAATTTCAATCCCATCACTTCTTCGTCTTCTCTGCCGTAACGGAAAGTCAATGTTACTTGCCCGATCACCTGAAAATATTGATACACATAACACGCCGATATTTGATGTCTTTGATTGATCGCGTATATGTAAATGTTTTTGAAAATTCTCACCCTTCTGTCTTGTACGACTTCCGGGTCCACGACTAGAACACCTTGTACTTTGTCGATTTTTCCCTCGGTGACGATTAAATCTCTACTCGCTAGATACAGAGTCAACGCATTGTTGGATTTCTTGTACACCCTGGAACGAGCAATCGTAAAGATAATGGATTATTTATGCGAAAATTTATATATTGTACGAAACTTGAGATGTTTCGAGACTCTGGTAAACGTAGGGAGGAAGGAAGGGAGGAGATACCGCGATAGAAATTCCATGTACGCGTTCTGTCGAGTTCCCGACATAATTAACTCACGTCAGTCATCAATTAATTGTTACTATATGCTTTGCTGTAACGAAGCATCCAGGAATACGACCCCAGAAACGCAAACAACCCTTTATAATGCGATACCGTATCCAACTTCCCGTATATTAATGTCATTGATGTCGAAGATAAGGGAGCAGGGCGTAATCTGAATAAAATCTAGAACTAATCGAAACGTTGGATACTCAATTTTTACAGATAAAAACAAAACTCAGGTGGAGAAGTTTTGAAAATCATATATAATCCATATATAACTCAATATAATTTATGTATAAGTGATATTATACGAGGGTGGATTGATAAGTTTCCGGCCTGACCAAGAAAAACAACGTTTTTAAGAATTTTTTTTTTTTATTTCTCAACATAATCTCCTCCAAGGCTGATACATTTCTCATAGCGGTGTTCTAGTCTAGTAATGCCATCTCTATAGACTGATTCGTCAAGCTCCTCAAAATACCCATTTACAGCCTCGATTACTTCTTCATTGTCCGCAAATCTCTTACCGCCAAGCTATTTTTTGAGGTTAGGAAACAGATAATAGTCACTCGGGGCTAGGTCTGGAGAGTAGGGAGGGTGCGGCATTAATTCAAACTTCAGATCGTTGATTTTAGCCATCGCAACGATTGACGTGTGCGCTGGTGCGTTATCGTGATGAAACAAGATTTTTTTCTTCGCCAGATGAGGTTTAATTTTCACTTCGTGGCTCAAACGTTGCAATAAGTCTGCGTAGTATTGACCAGTGATAGTTTTACCCTTTTCAAGGTAATCAATGTATATAATACCTCTTGCATCCCAAAAAACAGTAGCCATAACCTTGTTCGCCGAAAAAATTGTTTTTGCCTTCTTTGGAGTTGGTTCCCCTGGTCCAATCCACTGTTTAGACTGTTCTTTGGTTTCAGGAGTGTAGTGGTGGACCCAAGTTTCGTCAACGGTTACGAATCGACGCAAAAATTCGCTTGGATTACGCTTATACAACGCCAAATTGGCGGTAGAAATGTTCTTTCGAATCAATTTTTGGTCGACTGTTAGCAAACGCCGCACCCATCTTGCACAGAGCTTTTCCATATACAAATGTTGGTGCAAAATATTTTGTACACGTTCATATGACATCTTACAGGTCTCAGCTATCTCACGAACTTTTAATCTGCGATCTTTCAGCACTATTTGATGGATTTTTTCGATCATATCTGGAGTTGTGACCTCAATGGGGCGTCCTGAGCGAGGCTCATCAAAGGTGCTCACACGACCCTTTTTAAACTCGGAAACCCACTGCTTAACGGTTGAATATGATGGGGAGGATGTCCCCAGTGTTGAGTCCATCTCTTCTTTAATTTCCTTCGGCGTTAACCCCTTCAAATAAAAGTATTTGATGACAGCACGATTTTCCAGCTTTTCCATTTTTACGAAAAACACAGAGGCGTCTTGGTCAGCGTGCTCTCAAAACTAAACTAACATGGCGATCGGACTGAAACTATAGCTACAAGCTATCTAAGGATGGTACTATAGAACGCCACCTCAAGGTAGGCCTAGTGGCGCCATCTCTTGGTCAGGCCGGAAACTTATCAATCCACCCTCGTACTACCCGTTTTCTTCTAGAACTAACTTTTCGATTAGAACTGACCCTCGAATTATCCCGCTACAGAAATATTTCGCTGCACGCAAGAAAATTACTCGTCATATTTATCACAATTTGGAATAAAATTTGGGGCACACGGAACGACCGGGTCTATTGATATTTAGAAAAATGACTGTCAATTTAGGGGAAAAGAGGATCACTGAAAAATATTCGTAGTGAGTCTACTAAAAATTCGTAGTCGATGTATTAACAATTGATAGTTTCACTGTGAAAAATACCAATAAAACTATCAACGGTTGATATTTTGACTACGAATTTGGGGTAGACTCACTACGAATATTTTTCAGCGATCCTCTTTTTCCCTAAATTGACAGTCATTTTTCTAAATATTGATAGACCGGGTCTTTCCGTACAGGGACAATTTTGGAGTATAATTTACTGCAACTGCCGTTGAATCTACTACAATTCAGTTAGAATTACCACAGTTTGTTTTAAATGGTAGTAGGAATTGTACCTGTCCCAGAATTTACCGCAAATTTTTTTCGTATGGAATAACTATAAATAATCTCTGGAAAAACTCCGACAAACTTTGAGAATTTCTAAAATTTTGATGAAAAATCGAATATTTTTGGAACATTCTGTATGGACTTTTTTCAAGGGCTTTTTAGTTTTGTTTTGCAGACAAATAGAAACGAAATCGCACTTTGAAAAAATTCTGACAAAACTCTGAGAAAGTGCTGACTGTTACAAATGTTATGTCCTCGAAGTTTGAATCGTTCATTGGAACGAATTAGTAATCAAATCACGAAATACTCGGCTGTGAGAGACCCAAAATCTTGCAATATATTCTTTTACCGATGTTTTCAATTGCAAAAAAGCCCAAATAATCAATTCGAGAAGATAAATAACGATATGATTCATCATATGAGTTTGAATTCTTGTTTCATTTCTTTGAACGATTCAAATTTCAAGAACATAAAATTTTCAAAATTATATAAATACATTCATATTCTATATTCAAATATTATATGTGAAAAAGTGTTTGAACATAGAAAAAAATTGTCTCATTCATCAGAAAAATGTTAGAGATTTCTCAGAGTTTTGTCAGAATTTTTTCGAAGTGCAATTTTGTTCCTATTTGTCTGAAAAAAAACTGAAAAACTCTGAAAATCTCTGAAAAAAGGCCGTACAGAACGTTCTAAAAATATTAGATTTTTTATCAAAATTTCAGAAATTCTTCGAGTTTGTCAGTTTTTCAGAGATTATTCATGGTTATTTCAGTAAAATATTCTCGCACGGGATGCACGGAGAAAAATGCAGCTCGAAAGGATAGTATAATGATAGAAAATTGGAGAATATTTGTTAAAATCTAAGAATTTTTCTTAAGGTCGTAATAAACATAAAACGTTTTAGATTTCTCTTGAATATTGCTCGAAAAACAATGAAAAATTATCAATACTTAACAAATCATAAAAACAAATATGAAGTTTCCAGAAGTTGCGCATGAAATTTTACAAAGTAAATAACAAAATTTTGGAATTTTATTTTCAAATTACAGAATTTTGCTATTCACTTTGTAAAATTTCATTCGCGACTTTTGGAAACTTCATATTTGTTTTTATGATTTGTTGAGTATTGATTCTCTGTGTGCCCTGCCTTTCAACGTAATTTTTAACGTCATATTCAAAAATCTTTCGATAGAATTGAAAAATTTCTCTTCCAAAACTGTTCATACTCATTACATACAAGAAGTCTGTTCAATTATGAAAGAACTAGTTAAATTGTCAATGCTGGTAGCCTCTCTATTCACTTTCGAGGAGAGTTCTTGAGAAACTTATCCGAGTGCTTCTGAAAGGAATATGTTACATCAATGCTCATCAGAATACAAGAATTGAAATTTGTATGTCTGATTCATTCAAAAACAATCAGATGTCGGAGTTCAAAACAATTTTGCTCCCATGTAAATTGATCAGGATTTTACAATATGGTAGGTATCAGGATATATAGCGTATCCCAGAATTCGCGGACCGGATTTTACAGGTGTATTCTGCAATCAAAATGTAATAATTTTGGAAACAAATTTTTTTGAGGCTTAATTTTTGAGATATGAGGAGTATTAGATCTTTCTAAAAATCTAAATAACTCAACAGCATTGTGTTCTACATACATGAACCTGACACCATTAGCTACACTCAGAGAAGAAAAGAACAAAAATTACAATCTTTATTCACACAACGAGAATATCGCTGTAAAAAATAGACAATCGCCAACAAAAATCTACGAAATTAAAATACGATTTTTGAAGATAGTAAACATCGTTTATATAAATTACAATCTATGATTAGAATATTCATATTTATTGAAAAATATATAAATTAATCCCATAAATCACTAGTTCCAATCAAAACATTGTATTGATTCCACCCATTCTTTAAATAAAGGATATTTGAAATTTGAACTTTTAAACTGTAATTTTTTATGAAATTTCTGATTTTCCATTATTAACAGTATTTTCAACACAATTCATTATCATAGATTGTGATTTTCAGTAACTCGCGTGTGGTTGGTCGAATCACAGATTCCATTCAAAATGAGCGCAACAAAATGTTTAATGCGTCACGTGGTGCTCAATCGTAGTTTATTGTTTTCGACTTGTTGAGATCTACATATGACAAGAATGGAAGAGTTAGAAGATATTGGACACGTAATAAATCAATCCTCTTCCAAAACTCATTATCATACCTTCATTGAACAATTTTCAAACTTAGATACAGCCACGAGATACTTTTTAGAATTGATTAAATAACAGATTTTTCATGTGATAATAACATATTGTAATCGCTAAATGTATTAGAAAATGTTACATCTCAGGTTATTACACTGAGAAAACAGATATCTTGAAAAATACCATAATTTATGGATTTTTGGTGTTGGTCTGACCCGAGTCAAAATACTCACTTGAACGAACCTCTAAAAGTCCCATAACTTCTTGGACTTTTATACAGAAGTATGGTACCTTCCTCATAAAAGTCCCAGCCTTTATGGTACTTTTAGAGGTATCTTCACGTAAATATTTTGACTCGGGCCAGAGCAACGCCAAAAATCCATAAATTATGGTATTTTTCAAGATATCTTTTTCTCCGTGTATAAATATTCTGTTCTGAAAAATAGTTGAGGACACTTTATCAGAAGAAGCGGGTAAAATTTGCGTTGATTTTTTTCATCAATCACTTGATGAATCCGAATTTGAAATAGGTGGTTATTTCAGGAACTTGCACACCTAACATTGAACTTCAAATATAAGATTAGGTTTCCTCTTGGTTTGCAGGTATTAGAAACCAAATTTATAAACATTTTGATATTTGTAGGTTATTACTTTTGAGCCCCTTTTATACTCGCCAGGAATCAGTAAAAGACTAAAACTTATATTTAGAGACTGATCTTCATCGTGGATCTCATTGTTATGCAGTTGAAATTTCCCGTAAATGCATAACTTAGGGAAAAAGTTGGCGCAACATTTGACTCGCTTCTTCTGATGCTTGAATGCCTTCAAGTGTCGTCTAAAATTCCCCAATCTCACAGCGGTGAATTGGCTCAGCGGTTCGCGTGTTATCTTTCAATCACTTGCGTGAAACCAGAGTTCGTGTTTCCCTGGGAAGCAAAATTTTCTACGAAATGTAAGTGTTCAAATTCTGTCAATAATACAGGTTGATTCAATAGTACAATTGGAAAACGTATAGTTTGTAAGACTTTGAATCCGTGAATATGGTATACTGAGTAGGTGTTGAGGTGTTGTCTGTAAGCTGATGTGAATTTCCGATTAATTATTGGGTTGACAACTAAGTAATTGCGGATTTTTGTTAGAAAATCAAAGACACTTTTTTCATGGAACTAAATAACTTTATTCTGTAATGTATTGCCCATTTTGATCAATGACCTTTTGCCATCTTTCAGGCAGCATCATAATCCCACGTTCATAAAACTTCTGGTTTTTATTAGCAAAAAACTGAATCAGGTACGATTTGACATCATCATCATTACTGAAATTTTTACCATTCAAAGAGTTTTGGAAAGATCGAAACAAAAAGTAATCAGATGGTGCAAGGTCAGGACTATATGGTGGATGTGGCAAAACATCCCAACCAAGCTCTAATAATTTTTGCCGAGTGACCAAAGATGTGTGTGGCCTTGCATTGTCATGATGGAATACAACACCTTTTCGATTTGTCAATTCGGGCCGCTTTTCTTCAACTGCATTGTTTAATTTCGGTAGTTATTCAATGTAGACATCAGAATTGATCGTTCGGTTGGGTGGTAAGAGTTCAAAGTAGACAATTCCTTTGTAATCCCACCAAACTGATGACAAAACCTTCTTTCGATGAATATCAGCTTTTGCTGTTGTTCGAGTTAGTTCACCTGGCCTGCTCCACGATCTTTTCCGCTTGATATTGTTGTACACAACCCATTTTTCATCGCCAGTTATAAAATGGATCATTTTCATTACGTTTCTTTAGCAAATCGCAGATGTCAATGCGTTGCGTTAAATGCGTTTCTTTCGGTTCGTGAGGAACCCATGTATCGAGTTTTTGAACATAGCCAAGTTGTTTTAAGTGATTTTCAATGCATGTATGTGATACATGAAGTTTCTCTGCAATCTCACGTGTTGTACTGTGACGATCCGAATCGATTATTGCTTTGATTAGGGCGTCATCAACGTCAACTGGACGACCAGAGCGTTTTTCATCTTTGAGTGAAAAATCACCAGAACGAAATTTGGCAAACCAATTTTGACACTGCCGTTCTTTTAAGGCTTCGTCACCATAAACAGCACATAACTTTTTATGAGCTTGCGATGCGTTTTTCCCTCTGCGGAAATAAAAAAGCAAAATATGACGAAAATGTTCCTTTTGATTTTCCATTCTTCAACGAACGCCAAACGAAAACTACGCAAAGGATCCAAAAACTTTTGTTACTGATTGACAGCTGAATTGCCAACTATCAAATAACAAGATGTGTTTTACATTTGTACTACGTCTGCAAACCTAAAAATTCAACTGACACCATCTATGAGTGAAATCCGCAATTACTTAGTTGCCAACCTGATAGATTTCAGTAGAATAACTACAACAAGTTCACTTTTTTACATTATTTTTTGAATCCTTATGATGAAATCAAAATTACAAATTTCGATTTCAAAATCTCAGCCCTCTGAAGTTGACTCAATTGAATAAAAATTACTATCTACAATTGCAAAATGTTGATCTTCTTCTCATAGAAATTCTGTATTATGAATTCTGCGGTCGGAAATTCAGATTGCTACTATTACGACTGTAATTTTCAGACTTGGTCCGCGATGTCTCTGTTTTGGAAACAAAAATAATAATTTTTCATTCATATTTTGAATGAAAATTATTGTTTGTTTCTCTCAATGTACCCGTATGGAAATATTTCGCTGAAAAATTTCTTAAAATCTTTGAAAAACTCTGATTTCCGTCTGCAAGAGTCTGAGGAAGTCTGATAAGGTCTGAGAAACTCTGAGATTTCGATGAAAAATCTAATATTTTTGGGACATCGTTCTCAGAGTTTTTTCGGAGTTTATCAGAGATTTTTCATTAAAATTTCAGGAGATGATTATGAATTTGTTCCTGACAAAATTCTGGAATAAATGTGATGAATTCCTGTTTCCCTGAACAGGTAAGTAAAAATTATCGAAAGCGAGTATGTTCAGAACTTTTTTCGTAGATTTTGAGTTGAAACTAGCAATTGTGAATCTAGCAGACGATTGTCCTCACTGTGTATTAAAATACGTCAACCCGAGCGAGCGTTATATCAGCACTCGCTAGGCCCTTACAAGTTCCCCGCTAGCCACTAGACTCTTTCTAGCCCTTGGCTAGATTCTCGCGAGGCCCTAGACAGTTCCATGGATGACGTTGCTGGGGAAATGTCACTCGTGTTTCAAGGTTTTTTTTGAGTTCTCGGAGGGAACACAGACATTTATCATACTTTTTTCAGAGTTTTCTTAGGAATGAATTCATAATTACCAATTTAAAATTTCAATGAAAAATCTCTGACAAACTCGGAGAAAAATGCGAGAAAATTTTGACAATTACTCATGATTTCATGATTCTTTTATAGCTTTCGGAGAAAACACGAATATTTTCCATACTTTTTTCAATGTTTTGTCAGGAATAAATTCATAATCATCTGAAATTTTAATGAAAAACCTCTGATTGACTCTGAAAAAATTCTGAGAACGATGTCCCAAAAATATTAGATTTTTTATCAAAATCTCAGAGTTCTCAGACTTTTGCAGAGAAAAATCAGAGTTTTCAAGAGATTCTACAGAGTTTTTCAGAAATTTTTCAGCGAAATATTTTCATACGGGTAAATTGGCGCACGATGGATCTCTGGGAAAAAATGGAACTATTTTATCATTGTTTGTTCCGGAACTATAGTTATTTGAAATTTTTGAACTGCCAGTGAATCAGAGTTCAGGTCCTTCGAATTATTATAGCTCAAAAACGAACAATGATATAATAGTTTAATTTTTTTTCCAGAGATCCGTCGTCTTCCAACTGAGCGGATGGTTTCAAGGTCAAGTATGGAGTACTTTCGAATGCTTTGAATTTGAAGGAAAAATCTAAAAATGCTTGTATCTCAACAACTCAACTTCCGAAAAAAATCTCCTAACGGGAAATTATTGCACTTTGGCTTCAGAATGAACCCCAGTAGAAGTTCTGATGTGGAAAATTCAGATCGGGCATGCCTGATTTCTGTTCCGGGCCTGACTTGAGTATCTGATAAGGCCCTGACAAAAATGTAACGCAGGGAAAAGACAAGGTACTGATCAGGAAAACCAAACGTTTCCCAATCAGGATCTGATTAAGGTAGTAAATCCTTCTCAATGCTGAATTTGGGATATAATTTCTATTACATGTAATGAATTTTCAAGTCGCGATAATTCAATCCATTTTTATACTGATCACGGCGTAGACATTGAATCCGTTTCAGTCGTTTTTCATCCCCTATCCATTTCAATCTCTGAATTGATAATCAGAATGAATCCACATATATTTTGTTGAATTCATCTTCTGGGATTGTATAGAATAAAGATATTTCATCACAATCGCAAGATTAAGTGACATTCAGAATGGTATTTAATCCTCATTGAAAATTATAATTACCTCCAATTCATTTTCATGTATTGAAATGGATTGAGCGGATTCATATTTTATTGGAGATCAGAATGAATCAACAGATGTACACTGAAATCCATTTTTTGGGATTGAATAAAGTGAAGGCATCTTATTACAATCGAAAGATGAAGTGACATTCAGTATGGTATTGAATCCTCATTGAAGATCATAATCAACTCTAATTCATTTTGATATATTGAAATGGATAGAGTGGATTCATATTTTATTGAAGATCAGAATGAATGAACAGATGTCCGCTTGAATCCATTTTTTGGGATTGAAAAAGATGAAGAAATCTTATTACAATTGAAATATAAAGTGACATTCAAATAATATTTAATTCGAATGGAAACCCAATTAAACTATAATTCATTTTCATGCATTAAAGCGGATACAACAAACTCCAATTCAGGTCCGATGTCAAAAAGCGGTGCTCAAAATGACATTGAAAGTGGGTAGGAATGAATACAAATTTCCTTATCCATTTCTATTCTCGATCCTCACTTTTCTTAATCCATTTTTATGGATTGGAATGGATAAACCAAATTTCTATCCAGGTCAATGTCCAATAGTGGTGCAGAAAATGATGTTAAAAGTGGATAGAAGCGAATAAGAATTTTTCTATATCCATTTCTTTTCTCGATTTTCACTAGGGAATACCATGTCTGAGTTACTGAAAGGGAAAACCTGACTGGGACCTGTCAACAACCTTGCGTTACATTGTTGTAAGGTCTTAAACAGGATGCCATGTCAGGACCTGATAAGGTAATTAAAAGTTTTCGTTAATGATGAGTTCTCTATTGCACCCTTACGAGGGCCATGCTTCTAATAGGGAGTTCCCTGTCAAATTTCTACTATGGAACATGTGAAATCCGGTCCGCGAATTATTTTACACCCTGTATATTTCTGATGTACTGTCTTTGAAGGAATATTAATTATCGTAAAATCTCTGAAAGAATACCAGCAATAAATATTTTATATATTCAAAGATAGTATTAATCGGTACTCATGAGATGATAAACAACGATTTTCACTATATTTATCGATGGTTTAAGGAATACCATGGATAATGGCGTCTAAATTCAAATTTTCACATTTTAAGTTCTATGTATGTACATTGATTTCTCATTGCGTCTCTGTTCTTCAAAATCCTTGACTCTTTTCTTAATATTCTCTTCAAATGAAGATATCCATAATCTTTTTCAAATCATAAAACGAATTACTCCAAGGACGGCTACATCGATAAATGAATATTTCTTCTGCGTGTAATATTGATTTTTATTTCAAGTTTCTTATTTAGATTTTCATGAAATGTTGATTGATATTAAACACAATGTTAAAGATGAAAAATATTTGTACATTACTTTCAAAGTGACAACTCTATGTTGGATATGCGACATCGCATTATAACCATAAACACTGAGTGTACTGTGTTGACCGAGTAGCTTGGAATTGTGTCATTGGATATTGTATTCAGCCCCAAACATTGTGTTTAGATTGATTTTACATTTCAAGTAACTAGGAACTCCAATGAGTATTATACGTGGCGAAAACGTACAAAAATACACTACAACGGTTACTGGAGATGATAATAATCATGGAAATCAGAACATGAGGTAAATAATTATTTTTCTTTTCAATATCTTCAGTATCAACTATTGAGAGTAGCAAAATAAATGTAATGAAAATGTGAATGTATCCTTGATAACACACGAAGAATTCGAAGCTAGCGTAAATAAAAAGCTGCCACAACTAACATTCCGTACGTTTGCGTTTAATAGGTGAAAGAGCAATTTAATCGAAAATGAATGCGACGGAGGACTTTTGCGTATCCACAATCAAATCCAAGCGCATTCAATTTCAATGGATTATAAAAGATTTCAAAAATATCTTTGACACCTCTGACACTTTGATCTTTCCTGAATTCTCGGACATTAACAAAACGCTTCACTTCGAACTGCGCATTCTCAACCGCAAGAATTTGTTTTCACAAAACCGTCTCGATTTATGTTTGAAGAAAACAATGGGAACTACAAAGGATGAAATTATTCACATACAATGTCGATGCACCCTACTCGAGGAGAACAGAATCTTCGGCAGAATTGATTCCACGAATGAAAGCATTGATTACGTACAACGATTATCAGAAACTCCTGATCAACGTACGATATGTAATTGGTGGGTTAGTTGCTTTACAAGTTCAATTGACCGCTTTAGAATAATATGCTCGTTAACCTGCACAAGTAGGATCTACAATATAACAAAAAATATTGAACTGTTACCAATAGATAATACATTACAAGAAAATTGCGTAAGAATGTACCACGATGATGAACGTTCTGATATCATTTTCAAGATCGATGGTGACGAATTTTTTGCTCACAAGTGTATATTATGCGCTCAAAGCACATTTTTTCGACAAATCATATATGAAAATTCGATCGAAGATGAATCAAAAATCATTTACTTGACCGATATAAGACCAGAAATATTTAACAGCATATTGTTCTTTTTATATACCGGGATAGTTAGAAAAGGGAGAGATTTGTTCGAACTTATCGAGGCGGCTGAAAGATTTGGCTTGAAGTCTTTAAAATCTACTTACGCACAATATTTGGAACACAATTTGAATTGTGACAACGCGATTGATATTTATGTGAGAGCCTGTTCATTGGGCATTCCATTTCTGGAAAATGCTGCATGGGAAGTCATCGTGGAGAATATCCCTCTCAACGTCGATATTCAGATTTCAGAACACTTGTTGGATAAGTATCCATCTTCTGTTGCAAAATTAATCGCGCGCTGGTTATTGTACAAGGAGGATATCCTCTCATGATTATCTCTTAATTTTTCTGCGCTAATAAAAACAATCGGGAGCGAAAGGTTGCATCGGTAAATATATTAATATTTTAATTCATGTTTATGTTGATAAGTGCTGAATTTTTGGATTTGTAAAATATGTTTTTGTTTTGTAAACTGTAGGATGCAGAATTATTATAACGGATGTTTTGATATTTTGAACATTCGTGGATTATTAAATATTGTTGGAGTAGATTTATAATTTGATTTAGAAAAGATCAAATATGCTGTAAAATTTGTTTCCCTCGAAATACATGTCATAATTTCAAGATTCTTGTATCCTCAATTCATTTTGTTATCAAGATGTACAGGCTGTTTCAGAACAAACTACCCGACTTTCACCTTTTTCATTTGAGATTCTTTGATTCGAAGGTTAGTTTTGGAGTTAACTTTGACAACACTGTGAAAAGTGAAAATGAAGTTTCCCCCAAATTTAGTGGCAGCAAAAATCCCCCAACTTGAGGGCAATTCTCTACCATTTGGAACAGAATTCTCTCTTTCTGAAGGAAATCATTCTTCAAATTAAACAAAATTTCCTCAGAATATAGGGCGATTGAATTGACCTCATGTGGTGGATTGTTGCTGTTACCAAATTGGAGGAAAATTCCATTGGAAATGAAATTCTATGGGGTGTGGTCCGAACATTGTGCACGACTCAATGAGATTTGACGAGAATTGATCAGTTGGCTCAACCAGGGATGCTCTGTAACTGAGTATTTGTTGAATTCTGAATATTGTTCACTAAGAATGTGAAAAAATAACTCGTCAACGATGATTTTTTACACTGAGAAAAAAAATGTCTTGAACTGATGAATTTTTCTTTGAGTCTAAGAAATGAATTCATCCAATGGTATCTGTGGAGTTATTGCATCAACTTCATTTAATATGTGATTCACACGGAAGTGGTGGGATCATTAATTGGAATATGAGGTACTTAGGATTGATGAAAAAGTTATTGGATGGAAAATTTTGATTTTCAAATTCATGGAATATAATTTGATTCAATGAATTATGCATTTGATGGGCAGAAACCATTCATAACACTGTGATAGTCAACTGCAGTGCTAAAATGATAATTTCTCCTTTCAATAAAATATTTGATTATTTGAATGGAAAAAGGTTTATAATAGGAAAGTATCAATATAAATAATATAAATATTTCTTGCATTCGAAATCAAATGTTTTCATGAATATGAACTGAAAATTTTCTGTAAATAAACCAATATTTGAAACAATGAATATTCTTCCCTATCTAAGAAACTATTTCATAGAATGTACAAAGAGATTTTCTAATCCTTCAGAGAACTTATTGATATAAATAAATCTTTCTTCGAATCAATGAAATTCATTTCGATTGGATGAATGATATTTTATAAAATTTCCAGAATAAAAAGAAATAAGCAGGAGTCAGAGCATTCGCGCGAGGGCGAAGCCGACCTTCTTAGTTCCTGTGTGATCTGTAATTCATTTGAAACAATTGGATCATTCGATAAGATGGACGATATGATCAAGAAGTTCGAAGAAACTGTTTTTCTCTGCGATCAAGTCATATTCGTTGATGATGTGCGACGCCGGAACCTGAAAGGAATATTTATTAGGACGGAACATTACTTCCTATAGGTTTACGGTGAATTAGTTCTTCATATGCAAACTGTACTGCAGGAAGATAACTTGTGAGAAAGTATTGCCACCTTCTGAGAAGTAAACGCAATTTGTCGGAGTGAATTCAATACATTTTTATTTCAAAAACATATATCTTTGTTTCAATGAATTCATAAACTCCATCGATCTATCCATTCTATGGACTCGATGAAACCTTTATTTGCAAAAAGCACTGGAATTTTGCAGAATGTATAAAATTTTGACCTCATCAAACGTAGTATTGACGAGAATAATCAGGTCGGCAATTTATTGACTAGAATCCTTCTTCAATCATAAATGGAAATTTTTAATGAGGTAATTTTTTAGATGTTGCTGAAGTTTGAATCGTTTATTGAAACTAATTAACCATCGAATAAGATAATATTTAACTATTGAAGCTCAAAAATCTTCCAATACATTATTTAAACGATATTTCTAGTGGCAAAGAGTTGATTCGAAAAGATATGTGACGATGATTTATCAGATTTCATGAGTTTTAATTTTCGTTTTGTTTTCATAAACGATTCAAACTTCGAGAACACATTTATTAGCATGAATAAAATAGCTTCATTCGATTTGAATTCCCAAATCATGGGTTATAATACTTCATTTTATTGATTTCAAAACTATCCAAACTATCATTGTTCATATGAAATCTGTTCTATAAAATAGATCTTATCCAAAGAAATTGCTCTGAAGTTTGAACTGAAAAGGTATCTCATTGTGATCATGAATTTAGTTTTCTGTTGAAAAAATAGAACTCTCGGGATTAAAATTCACAACTATTCTGTATATGATTTGATTTTATTATCTGAACAAAACCAATTGTATTGAAATGAATGAGATTATTATACACTCAACTGTACCGGTTTATGAATAACAGTATTTTTGGTCCTATAATTTCATGTTCTTGAATATAATAATTATGTCATTAACCTGATCTCGCGTTGTGTTTCTCGTGATGGAAGAAGTCCATCATTTGTAAGCCATGTCTATTCATTTTATGAAATATATTTTCACTTGGAGTCAATCATCATTCTGGTGAAGAAAACAATTATTATGTCAAATACTTGATTGTTAAGAATTTCAAATACTAAGTATAATCAACCTCGATTTCCATACGAAACTTTACGTTATGAAATTGAAGTTGTTTTTCATTGATTTTCACTTTGAAATTCATCAAATGAGAGTTATAAATCGGATGAAAGATGATATTGACAAAAATAATTAGTCATTTAGTCAATAGAGTGCGTTTTTAATTTCAAAAAATAAATTTCAATGAGCTGATTTGATAGTATGAATGAAACGACTTTTGATGGTTATGAAATTATTTTAGAGTCAAAAAGACATTTATTCAATCCAATGAAATGAGAATCAATGAAATCAATGCCATTAATTCGAAGAATTTTTTTTCTCAGTGTAAGCGTGGAGCTTACGTGTCGTGTAACAACTCATGGCACAAGACCTGCCGACCCTGGTTAAAAAATCCGATAAGATCCGATAGAAACCGATTCAGAATTAATCGGACTGCATAGGATCAATCGGAACAGTTCAATCCCCGATTCAAAATCAATAAGAGTTTATCGGAATCTCTTTTCTATAGGTTTCAATCGGGGATTCACCAATTAAAAAATCTGCATTTTATGGGAATTAATCAAACTTCACATAATCTATTGCTCTGTATAAGAGATATCTGATTGGATGATTGAAATTTTCTCCATTCCATCAGGCAAACGGTTTTTATCGGAAGTTTCCACAATTTCAATCTATTGGAACTAATGGGAAAATTTGTGAAATTGAATGATGAATGGGTTTCTTATGGGAGATTTGTGACTGCATTTAAGGATGTATCGATTTCATTGATCAATGGGTTTTAATTGGATTATTCCAACATTCAAATTTATTGAAAATAATAGGCAAGTTTACAGATTCTAAAGTCCTATAGGTATGTACCGGCAATAACCGATTCAGTTCTGAAATTTCTTTCATTGCATCAAATCATTGGTTTTTATCGGAATCCCTGGTGACCTCGATGTATTGGAACTAATGGGAAAGTTGCTGGAATAGGGAACTATAATCATAGAATACCAAGAGAATCCAATTAGAAAATATTTCATTGGTATCAATCGGAATTTTTATCAGTGATGGAATATCCATTGGATCCCACTGAAAAATATGTTACTGGTACCAATTATAATTGTAATGATTAATAAAATGCCGATTAAATCAAATTAAAAAATATTGTGTTCGTAGGAATTGGAATTTTTATTATTGATAAAATACCTATTGGATGCCATTGAAAAATATTTGACTGGTATCAATTAGAATCTTCATGATTAATAACATACCGATTGAATCCAATTGGAAAATATTGTATTGGCATCAATTGGAATTTTCATTGGTCATAAAATACCAAGTGAATGCAATTACACAATATTTCATTGATATCAATCGGAATAATTATTATTGATAAAATATCAATTGGATCCCATTGAAAAATATTTGACTGGTATCAATTGAAATTTTCATGATTGATGAAGTACCGATTCAATCCAATTAAAAAATATTTTATTGGTATCCATCGGAATTTTTTATCAATCATAAAATACCCATTGAATCTAATGAGAAAATATTTTCTTGGTATCAATTGGAATTTTTATGATTAATGACATACCCATTGAATTCTATTGAAAAATATTTCACTGATATCAATTAGAATTTTGATGATCAATAAAATACCTATTTAATCAAATGAAAAATATTTTCTTGGTATCAATAGGAATTCTTATTATTGATAAAATACCTATTGGATGCCATTGAAAAATATTTGACTGGTATCAATTAGAATCTTCATAATTAATAACATACCGATTCAATCCAATTGAAAAATATTGTATTGGCGTCAATCGGAATTTTCATTGATCATAAAATACCAAGTGAATCCAATTACACAATATTTCATTGATATCAATCGGAATTCTTATTATTGATAAAATACCTATTGGATCCCATTGGAAAATATTTGACTCGTATCAATTAGAATTTTCATAATTGATAAAATACCGATTGAATCCAATTGAAAAATATTGTATTGATATCAATCGGAATTTTTCATCCATCATAAAATACCGATTGAATCCAATTGGAAAATATTCTCTTGGCCTTCATTGGGATTTTTATTATTAATGAACTCCCATGCTCTCATTAAAACCGATACAATCCCTCATATGTCCAATGGACTATTACCAATTGAATCTTATTACTATAGGACACCCATCCCTGACATAAGACAGTCATTTAGTTCACATTGATAGAAAGCGAACCACGACATTGAGCGAGCGGGTGTTCCAGATCGATCCGATCTTCTAGGTTAAGCAACGACAACTGCGGTACAAGGTGGATGGGTGATCACCATGTTAATAACACATAAATGATCGTTTGAATTTATTTCAGCAATAATTTGTCATACGTAATGATTGAATAAATGATATATGTGTTTGTTTAATTCATATAAAATGCGCGTACATAATGTATATAAACCGTTCGTTGGTTGGGTTAACAACCAATAAAATTCAATAAGAAAATCGCGATGCAGAAACTCAATCCATTCCGATGAAATGTTTTTTTATCGGATTCAATCGGATTTTTTAACCAGGGGAAAGACCGATTAAATCCAATTAAAAATTATCTTATTGGTATCAATAGGGAATTTCCGATGCGGAAACTCAATTCATTCCGATAAAATTTTTTTTTATCGGATTCAATCGGATTGTTTAACCAGGGGAGACTTGTCTTGAACAATTTACCAAACTTGGCCCAGGCTTGGGAATGATAAGATCAGGAGAAGCTTGGGCCAGTAGTTTTGCCAGGCCCGGTCCAATTCATTTACCAAGCATCAACCAATGCTTCTTTGATCGCAGATATGGATGAAAAAAGTAATTGATTCATATTTCAGTTCATGACTCTCTCCCTCAGAATACCGTACATGAAGTGTCTTGAAACGATAGAAAAAATGTGACGAGACTGGGACAAGCTTGTATGGGCATTGGAAAATTTGCTTTCCTTGATATTTCAATCAATTTTTATTCTATTGTTGAATTAAGCTCAGACTAAACTAATAAGATCTTACTAATATTTATAAACATTGGGCCAAACATGTGGGCAATATTGGCACAATTGTTCTCAACGAATGCTCGATTTTTACACTTGTGCCAAGCTTGTACCAAATGTAGTGACCATTTCAAAAATATTAACAAATGTACCATGACTGACTATTAGGGTGGCCCTTATTTCGAAAATTTCCGAATTCCTTTGGTCTCACCCCCTGAAAAAGTTCCATTTCCCATAAAAATGAAGCACGTAAAACCTCAGTTCGATTGAGCTATGTTAACCCGTGCCGCAACGAGCTCAAAGTTTCGGAATTTTTTTTTTTAAATTTCTCGCTGTATCTCGAAAACGGTGAGCTGTATCGTGATGCTTGATAGTCCAATCGAAAAAACGCGGAATTCCCTTCAATTGCCATCCAGCAACTCTATCATTGCAACCCATGATTTTGAAGAAAAGCATGATTAAATAGCAAAAAAGGATATAATGTGGAAATGTCAATTTTATATCATATACGACCACATGACCGAAACGATTCAATATATCTCAAAGTTCATCAAATAAAACTAGAACTCTCTCAAAGTTTATAAAACGTTTATCAAAAATCAATTAACTTGATGATACGCATGATCATATTTTGTATACCCTCTGATCAAAAAGTACCCGGAATTCTCTATTCAAACAAACCGCGCTTGAGATATTGTCGGAATCTTTTGTTTTCCATGTTATTTCATCTGTTATTTAGCGCTCAAATGTCTGTTTGCGCCTCATTCGTCAGAAGTTAGTGCGTGTTGCCTTGTCAACGAGTCAGTGTTTGTTGTGTTATGCGAATTTCGCAATATCGAATTTGGTTGAGCAAAGAGTTTGTCTAAAATTTCGGGTTTTTAACAAAATTTCATGTGCGGAAGCGTTGAAGATGTTCACAGAAACCTACGGGGATTCGGCGATGTCGAAAACACAAGCGTACGAGTGGTGCAAAGAGTTTAAAGCAGGTCGTATTGTGGTTGATGATTTGCCTCGTTCCGGTCGTCCATTCACCAGTATCACTGACGAAAATATTGATAAAATTAAAGAAATCGTCCTCGCAAATCGTCGTGTGAGCATCAGGGAGATAGCATCCGATCTTGGTGTCTCGTTCGGATCGGTGCAGAACATTATGCACAATATTTTGGCCATAAGACGAGTTGAAGCACGGCTTGTGCCGAGAGTGTTGAATTTGTTGCAGAAACAGCATCGGATTGATGTTGCTAAAGAAATGCTTTCTTTGGGCCAGAATGTTATCGAAGGCATCATTACCGGTGACGAAACATGGGTCTATGAATATGACATCGAAACTAACCAACGATCATCGAAATGGCGCTTTCCAGACGAGTCCAAACCTAAAAAACCGCGACAGAGTCGATGTAAAATCAAGGTTTTGTTGACTGTTTTCTTTGATTGCCGTGGTGTGGTCCACTCCAAGTGAATAAGGAATATTACGTGAGTGTATTGAAGCGTTTGAGGGAAAACATTCGTCGCAAGGGACCAGAATTGTGGAGAGATAACTCGTGGTTTCTTCCTCACGATAACGCACCGGCACACACATCTCATCTTGTACGCGGTTATTTGACTAAAAACAATGTTCATACCGTTCCTCAAGCTCCGTATTCACCTGGTATGGCTCCTTGTGATTTTCTCCTATTCCCACGACTCAACTTACCACTTCGCGGAAAGCGTTTTGAGACGATTGAGGCAATAAAGTACAATTCGCAGAAGGAACTGAAGGCGATTCCGAAATCGGCCTATGCAAAATGTTTTGAAGATTGGAAGAAGCGTTGGAATATGTGTATTGCTTGCAATGGAGATTACTTCGGAGGAAATAAAGTGAATATCGATGAGTAATTGAACCGTTTTCGTTTCATTAAGAAATTCCGGGTACTTTTTGATCAGAAGGTATACCATTCAATTATTGAATTATTCAGTAAGAACAACTCACATTCTGGTAATTGGTCATCAACCTATTTTATTAGTGCATTAGGTTTTGCATTAAATTTTGTTTCGTACAAATAAGATACATTTTCTTATATTCATTCACAACTTGTAGTAGAAATTGTTTCTGATCTTCATCTTTCGTGAGAATTTCATTATATTTTTCGACCAATTGAATCGAATTCATATGTCATGGCAATATATTCAGGAGAAAGATTGTAGGATTCATATGTTTCACATGGAATTGAACAAAACAATTGGCATCTATGACGTTGTATAGTCATTTATTATTTGTGCACTGTTATTCATTTTATTGGGATGTATTCATTCGCGATTCCGATTTCTTAAGCGTCAAGTATCATTTATACTCTTATCTTACTGTGTGATGAAATTATCAACTACTTGAATTCATTTTTGAAATGACTCTACCACTATCATCAACATCGAAAGTCCGCATGCATGATTCAGCCTATCTCGTAGGACATGTATCGAATCAAATTGTTGGCAGTAAATTACCATCCAACCAACAAGTCCTTAGTGTTTTGTTTTATAATTTACGGCATGTGAAGCTTGAATTGCAAGAAATTGCAAAGTTGGTAGTCAAGGAAACTTCTATATTCTGGGAAAGAGCGAGAATTCCTATGCGAGCAGATCATCATCGTATTGCGAAATTAAAAAGTTTATATCAGGATTGGCGTAGTTTACAAAAATCATCACATAGAGTATCGAAAATCTGACAACAGCAAGTTGCTGATTTTACCGATAAATTCTCAATCAGAATTTAACAACTGGCGCAGTACTGCGCCAGTACCGGCTAAGACTGGCGGGGTACTGGTGGTCTGCACTGCAGCAGT
Source organism: Gonatopus flavifemur (assembly GCA_018340375.1). Classification (NCBI taxonomy): domain Eukaryota; kingdom Metazoa; phylum Arthropoda; class Insecta; order Hymenoptera; family Dryinidae; genus Gonatopus; species Gonatopus flavifemur. Next base: position 5,507,529 of record JAFFJZ010000012.1, on the reverse strand, counting down.
ACTGGGATTTGTCCGAAATGATAACGCTTTTCCGTACTGGGTACTTGGTACTGGCACAGTACTGGTAATCGGTAATGGTCTTCAGTACCGGCGCAATACGCCCAATCAGAATTCCACAACTAGTGCTGTACTGCGCCAGTACCAGCTAAGACTGGCGGGGTACTGGTGGTCTGTACTGCAGCAGTACTGGCATTTGTCCGAAATGATAACGCTTTTCCATACTGGGTACGTGCTAGCCGACTCTTGGGGGCCCAATACTGGCACTGTACTCCGCCTGCTGTCAACATTGGCATACTTCGGTTTTTTCTGATTGGGTTGGATTAACCGTGATACTCCTTGAAGAGGATAAACAATTTCTAATCCAGCAAAGACAGAAAGGGAGATCGGGTTGTATGCTTGGAATTGATCAGAAAATGGCCCAGAAGGAGAAACGAGCAACTGGAAAAGAGAAAAATAGATCTTTTTCTGACCTCATGCTTAATGAATTCATTCTAAATTTTTGTAATGTCAAATGAATTTATTTTGAACCCTTTCTAAACTGTTGTGCTGTGTCGGTACTGTAATACAGAATGGACTCTATGAATTTATATTTCACTGAATCTTTCTTCCCAACTTTTAATCCTGAGAAATTTTATTCAAATATGAAAAAATAGATTCTCAGTATATACGTAGGGAGTATTAGAGTATTTCTTGTGATATAGAAATATAATTTTCGCTTCAAACAATTATTTTCAGGACAGAATGATAAACCTGGATTTTCAAACAGTAATGAAGAAAATTTTGTCGAAGAAGAATTTGTTGATCCAAGGGAATATTCTGATGAAGATGTACATTTTCAGACATCATCTACAAATAAAAGAGGAACGTTGCAAATAATAACTCCCAGATTATTCGCTGTATTAGACAAATGCAAAATCACTGATCGCGAAGCAGTGCATATAATTATGGCTATTGCTGAAGCTTTGGGGCATGATAATTCAAAAATAGTTTGTAATCGATCTTAAATACAACGTCAAAGACAAAAGAGAAGTGGAAAGAGCTCCAAAAACAATTCAAGTTACGAGAAACGGATCTCTTGTCGTGCATTGGGATGGAAAAGTTCTTCCTGATTCGCACAGAAATGTAAAAGTCGATCGTGTTCCAGTTATTGTATCATTCGAAGGATTAATACAACTCCTTGGTGTTCCAAAGCTTGCTTCATCGACTGGAAAAAATCAACTTTGCATATGATATAAAATTCACATTTCCACATTATATACGTTTTTGCTATGTAATCACGTTTTTATCCAAAATCATGAGTTGTAATGATAGAGTTGCTGGGTGGAAATTGAAGGGAATTCCGCGTTATTTCGATTGAACTATCCAGCATTTCGACACATCTCACAGTTTTTGAGATACAGCAAGAAATTTGAAAGAAAAACACAAAACTCCGAAACTTTGAGCTCGTTGCGGCACGGGTTAACATAGCTCAATCGAACTTAGGTTTTACGTACCTCATTTTGATGAGAAATGGAACCTTTTTAGGGGGTGCGACCAAAGGAATTTGAAAATTTTCAAAATAAGGGCCACCCTACTGACTATCCATGGGAACAACGGGACAATCATGGAACAATATTGGGCCAATTGTTCTTAACGGAGGTTTGTTTCTGATACATGTGCCAACCTTGGGACAAGCTTGGGTTTTTTTCAGTCTTGGCAATACCTGCATGGGAGAGACTGTTCTACTATTTCTTTTCGCAACTCTGATGGCGTTTGAATGTGAGTTTTTAATTCAATCCAGACGGAAAAGAGATTTACAAGCATCACACCCCTTTTCCAGGGATAATGCAATACCTCCCACCTGTTATCCGTGCTTGTAGTTACACGGAAAGACCGAGTTCCTCAGAAATAGTTCAGAAAAATCACTGTATATCCATATCATAAATTTCTAGGATTTTTTAATACAACAGTCAATAATTTCAAAATTTTCGTCACTAACAATTGATAGAGCTGCACAGTGAGAAAAATCGTGGACTTTCGCCTCAAAAGAATAGTGACAACAAAGTTCCTCCACCCAAAAAGTATAACAGGTCCTCAAAGTGGGGAAAAAATCCTGTACTTTTGATTAAAAATAATTCTCCCACGATCAGGGAGCGAAATCCATCACTGGGTTGAAAAAAAACTCTTCATATTTTCTTGAATTTATTGTATAACAATCCAATGCTTCTTATTTTTAAATCATTTCTATTCTACGGATTCAGAATGTCGTGACCGTTAGATAAGCGAGAAACACGATCCGCCATGGCATCCTGAACTCGTGATATCGTGGATTTAATTGAAGGACGAGATCGTGGAAGAAAGTTTTTTTTTCGGAATACGAGACAACAGCGAGAAGGAAAATAACTCTCTTTTATTTTCTCTTCGATATCGTTATAAAGGGTTTCCGAAGAACAAACTTTTGACGATACTTACATACATACTTTCTTTTTATATATCTTTTTATTCCTTCCGATACGTTGTAGAATTTCTGAAAAATTCAACATGATATTTCTAGAAACAAAATACTGCGCGTTGGAGGTACGATATTTTCCGCTTTGACTGCATATCGGAATAGAGATGGCAATGGGCCAAGCTGTTATTTATCGAAGGTGGCGTAATAATACTTCGAAAGGAACATTGGTTATTATTAACATCGTCGTAGATGAGAGTTAGGGAATAGTTTAGAGTAAAAGCTAATACATTTTCGAAACCCCAGGGCATATCCTTGACAACCACGGTCGGATCCAAAGACTACTCCGCTAAGTTCGTTTGGAGTAATGATTTAATTGATTTGACAGCTTGACGATACGTGCGGATCAATGATGGATACGTAATCAACGGGTTGCGTGAAAGATTATACGCAGATAGATCAGCAGTATAGAGGAAGCCGAGGCAAAGAGAGAGGGGGAGAGAATTTCATAGAGCGTGATATGAATACGTGCCTGTGAAATGACGGTGTTCGAGATAACAGGAGAATTTTGTGTTCGATGATGCATGTGAGCGATGGCTATGATCGAACCCGAGAAGGGAGAAGTTTTTGTCATATACAAAATCATGTTGCCTCGGAGTTTCGGAGATGAGAAAATTTATGATGGAACTTGTGGAAGGATTAGATTCAATATATGGAAAACCTTGGAAACTGAATTGAATGATGCCTCGTAAAGGGATCAGCATTTCTCGTTGTACATCCATGGAGTTTCTTATTAATTCCCGAATATTTCACTTTGGCAAGTAACCAAACAATACATCAGGCAAATTCTTGGAACTTCATCTCTCAACTCCAACTTTCATGCGTCTTACCATCAAAATGATTGACGCTGAATAGTGGCTGTAAACATATCTTTTGCGGCTTTTCAGACATTTTACTACCGTTTCTCGTAATCAATCTTCTCGAAGTCAATTATTTGGACCATTTGAAATTCAATATTTTAATCAAGATGATCTTCTTTAAAGAATCAATGATTCTTCCTGGTTTCAGGAACCAATTAGATCTGATCAAATCTGATCGATCCTATGCTAAGAAATCATCACACGCATCGACAGGTCTGACGATCGATCAATTTAGCATCAAAAATAAATCTTCAATAACTGCTATTTGAGATTGGATGTAGAGGTGGACTCGAGGGTGTTGAGCAGAACTAAAAAGTGGTAAATATCATTCAATTTTACGATCTTCGAAAACAAATTTCTACATCAAGTCCAGTGTGAGCATGTAATAGTTGGACATAAAGCAATTTTTTTCAACAGACTTCGAAAGTTTTCAATAAACCTTAGTGTTCAGAAGTGAAAAAAAAATTTCAAAAGTTTTCTCCCATTCCATTTTTTGTACATTAGGCGTTCTACTTTGCTTCCACTTTTTACAATACATGGTTGCGTCGGTAGGTGGCGGTCGAAATAGGTTGGCCAATGAATGTCATACAGTAACGTTGGACATGTGTTAACATAACAACATCGTCATATTAGTGAATTTTTGATTACATCATAAATTTTTACTCGATCGAAGATTTTGTCAGTTTTGGGGCCGAATTCTGATTTTCTGCTGTCATTTGAAGAAAACTGCGGCTGAGGCTCATCGAATGCTCCCAAGTATTCATGGTGAGGCTGCTTTGAGTGGAAGAACGTGTCGTGAATAGTTTCCACTGTGACGAGCTCGCTTAAATTAAAATCCGGTGACGAGGTCGTCTACGTATTGTTCATCTGAAACGATACTCCGTGCGAGTGATGACAGGTTGTAAACAAAACCTGTCATCCATCTTGGATATAGGCTATACGCACCGCGCATGTGCGAGGTGAGTTCAGGGAGGTATCGATCGATTCGAGTGCAATACTCGAGCGAGAATGTTTCGTTGCGCGACCGATAGGCAGCAGACGAGTTGCTCGCGGTAGTGAAAAACCCAAGTAAGGAATAAGAGGAGGTGCTGGGGCGAGAATTAGCACTCTTCTATCCAGATCCGAATCTGCTGTCCAACCGAAAGGGACAATACTTGGTGAGAGATACCGCTCCACCGAGTTAAAGGATAGAAGGTCCGACCGTTGCGATCGTTTGGTCCTTTTCAGGACCCACTTTGAGCACAGACCAGCGTTGTGGTACCACCCAACATAAACAAGCTGGTGGACCAAACAGGGCCGGGGGGGGGGGGGGAAGAACTTGGTGCCACCAGTTCCATTAGAGTAGAGTTTGGTTAGAGAAGGAGGAAGGAAAGAGTTCGGTGCTACCTTCTCTTCCTCAGGGGCAAAGCCTAGCCCACCGGGGAATACAGCGCAACGCCAACCTCTCACGGCTGCGGTCTTGGGGTATTCCAATAGGGCCAACCTATGACGGCCAAGCATCAATAAATTCACTAGAAATCACTAGAATCGTCTTTTTCTAAGCACTTTGAGATTTAACAAAGTCAATTCGTTTATCTCCGCGCCAATAGTATCTTGAGTCAAAGTCGCGTTCTAATTGGACTCCATCTGAGCTAATCAGAAGATAGGAGGCATTGGAAGTTCCAATAACCGAACTTAACTCTCGTCATTTATTCGGTCATTGTTCGGGTTGATTCAGACGACCAATTAAACCCACGGAAAGCATAACCGACGATGCGTTCGAAAAGCGGTAAAAGTATTGTCCAAGCCGCCACGTGAAAGTTCGAAAAAAAAATCTGAATTTTGAAAATCTAAAAATACTGGGTGATAGGGCTTGAAAAATCAATCTGAATCTCCGTTTACAATTTTTTTTATGGTCGATAGTTTTCAAGAAAAAAAATAAAAAGCACCTATTTTTTGAATCGAAAATCAATGTTTTTCAACATTAAACTCGTCGTAACTCGGCCATTTTTCCATGTATCGTAATGAATCTCGCGTAATCCGATTTGTAAGACTTTCCCGATGACGTATATGTTGGAAAAATTTGTGAAAGTTAATAAAAAATTATAAATTTTTTAATCCGAAGTGAAAACCATGTTTTTCATGCTTCGCGTTGGAAAAAGTGTCGGGGGAAGTATGAGCGACGAAAAACTTCCAGCGACAAAGTTGTTCGTTAGTGTATGGAGAAACTTTGTGGAAATTTTTAGATCGATTGAACTATTAGTTTTGAAAATACAGCGATTTTGATATGAACGCGCAACGAGCATTTTTTATCATTTCGCGTCGTGTTACCGGCTGAATATTGGAGTTCATAGGAAAGATTGTATTCATTTGATTTTTCAATGCCTGTTTATGTTTTTCGAGTTGAGGAATCCAAATATTGAACTATTTTGGCAAGATTCGTTATTTGTTCTCTTTACAAATAAATTCATTGTTTATAATGTTTTTATGGATAAACCATTCACTTTGAAGGAAAATTGTCCTTCGAACAAGAGAGGTTCCTTTATTCTATGAAACTAAAAACGTTGTACAGATTATTTTTTACAGAATAAGAAAAGTTTTGTTGGAATAATTTTTCCATAAAACCAATATTTTGAATATGAAATCGTTTCAAATAAATAAAATTTACGATTACTCAGCCAAAACCGCTCGAATCTCCTTGAAAATTTGCATACATATTCTGTATGCATTGGAAAAGTCATTGGATTGGTGATAACGATGGGAATATTGAGTATATTATTCAATCATGTTTAATAATAAATTTACACTAACCAAAATCGTGCTGTGCCAATTTTGTTGCGTATCCTTTCCGTGTGATACTGCTCCCAGACACGGAGCTAACACTTTGTTCAATATCTTCTACATTTTTTACAGAATAATTTCAAGTTTCGTACAAAACCTCTTCAAAGATGAAGGAACAAATTCGCCGCTTGAAATTTTGTGAACTTGGAAGTTTCCTTGATACTCTTTCTCCATGAAATGGCACAGCACGATTTTGATTAGTATAAATTTATTATCAAACATGATTGAATAATATACTCAATATTCCCATCGTTATCACCAACCCAATGACTTTTTCAATGCATACAGAATATGTATGCAAATTTTCAAGGAGATTCGAGCGGTTTTGGCTGAGTAATCGTAAATTTAATTTATTCGAACCGATTTCATATTCAAAATATTGGTTTTATGGAAGAATTATTCCAACAAAACTTTTCTTATTCTGTAAAAAATAATCTGTACAAAGTTTTTTGTTCCATAGAATAAAGGAACCTCTCGTGTTCGAAGGACAATTTTCCTTCAAAGTGAATGGTTTATCCATAAAAACCTTATAAACAATGAATTTATTTGTAAAGAGAATAAATAACGAATCTTGCCAAAATAGTTCAATATTTGGATTCCTCAACTCAAAAAACATAAACACGCATTGAAAAATCAAATGAATACAATCTTTCCTATGGACTCCAATATTCAGCCGGTAACACGACGCGAAATGATGAAAAATTCTCGTTGCGCGTTCATATCAAAATCGCTGTATTTTCAAAACTAATAGTTCAATCGATCTAAAAACTTCCACAAAGTTTCTCCATACGCTAACGAACAACTTTGTCGCTGGAAGTTTTTCGTCGCTCATACTTCCCCCGACACTTTTTCCAACGCAAAGCATGAAAAACATGGTTTTCAATTCGGATGAAAAAATTTATAATTTTTTATTAACTTTCACAAATTTTTCCAACATATACGTCATCGGGAAAGTCTTACGAATCGGATTACGCAAGATTCATTACGATACATGAAAAAATGGCCGAGTTACGACGAGTTTAATGTTCAAAAACATTGATTTTCGATTCAAAAAATAGGTGCTTTTTATTTTTTTTCTTGAAAACTGTCGACCACAAAAAAAATTGTAAACGGAGACTCAGATTGATTTTTCAAGCCCTATCACCCAGTATTTTTAGATTTTCAAAATTCCGATTTTTTTTTCGAACTTTCACGTGACGGCTTGGACAATACTTTTACCGCTTTTCGAACGCATCGTCGGTTATGCTTTCCGTCGGCTCAATTAACGTCCGCGGATGCATTCCAGACCGTTGAAATCATAGTAAAATCGTTATTTCCGTTAGATCCGATACGATCGTACTGGCCAAAGCATCGCGTATTTCGCCGTCGCGTGTGCACACGTTTTCTCGTAAACAGCCTAGACTGATAAGTCATTAGGTATAGAATTGAAGCACTTGTATCAGAGAGAAAATGAGAGGGCTCACGGGCACCTTTTCACTGATGGTAAAAGTTCCACCGGCCCTCTGACGGTTGGATCATGGAAGTTGACACACTGCAATTTTATTTTTTAATACTACAAAATCGCGCACTTCTTTTGTATACTTTTCAACACGTATTTGATTAAAATGATTTTATGTATCGATGTTGAATGCATATAATTTTCCATCATCATGAATAAGAAAAATGAAAAATGAGAGAGGGGGTTGATGGACCAGGTTCCGTGTTCCATCCGATAAGAGGGCGCTTCAATGTTTACTATCGATGGAACCCCGGCCGTGAGCTCTCTCATCTTCTCTCTGCTTGTATGTAGTTGATACGCCATCTTTGTACGATGTATATATATTGTCTATGATTTGAGCCTTTATTGTACTGTTAACAGACTTGTTTGATCGATAGGTTCGTTCTACGTGCCCTGAGTTGCTCCAACTTGTACCAAACCAATCATTTCGTTGCTTAAACTGGAAGTAGCGAATCCAAAATACTTGGAGCGAGTTGGGGTAACTTGGGACATCGGTAAACGAACTTAGCTAATAAGGACACGAATTGGTCCAATAAGGATAATTATTTGAAATTGATACTGGTCTTGTTTAATAATCTGTGACCCGCGTTCCCTAACTCATCAATCCCGAACCTTGGAGACCGACGAGCTAGGGGCATTTATGGGGGATAATTCTTTAATTATCGATATTGTCAAATATCAACCCGTTAAGGTCATAACGAAACGTCACACAACGTTTCAAGAAGGGTGATTTTAATGTCGAGGATCGACATGGCGGTGGAAGAGAGAAAATTTTTGAAGATTCCGAATTGGAGGCATTAGTTGATGAATACTTTGTGCCAAACGCAAGAAGAATTGGCAGAATCATTGGGAGTAATTCAACAAACCATTTCGAAACGTCTCAGAGCTATAGGAATGATTCAGGAACAGGGGAATTGGGTTCCGTACAAGTTGAAGCCAAGAGAGGTTGAACGACGTTTCTTCACTCGCGAACAGCTGCTTCAAAGACAGAATCGAAAGGGGTTTTCACATCGCATTGTGACCGGGGATGAAAAATGGATCCCAAGTGCAAAAAATCTTGGGGAATGCCCGGATATGTCCCCACGGCGACGGCTAAACCAAATGTTTATGGTGCCAAGGTTATGCTCTGCATTTGGTGGGATCAGCTCGGTGTCGTGTATTATGACCTATCGAAACCGAGTGGAACCATTACAGAGGATCGATATCGAACGCAGTTAATGCGTTCGAGCCGAGCTTTGAAGGAGAAACGGCCAAAGTACCAAGAGAGACACGATAAAGTTATCCTCCAACATGATAATACTCGGCCACATGTCTCAAAACCGGTCAAGATATATTTGGAAACACTAAAATGCGAAGTCTCACCCCATCCGCCATACTCTCCAGACATTGCTCCTTCCGACTACCCTTTATTTCGATCGATGCCACACGGCCTGGGTGATCAGCATTTCCATTCTTATGAAGAAGTTGAAGGATGGATCGATTCGTGAATCGCGTCAAAAGTTGCATCGTTTTCCCAAGATGGGATCCGACAACTGCCAAAGAATTGGGAAAAAGTGGTGGCTAGCGACGGCCAGTACTTTGAATCATAAATATGTATTTACTTTTATAGAATAAATCCTCAAATTGTGGGAAAAAACGCCAGAAGCAAAGTTGTACACCTAATATTTGTACATTGACCCAACAAATTTTGTTCGAGATTCTTGAGTCCAGTCCTAATTGGATGTACTAAAATGTTATGAATACTGTAAAATCTTCATTTTAAAGGTGAAAAGGTAATCACTCTTCTGATTTGGGTTATCCCATATCCGTATATTGCGTGTGATTATCACATGAAGCCCTGATGTTTTCCATTTTTAATTTACATAAAATTATTAATTCTTCTCTAAGTTGAAGAAATGTTGTCAGGCTTTGAACAGTACTTGTCCTTGAAAATCCAGTTGAAAAGTGACAAAATTTAGAATTTGCAAATGTTGATATCAAGTTAACGACTTTACGAACGTTTTTCTCCCAGGTTTGCGACAGGATATTCGAATTTGGTGACAAAATTACATAGAAAGCTTGTCAGTTCTTGACCGGATTTCCAGAGACAAAACCCTTCCAAAGCCCGATAACGGTTTTTGCTCTGTTCCAACAGGAGGCATTCTCAGCAAAGCTGGCGCTAAAACTCTGCGTCAATGTACGATTCTCAACTCCCCCTCTGTATTCCAGTTAAAGGATTCGCGTAAAATTTGTATCCCTTTGGAGAATTGAATGTCTCCACTTATCGCGCTCAAGTTCTCTCGAACAATGCTCCTTTGTTCTGTACAATATTCTACGATATCTAACGAATCGATACATAAACGCACAGACGAACGATTACCTTTTGTAATTAACCATAATTCCATATGATTTATAATGAATACCTAGCAATTTAATTTGAGGCACGTTGGTAATATATGAGAGACAGAGAGACGTAAAGAGGTGTTCATAAATCATCTCACTTCGGAGACATACATAAATCAGTAGAAACTTCTCAAACGATATATCACCGTCTTCAGTTTCAACTAATAAGGTTAATTCCTCGTTAATATTATTGATTTTCCTCCGAATGTTTCTCGAAGAAAACAACTAAAAGAAAACCGATTTGCGGCGAGATAATATCGAGAGTGCATCCAGTTGAGCGAATGATGGTTCGATCGAGTAGGATGTGAATAAATTTGTGAGGGATGGAGAAGAGAAGTGAGATGAAATATTATCATGGGTGGCTCGATCAGACCCGACAAGTTAAGAGAAAAGTCAAGAAATGATAGGCAGGAATGTGTAACTACGCGTAGGTGTGTGTGTGCGCGCGTGTGTTTCGTATATCCCATCAACTTTGTAGAATTATAAATGAATGATATTTTGTGATTCCAAACGTAAGAGGATGAGACGTTTCATATTTCATTGGATCCTTCCATGAAAATTTATCTAACAACGTCTTCATCTATTCATGGTACAATTCAAAAGAGTCTATTGGAGTTTTATGATGTACACAAAAGTTCTCGAAGGAGAGAAAAGCAATTGCAGTTTCATGGTCATTCCATGCTATTGTGACGAAACTATCGTTGCTCATGCCACACGTATACATTTGAACGAATTGAAATCACTCGGTTCTAGGATGCGGAGTATGCGAAGCGAAATGTTTTTGTGCAAACGAAATCGAGCAAGTTTTGTATGAGATATGAAAAAGTAGCGTAAGGCTTCGAATAGCTATTGTGAGAATACCGTGAAGCGAGGAACCTGGGGAATGTGCCCTACAAACAATGATTACTGGCGTTTGAATGGGCCGCTGATGGTCCGGCAATGCCGTTGAAGAGCCGTCACTGGTCCTTTGAAACGCCAGCAGTCGTGTTTGCTGGGTGAAATTAATATGTAGATTGATGCGTGCACGTCCTTCTCTGATGTCACGAGATCGACTCATCGATTCGTTTCAATTCAACTGGTGACAATGCTGAACGTTTTCATTGAATATACGAGAAACGCGATGAGACTGTATCGTGTAAAGCAAGGATTCTCCAATAGCATTTTTTTATTCTTCATTTCTTTTGTCGCTATTGAATTTTTCTATGCACACGTTGATTATTTTCCTTTTTTGTTGTAGGTTTCAATTCTCTCTTCAATTTAATATTTTAATAAAAAAAAAACAAAGTGGAACAAATTCACATTTTCAAACAATTTCCTTTACAAGCATCCTCCCAAACGTTCACTTTTCTCCTCGTTACTTGACCTGAAATTAATAGGTGCACGATGATTCCCTGTAGAGACCTGTGCATCCAACTGCTCAAAAGGGAAAACTTCATCTTCTTTATTTTCTTTCTCTCCTCATTTTTATATGATTTAAAAATTTAATTTTACAATCGACAAATTTCAATATACTTCACCATCTCTCTGTTTTATCTCGTTTTGGTTATTTTCAACTAACGAACTCCACGTATAAGATATAAGAAAAAGAAAGACGAAATCACAACAAAAACCTTCATAAATATTCATTGAGCGATGAAAAAACCGTTGACAAAGACAGTGAAAACACTTTATGTACGATCCATGTAACGAACGTAATGCAAGTCTGTTGTCCCTTCTTCTCCCTGACCCCAAGGGGTGGAAGAATCGACTTTCACTCGTCTCGTTTTTATTCATACATACAATTTCCAAATATTTTCTCATTTCGATTAGGTTTGATTGAAATCTCTCCTTCTCTCTCTTGCTCTATTCCCTCCTCTCTTATCGTAATTATGTTATATTTATGAAGTTGTGTCACTTTATTGGATTAATAACACCTTCTGCGAACCTGAAGAAAAAAACACGAATAATAATAATAATGATGATGAAGACGAGCGAAGAAAGAAAACAGAAAACGAAAAAATGAAGAAGGAGGGATGGAATTAAATAAAGGGAAGAAAAAAACGAACATGAAAATTGTGTATTGTCTCGGGAGACCTTGCGATGTCATTTTAATTCGAAAATGGTTTACCAACCCACGTGAGGAAGAAACTCCTGACGATGGGAGAGGAGACAAAAAATAAACAGAGGAGACGTTTGTACAATCGATTGTGACTGATCGATCGGTAATGTATCCGAATGAATATTTGCGAATTATATCGTATACAATGGAAAGTTTATTATATTAAGGAGAAAGGGATGAAATATCGGGAGGTGTATATAAAAGCTGATGAATGAAGCTTTTGATCCTGTCGTAAGAGTTTTATATAGCGAAAAACTCGTATCAAGGTTTTCATCGCAACAACTTTATACTGAAAGGATTATCAATTGGAAATAAAGTTGAAAGATACAATGAGTTGATCCAGAAAATTCCTCCCTCGGCACGTATATTTCAGAGTGGATTAATTTTTTGTTCTCTTATTTCAGCTGTCGAAAGGATTTGGAATGATTTTGTTTGTGTCAAAACTGTAGTTAATTGTTGCTCGATGACTGCATTGTTTTCTATTCCTTGAACTCATGTCATCAATAAATTGAGATAAGTTCATTATGCAACCACTGAGATTTCATATTTGGAGATTGAAATTTGCTCTATATATATAAAAAATATACGCTCGCACCGCTTTGACACGTGATTAAACTAAAACAAGAATCAAATATTTTTAACCAAGACGTTTATCTGTTTGATTTAATGATGTGTACATTCGTCTGCTCATAAATACACATATGACGCGAATCGATAGAATTTTTATGATTCAATCAAAATGTACTCGATTAACAATCTGCGTGTATATTTTTTTAAATTCAGAAATATCTGTTGATTAAATTCCAATGATGATAATAGGGAAAAAAGATATTTAACAGAGTTCAATCAGCATGATTTCAACGATAACCAAATTGGCTCTCCTTGAATTTCCCTTGACGCCTATTCAATTCACCGCTCCGGCACTCGACGTAAATTTATATGAAACCAGACATATTGAATCATGCATCGTATAACGTAAGAAATTATTGATGGAACTGAAAATCCTCGACAGTTCGTTCTTTGAGATATCTCGATAACGAGTGCCAATTATGAAAAGATTTTTTTAAAAAAGCAGGAGATTCATCTAGAAAAAATGAGTAGGTGATTCTCAAAGACATGTTTTATAAAATACAACATAATTGTTGTTATAATTTATTCAACGGTTGAACTCAGTCTTCATTCTGAGAATTCATTCGTTCGAAACCTTCTTCACCTTTGAGACGATATTGTGCTTCATCTTCCCCCACTGTACAGGATACATACTTTTTGCATGTTCTATAATTTCAACTCTGATATTATCAAAAGTATTGATTCTTCTGCAAGAGTTGTTGTAATCCTTTTTATCGGAAATTTCTTGCGAATCCTTCATACAAGTTTTTGACGTACTTCTTCTACGTTTTCAAGATATTTCATTCGAAAGTATCGGATATAATGTTTTTGTGGCTTTCCGTACAGTTCTTCCTTTCAACTTGAACTTTGAGGCGCTATAGCGTCAGAACTAACGATTCTTTCGCAATCATTCTCGCAAACTTTTTAATAGGGAATTCTTTACTCAATGCAATTATTTCCATAACTTTCGAATTTATCACATATAAGGATTGGTAGGATATGAAAATACAGATTCAGTTAATTTCATCCTTGAAAAAACCAACGGAGCAGTATTTTTCACGAGAATACAGTTCAGTATCATTAACTAGAGATCGACCGAAAATTTTTGCCGAAAATGATTAAAATTGAAGTTGTGATTATTGGTTTCGAAAAAAACTTAGTACTGGACGTTGGAAGTGTAGACGAGCTCCTTAATAATCCAATTATCATACTTACGATCACATTTCATTGTAATTAACAAAATACTTGCGATTTTCGGTTTACAATTTCGGCCGACAAGCATTAGCCGAAAATTTAAACCGAAAATCGAAATTATTTCATCAATCACATTGATATGTGATCTTAAGTATGATAATTGCATTATTAAGGAGCTTATCCACACTTCCAACGTCCAATACCAAGTTTTTTCCGAAACCAATAATCAGAGCTTCAATTTTAGTCAGTTTCGGCTAGGGGTGTGCGGGTAGCACTTTTTATCGGGTCGGGTCGGGTTCGGGTATTTGTATTTCTTTTCGGGTCGGGTCGGGTCGGGTACCCGATTAAATCGGGTTTTCCAAGTCGGGTACCGGAATATAATAAAATCGCTTGAATTTGATATTTTCAACTTCTATTCGAAGTTGCCATTGCCGTTGATATTTTAAGGACAAATTGTCTTGAGCGATTGTAGGAATAAGGGGATTTCATATGAATTCAATTCTAATATGAAGAATGCCATATTCACTACAAGTCTATTAGGGTTGTTACTCCATGTAATTGATTATGCAGCGCATTAAGAAATCTCCAAATTGCTTCATGGAATGTTTACATTTATTTTTGAATTCAATTAAAAAATATAATCACATTTATATCTCATAAATAATATATTATCTATTTTCGTATTTAGTAACCACGATATAGAATCTTGAACATCAATGAAAATAAATATTCTTCATATAAATATCATTCTTTTTTCATATTTTTAAATTTGAATGGAGGAAGCACAACTCTTCCACATGTTTTGTCAGCAATCTTGATCGAGTTGCTGTCACAATATTTCCTGCTGAGGAAAACGTTTGCTATATTTGAATTACCCGAATGTAATCGGGTACCCGAAAAACTCGGGTAATTGAAAAACCCGACCCGACCCGACCCGATAAAAACCCGATGACTCGGGTACCCGCACACCGCTAGTTTCGGCAAAAAATTTCGGTCGATCTCTATCATTAACCCATTAACGCCCAAAAGTGCAAAAATTTTTGTCCATTTTCAAGCTGTAATTTCATTGACTAATGCTCAGGAAATTTTTATCAAATCATGTATTTCTTGTGTATTTTTTTGTGCTCTTTCCGAATCTGCAATCAGAATTTGAGATATTTCACATACAAATTCAATATGACGTTTTTAATCCGAGAAAACGTGAAAAATTGAACGTTATTTTTTTTGAATCCACGTTTCCATGTCGATAAAGTGTAGAGAGTAACGAAAAAGCTCAACTATCGATGCGTAGCCCGTATAGCACAACCACCGATTCTCCACCCAGGACTTCGGTGGACTGGAGGTGGAGAATCAGTGGAGAAATGAGAGCCGTGGAAATAAGGGAGAGTCTCCGTTGAGGCAACGGAGAGGCGACGTGGATTTGTCCGCCCCCTTTATTTTCAATGAAATTTATGTTAGTGGATTCACTCATTGAAATTTGGTTGTGTAAATCGACAGATATGAATTTGATTGAAAATAAAGGGGGCGGACGAATCCACGTCGCCTCTCCGTTGCCTCAATGGAGACTCTCCCTTATTTCTCCCTTATTTCCACGGCTCCCATTTCTCCACCAATTCTCCACCTCCAGTCCACTGGAGTCCTAGGTGGAGGATCGGTGGTTGTGTTTCACGGGAGAATAGTTGAACTAACAAAAACCTGCTATGGTGGAATTTGAAAATCAAGATGGCGGCCAGGATATGGCATAAATGGCGGCCAAAAAGGTATAAATTCGGTATTTGCCAAAACCTGTACTCGGAATATGTTTTTTATATGTTTTCCGTCACTCAATCATACATGTGCATGTGTGAGAAACCTGATCGTGACAAATTCATCATTTTCCAAAATGGCGGATCCAATAGGGCGGCCCAATTCGGTTGAAATTTATGGGTTTTCGTTTCTTTTTCGCTATTTTCCGATGTTGTTGTATAATCACTTGGTTTTCCATCTTGTGATAGCGAACATTGATTGAAGAATGTACTTTCCAAAATGGCGGTCCAATTTGGTCGAAATTCACCAAAACCTGTATTCGAAATATGTTCTTTATATGTTTTTTGTCACTCAATCATACGTATTCTTGTGTGAGGAACCTGATCGTGACAAATTCGTCATTTTTCAAAATTCGGTTGTAATTCATGGGTTTTCGTTTCTTTTTCGCCATTTTCCCATGTTTCCCTATGATCTCTTGGTTGTCCATCTTCTGATAGCGAACATTGATCGAAGTATGTACTTTCCCCTTACAACACAGAAGTTCAAGAAGAATTCTCAAGAATTCATAATGAATTCTTCGAATCCCATTTGAACTCCTAATGAACTATTCCTGAACTGGGGTGCCGTATGGCTCCAGAATGGCGGGACCAGTATGGTGGTCCGATTTGGTTGAAATTCACCAAAACCTGTACTCGAAATATGTGAATATATATGTTTTTCGGCACTCAATCATACATATTCTTGTGTGAGAAACCTGATCGTGACAAATTTATCATTTTTCAAAATGGCGGATCCAATATGGTGGCCCAATTCGGTTAATATTCATGGGTTCTTTGGTAAAAAAAATCCCTCTGAATCTCTCTACATTTTGAGACAAATTCCAGAGAGATTCAGAGTAATTCCAGAGTAATTCAGAGGAAGTTAGAGACTTTTCCGATAGTGATACGGTTTAAATTCTCCAACTTTCTCTGAATCTCTCCGCATATCACTGAATCCCTCAGAATTTTATGTATTTAAACTTCAAAGCTTCCTCTGAATTTCTCTGAATTTTTTCTGAATTTCTCTGAATCCCTCTAAATTTCCGGGAATTTAATGTATTCAGATTTCAAAGCTTCCTCTGAATTCCTCTGAATCTCTCTGAATTCCTCTAAATATCCCGGAATTTAATGTATTCAAATTTTAAAGCTTCCACTGAATTCCTCTGAATTTCTCTGAATCTCTCTGAATTTCTCTGAATTTCTCTAAATCTCCCAGAATTTGATGTATTCAGATTTCAAAGCTTCCTCTGAATTCGTCTGAATTCCTCTGAATCTCTCTGGATTACTCTGAATCTTTCTCAATTTCTCTGAATATTTCTAAAAAATTCCACGCACAATTTTTCTTAATTTATCTTCCTCTGGAAGTCTCCGAAACTTCCAGAAAGCCTCTGAAATGCAGGACCAAGAATTGTACTGAATTCATTCCTCTCTGGATTTCCCAGACCCCCCCCCCCCGGGTCTCTCTAAATTCCTCTGAATCTCTTTGAATTTTTCTGAAAAATTCCACGCACAATTTTCCATAATTCACCTGTCTCTGTGAGTCTCTGACACCCCCTGAATACCTCTGAAATCCTGAACCAAAAGTTTTACTGAATTAATTCCTCTCTGGATTTCTCTGAATTCCTGTGAATCTCTCTGAATTACTCTGAATCTTTCTAAATTCCTCTGAATATTTCTAAAAAGTTCCACGCACAATTTTCCCGATGTATCTGTCTCTGGAAGTCTCCAAACTTTCCAGAAAGCCTCTGGAATGCAGGACCAAGATTTTACTGAGAATTTCCCAGACTTCCTCCGCATCTCTCTGAATCTCACTGAATCTCTCTGAATCTTTCTGAAAAATTCCACGCACAATTTTTCCTAATTCACCTGTCTCTGCGAGTCTCTGACACTCCCTGAATAACTCTGGAATCCTGAACCAAAAATTTAGCTGAATTGATTCCTCTCTGAATTCTTCTGAATGTCTTTAAATTACTCTGAATCTTCCTAAATTCCTCTGAATACTTCTGAAAAGTTCTATGCACAATCTTTCTGAATTCATCTATCTCTGAAAGCGCCTGACACTCCTTGAACGCCTCTGAAATGCAGGACCAAAAATTTTACTGAATTTGTTCCTCTCTGAATTTCCCAGAATTTCCCTACATCTCTCTGAGTTCCTCTGAATTTTTCCCTGAATTTGAATTCATGAGTCTTCGGTTTCCCCCCTGTTTATTATTTCCCGTGTTCTTTTTCTTCACTGAGACAATAAATATTGATCTAATTATGTATTTCCTAAAATGATCCCATATCTCACTTATATTCATGAATCATCTCTCAGCCGTTGGTATACAACGTTACCCGATACTTATCGCGAATTCAAATATCTTTTTTTTCTGTGTGTTTTTTCTTGTTTTTTCAATTTATTTTTCGAATTTCCCAATACTTTTTTATGCTTTTAATATTTCATTTCTTGTTATTTTTCATTCGTCTTATAAAAGTCTTGTGATGTAGAAAAAACATACATCTTGAAAACCTCAATGATTTTCTGAAAATAAGATTCGCAGACATACTTGACGCTTGTTTTGCAGAATTTATTTGTTCTGATCACGCACGCTCCAAAAGAACACTCTTTCTGCTCCTCTGATTTTAGGACTTCACGTGTTCTTCCTTGTGTTGATTTAGAAAGATAATGTTTCGCAATATCAATCATAAATCCTTTCGTACCAATGTTTTTACTATTTCGACCAGCACAATTCGAAATGACTACTGAGTTAGTAATTGAGGCCTGTAGAAGTCTGAAGAAAACTACCCATGTCCATTTCTTCGATCTGATACACCGCAAAACATTATTACAGTGGCCATCGTCTACATCAACTCCACCCATGAATCGGTTATAGAGGAGAAAAGCATTAGGGAAAGGTATTTCAATTTTGAACTTCTCTTCTTTACCAAATCTTCTCGGAGGTAAAAGACGTGTCACCCCCGCTGCTGTGGAAGCTATGGAAACCTGTTTAGAATCAAGGATAGTGATATAATCCATCCCACTTTTCTTTCGTGCTCCACTGCGAATGTACCTCTTTGGGATTTGTGGTCAATCAAATTTCTCTCCTTTATTCTATTTTCCCTTATTGTACCAGTACAACGGAGACGAAGCGATTTCAAATGTAAGAAAAGAGCAAAGCTGGTAAGCAAGTTGTCCATGTAGAGATGATATAAAGGTACTTTTCGACTTACAGTGGTGAAGAATTTGTCCAGCAAATACCAGGTGTGTAAGTATGAAACCGGAATTTTTGTACGGAAAAAACACGTTTATTGTAATGATATAATACAAAGGAACTCATTCAAAGTATTGTCTGTCGCTATCTATACATTTTTTCCATCTTCCTGGCAATTTGTGGATTCCGCGCCAAAAGAACTGTTGCTCTTTTGAGGCAAACCAGTCATCGAGCCATTTTCGTACATCTTCGTAAGAAGAAAGCGTTGCTCAGCAAGTGCGTGTCCCATCGATGCAAACAAGTAGTAATCGGATGGGGCAAGGTCCGATGAGTAAGGCGCGGGCTGAAGAATCTCCCAACGGAACGACTCTATCGTTTCCTGGACCTGTTTTGCTTTGTGTGCTGGTGCATTGTCATGCAGCAAAATCACCTTGTGTCGTCTTTGTTGGTATTCTGGTCGTTTTTCACGCGAAACTCGATCCAAATCGATCATTCGTTGTCGGTAACGTTGAGTATTGACAGTTTCTCCAGGTTTCAGCAGCTCGTAGTAGATTACGCCCTTCTGATCCCATCAAACACACAGCATTGTCTTTCGTCCGTAAATATATCCACTTTTCATCGCCAGTCACAATTCGATGGAGAAATGACTTTCTTTGGAACCTGGCGAGCAGCATTTCGCATGATGTTTTGCGGTTTTCCTGCTGTCTTTCGTTGAGTTTATATGGAACCCATTTCCCCACCTTTTGTATCTTTCCCATGGCTTTCAACCGAAGGGAGATGGCTTCTCGGATCACCTTTAACTGATCCGCCAGTTGTTGTTGTGTTTGAGCGTCGTCTTCGTCCAACAAGGCTTGCAGGTCAGCGTCTTCAAACTTTTTCGGTGGTCTTCCACGTTCTTCGTTCCTGACGTCAAAATCGCCACTTTTGAACCGTTTGAACCACTCGAAACACTGTATTTTACCGAGAGCATGCTCACCAAACGCCTCCACAAGCATTCGATGCGATTCGGCTGCGGTTTTCTTCAGATGAAAACAGAAAAGTAGTGCTGTCCGCAAATCGTAATTTGTTGGCACAAAACTCGACATGTTTATCTCTAATAAACTAATGCTATTGAATGAAACTCGTGTTATTGTGAGTTGGAAATCTTTGTCGGATATCAATACAATAACAAGACACCGCTGACGTGATGTGTCGGTAACTGCATCGACATGTAGCGCCACCTATGGGCAAATTCCGGTTCCATACTTACACACCTGGTATACTTAAATGGTTGAAGGCTGCATGATTGCAGTAATTCCTGGAACTTGTCATTTCCTGGATGAAGAAATCAAGATTACATGAATCTAATCGTGATAACCGAATGAAACGATCAAACCCAAAATCAACTATGAGAGTTTGTTGTGGTCACCAAAATTTTTTCCAGTGTAGTCAGGTGAACTGTTGGAAAAATATGTTCTCACATATTACAATAATGCCCTTCCAGATTTCCAAATTCTTGGGAGAGTTCGGCCATGTTGAGTTCGAACAAACCAAACTTCCCTTGTAAAAATGATTCATATATGGCCCATATATAAACTGTATTTGATTCATATATGGACTTGGTACGAATCATATATGGTCATATATAAATCATATGTAATTCATATATGTGGCATATATGACCATATAAAATTCATATACGATTGTTCAATCCATATAAGGACCAAACATGACCCATATATAGGGAACATAACGCCATATATGAAATGTATATGGCCCATATATGAATGTCTGAAATCATATATGGCCCATATATCAATTATATAGGGGTCAAATATGAATCTGTGAAATCATATATGTACCATGTGTGGTCATATATGCCGCATATATGATTCATTTTTACAAGGGTTGGAAATATGTATAATGCGATGGATATTCACTGACTAGGCGTGGAGACGATTCATCGAGCTGAAATTCATCACTGGCATTTTGAATCCTTGTCAATAATCATACAAATTCATGGGGAACTAGTAGAAAAGGGAATAAAACCCATGGATTTCAATCAAATTAGGCCGCCATATTGGATCCGTCATTTTGAAAAATACATATTTGAATCAGTGCTCTCTATCGCAAAATTGTAAACCAAGTGACCATACAAGAACATGGAAAAATAGCGAAAAAGAAACGAAAACCCATAAATTTCAACCGAAT
Organism: Gonatopus flavifemur; assembly: GCA_018340375.1. Taxonomy (NCBI): domain Eukaryota; kingdom Metazoa; phylum Arthropoda; class Insecta; order Hymenoptera; family Dryinidae; genus Gonatopus; species Gonatopus flavifemur. The sequence continues at coordinate 5,486,415 of JAFFJZ010000012.1, read as the reverse complement.
TGGGCCACCCTATTGGATCCGCCATTTTTTAATTCCACCATAGTAGGTTTTTGTTAGTCCAACTATTTTATGCACCGATAGTTGGGCTTTTTCGTTACTCTCTACACTTTATCGACATGAAAACGTGGATTCAAAAAAAAAATAACGTTCAATTTTCCACGTTTTCTTGGATTAAGAACGTCATATTGAATTTGTATGTGAGATATCTCAAATTCTGATTACAGATTCGGGAAGAGCACAAAAAAATACACAAGAAATACATGATTTGATAAAAATTTCCTGAGCATTAGTCAATGAAATTAAAGTTTGAAAATGAACAGAAATTTTTGAACTTTTGGGCGTTAATGGGTTGAAAGATCTCTTTCATATAATTCTATGAAAATTTTGCTATCCGGAAGAGAAGTTTATTGCATAAATCAAAGTGTTTGGAGAGTAAAAGACGGAAAATGAGAACTAATTACTCCAATCAATCTATCAATCAAAGTTTTGTGAGTTTCGTACATCGATATCACGAAGAAAAAATGAATAAATTTGAAAAATCAGGAACATCAAATACAACGTGATGGATCATTCCATCTCGAGATACCTTGTTGATTAAATCCATTAATAAAATAGTAATAGCATTATCAACGAAACAAAATCACTTACCTATCGCATCGCGTGTCCGAAGTTTGCGATTGTGATTGGCTTTGTGATATTTGACTTCTGTTTTCGGTTGATAACAACGCGGTACCACTCGTCCCATCCTTACTTTTTCCCTTAGCCACGTCTTCCCTATCGTCGACGTTATTTATCCTCTCTATTTCGACGTTGATCGCAGTACAACCCTCGATCTACGCCGGGAAAACAGAAAGTAAGAACGAGTCCGTCGATCGTTGGTTTATACATTCTCTATTGTTGTAAAAAAAGTAATCAAGAGTTTCATTCATCCTACCGATCTATCGCTACCGATTTGTCTTGCGCTGGTGGGTAGGGCAGTCTCGGGCGTTGTACTGCTATCATCCTCGTTACCTGCCATCATATCTTTCTCGATCCTTTTCTCTCCTCGATTGCCCCAACAAGCACCGAAGAAACTTGACAAACAGTACACTATCACACACACTTTTGTGAAAAACCTTTCACGAGTGTTCTTCCCTCCACAACAACATCGATGAATAATTCTTCAGATTCATTCTATAGAAACAGATTCCCGAAATTGCAATTTTGCATGTTTGTTCCGTTTTCTTCTACAAATCCAGTGTTCCCTGTGAAAAGAAAAATAAATTAATGATGAAATGTTATTGCTATGAAAGGAATGAAAAGATGAGAGAGAATGGTTGCCACGCAACACATGATGCATCGAATTCCCATTTAGAAATAAATCTTTCAAATATATATATATATATAAGATCTTTCGATTAATTCTCCGCTACATAAGAATTTCCAATGAGGCTACATATCTTCCCTTCTCCTCATCCGAGCGGTTGATCGAGCGCCGGCTGTATATTTGAAATCTCTGGAGGGCTGTGGAGGAATAGCGTTTAAATCATGGCGCACAAACAACGTGTTCATCATTGTTTTCAAGATAGAATTGAAAATGTTCCCCTTCTGAATAAAATTCGTATTTACCATGACATACCGACGATTATATGATTCTATATAAATTCAATTTTCATCCACGTGTGTGCGGTAATAATAATTCTCATTCGGCTTTGATCGATTTCCTCGGTCACGACAGGTATATAAGGAGGAAAGTTTAGAAATTAATAGACCGCCAGGCTGTGCGTCGGAAACTTTTCCTTCGACAAGGGGTTGAGTGCTACTTTGGAGAGAAGTATATGGTTCTTGCTATATTAGGTGTATCAACGGTAACAAAGAGAGGAAATAGGAGTTGAAAATAGATTCTTGAAATACATTCTCGAGATACACGGGAAACAGGAAAGGGAACAAGAAACTTCGCACGGAGTAACACATCCCGGAGGATCGATCAAGTACAGATATGTCACGGTATATATTTCAAGTTTTAATTGCGTTAAAATCGAACTGAAATTGGTAACTTATTCTGAGTACGTCACTTGTTTTCAAATATACAAAAAGTTCATTGATACTAGGAAACGACGTTTAGATCTCGACACCTTCAATGTATTTGTCTTTGAGTATCGAGGGAGAAGAATAATATCACGAGTGCTGGAGAATGTAAGAAAGAGCATTCAGATACTAGATGAAAGCAATCTGATGAACGACCTCTAGACGTCTCTTTTATTTGTTTTCCTCTCGCTTCTACTCTGCCATCCTCTTTCTTTCATTTACTCTTGATTACTCACTTGTCAACCGCAGAAAGAAAACCTGAAAAAAATCATCAATTCGGTTTGTATCGTTGCATGTGCTTTTGGTTTTCTTTTTATGAGTATGTATATGTTCGAGTGACTGAATACATTTTGTCAGTTGTTTATTTGAAGAACCCTCCAGACGGCTTGGTTTGTCTGCCGATAACACTCCAAGTGCCACTGACCGGAGGCTCCGGTCCGCAGCGCAGAGAGACAATCGTTTACACGATTGACAATTTCTTACAATGAAGATCCAATCTTTTATTCAAACAATTTAGAATTTTCAATCTCATTTATCCTATTACATCAAGTTATGGAATGATTTATGAAATTTGAAAATCCATTTATGATTAGCACCACACCTTTATAACTGAATTTAGCTCTTGAGCGGTGATTATATTCATTTGGGGAATCAAGAGGTTCGTCGTGAATTCAGGTGATCGATATTTAGACTCGTGCTTCGAATCAATCAGAATTATGAAATTCTGCCTCTCCTTTTCCGGAACTGGAGTTCTGATCGTTTCCCGAGATAAGAATGGGCTTTCAACGATCGGATATTCGTTCAAAAATTGAGTTGTTGTGATTAAAAACTAATTGTATCAGGTCCAACCGAAAGTCCTTTCATCATTTTATAAATTCTTTACACAGAGAGAAACAATCCCTATCATCAACAATATATTTTCTTGTTCCAAGAAATTCATTTCTCCAAAAATATTTTCTCTTGATTCAAGAAAATTTTTCTCAAACCAAGCATAGATTTCTTGAATTGAGAAAATATTTTCTTAATTCAAGAAAATTCCTTTTGGCTCTACACCATATTAGCTGCATTCGAGAATATATTTTCTTGGTATTAGTCATTATTTCTCTCAGTGTAGGAGAGTTTTGATGGAATAAGATTTATGGTTGATGCGAAGCGGATAAAAGCACATGGATATTGTGACTATCTGTTTTCAAAATTTGCCAAGAAACTCATAAAGAAAACGTGAGAAATCCTTCAGTTCGTTCTTATAGTTCTTTCATAGATTGGGATATCAAGAAAATATTAGGAACTATCATCCCATTTAGAATCTCGAGTCACCTTTCCTATTCTGGTTCCCATGCTGCTCGGCCAGGTTCCAGTCTCGAATTTTTAGCTCGGCGAAATTGCATCAATATCGAACTAGAGTCAACAACACCGTGGAATGTTTCGAACGCACAAGGTAGTTTTATAAAACAGGATTGCGTTAGTACCGGAAAGAAGGAGGTTTTTATTAATTTTCTGAAAAAAAACACGGTCTTTTTATCGCGACACAATGGCCTTACATTCGGAGAATGATGACAAAAACTCCCTCACATATCGAAAGCTGTACAAATCTACACTATAGAAAATGATTATGGAATTTTCCCTCAAAAATAGTGGAAGCAAAGTTCCTATATACAAGGGGAATTTTTCACTATAATTTTGTGGACTTTCCCTCCATTTGTAGGGGATTCAACACCCAAAGAACAAAATAATTCCTCAAAGTGGTGGAAAAATCCCTCATTTTTCGACAGTGTGAAGGAAAACTCCGCACATGTTTTACAGCATACATAAATATCCTTGTGAAATAATACTTCTCTGTAAAATCCCAGGGATAATCATTGAACATATCGATCCTAACTTTTTTTTCCAAGTTTGATACATTCGTTCAGCACTTTTGATTTACGAAACAAAGAATATCATCTAAACAGGTGTTCTTTCTTTGACATAGAGTACTTCAACAATCTTTCGCGTATCTTTGTTCCAACTGATACATTTTCTATAATTTGGTATTCAACAGTTGGTTTCAGAACGCTTAGTTGGCTAACGTGTCACGTTCGATAAACTCGAGCTCGGAATACGCTAGCAAAGCAGAAATAAAAAAGGAAATTATGTTCAGTGCAAGGTCTTTTATTCGAACTCCGATGAATCGAACAAGTACGAATGAGAATTCAACGCTCGTAGGAATCAATCCAATGGCAAAGGACGAACAATAAGGACGAGGAATAAAAGACAGGACTTCTTCTTTCTTTTATGATTTTTCTAATCATGAAAACTGCAACAGAGATTTCCTATCTATTTTTTATCTACCACCTTACTACCCAATGACTTGAACGTGTCTTTAAAATATGGCATGAGACATGTATACAATTTGTTTATTTTAAAAATATCTCCCAGACACAGCTCTGAAAGATGTCCTGTCTTCAGAACCCTGTTTAAGAATCATTGAGAATCAATTTTTAATGGGTTTGAATCGGTTTTCTGCATCAGAATCAATGAGATTCTTTAAGCAGCCCTGTAAACACACGCACGTTTTAAAAACGTCAAAAATAGTCAATAGCCACACGTTGTGAATTAGTAATATTCTTGCGTTGATTCAACGTAAAAATATCGCGGCAGATCACACGTTTTTCAACCATAAAATAACTTCATATCAATGGTTTGAACATCGTTTAAAAAACGTTGAATTTTGACGTGTTCTAATGATGGTTCTAAAACGTGAATTGAATCCAACAAATTATTTTGAAAACTTTTCATTCAATATCGAGAACAATAGTATTTCTGATTATGACAGAATTTGGAAAGTACGCCAGACTATTTACTATCTTGCTCTTTGTTGAAATTTTAACCATGGTTCGGGTTCGTTGGACATTTTTAGCAGAATATCTTCAATTGAAATTCAAACACAAGGTGTTATAAACACATTTTAAACCCATGGTTCGAACCCGTTAAAAACACGTCTTTTGAGGACGTCGTTTGATGGTTATTTTTAAATATTAGTTTAAATTACACGTCATCAAAACGTAATTCCTGGTCGTCTATCTCCCTATCGAATTTCAACTAAAAATCAACGTTATGAAATCAACGACTGACGTCCGTTTGACAGTTGAACGTTCTTTCAACGTTGAAATAACGTGTGTGTGTTTATTGAGAGGGAAGATTTTCCTTCTCGTACAGAAATATTTTGCTGACAAATTTTAGCTACACAGGTTATTTAGTAGATATTATTTATAGGAGTTTTTCAGAGCTTTTTCGAGGTTTCGTATCCGATTTAGTTCTGATTTATTGCGTATTACGAAGTGAAACAAGTTTGATTTCATTTTTTTTCATCCTGTTCTCAACTTGATCTGGTTTTCAAAATTCTCATTCGATTCAATGTTAACCTTTTTTCGACCTGATTCAACTCTGGATCGTTGCGTATCACAGAATTGATCAGGCTTTAAAAAGCATCACAAGTATTTTTCGACTCGAGAAGAGTTCGATACCCGGGACGAAACGTTTCCCTTTTCGTCATTATACCGATGACTATACACGTTTGTGTATACAGTTGCGTATATGAATGTATTCATTCCAATCATTCGAAACTTCCATACGAGCGGTTGAAAACGAAGAGAGAAACGAAATTTCATTCTCTTTATTTCCTGCGGAATATCATCCCTTCTCATAACGCCTCAGTGCTTTCGAACATTTGTTCGGACTAGAACGTATCTTAACGCACGAGCAATCGTATTCACGTCATTTCAAAGATTCATCGAGACTTCTGTGTTGGGTTATGCTGTAAACGAAGTTTCCAACAAACACAGAAACATAGACTATCAAATCTTACGGGAGGGTGTCAATAAATCTCGCAACATCACGTGATGGAAGGAATCTTTTCGATTGTAATATCCCCTCAATTTCTCGCTTATCCTTTTGCGTTTGAGAAAGTAACCAACGATGTGGCAAGGTCTTCAGCTGAGTTTCACAAAAATGTTCCGTAAAGTTTCAAGAAGACGGAAGAATTCAATTCTAAGATCGAATTTAACTTCAACTTTCGTATGGAATTTGTATGAAATTCGTGTCGCTCTGCATCGAGATATAGAGGGTTTGACGGAATACAAGGTAACTGGAAAATTTTATTATCCAGGGGGTAGATTTTCAAGAGAATTTATTCGATAAAATTCGGCAAGATCCGCAGCATGTTTTATGGATATGCTGCTCAGGATTGTATCATTTTATGATGTAATTGTTTATTTAAACGTTCCATGAACTCCCATAAAATGTACCAAATGCTCATGATAAATTAACGCCAAACTAATTTGAAATTCATAAACAGCAACTTTGATGTTTTTTGTTCCAATCTAAATAATATTGTGTTGAATAATGATACATTTCGTTGTTTTCTGTTTTATAAATTGAGGCATCCGTCAGAGAGGGTGCCTTGGGCCAAATAATAACTACTTTCCAAGTTGAATTTATAAATTTTTCACGAAACCGAACGGAAGAAAATTTCAAAACGAAGGCGAAGAGTTAAACTTTGATACTACTTTATGTATCTTTTGGTCCTTCATTGTTTACTAGCCACCAAAAAATACAGACTCCAGAAGAGAAAAGAAATTTGTTGTGATAGCGACATATACTTTCGCTGGAGCAGCAAATTGTTTGCTGTGACAGCAAACTATTGGTTATCCCCCTGAGAGCAAAAGTTGCAGTGCAACTGTTTCTTCAGTGTTGTTGAACCAATTTGTGGTTTGATGTACGAGGCTTGTTGAACTCACCCCAGCAAACACGACTGCTGGTGTTCCAAAGGGCCAGTGACGGCTCTTCAACGGCATTGCCAGACCATCAGCGGCCTATTGAAATCCCAGTCATCATTGTTCGTAAGGACGTATCATAGCTTCATGTATCCAGACATCTTCCCAGCATTATGACAATAACTTTCAGGTTTGTTGCATGTTATCGCGCATTCGGTGACGCAACCTCCTAGCAACTTCCCAACAACAGTTGCTCCGTGAGACGGCAATCTCGTTAGCTACGACAGCGGATTTGTAGTTGTGGTAGCAAAAAATGTTTGCTCCTTCAGCAAATTTTGGTATTACATATAGGATTGCAAGAAAATTTTGTTGGACCAGCCAACATCTTTTGCTGCCATAGCTGACAAGATGACTGTGATTGCAAATACCCAGATAGAAAAATGTCTCCATAATGCCATCATAATGGTGACATGCACGCCAAGAAATGTTCGCACCATGGCGCCAAGGTGTTTCCGCATAAAGCATTGTTATTGGTAGCAAAACGAGGTGATGGCACCATAATTGAAACACAATGTTTACATTTCATGCATCATTGCAAGCTGAGCGGAGTTCATGATAGTATGTTTACGGCACGTTATGTTACAAAACATTCAGAGCATGCTTTTCTATCTGGGAATAGATTGCTGTCACAGGGGATTTTTTTTCTCCGTGCGACGGGACCCAGACTGGTCCAGCATGTGCTGTTCCATATTCTGCCTATACGGGTCCAAGGCTGGGCCAAAGTGAGAAGATAAACCAAAAATTCATACACCCTGGAAGGATGAAAAAATGGCCCAAGGGCGCCAACTCAACTCTACACCACACGTGAATATATTCATAGAATATTTCTAATATTCTTGTGCTCTATGTTCAACGATAAGCTCTTCAGCTTCATCAAAGTTGAAAATTATAAAATTATGCTGATGCTACATTGAATATTCTTTGAATCTGCAAAGTACCCATTGAACCAAGTAGAAAAACGTTTGACCAATATTTGAACTACCAGCTGGAGACCGATGGATCAGGATTTGAGTGTTTCTGTGTCGATAAATTTTTAACCATACCCAGATAGCATAAGAGTTCTACAAGAGCTCATAATGAATACGATGTATTCATAAAGAACTCTTTCAGAACTCTTGTGCTATCTAAGATAGCTGAAATTCCCCTGAAAATATCAGATCTTTGTTTCAACTTAATTTCGAATGATTTAACAGAAAAACGCGATAAGATTGAGTTACCTACTGCGGGAAAAAGAAACGAAAGAAAATGATTAGAAGAGTTGAAAGCCGCTTAGAGGCAGGTAAGAACTGATAGAAACAACTCTAAATCATTTTCTATGCGGTTTTTGATTCTTTTTATCGGTCCCTATCGTTTCTTTCTACCAGAGATGTGTGATTATCTTGAAAGCATCCTTTTGAGAGCACTTGCCTCTTGAGGGTATCCCTTTAAGAGGACTTCTCGTACAACACGGGGCCCTAACAGCATTCGGAAGTGTCGAAAACGTTCTAAGACCCTCCGGACGTGTTGAAAACATTCTTGCAACGTTTTAAAAACGTCCAGGGAACATGATGCTGTCTGGGGGGGGCGGGTTTTGAACGTTCATAAGATGTGCTTGATTACAACACAGGGAACGTGCAAATAATGTCTGAGGTATGTCCAAATGTGATAATACACTATTTCTTCATAGATAAACCAATAATCCTGGATTTCAATCAATTACCCGATTAAAGAATTCCCGACGAAACGGAAACGTGCAACAAAAGTTGGTCGAACCTAAATTGGGACTATGAACATGTGAAGGTTCATCGAATATTTATTATATGTAAGTGTATCTGAAATAAACTCAAAATTGATCCAATCGAATCGTGGTCTGTTGGCGACGGAAATCGCTCTTCAATAAAGTCAAATCGAGATGAATGGATTCTGTTAATCAGCGAATTCTTTAAAAAACGAGAACATAATTGATGAGTCCATGTGGAACAATTGACCAATAGTACACCCACTGAGCATTTCTGTTAGAACCTTGCATCAATATTGCAGCGATATTGATGCGATCTTGAAGGTACCTGTCATGAGAATTACAACAGTAATATTACAGAATTCAATTACAAGTAAATTACAGCAATGTTACGTTGTCAAGTGATATTCCAACGATATTTCTGTGAGTTACTTTTGTAATATTGCATTTATAAATTGAAAAACAGGTACTTCCAAGATCGCATCAATACTGCTGCAATATCCCAGCAAACACGACTGCTGGCGTTTCAAAGGGCCAGTGATGGCTCTTCAACGGCATTGCCGGATCATCAGCGGCCCATTGAAACGCCAGTAATCATTGTTTGTAGGGATTAATACGAGGTTCTAACGGAAATGCTAAGTGGGCATCTAGTTATCATTCTGCCCATTACTAAATGATAATGATAAAAAATCTAGTGATGACGAAAATTCGACTGATCAATAGAATGATCAACTTTTGCCTGGTCACTGTTGAAAATAATACAAAATCTTGTATCACAAATGATATTAATCTCGTAACAAGCTGTGATATGAAATTTTGTATCAAAACTGATCCTAAATTTCATAACAATGGTATAAACAGATATGGCCACATGATTGACATGATACAAAATTTCGTAATACTGATACGTAAAAAACTTCGTATCCGTGTTCTGAAGTTTTGTACTGATTTTCCCAACAGTGCGATTCTTCCGTGGTTTGTTGAATCCCAGGTATAGAAGTGAAGCGTATAGAACGGCGTAGAAGCGTAATCAAACGGTCCTCTGAGCGCAATTTAAGAAGTTGATTGAAACCTTCTCATGTTTCATTCGTTTCGATTTCCGCATTCTTGAATTTTGATTTACAACAGGATGTTGAACGATGTCAGAATAAATAATGTTTGAATAAAATTTTCTCACAATCAATTCAAGTTTTGCAATTTATGGAAAACAGATTGTATAGAATCAAACTCGGAACGAACTATTGCAAACCGACGTTTCATTTGAGAGAGACTAGTATTATGAGCCACGTGTGGTCAAATATTGAGAGCCCATATTTTTTGACGATATTGCTGTAGATTGGACAATATTGTGTCACCTTTCTGGATCAAATTTGGACTCTTCTCACGAATAAAAGTTGCCTGAATTTTGCGCAAATCTGACGCCATGGGGTGGATAACGTTTTATTATCCACGCTGTAACCTCAGATTATGTACAACTGTGCCCAATCGTATCGTTGTCGATGTAATTGACAAGTTCTGGAGTTCTTCGGATCTCCATGCATGGTTCAATGAGATAATGCCATTCGCCGTGCCGAATTCATTTAAGGGATTACACCTACTTGAACGGTCTGAATAAAAGCCTTCTTTGAGAAATTTTTTTCGTTGTGATGAAATAAATCAATGGAAATAAAATTTTGCAGGTTTATTATACATATATTGAAGTATACAAAATAATTTTTTTTTTAATTCCATTCTTCAAAATGGGGGATTTACAAATACTTTAAAAGAACGTGTTTTTTTTAGAGTGGTCCGCGGCAGGACAAATAACTCTTTCAATTTTCATTCAATCGACTTGAAATTCCAACTGTAGCTTCTTAGATAGATTTTACAGAGAAGTACACGCGATTTTTGAGATTCATGGATGATCACGTGTTTCATAAACGTTTCAAGATCGGGTTTTTTGGTGAAAAAAAAAGTTTTGATTTTGAATTTGTGTCAAATTGCAAAGAATGATTATTTTCCAATAATCGTGTGTACTTCTCTGATATTAATGTAAATTATGAAAAAAATTTTTTTTTGTCCTAGGTGCAAAAATAAAAATGCGATTTGTCCTGCCGCAGATCACTCCAAAAAAACACGTCCTTTTAAAGTATTTCTAAATCCCCTATTTTGAAGAATGGAGTGGAAAAAAAATTATTTTGCATACTTTAACATATGTTTAATAAACCTGCAAAATTTCATTTCCATTGATTTATTTTATCACAACGAAAAAAATTTCTCACAGAAGGCTTTTTTTCAGAGCATTCAAATAGGTGTAACCCCTCAATCCATTGGAAGCTCCTTAGTTCATTTTTAACGCCTTCCCGTACAGCACGCGGACATTTCTCCGTCGCCTCCACGTCGCTTCTCCGTTCTTTCCACCTTGTATCCACGTCTCCCTTTCTTCCATCTCGCCTCCACGGAGATGCGACGTGGACATCGGTGGATGTGCTGTGTGGGTTGGTGTATTGGAAAAATACTGTGAATCGAAATGTGTTTTTTTTTACAAGGTGACTGTAATATATTCTCTTCCATACTTGCATGTGCTGCGCCATATAGTAATTTAATAATTAAATTCATTGTCTGTTCCTTCTTCTTAGAATGAATTCCCAATAATTATATTCAGGAGTCAGGTTATCTGAAATAAGGGGGACGATTTAAGCATCGATGAGTGTAAACGATTACATTATCGATATCAATTTCCTTAATTGATATTAGAGATTCCTGAATCCCTTGTACAACCAGCTACATCTTGATGAGCTAATCCGAATATTGGGGAGGAATTGCTGTATGTACACCAATCTAATACAGTCCCTTGTCAACGGTCTGTTATATTATTAATAGATTAGATTCGATGTAATTTCGAAAGCCATGATCTCCCAATTATTATTTTCAAATTTTGCCTTGATGTAATGGGTTTCAAAAATAGACAGAGTAGAGTTATAGTTGAGAACTCAACGTATTTGCTGTTAATTTAATAACAAACATTATGAAGAGAGGAATGGCTTGAGTATTACATGTACAACAAGTACTCCCGTTACATCAGAGTTTACTGAGGCTTACAAGCAGCAATTAAATTAGCAACGTTCTCTTTGCTCACGCACTCATTTTATTCTGATGTCTGTGTAATAACATACCACTTGATTATTTTGCACAAATATTATCACAGTAAACTGAGTTGTGTAATTTCACAAATTGTTTTTGCTGTACTTTCACTCTGACTCGTAACTTTAATAAATTCAAAGCACACGTTTCATTTGGAATGCATGTATCGTAACTCTAATCATTCATTGCACTGGAATATACGGGAATATCAATTGAATTTACATCTTAATTTTATCATTCTTCCCTCTTCATAAATATTTTATAATTCTTCCCTCCAATTTTCTTCGACGTTCCCTACCTCGACATTCTTCACCTTCATTTGAGATATTAATATCCTCGATATCCTTCCAACATTACCAATTTACATCTGCCAACAAGTGAGTTTCATGTCATTTTTAAACTATCTCTCATCGCTGGAATTCGTAATGAAATTGTTCTATTTTTTTTCATTCTCTTCTCAAGCTTTTCATGGAAAATGTTTGTTTTTGGTTCCTCAAGGATGCATTGATGAGAGTTATTAAAACTCTTACCTGGAATGCTTGTGTGTCGTTAAATATGAATTCCAAGGAGCATGTAAAAACGGATCACTGACTCTTCAACGGTATCGCGTGAACAACTTCACTTGCCGAACATAGCATGTGTTACAACATTTAGAATATTATATTATATTATATTATATTTTAAAAACTAATACCCCTCGATGTTCTTCTCAAACAATCATTATTATTATTTCTCGTTCACATCATCATCACTTTATTAAGTTTAGAATGTTCTTCTACTTTTATTACCTTTCATAATAAAAACAATGACTGTTTTTCTCCGTTTCATAATACAAACACTGGAACGAATCTAAATTGGAAATTTCACAACGGAAGTTATTACCTGGTACCGATACACGATACCCGACCCACGTTGAATGAAAAATCTTTGCAAATTCGCAACGTCTAACAGTGGACACGGCTCGTGATACACTGAAGACACCGACGCAGGCGTCCCGACGCTTACCACCTATGAGTGCTGCTACAACACGATACTTCACATGATGTTCTATATATACATTATTTCACTTTCAAAGAAAACTTTCACTGCAGAGAACACAAAATGACGAGGAATCGAAAGTAAAGAAGTCACAAGTTTTCATCATTACCAGCATAAATATTCATTGCATGAAGAATATACGAATATAATACCAGAATTTTTCAACAGGGGTTTTTTTCCCAAAGATTGAAGAGCGGTGAAAATAACGTTCTGGTCGTTTTGAGGCAGAATTTTTTCGTTGTTGATTATTCAATTTTATGTTTTCTCGCACAGGATGACCCTACTGCGATCCGTGTGAAGGAGAAATCAATGCGAATACGAGAATAAATACGCAAAATAGAATCGAGAAATAATTGAAATGAAAATTTCACATGACAATAATGTATGGGAAAGAAAGAGCTTCGCATATTATTGAATTGATTAAATGAATTTGTGATCGGAGAGGGTGTGTATTGCGCGTATGTAAATATACGAGGAACGTTTTAATCCTTTCACAGGGATATTGTTTTTATTCCGGCTATTGATATGTTTGTTCAAGTTCCCGAGTAGCACAAGAACATTTCAAACATTTCGCGTCGTTCCGTGATCATGCATAAATTCGAAAAATATGTTCTGAGAATGTGCATAGAATATAATTATCCAAAACAGTCTCATTCGAAGATTCTAAGAATGCTCATAAAACATGCTCAGAACTTCCAAGAACCTTCTTAACATTTCTAACCTGTTGTGCTACTTGGGTTCTAAGATTCTCTTTAATTTTTCGTTATTCAAACATATGATAAAAGTTCTGTAATTATTGTGTATTTAACGATTTTATCTGCTCTATCGAATTTGAAGTTGATCTCCGGAACTGCCGCTAATCTGAATCGATTTTGAAGATTGGATAAAGTCAAGCTGAAATTTGGCATCTGAAATTGAATTTTAAGTATACCAGGTGGGTAAGTATGAAACCGGAATTTTTGTACAGGAAAAACACGTTTATTGTAATGATATAATACAAAGGAACTCATTCAAAGTATTGTCTGTCGCTATCTATACATTTTTTCCATCTTCCTGGCAATTTGTGGATTCCGCGCCAAAAGAACTGTTGCTCTTTTGAGGCAAACCAGTCATCGAGCCATTTTCGTACATCTTCGTGAGAAGAAAGCGTTGCTCAGCAAGTGCGTGTCCCATCGATGCAAACAAGTAGTAATCGGATGGGGCAAGGTCCGGTGAGTAAGGCGCGTGCTGAAGAATCTCCAAGCGGAACGACTGTAGCGTTTCCTGGACCTGTTTTGCTTTGTGTGCTGGTGCATTGTGATGCAGCAAAATCACCTTGTGTTGTCTTTGTTGGTATTCTGGTTGTTTTTCACGCAAAACTCGATCCAAATCGATCATTTGTTGTCTATATAGCGTTGAGTATTGACAGTTTCCCCAGGTTTCAGCAGCTCGTAGTAGATTACGCCCTTCTGATCCCACCAAACACACAGCGTTGTCTTTCGTCCGTGGCGGTTTGGTCTTGCCGTCGATGTTGATGGTTCACCCGGAGTAACCCATGACTTTTTGTGCTTAGGATTCTCGAAATATATCCACTTTTCATCGCCAGTCACAATTCGATGGAGAAATGACTTTCTTTGGAACCTGGCGAGCAGCATTTCGCATGATGTTTTGCGGTTTTCCTGCTGTCTTTCGTTGAGTTCATGTGGAACCCATTTCCCCACCTTTTGTGTCTTTCCCATGGCTTTCAACCGAAGGGAGATGGCTTCTCGGGTCACCTTTAACTGGTCCCCCAGTTATTGTTGTGTTTGAGCGTCGTCTTCGTCCAACAAGGCTTGCAGGTCCGCGTCTTCAAACTTTTTCGATGGTCTTCCACGTTCTTCGTTCCTGACGTCAAAATCGCCACTTTTGAACCGTTTGAACCACTCGAAACACTGTGTTTTACCGCGAGCATGCTCACCAAACGCCTCCACAAGCATTCGATGCGATTCGGTTGCGGTTTTTTTCAGATGAAAACAGAAAAGTAGTGCTGTCCGCAAATCGTAATTTGTTGGCACAAAACTCGACATCTTTATCTCTAATAAACTAATGCTATTGAATGAAACTCGTGTTATTGTGAGTTGGAAATCTTTGTCGGATATCAATACAATAACAAGACACCGCTGACGTGATGTGTCGGTAACTGCATCGACATTTAGCGCCACCTATGGGCAAATTCCGGTTTCATACTTACACACCTGGTAAGTTGAATTATGTCTCAACTCTTGTAGGAATTAAATGCTTTAGTTTGAAAAATCTCAAACTTTAGGCCGGTAAATAACCATTTTATACCTGTTCAAATCCATTGGAAGTAGTTAAATTCATGAAAATGAATTGCAAAAGAGTTTATTTCATAAGTAGGTGAGACAAGATCATCCCACCTCAGGCATAGTTTCCAAGGATTTCACTGAGTACGCTTACGAAAATCTCCAGGCTTCGCTAATGCTGATGTAGAGGCAAGGGTGGTTGTTGCCCAATGGTCTAAGAATTCCACGAATTCATAGACTTCGCCACATCTGGCTCATCTTATAAACAATATTACCCGAAGGAAAAAAACGTGATATCACATGAAAATCTCTGGTACACGGCGGGACCTTGCCCCAAGCATTAGACAACCCTGGGTGGAAGGGGATTTTCATGCTGCACTAAGCACGAGTGCACTCAGTCCAGCTTAAAAAACATGGAAAAATTAATTCTCTGAAATATTATTCACTGATTCTCCAACGTGCAAAGCCAAGGTTGCGAAATGAACGATCATACGTTTGATTTGCTCTTCCATAATTGAAGGGAGGATTTCTAAATACGATGAGAATGTATCTTGTAATCACAGCGAAGCGATATACACCCACGTATTCGGATTCATTACCAAATGAAACATGAACATGTTCAAGTACCACGAGCAGCAGTTAATTAATGAAATTCAAACGTACAAGTAAAAGCCTACAGAATGAAACATTTGAAAAAAAAGAGAAGTAGAATAGTATTATTTTTGATACAACAAATTGCGTATATCCGAACAAAGGAGAAGGATCGCATCGTGCATCCTGTCACATCACTATACGCTTCTCCTCTTTTATACCGATCGATATCAAGCAAATATTCCATTTACCTCTCAATGTCGTAATTGCGACATCAAAAAAACCTCCAAACCCAAACAACATACTAAATGCTCGACAGAGATTTCAACTTTAATGATAAATTCTTCCATTTTTTTCATCAACTCCCAGGTAATTCAATTTTCTTGCAAAAGTAAGTGATACGAGTTGACGTATAATCAGACATCCTCCGACGTCAGTGGTCGAATAGCAACGATTCTTTTTTGTTTGTTTTAGCATTAAAAATATCGTCTCTCATTTTCTGTTATGTATTATTCAGAATTCAATCCGGAGGATACAATTAATATTTTGTCGCATCAACCCCTGGATTCGTATAGCGTGAAAGGAGCAGCGCATTGAATAAAGTAATTACAAAAGCGTACGAAAGTCGATGCCGTTGATGTCGTTGATGCTCAAATTATTGATCCGTATCTAATTAATAATACACATGTGTGCACGTGTTTATTTGTTCAATTCGGAAAATATATGTAAACTTGAGACTAATAGTCAGACGTCGGATTAACAACATTATCAAAATATCGCTTGATGAAACATGTAATCGACAGCCAACATTTCGTTCAACAGTTTCGTATCATTTCGATATGATTCGGTAATAACTGGTTACATTCGACAGGGACCTGATGTGATGTCATTATCGTTTCTTCAACGACGACATACGTACATACATTTACATAATCGTTATGAGAATATAAATTTTTTTGGGAAGAGCAAACAATGAGAATTTTTATCTCTTCTGGTTCGGAAAATATATTAGATGTATAAAAGCGTGTGATGATCAGTAACCAGTAACGTTCAAGTTATAACGAGTATTTCATTTGTTTCAAAAACAGGGTATCACCGGTTGAGGATAATCATGATTTATTTTAAATTGCTTCTTCCCTAACGCTAATGACTAGATGTTAAATTTATTACGCAATCGTGTAATAGCTCTTTTCTTTTTGTGTCATTTTGCTGGTTTTAGCCAACGTGTCGTGATATTTTGTACGTGTGATGATCTTCCACGTACCGCAATAGTTTCCGCGCTTAGATAATTATAATCATGGGGAACGTAATTCCAGGAACTGCTACTATGGGAAATGAAATCCTATTCGATCAAAGTTTCGATTATGTATATATATATATATATATAGATTTCATAAATTTGGTGAATAGTATATGAAGAAAATTTGAATAAATCTATCTTTTTCAATAAACTTGTCGATACGAAAGAATGTGGTCGGTCAATTTGCACCTGTCTCCCCATTTCACTCTCTTTATATATATATATGTATATCATTTTATCGATTTGCGTTCACATTCCGCTTCCTGCTGACCACTGAGACTCATTAGAACACGCATGTATATTGTTGAATATTACGACAGATATTATCGATTGACAGAAATTAGATATTGCTTCGAACTAACTTAATAGCGTTGATGATTATAAAAGGAGAAGGTCGATGTAGGATGTATACTTTCAACTCCAACGTCATGGTTTTGTCAAATTATCCTTTGTGAGATTGATTTCTCTTGATTAAATATCAATGAACTTTGATATTAAATGGAGCAAACATGTTCTGCAAGAAATAAAGAGAAGCTGATTAAAAAAGGAGAAGAAGAATAAGAAGAAGAAAAAGGCAGATTGGCGAGGGGTGATTTCGAGTTCTCAGTAGGTACTAAAAGCACGAGCGGATAAATCTCTAAGTGCGAAACATAGTTAAGGTATCGAGAGAAGAGTTTAGGTACTTTTAAAAACACAGACGTATACACTTTTGTGTTTATACTCTCCTGTTGCAAAAAGTGGTCTTTTTTTGTTGGCTACATTCGATGTGGGATGAAAAGAATTGGTGAGACGCGGTAACGAAATTCGAGAGGTGAAAGGTCAGGATTTCTAGCAGAGGTGATAACTGCGAAACGATTTTTCCGTTTTACGGGAAGATGATCGATCCTTTGAGGAGTGTCGTCAAAGAGCTGAGCGATTATAATACCAGCGATGAGTTGGGTCAATGTTCGGCCGATGTCGTTGACATCTATGTGGAATCTCGTTTAATCATTGTTCTCTGATTATCTTCACAAACCAATCAAGATATAATAATGAATTATTAGTTATGGGCAGCTGACAGTCATTTGTCAGCTGCGATAGCAAGATTTTTAGCTTCATTAGCGAAAATTTGGCGAACAAAATTAACTGTCATGTGGGTGACAAGATGTTTAGTTGGAATTTCTAAAATTCAGCAATGAAGGCTGTATCCAGGAATTTTTAATAGTGTCCTTATCTCGTAATAATAGAATCACCGTTCATAAACTACACCTGATCATGCATAGATTACTTATTTTATCAATATAGCGTATATGACGATAATATGCCCGTCGATTCAAACGTAATGGATGTGATAACAAGTTTCATATGGAAATGGTGGTCAATATTGCAAGTCATGAATGCGATCATAAGAGTATTTGAATTTAATTGAATGATTTAATCACAATTCTGACGTGCGAAGATGATTCTGCAGAATGCCAGATATTTAAACATGGAAAAATAAAGAGAAGGAAAACGAAAGAAAAATTCGGTTGGGAAGTGTGATTCAAGTTCTCAAGCATGAATTCTTATTCGCAGCATTCTACCTTTCTTTCATGATCTGACTCGAATAATCTCGTGAAAGTCTGATAAAGATGCATTAGAAGAGATAGGGAACATTGCAACTCGGGATGACTGGGAAATTTCATTCCTCGAGAGTGAAGTTTCACTTTATAAGATTGGCACCGGGGTTACAATATAAATGGGGGAGTGCTTTTGCTATTTTTCCACATTTTTTTCGCTATTGTAGAAGGAATTCGCTGGCAGTCACACGGAGAAAAAAACTACCAATAATATTGCTGAATTGACAATAAAATATTGTTATACACTGTAAAAAGAACTAGAAATTTACTGTGCAACTGGACTGGAAATTTCCAGTGCTAGTACTGGAATATGGATATTTCAGTACATGTACAGAAATTTTGTTGGTACGGTATTGAAAGTTTACCAAGGATAACTGAAAATTCAGTCCTTGTACTGGAATTTTCAAGTTTGGAATTGTGTACTAAAATTTTGCCATGATTTCGCGAAAAATTTACTGGATCGTACTACAATTTTACAGTTCTTGTGCACCAGAGGAAAAGTATCCCCTCAATAAGGACTTGGAGAAAATTTGGAATTTGGACAAAAAAACCTAATCGTGGGTATACTCGAATTATACAGGTTTTGAACTGCAATTAGTGTTGCCGCGAGCCACGAAACGAGCCATAAAGAATTATAGATTCTAGATTATCTGAATTGAAAATGAACGCCTTCCAGTCAATCAAATTGATTTGAAATTCAGTCAATCAATTCTTAACTGAATTTGAAAGTTCAAATCGGAGTATACCTTTATGGAAACGGGTTTCAAATGAATTTATACTCGAGCCGGTTTCGAGCCAACGTTTCGAGCTGAATCTGTACTATTTGATGTATGAACCGGTTGAAAATCCAAATCCACGGAACTGTGCGATAATATGAACCTTCGCACTGAACTACAGGACCATCCAACCGAGTATTGTGGGGATTTTTACTCCTTATAGTCCTAATTGAACCCAGTTAAAGTCAAAACCCCGTTACAGCTCGTTTTGCGGCTCGCGGCAACACTAACTGCAATTTTTGAGGTTGTGTAATGGAATTTTCCAGTTGCTATGCAATTGAATTATACAAGTTTCGAACTGCGATTTTCATCATACGTTCAGATTATATAGCTGTTTTGACAATAAATGGATTTCGTTACGACAATTTTTTTTGTTAATTCTGTGATACTTATTGTTGTCGCTGCTTGATATTTTTTTGTCAAATCAACAATGTTTATTGTGAGTTGGAATGGCAACTCATATTGTCATTTTAACCAGTGATTGTCAGCAACACAATTCTTGTTAACGAAACAATCTGCTGTTGCTGTACGAACAACAACTTATTGCATAATCAGCAATAAAATGTTGACAATTCTTATATTGCTGGTTCTACCATACACATTTTTCTCCGTGCATGAGCTTCCCGATCAAAAAAAACCTCAAGGGATCCCTCATAGAGGCCCTCGATGGTTCCCATAAGGGTTCCCCTGGGAATTTGGCTAAAAATTATGACCAAAACCCATCTGGGAACCCTTATGGGATCCCACGTGGGAGCTCATGTAAGATTCTACATGAAGTGTTTTTGAACCGTTCCATTCTAAATACTCATATCAAATCTCCCCCAATAAGAACTTAGATGACTGAAAAGATAATTTTGATCAGTTCAAACGATGGTGGACGAATACTGTTTGCAATAGTGGCCCAGTGATCTCTTTTGATACTGAAATATTCTCCAAAAATGTGTTACATTAGTTTACCAATAATTTATATCTTTTTGATAGCTCTGGCAACTATTTTTTGAGTGAATCTCACAACAATTTTCAGTGGTGCAGAATAATTCATGTTCAAGTTTCAATCTGTCTAATTTTTCTGAAGTTGATGTGAATAAAGTTTAAAATGTGTAAAATTCAATGGTACAGCTTAACATACATTTTCATCCAACGTACTTTTGTATTGTAAAAACAAATACTTGAAATTAAATATGTTGATAAATATAGAATATATATTTGTAATTTCAATTCGGAAAAATTCAGTTTGATTATAAGGATTTAATAAAAATTGCAGTGACCTGAACTTATCGCTATTGATTTCACCTGGTGTAAACTCTAATATCATAACGCTGCCCTGAATTTTGATGATGGAAATATTCAATACCTTTGCCTGTGAAAATAGAGGAACTAGAGATCCCCCTCATATTTGAATGGAATTATAATTTCAAAGATGAATAATTGCACGTACCTTCTCATAATTTGTTCATTTTAATATTTTAGAAACCCTAAGTTCAATGATATATAAATTAATTTTATTGAAAGTTGGGTAAATTGAAAATTTATTCCACAAGTATATACGGAAATTATGAAATTTCAAGAAATTTTGATCTATTATAAGATTCTATGTTGTATACAATGTCTTATATTAAGTCCCACAAGGGTTCCCAGGCAAAGCATTTTTGTACCGAAGTCCCAGGGAAACCCTTATGGAATCCTATCTGGGAACCCTTATAGGAACCCTCGAGGGTTCCTATGAGGGATCCCTTGAGGTTCTTTTTGATCGGGTTGAGGGATTTGAATTAAATTTCCTCAATGCAATCCATCTTGCATTTTTAGCGGGGATTTTTCATTTTGTAGCAACCATTGGCCCTTCATAATTTCAATGATGAGAGCAACAAATTGGTCAAATCGATGATGGAAACGCATTTAGCCAACCAACTCTTCAACGTCATTGAAACAATGCAGGTTTCCCAGGTCTCACGGCGTGGAGGTTACTGCTAATGGAGACCCATCTCCCTCCCCCTGTGTCCCACATTATTCTTTTTTCCGGAAAATTTGATTCCAATATTTCACAAGTTGTGCAACATTTTGAAATATCAGAAAATGAAATTCGGAAAATAGCAGCGAATACAGAGATTTTTTGCTACGGCTAAGATGAGAATTTATTCCCGACGGTGTAAGCAGATTCAAATGAATCCTCGACGGATTCGTTTATGTCTACTCAGAGATAATTGCATTGACGATTACTACCCGGAACTTGTCGCGATTATAATAACCAGACCAAATATTGGACCCGGAAACTGGCGTGAAACTCAATTAGAATTATATTGAAATATTTGAATTCCGGTTCAAATTTTTCCTCTGACTTTACCAATTAGACTCGTTTTATGGAACTCAAAATCACGATCACCGCGCGTCTATTAGGGGATGAAGTTTCAATCTACCAGATACGAAGAAAATACAATATAACCTTGGTGCAAGGGATATGATCTAATTGGTATAATATGCATATCATGTGCATATCATGTGGCAACAAATATGAAAGGGACATTGAAGCTACCGCGATGAAGCTACCCGTGCCGTCGTGACACTTCTTCCATTGGTCCCACGGCAAACTTGTCTGACCGAAACCGCGGAGGTCCCTGCAAGTCACACGCGGAGCATGATGAAGCATCAAAAAAGACCTGTGAGAACTAATTAGTGGAAATATTATTATAATTAACGGATATAGTGTACTGCGTGTATCGAATTCAAGAGGAGGACAGATTTTCCTTCCACCAAAGTATATTCGGAAACGCGGAAACCCGACTAGCAACCGAAGGTTGTACATGTACTATGAACGTGCATAGTATATATACTAACATTCTAATTCTGCGGTAGCGCGGCTGACTCACGAATAATAGTATCCACGAGAAAGGAGTGGGATGTGAAAAGTAATTGAATTCGTAAACGGATGTGAAATGGAGTCGAAGCTACGTAGTATTACTCGAGTTCCTCCGTCAAATTTTGTTTCCAATGTTATCATCTGACCCGTTTCATACCTGAACCGATGTTACGATTACCGCGATGTATTCATCAAAATAATATTATGCTCCGATAAATTCTCATCGAGTTACATAATCTTACAGAATCAAAGATGCAAATATTTCCAATATTATTTAGTATCATGAAATCCCAAAAAATATGTCACATAAAGAGCGAATCGTACACTCCGTTGTTTACGTGCGCTGGAAGAAAAAACAAGTATTTTTCCATGCATCAAATTTAATTACTACGCCTAGAGGTAACGTGAGTGAACCAAGGGAAATTCAAATAAATTATAAAGTCACAATCGACTTCAGATTCTGTTTTCCATACGTTTTGCACAAGGTCCCCATCCATAAAAATTGACTCAATTTGATATTTCCTATCAAAAACATTTGTAAAAGGATTCCTCCATACGGTTTAGATTCGAAAGAGGTAACAAAACAGGGTTTCCTCTCTCGGGTCATTCATAATCCGCTGCTTAATTTTCCCTCCTATATCGAAGGGAAGCTACGCAATCGTTCGCATAGACCAAAAAACTTGTCTTTAATTTTTTTTTTCTCTTAAATATGAACGAGGAAGTCATGTGCTGATCAGGCGAGTATTGTTCTCATCTTCACGGCTGTATATCTTGTGAATAATGGTACTATACCTGATGTTTTGATTGGTTTAACGAAACTGACTTATACCGGTGTATGGAAAAACGATGGTAGATATTCCCCCATTCAACCTCGTTCCATTCATCGTAATTAGAAATCGAATTTCATATTACATTCTATGAATTGAAAAACAGGATGATTTGTCATACACGGAGTAAAATAAAGTTTAGAAGATCACTATATCTTCTACTAATTTGGCAAGATACGAGAAAATACTATTTTTATTGATAGACAATGTAGTAAAAATGAATGCTTTGCCTGACACTCTTCAGCATGAGCATGCAACGTTACAGATGATCAAGTACAGATTTTTACTACACTGTGTAACAATTACAGTCATGTTTTCTCGTATCTTGCCAATTCAGTAGGAACAAAGTAATTTTCTAAACTTTTTTTTCCCCCGTGTAGAGAGAATTGTATGGGCTTGAAAACAATTCCGATCGATGAAACGAAGTTAAGGTTGCGATTAAAATAAAAAGATGACGCTGATGATGATGATACAGGATTAAAAGTACTTGAAAATAAGCGAATTGAATTGGAAAAAATGATAGCAGGGGTCCGCTGCTTTTCCTCCCTATCGTATTCAACGTTATACACTGACGGAGGAATCATCCGGTTAGAACACCCGTAGCTGCAATTACTTCAAATCTGGTGCTATTCGCCAGAAAATATGATTGTGACATCCAGGAAAAGTGGTTGAAGCTTGAACTAACTGCATTTTTCAGGTCAGAAAAACCAAATTTTTTTCTTGCTGTGATAATCCGAATATGTGGTTAATTTTGGCTTCAACCGTTTTTTTCTGGACGTCATCATCACATTTCTTGGTGGAACGAACCAGATTTCAAGTTATTGTGACCACGAATGTTTCAACCCTTGTAAAAATGATTCATATATGGCCCATATATAAACTGTCTTCGATTCAAATACGGATTCGGTACGAATCATATATGGTCATATATAAATCATATGCATGTATGTATGTATGGAACTTTATTTGTTTCCGGCGCCTGCTTACATTGCTTGCAGGCGCCTCCATAAATCTTCTTATAACTTCTCCTTAAACCTAGCCTTACAAAATTCTTTTCGCCCTTCACCACCGAATCTTAGCCTACTTATCTATTCTACTCTTACTCTAAACCATTCATTCCGGTTTCACATAATTTTCATACATCTTCGAGAGAGAGAGAGCCATTCGTGCTTCATTTATCCTTCCATCCATCCTCATTCATTCCCCACCCCCTCCTCCTTCGTATCCTTCCTTCCTTCTTTCCTCCAGCCTACACATCCATTCCTCTCCCCTCCCCTCCTGCGCCAAAATCTCTCCTATCATTTACCCCATCTGTCTACCATCGCCTTTCATGCAGACTTCTAAAACGTGTTCCCACGTTTCTTTCTCCCATCCACATACTCTGCACTTCTTCTTTTCCACGTCTACCTCCCAATATCTTCCTCCTCTCATCTCATTCCCTAATCTCAACCTAGCTATTCTTCTTCCTCTCCTCATTCCCCCGCCTTCTCTCAGATATTTTGGAATTCCCTCCACCCTCACTTCCTTATACCACCTATTATATCTTGATGCTGCAATCCTTTCCCATCTCTCTAATTCCTGCTCCTCTCTGTCTTTTTCCATCCACCCGTTCTCTCCCTCCTCCCCTTTCCCCATTCCTCCTGTTTCCTCTACCATTTTCAAGCTTAACATCGCTTCCCTTCTCTCTTGTTCCCACCTCGACATTCCCTCTTCTTTTATCACCTCTTTCCACCACCTCACCAGTACCTCTCCCGCCCTGCCTTCTTTTAATTTCTTCCCAAATTCTATTGCCCTTTTCCTCAATCTTATCCTCATCTTATCTCTTTTCAACTCTTCCCTGATTATATAACCTGGCTTCTCCCTATCTAGCCTCAACATTCACCTTATGTACCTCTCTTGCAACCTTCCCACCTACTCTCGTTCCTTCCATCCCCAGATTTCCGCTCCATACTCCACAACGCTACTAACCAGCCTATCCCATATCCACATCCTTCTTTTCCAATCCCCCTTAAATAACCTCTCCCCAATTCCCCATACTACTCTCATTACTTCCCCTGCTTTCTTCACCCTATCTTTTATCTGTGCGTCTTGCTTTCCGTTACTCCTAAATACATACCCTAAATACCTAAACTCCTTTACCTACTATCTTCTCTTCGCCCCATTTCCAACTCTTATCTCCTTTTTCCCCCCTCCTTTCCCGCACTTCATGATCTTTGTCCTTCCCACATTTAACTCTAGCCTCTTGATTCTAAAGTACCTCTTCAATTCGTCCAAAATCAACTGTAAATCTTCCTCCTTCGTCAAGACCACTACGTCATCCACGTAGCTCAATGTCCATATCTTTCTCCCGTCCACTATCACCTTTCCTACCCCACTTTTCGCCATCTCTTCTCCCAAATCCGCTATCAATATATTGAATAGCACCGGATTTAAAGGACATCCCTGCCTAATCAAAAATTTCTCTGACTCCTCTGCTCCTGCCCTCACCCTCGCTTTCGTCTCCCCATATATTTCCTTTATTCTATCAATCAGTCCTTTGTCTACTCCCCTTCTTTTCATCGACTTTCATAATACTTCCCTGTCTACCAAGTCGAAAGCTGCTCTCAGATCTACAAACACTCCCGCCAATTTCCCTTTCTTCTTTATCTCCCTCCCTATCAGGTAATTCAGTGCGAATATATTATCCGTCGTTCCCACTCCTCTCCTGAAACCCGCTTGAGTACCTGCTAATATCCCCTTTCCCTCCACTTCTTTCCCCAATCTTCTTGTCAACAAAGTTGTGTACATTTTATACATCGTCGGCGTCAGTGTTACTCCCCTGTATTCCTCTACTCTCCTCCCTTCCCCCTTTTTCACAATCGGGACTGTGATCCCCTCTCTCCATTCCTCTGGAATTCTTCCGCTCTCCCAAATGTCCAACATCACCTTCTCTACTTCTTTCCTTATTTGTCTTCCCCCATAAATCCAGCACTCATTTTTTATCCCATCATTCCCGCTGCCTTTCCTTTCTTTAACCCTTTCCACATTTCCGCGAATTCCTTATCCTCTATCTGATTCTATTCCTCTATTATACCTTCCCCATCTTCCGCTCTCACATTTCTATCTATCCCTCCTAACAGATTCATGAAATCTCTTTTCCATTCAGTGATCTCACATGAGCTCCGAACTGAGGGGAAGAGTGTCCCCCACCACTATGCCATATACACATGTAACGTATGTGTTGGTGCACCGCTACATATGTTCGTAAATATATGGCATAGTGGTGAGGGATACTCTTCCCCTCAGTTCGGAGCTCATCTGGGATCACTGTTCCCATTCTCCGGTCCTATGTCTCCATTCGTCTCTTTCCTCTCCTTCCTCTCTCTGTTCACCCATCCCCACACCTGCCTCTGATCCTTTACCTTTCTTATTTCCTCTATTATTTGCTCTCTTTTTGTCCTCCTTTTTTCTTCACATATTTGTCTGAATTCCTTTTTTGCTTTCATTACTTCTTCTATCGAGCCCTTTATCTTCTTCTATCCCGTTATCTTCCTCTTAACCTCCCTCTTCTTGTTCCTGCATTCCTCGTCCCACTATCTGTTCTCCTTATCTCCCTTTCCTATCCTAATTCTTTCCCTACTCACCGCTTCTCTCACTTTTTCCATTATTTTCCTCCTCAATCCTTCACCCTCTGCCCCTCCTCCTTCCCCCTCTCCCAATTTCCTCTTATATTCCTCAATCACATCTCCCGACCAATCGCATCTCTCGGCCCAGTCTTTTTCCTTCCCTCTTTTCACCACCGTCCCCTCTAGCTCTATTACAACTGGCGTATGATCTGACTCCTCACATTCCTCCACTTTCAGCCTCTTACATTCCTCCTAAGCATTTCCCATCTCCTATCACATAGGCAATTGTTGTCTGCCCTATCGCGCCTACGTACGCGAGGTCTCCTTCCTCGTCCCCCCTCACTGCCCCATTCAAAATTCCCCACCCCTCTCCTTCTAAATTCTTCATTAGCGATTTCCCTCCCTTGTTTATATTCTTGTCTTCACTTCTCCTACCCCCTCTCTGTTCACCATCTTCTTCCCACTTAAAACCTCCTAGTTCTCCCGTCCTTGCATTAAAATCACCTCCTATCACTATCCTCTCCTCCCTCCTTGCTTCTCCTATTTCCTGTCTCAGCCCCTCCATCACCTCTCTCATATTACCATTCACATGTACCGTCGCTATCTTCCATTTCTTATTATTTATCTGCACTTCTCCATTTATTATGCCCTTCTTCCCTTCTTTCTGTTTTCTCTCTCCTTCTTCTATCCCCAGCTCCTTCCTGATTCCCATCATAATCCCTCCACTTGCTCTCCCTTTTTTATTTTTCCTCTCTGCCCATTGCGTCTTCCATATATACCCTTTCGGCATCTTTTTCTTTATTTTACTGCAGCTCTTCTCCTCTACCCACGTCTCTACCAACCCAATTACATCCCATCCCTCTATGCTCTCCCAGAAATCTCTGTTTACCTATCAACCCTGACACATTCCAAAAATCTTCATCCCCCTTTTTTTCTTCCCTCCACCTTCTCCTCTTCTCTCTCTGCTCCTTCACCTCACCACTTTTTCTTCTCCTTCTATCTTCCCCCCTGGATCCCCTGAAAAACCTTCTCCCTACTCTCCCCTCCCATTTCCTCATTTCTTCCCACGAACTCTCCTCTACTTCTCAACTTTTCCTCTTCCTCATCCCATTTCCACCATCTCCCATCTATCCATATTCCTCCATATCCTATCCAGATTCTCTTTCCCTCCCTCTTTAATGTGACTCCCATTTCCCTCACCTCCTTCATCATCCTTCTTTCCTTCCATGTGTAGTCCTTCTCTGATCTCTCTTCTCTACCTCTTAGCAACCCTTTCTTCTTCATTGTTCTCTCTTTTTCCTCTATTGATTTAAATCCAATGACCACCATCCTTCTCTTATTTCTCCCTCCTATTCCCAAATCTCTCATCTCCTCTATTTGTTCCTTTCCTCCTAACTCCTCCATTATCTCCTCCACCTCCTCTTTCACACTCCTTTTCCCTTCCAGTCCCTTCACCACTATGTTTTTCCTCCTTTCCCCCCTCTCCTTATACTCTATTTCCTTCTCTAATCCTTTCATTCTCCTATCCACCCCCACCCCGACCTCCGAATGACTGTGCACCCTATTTTCTTCGCCGTCTTTTTCCTCCTTTCTTCTTCTCTCCAGTTCTTCTATCCTTTTCTCTACCCTCTCTACCCATGTCTCCCCCATTCCATTCTCTACTGCTTGCCGTTCCCCCTCAAACTTTTCTCCACTCTTTCTTTCTCTATCTCTTTTCTTTCTCTATCTTCTATCTTACTTCTCAACTCTTCCACCTTGCCCTTCACCTCCTCCAATTTCTTTCCTTCCTCTTTACTCTCCCGATTTTGTTTCTACACCTGATCTATTCTCGCCCTAATTTCTTCTCTAATCTCCATAACTCCTCTGCTCTACTCTGTCTTTCGCTTATCTTCTCCAGTTCTTTCCTCAAATCTTCATGCCCCTCATCCATTTTCTCACTCACTAACTTCATCATACTCTTCTCCAACTCCTGCATCATCTCCCTCAATTCTTTCTTCCCATCTGCCTCTCTCAACTTCTTCTCTTCCGGTGATCTCTCCACCCTGTCTCTCCTTCCAAATATCATCGACCTCTCCGAATCCTCTGCCTCCTCTCTCTTTCTCTTCCAAAATTCCCTTATCCCCCCACACTTCCACTTCTTGCATATTCATTCATGGATGATAGTGGGAAATCAGGTAATAGATCCGCAGACCCTACGTCATTTTGTGAAATGTTGTCATTCAATAAAGCCACAATCTCGGCTTCTCTCCTCTTATTTTTGGTAATTAGGTTTCTCATTTCTGAACGAAATGAACATAACTCTTTATGTCCCTTATCAAATTGGTTGCTTACGCTTCCTGTAGAATAAGAAAATTTTATGGTTGAAGAAATCTATCAAATTTCACCAGGTTCCGTTCAGATTCACAGAATGTTCTTGTTCTAGCCTATTCAAGGTTGTTGGTTCTTGTGGAACATTGACTAGATTCACATTCCTATTTTCATTAGCAGAATGATTAGAAGAATCGCTTATTACGTCAGGGTCATTATTTTCTTTCTCTTCCTCACTCTCTCTTCCTCACTCTCCCTTTGATTTGAGAATAGTTCCTCGTTCTTTACGGATCCTATGGAATTTTTCATCACCTGCGTCATTTTATCTGCTACCTTCCCGATTGTCGACTAAGAAGGAATATTCGAGCTTTCATGTTTTTTTCGCTTGTTCTTCACGTGATTTATAATTGAAAGGAGGATTGGGCGATGTCTTTAATTTCTTTGAATATGGTTTTTTTCAATATCCTCATCACAATTATTATCAGCATTATTAACGTAATTGTCGTCGGTGTCGTCGTAAAAACGTTTTTGTTTTATCAATCACTTTTGACGTAGCTTGTTTAATACTTCTTGACGTAGAGAATTCAACTTGGCCTCGTCACAACTGGAAACGTCAATACATGTTTTTCCTGCAGTACGAGCTGCTTCATACGTGGCATATGGTCCTGAAATTTTATGGCATTGACAAACCACCCAATCATTGTCAGGTTTGATGTTCTGTTTCATGGCACCTGTGATGTTTTTCCCTCCTGAAGGAAACATACACGATTTTTCTGACAAGTTCAGCCAATTGCTTGGAACAGCTGAACAGTTTTGGTCCCATATTATCACGTAATACATCTTAGGATTTATAGAAGATTCGAGAATCCTTTTTGTTCCGATTTCTTATTGAAATTATTTAATCCTTATTTGTATGAGCAGTCTACGAATTCGTTGAAGACAACTATGGAAACACGGTACACACCTTAGGATTTGCAAAAAGTTGAAGAATAGTTAGTTGATTGACTTTACTGCCAACCTACAATCTATGAATCATATGTAATCCATATATGTGGCATATATGACCATTTAAAATTCGTATACGATTGTTCAATCCATTAATGACCAAACATGACACATATATAGGATACATAACGCCATATATGAATATCTGAAATCATATATGGCCCATATATGAATTATATGGGGGTCATATATGAATCTGTGAAATCATATATGTATCATGTGTGGTCATTTATGCCGCATATATGATTCATTTTTACAACGGAACCAGATCGCTTTTTTTGTCAGTTTAACGACTGCCCGAAATTTGCCACATATTGATATTAAAACGAACCACGAAAAAATATTGCAAATTGATATGAATTTATGAACCGTTATAACGAAGAATACGATAATCCTATTGCTAACAAAGGCATACACGCACTCACATTCATTCCGCCTGAATTTCTAATCTTGAAAGTACCAGTATGTATTTATACATTCGAGGAAATATCTGCAAATATTTTTCCAATATACGGGACATTCTTTGATACAGATAATAGGAAGAACATTCAAGAATTATATCATTATCCTACGTTGTATCAAAATACTTCGTTTTTCCAAATGCTCTCTCTAACACGAATAGAATATACTATTCGATAAAGACTAATAGACTGAGAAACTCCCACCCAACTAACATTTCAATTCTTGGAGATATGTGAAAGAATACTTAATTGAGAGATCTTTGAGAACTTTCTCGAAGAGTTCTTGAAGATATATCTTAAAAGTGTTGGAAAGACATCTTGTAAAAGATTTCTGAAAGATGTCTTGATTCAGAAATGTTCAAGAACGTTATTGAAGAGTTCTTGAAGATATCTTTTAGAAGTCTTGGAAAGATTTCTGAAAGATGTCTTGATTAAGACACGTTTAAGGAGATGAATTTTTCAGAAGCTTTGAAGTTATGTGAGCACATGGTCATGAATAACACAGAATAAAACTTTGAAAGTACCTGTTATTACAATCGTATTGCAAATGAGGTGATTCCATCCATGAATTAAAAGCTTGAATCAATCATTGAGATATCAAGAAATTTTAAAGTTTGTAAAGAGTACGATTTTGTCGCCTTATGACGTGCACAATAAAATTACCGAATATCCACTTCACAACAATTTTTCAGAAATACTGTAGAAAGAATCTGCGGTATTCACGAAATATTAACAACTACTAGAACACAGAATTGATTCCTAAATATGTTTCACTAAATTTATTCATATAAAAAGAAAGAAATTGAGATTTATGACCCAAAAAATTCCATATTCCTTGAAAACTCACAAAAGTTACAGTTGTTATATAAATTACAAGACTTTGAGACGATACCAGTGCCATCAGATCAGCTGATTTTGTCTGTAAGGTTTTCTGAAACCGGTGAAATACAATTGAAATATCTTGATGTACCTTTATCCTTTACAAATCAAACGAAGTTACATCGAAATATCTATCATATTTCACCAGGCTCGTGACAACCGGGAATTTTTCTCTTCTTGATTGGTTATCCTATTCAAGAGAAATGCATCATTGATCAATTTCGTTAGAATTCCCAGTTGAAGCAGTTCCCTGTTCACCCCCTTTGCGGAATCTGCAAAAGAATAATCAGCTGCTCTCATGGCACTGGTATCTGCTCAATCACAATGTTTCGTTCTTCTTCAAGTTTCAAATTACATTTGTCGAGTTCGCCAGTGGCTGTCAAACTGATCAGACATGTCACAACATAGTCCGTGAATCTATAGTGATAATCCAATCGTATTCACTTTATCATAATGTCGGCGAACGAGGATTTGAAAGCTTTATGAGAAAACCTTAATTTAAATGTCACAGAGCTCAACGCCAAAGTGAACAGTGTTGACTCAAAACTATGTTCTGTTGAGGCTAAAACAATTTCTATAGAATCAACTACAACTGGGATTAAAATTTCTAATGAAAAAGTGTTGTGCGAATTTATGGAGCTCAAAGAAAGAAATCTAGCCTTGGACAAAAAATGTGATGTATTAAGTGCTCAGGTTAATCAACTCAACAAAGAAATCGAATTTTTGAAAAACAAAGACCGTGCAAGATATCAAGTTATATATAATGTCACCGATAACTCTGTTTCAAACTCTAATCTCCTCTCTACAATACTCAACACATTTAAAGCCGCGGGTATTGATATTCCTGAGATACACATTGGACGTGTCAAACGAATCGGCAATACACAAGGGAAGAGACCGATAATCGTTTCGTTTATAAACACACGTATCAAGGAATCTATATTCAAATACGTAAAGAATTTTCGTGATATGAATCTTTCAATTTCCAATGACTTAACGAAACAACAACGGATGGATCGACGGATATTAAGAGAAGCACAAAAACAACTCGAAATTCGTGCTAATAAGAAGGCGACTTTAAAAGGGCACAAACTCTTTGTAGATAAAATAGCATATGATGCGTCCAACATCAACACTCTCCTTGAGAATCTGCAACCAGAAATTGCATCAAATGAAAGC
This sequence comes from Gonatopus flavifemur, assembly GCA_018340375.1. Lineage (NCBI taxonomy): Eukaryota > Metazoa > Arthropoda > Insecta > Hymenoptera > Dryinidae > Gonatopus > Gonatopus flavifemur. The sequence goes on along the minus strand of JAFFJZ010000012.1, from coordinate 5,453,995 downwards.
GAAGAAGATGCTCGCAGTGTTGCCTCCATCGATTCACTCGCCTCCACTTCAAGCCGCAAAAGAAGTCGCCCTAAATGCTCCTCGAAATCAATTGATAAAAAGGCTAAAACCACGGGGCCAGTCCCTTCCGTTCTTGCTTTCTTACAAAAGCCTCGGAGTGTGGAAATTCGTGCACAGGCATCTTCTGATAATAAATAGCAAATAAAGTCTGTCATCTCGACTTCTCCCCAGATTCTTTTCTGGAACTGCCACGGGTTCTCTAATCTACGAGATTTGATGGACAGAATATCTTCGGAAGACATCATCTGCATTTATGAAACGTGGCTCACTACTCTCCCACAACAGCTACCATACGGCTTCGACGGCTACAAATCTTTTTTTTCACCGGCTCTGAAGACGCACTCCAAGGGGCGTGCTGCTGGCGGCTTATTTGTCTTAAGTAATTCCACTTTTTTTCAATCGAACAGTTATACGTCTCATATCAATGTATTCTCTTAAAACTTATGAGCACCCAGTGTGATTTCATTCTTGTTTGCTTATACTCTTCTCCCACGTCTGATATTGAGATATTACTTTCGCAAATACACGACTTGATTTCCGCTTTCTCTATGAAATTTCCAAACTTTTCCTTTGTGTTAGGTGGCGATTCTAATGGGAGAGTGTCAAATCGAAATCAACTCAATGAATGTTTTATACCGAACGATTTTGAATTTTCTCCCATAAGAGCATCTCTCGATCTCACATCAAACCATAGAGGACGGAGGTTGGTCGAGACCATGGAGGATAGTGAATTTATTCTTTTGAATAGTCGCACTCCGGGTGACTACCCCGCGAATTTCACGTTCTTGAGTCGGAATGGCTCCGCTGTCAACGATTTGGTATGGTGTAGCCCTTTAGCAACAACAGGCAGCAAAGATCTGCAAGTTTTAACAATTCCAACAATGTCTGATCATTTTCCAGTCTCTGTATCGCTCGATCTTTCGCCTAACCCCACTAACTTGATATCAGCATCGGAATACCGGCTTATCTGGAAATCCAAGCATACGGAAAAATACCAACGACTGATGCAATCCTCTCTGGTTCCGCCAATCTCTGATTCTCTAAATGTCATAGCAGATAACTTGACTCGAGTGATCGGCGAAACAGCGCGTACACTGAGCTCCCTCTCGAAGAAAAATGGTATCTTCAAATAAATCATGGTTTGACTTAGAATGTAGGAAAATCAAATGTGAAGTCAACAAATGTCTGAAAGAATGCAGAAAATCTCATTTTGCTTCAGATTCTCTTGCTGCTTTCTTAAATACTAAAAAACGGTACAAGAAAATATTATCACAGAAAAAATTATTGTATAGAGATAGCATTCTAAACACTCTTGCCCTTGCTGCCGATCCAGTCTCCTTCTGGAAAATAATTAATAGATTCAGATTCCAAGCACCAATGAAGGATGCTATTGGACTCGACACTTGGTATAACTACTCCCGGACTTTATATCCCCCTCGGAACAGTTGAGTTTCCTGTCTTTCTTTGTCCCAAAAAAACCATGCGCTTGACTGTGATATCACATTTGATGAAATCCGCTCCAGCATAAGCCAAACTCAGAAGGGCAAAGCCCCAGGCGCAGATCTCATTAGCTCTGAGTTCTATATTAATGCTCCTGACAGTTGCATACAATATCTTCTAATATTATTCAACAAAATTATTGACAAAGAAGAAGTCCCTACTTCCTGGTCTAGAATACATATAAAAATGCTGTACAAGAAAGGTAATAAGTCTGATCCAGCTAACTATCGTCCAATAGCCTTGGTCAATTCCATAACTAAAATTTTTACAAATATTTTATACAAACGGATGATTACTTGGGCTGATGGTCAACGGATTCTCCCTGAATCAAAATCGGGGTTCAGAGAGGGTCGTGGATGTACAGACAACATATTCACTTTTTACTCAATCATCCAATTACAACTTAGGCGACCCAGAGGAAAACTCTTCGCTCTTTTCGTTGACTTTCGAAGGGCTTTCGACTCGATCAATCACTCCCTCCTATGGAATAAAATTCACGGGCTTGGAACTGGTTCGGAATTCATTAAAATTCTCCACAATCTTTATACTAAGGCCTCTTTTTCAGTTAAAACGCGTGATGGTTTAACTCAACCTATTAAAGTCACTGAGGGAGTTTTACAGGGAGAAGTGTTGAGTCCTTTATTGTTTTCTTTATTTACCGCGGATATTGAAAAATTCTTCCAGTCCAGAGGCATTAAGGGGGTTGCGATTAACCACCTGACAGAAATTTTGTTACTCGCTTATGCCGATGATTTGGTTTTCTTTGCGAACTCTCTGATAGATATGCGGAAGATATTGAAAGCATTACAGGAATGCTGTTCACTATCTGGCCTTACTGTAAACATCGAGAAGACCAAAATTATTGTTTTCCAGAAGGGAGGCCATGGACATACGAGAAAATATGCTCCTTTTTATTACAATAATTCCCAAATTGAAATAGTTAAGCAATATACATATCTTGGTGTAATATCCTCCGATTCAGCTCTCTTCTCTCAAGCAGCCGACTCTTTTGTGAACAAATCCAATCAAGCAATAAGCTCTACTATCGCAATTATCAACGCTCTGAAACCGGACTCCTGGTCTACTGTCAATGCTCTGTTTAATACTCTTATTTCTAATATACTCCTGTACAGCATTCAAGTTTGGGGGCTCCGATACTTGGAAAAATTAGGAAAGGTTCAATCTAAGTATTTCAAGTCAGTGCTCCACCTCCCGAAATATACCCCCAATAATTCTGTGAGACTAGAAACTGGTAGAATCCGACTTTCAATATTAATTTTTGAAAGAACTCTCAACTGGATGATCAAAATGTTCAACATGCTTGACCACAGATTACCTAAAATGTGTTTTTTACGGCTAAAGGAATTAGCAAATCACAATAATTCTCACTCAAAATACATTGGATGTTGCAAGTTAAAGAGTTCTTTCTTACGATAGATTGCCTCGATTACTGGGATTCTATCTCAATACAGACACTCAATCATAGCAAGCATGAACTCTTGGCCAAATATGGAAACTTTTTAATCCAAGAAGATGTCTGTAAAGCTACTTTTTCTACCTCTTCAATGATCTACCCCTCCCTAACACCCTCCTCGGCTCTTCCTCAACACCTTTCCAGTAGAACTCGCTTTACCTGCGCAGATTTATAATTCAGTTGCGGCTGTCTACGAAAATCTCTAACCGATTCATATTGAATACTGACGTTGTCTGTCTACCGGTTGATAACTGCTGTTTTCGATGTGGTGTTCACGTAGATGAACATCTACCACATTTACTATTTGTATGTCCTGCATTTCATAGTGCAAGAATTTCCTTACTACGGAATTACAACAGTGCAGGGAATCAAGAAGAGCCCTGGGCTTTCATACTAAATAATCCAACAGTCCCAGCAATTAAAAAATTGTTTCTTTTTGTTAAGGAAATTCTTTCACCATAACTCATTATTTCTGCTGGAAACGGCTCTGTCATTAGATCTTCACCAGTGAATATCTATAATAGCTCTCTAAGCTCTACGCTACAATACCACTATTGATGTATAGTTATATGTACAATTTCGATTGAATAAGCGAACTCTAATGTATGGACGATTGTCTAGGAACAATAAACACCTTATTATAAAATTACATTTGTCTAGGAACACTGCCGCTCGTATTCCTTGGAAAGGATACTATAGTGAGGGTGCTATAGCACCCTGATGTTAACCAAATTGTTCATACGAGACTTTTCGAATACCTTGCGAATCATCCTCACAATATTGTTCTATGCCTCAATCGTTGAATACTTATATGACTGCAAAGAAATACTTTACAGAGCGATATTCTAAAACTTGTGAAGAATATTCTAGAAACCCCACATGAACAATTCACTTAGAGGGATGATAGGGCCGAGACGCTGGCTACTTTGTTTATAACCTTCAAAAAATTTTTCAATGAAATCAAAATAACGCTTTGTACAGCAGTTCTTCAATAAATTTTGAAAATTACTGTGTACGGAGAGATATTTTGTTTCTATTGGATTGATTCTATCCAGTTTGTTGTAAATAAACTGGCCAAGGTCCTGGTATTAGTATCACATGCTGTATGGGGATGCCAGTGTATCCTCTGAGCAAACATTCTCTTGGTAAGAATTTTCTGAACTGAATTCATAGAAATGAATGAAATTTCCAAGAAATAATCTTCAGTACTTTATCGCAGTGCAGAATTCAAATTTTGAATTTCAAACTTTCTCACAGATGTTGGAAAAGAATTTTTTGGGATTGGAAAATTTGGGCTTTGTATCGGAAATAAAGTATCAACGATTATTCCCTGAAAACTTCAGATACATTCATGAATTCAGTTCAAATAATTCTGACCGAGGAAATGTTTGTCGAGTCCATATACTGTTATATTTTCAACTGCGTGCAATCAGTGTCCCCTTGAAATATTGCCACAATATTACTAAAATATGTAATATCGACAGTTCTGAAATATTACTGTGACATCACTGAAATATATTCCCGTAATATTGACGTGATATTACCGCAATATTACTGCAATACATCGGCGTGGACATGAAATATTACGACAATATCGCAGTAATATTTCCCTGCATTACCACAAAATAATATTACTGCAATATTCTGTGCTGTGCGGGTCCCTACACACACCCACTTGTACTGAATGATTTCTTTCATGAATTTTTCTTCAAATATTCCATAAAAGATCTATGTCAGAGAAGAATTCCCCAACGCATAAAAAAACAAAACGTGAATATGATTTGAAATTATGCGAAGAACAAAAACATTCCAATCTAAACTAATAAAAAAATATGAAAAGAAGAAAAAATCGCCGTGGAAAGTCTGATTAACGACCCTTTGCCTCTAGACTTGTCATTTTTGAGTGAAGAATATAATCTTTTGTATATTGATAAAACATGCAGTTCATCTGATTCAGGCATTGTTTAATGAATTCGTCAATCATAAATGCACTCATGTGAATTTGTTGAATTGGATCAAAAAATTTAAAACTAAACAACTCCTCCTACAGGGTTGGCAATGAAAAGAAAAATGAAATCAAATTTTCACTCACCCGTCACCAAACAGCCAGGGACCGTGGGGACTCTTCGATTTGCTAAACAGGCAATATAAATATTCATTTCAAACTTGTGAACTTATTAATATACATTCAAAATTGAATCATTTATCATTATTATTTTTACATAATATTTGATGGAGATTTAGTTTGTAATGGGATTTGAGAACCAATTTTATTCCCTCAAAATATTATTCCTCGAATCGAATTATTATATTCGAAATATATCCAATCTAAAAGATCTAAACGAATTGTATGGATAAACTCACCTGTTGGGTGACGCGACGACTGCTTGCTGCGAATAATCCTTAGCTCCCAACTGCTCCACCCGAACCTGGAAGCGTGTCTGACCGGGATACTGGATGGGACTGGATTGATGGCCCGATTCTCCCGACGGCCCCATCAGTTGTGAGTAGTTTGAAGGTCCACGATAAAATGCCCCTCCTCTTCCCGAAAGACCTTTTTTGATATGGGGCTCGACCAATCAGGAACTTTTTTCCTTGAGATTGTTGATTGGTTGTTCGACCTCGAGTGAGGATCGCTTAGGGAAAAAAAACTCTTACAGAATAATTATTAACAGAACACAAATAATGTTTACATGCACTGTGAAAAAAATACTTGTTGTCTTATATAATGGGGCTTTTGTATATAGCCCTCAAAAGGTGAACATTAGGGTGGGCCGAAAAAATCATTTTTCGTTTTTCCCGATCGCGATATCTCAGAAAAGTTTCTCTTCGTCGAGCTGAGAAAAATGCAAAAAGAAAAAATCAAATCAAACAATATCTTCAGTTCGCGCATCGCATTTGAAGTTTAAAAAACGGCACTATTTCGCTATATTAATCTTTGTCAACTGATTTCAAATAACCAATTCGTTTGTATCGAGAAATATTCATTTCCTTTGAAGAAATATTCATTCGGACCTACAAAAATAACAATTTCTTCGATCCAAACAAATCCTTCTTTCTGTGTATGCACAACGAGTCGGTATACAAACGTGTTGAGGACTTTCAGACAATGAAAACAAAAACATGAGCTTGCATACAGAAAATTATTTCAACACTTGGTATCATACTAATAATCGGGGCAACCGAAAACATGCAACAGCATATTTTTTATTCTGCATCTGACGGACAAATAGCTTTGATATTTATCCATTTCAGATCAAAATGACCCTTTTGAGCAACATTTGTTGGAGCATATTTTTGCATATTTCAGCATATTTTATAGATGCGTGCATATTTTGGTATATTTTGTGAAAAAGTGCATATTTCAGCATATTTGTATTCTTGTCAATGGAAATATATTTCGGGGAGCATATCATTCACATTTCCAATCAACATTATGTCGAGTAGAATATTCTCACAAAATATTTTTTGTAATATAAGTGTATTTTATTACGTCCCAATCAACATTTTTATGGAAGTCTTCCGGAACAGTCTAAAAAATATCTGAAAGAGATCTAAAAGATGTCTTACGCAACAAATTTAGATATGTTCAAGATGTCTTTTAGATATCTTAAAGATATCTTTCTACAAGATATCTTCAACTTATCTAAATTTGTTGCGTAAGACATCTTTGAGATATTTTTTAGACTGATCCAAAAATGTTTATTGCGGTATATTTTTTAAATACAGGTTGGTTGAAAAGTTTTGAAAGTGACACCTATCAACCAGTACAGGAATCAAAATTTATACGCTATTTTTATATTTCAACCTTCATTTGAACACACACACAATTTTATTCCGATCTGTCAATTCATTCTTTGTTTACAAGCCATTCGAAGTTGACGTGTCAGTGTATTTTGTGAGAATGGAAAAATCCGAATATCGTATGATATTGTTTGTAAAGACCCGAGTTTGACTAAGCGTGAAATTGCTGATACCATAGGCATCTCGGATGAACGAGTACTCTATATTTTACACGAAGAATTACATATGAGAAGGCTCTTTGGAAAGTTAGTGCCGCATTCGTTGACGATTCAACAAAAACTGAACCGAAAACAAATTTCTCAGCGTAATTTGGAGCGTTTTAAGCAGAATAAGATCGTTTTTTTGCGTCGTTTCGTGACTGTGGACGAGACTTGGATCTACCATCATGATCCTGAACTGAAACAAGAACGTTTACAGTGGACTGGAGCTAGTTGTTCAGCTCCAAAACGAGTGAAGTCAGAACGATCGGCAAAAAAGGTTTTAGGATCGGTTTTTTGGGACGCAAAAGGGGTTTTGTTGATTGATTATTCCGAAGAAGGTAAAACAACTAACTCCAACCAATTGGATGGAAAAATTCGTGAAAAAAGACCCGGTTTACGGAAGAAGAAAATCATTTGTCATCAAGACAATGCACGTGTTCACACAAGTGTTCTGGCGATGGCTAAACTGAACGAATTGAAGTACAAATTGCTCGAACACCCACCGTATTCACCAGATTTGGCTTCCTCCGACTATTACCTCTTCAGAAATTTGAAACAATTCCTTCGTGGAAAGCGTTTTTCGTCGAATGAAGAAGCTATTGCAGCTGTGGAACAGTATTTTGCGGAACTTCCGGAAAATCATTACAGAGATGGTATAAAATTATTGGAGGATCGTGGGAATAAGTGTGTTGAAGTTAAGGGAGACTATATTGAATGAAAAAATACACATTCTTTCATTTTTGCTTTCAAAACTTTTCAACCAACCTGTATCAACTTATTGATTCATTTATTTATTGGTTTATTCACTCATCTACTTATTCACAAGCTGGAATCACTGATATATCATAAATCAAAAACATATTGCTCTGAAAGATGATTGAGTCACCTTGATTTTGATATATTAAAATATAATTTTCAATCGACATCTCAATAAAAGATGAGTATTGAACATTTCAAACACATACAAGTAATGCAAGATGCATTTAACTTTTGATCGAAATTTATAAATCGAATCAATTGAAAATTGCAATAAAATGTCAACATTATCCTGTCTCAGAAAATATGAAATATCTATTCAGATTCAGGATGATTCAAAGGAATTCAGAGCAATTCATCGTGATTCAGGAAAATCCAAAAGAATTCTGAGACAGTTGGATTTGGAAAAATTATGTGTCAAACTTTTTAGAAGGATTCAGGGAAATTAAGAAGAGAATAAATTGAATGAAATTTTTGGTTCAAGATTTCAGAGGCATTTAGGGAATTTCATAGAGATTTGGAGACAGGTGAGTTGGGGAAAATTGTGCATTGAACTTTTCAGAGGGATTCAGAGAGGTCCGGAGGAGTTCAGGAAAATTCAGAGAAAAGTAAATTGAGTAAAAGTTTTGTTCCAAGATTCAGAGGGATTCCGTGAGTTTTGGAGAGATTCAGAGAAAGGTAAAGTATAAAAAATTGGGCGACGAATTTTTTTAGAAGGATTCAGAGAAATTTAGGAAGATTCAGTGAGAAATATGGGTTAAATTTTTGGTTGAAAATGTCTAAGGAAGCAAGTTGCAGAGACATTCGGAGACAGGTGAATATAAGAAAGAATCGTGCATTGAACTTTTCAGAAAAATTCAGAGGAATTCAGGGGAGAATAAATTCAGTGAAATTTTGGGTTCAAGATTTCACGCAGTAAAAGATTTCCCGTCATTGTGAGAAGTGTTAAAATTTGTGTGTAGAATATTGAACATTCTAGAGTGTTGATTAACACAACGATTGTATGAACGAATGTTGAATATTCTACACACAAATTCTAACACTTTACACAATGACGATAAATTTTACTTCTTCGTTTAGAGGGAAGCTCTGCGATCGTTTCGAGGAGCCGAAAATTTTTTTTGTCTCGAAATTAAAAATCTCCTAGACCAAAATGTTCTTCAGAATTCGGGGAATAATTTTGTTACCGTGTCTGTCTGTCTGTCTGCCTGTGTGGCTGTAGCCCCCCTTAAGTTTCGTACGCGCATATCTCCCGTTCTGCTTATCCGATCGTTTCAAAATTTTTATCACAGTTGTGGTCTAGGGTGACAGTGGTCCCATATAAGTTTCAACCTGATTCATTCAGAAGAATTGGGTGGATGAGAGGAACTCTGACAAAAAAAGAACATTTTGCGTACGCGTGTATCTTTGCTTCCTATTATCCGAATCCGATCAAACTTCAACCACGTTTTAGTCATGACCCGATAGTGGACCCATATAAGTTTTATCCAAATCGGTTGAAAACTGTGGACAATTTTTCTTTGGAATCTGTATTTTTTTTAAGCATGCCTTCTCCATGTCCATATTATCTGAATGTCTTGGAACTCTGAGTATATTCGATTTACGAGATGTTAGTTATATGATATAAGTTTCAAGCGCATTGGAATTGGGGGGAGTAAAAAAAAAGCAAATCAGGTTCCTTTTTGTCTATCTGTTTGTCTGTGTGTATGTAACAAATTTGCGAACGTGTATATCTTTTGTTCGTATCATTCGATCGTGATGACATTTTCCCCAGAGTCATGTGCAGTGTTGATAGTGGTTCCATATAAGTTTCAACCTCATCGTCACAGAAGAACGGAAGGGGTGAGGAGAAATTTTTCGAAAAATCGTGATTTTGCGAACGCGCGTTTCTCTGCTTCCTATTATCCGAACCCGATCAAACTTGAACCACGTCCTGGTGATGATCCTATAGTGGCCCCATATGAGTTTCATTCTGATCGATTGAAAACTGTGGAAAATTTTTGTTTCGCGATTCACATTATTTGACAATATTTTGAAAGCATGCCTTCCCCATGTCTGTATCATCCAAATGCCATGAAACTTGTAGTATAATCAGTTTATGGGGGGTTAGTTGTATGGTGTGAATTTCAAACAAATCGGAATTGGAGGAAGAAAGTGGTAAGCACTGAGCTTCGAAACAAAATTCGAAAGAAAAGTTTCTATCATCCAATTGCCATGGAATTTTCACCACAGCTTTATGAAGTGTTTTTATTTTGCGATCGGGCATGTTTCCGTTTCCTGTTATACGATTGCGATTAAATTTTCACCATCTGGTAATTGTGATCCGGTAGTGTTCTTAATCGGATACCAGCGTACCATCCGGGCAAAGATTTTGTCTGTAAGGTTTCTCCGAACTGAACTCATGAAACAGTCTGAAATTTCCAGGGAATATTCTTTAATACTCTACAGAAGGGAGAGGACGAAGAATTATAAATATGTATAGTTTTTTCTAATAAAATGTATTATAAATTCAAAAGTCCCATCATAATTGACTGATTAAGAACGAGGAAGCCACGTGTGCCAATTGGCAGAGTTTTTTACTGTGCAGGGGCTTTCAGGTAGTTTAGGAGAGATACAGATACACACGGAAAAAAATATGTGGGATTGATTACCATTCGCTCCAGTTCTCATCGTGACTTTAGAATAGGAGTTGAGAGATGACTCGCGATTTGGTGATCGTTCTTATGTTAACTTACCGTTTCCATGGTGATGTGAACAGTTTATCACATTCAATTGCATTCAATCTGATCTCGAATGGTCTTATCACAATTCTGAAATATCTGTCACCGAATTACTATTCTTTCTAGTAACCGTTACCGTACACGGAGAAAAAGGTATCTTGAAAAATACCATAATTTATGGATTTTTGGCGTTGGTCTAACCCCAGTTAAAATATTTACGCGAAGATACCTCTAAGAGTACCATAATGGCTGGGACTTTTATCAGGAAGGTACCATACTCCTTTATAAAAGCCCAAGAAATTATGGGACTTTTAGAGGTTTATCCACGTAAATATTTTGACTCGGGTCAGACCAACGTCAAAAATCCATGAATTATGGTATTTTTCAAGATATCTGTTTTCTCTGTGTATACTTTCCTCAGTGCAGGTGACTTGTTCCTACCTGTTTCTCTACAGATTTGGTCATTTTAGCCTGTTTCTGTCTGGCATTTTCGACAGGAGCGAATTAGGAAAAATTGTACGGTGTATTTTTCAGAGGGATCCAGAGGAATTCAGAAGAATTCAATCAAATTCAGAGGAAGCTTTGAATTCTAAATAAATGAATGAATTAAAAACAATTCAGAAAGATTTCGGAAAATTTTTGAATCTCTATTAGAAAAATTCCGAGAGAATCACAGCAAATTGGAGATACTCAAGATGTATCACTATCTGACAAGTCTCTAACTTCCTCTAAATTACTCTGAAGTTACTCTGAATCTCTCTGGAAAATGTCCCAAAATATAGAGATTCAGAGAGATTTTTTTTACCAAAGAATCGTACTGATGAAAAATTTTGTTCCGATTTTTTCTCTGTCAAACAACGCAGTAAGTCAAAGATTTTTCATATTAAGGGCATAATTTCATTTTTGGAGTATATCTAACTCGAATTAGTTTGAGTATGCCAGCAAAATTCCTAAGATATTCAAAAATTATTCTTATAAATATATTTTATCCAACAGTTTTCGTTTTGCAAAAGCTAGCTTGAAGAAGATTTTTCAAAAGTGTCGAACATATTCCTTTTAAATGTTTTTCCGCAATCTTCCTCAAAATGTCTTCCAGAAGATGGAAACCATCGTATAAGATTTCTTGCAGGAATCTCCCAAAAGATCTTTTTTGGAAATTTCAAAATTTCGCTTGTCTCAATCTTGACTTGCGAATGGGAAAAAATAATGTTCTAAATATTACTACATTTTGTACTTAAGTAACAGTATAAGTGAAATATTGTAATTTTTACAATACAGTGTAGTAAAAATTCATGGTCAATGATTTGAAAAATCGTTCAATTTGGCGCAATATCACATCATAAAGCATGAATTTTCACCACACTGTGTTGTAAAAATTATATAATTCCACTTATACTGCTAATTTAGTACAAATCGCAATAATATGTATTGAAAACCACATTTCCCTCCGTGTAAAAGACTCCAGCCAGGACGGTATCTTACAATACTGAAGAATCGCATATTTTTGTGTCATTTGACGAAAGATATCCAAAATTTTGTTCGAAGGAGAAGTGGATGATTATAGATGATCTACCAATAAATCTTCTTAGATAATTCTTTTAAATTTTTCATATGTTCTGCGTACATTCCAAGAATGTAAATTTCCCATATGGTACACCCACTCAAACCATATTTTGAATCATCCGTATATATTTACTCAATAAGATGTAAATTTTACAACTTTTTTCCTCAATGTAAGAATTTGTGTTAAAAACCATAAAGTTTGAAATTTTCACTTAAATTCATGATGAATTGTATACACATGTGCTGGAAATTGATTTTCTATTCGGTGATCGGAATTTCCTGGTTGCCGCATACAAAATAACGACGATTATTTTTTTACAGTGGAATATATCTACATATCTGGAAAGCATATGATTTCATGGTGAAACTATGAACTCTGGTTTTTATGGTACATTTTGAGTACAAAAGACAATTTTTTAAGAGGATATTTTTTGAGCATAAAAACCAATTTTTGGAGCATATTCTCAGCGCTTAAACAACTTTTTCACAGCATATTTTTGGTTGCCCTGCTAATAATAAATGAAAAGAAAAAAATTCTCCGCCAAAGTTTTCGTATAATCAGGATGAGGATGAATTCAGTGTGTTTAGATTTCAGCGGTTCATATCCCAGCCAGCACAAAAGATCAATTTGAATTCATGGAACCTTCTCAAAGATTTCTTGAATAGTTCTCGTTATGCGACCGATAATGAATTAAAACAGAAGTCAATGAATTCCAAATAATTTCAAAACGTATTAAATTCCCGGGCAATTCATTATGAAATCTCGATATGAGTGCTCTCTGAACATTAAGTTGTTCATTACGAGTTCATTTTGAATTCAAAATATTCATAATAAATACCCTAGTAGAAATATCACAAGTTTTTCCTCATGACTCATAAGTTATTCGCAGGAAAAATTTATTAAAATAAAACTAGCGAGCGACTAATGAATCACTTGTAAATCTCATCCGACTAGTGATGTTTGGATTAAACTTGTGAATTTCTTGCAAGGTTAATTCAAACATTACTAAGATTAGATTTATACATTATTAACTAAAATCATTGATAAGCAGTTTTATTTATTAGATCAATATTGTTCATTAGATTCGCCAAATATTCATTAGATTCATGTTTGGATTAATTAATTTTTCTGGATGACTGGTAAAAAATAATTAATCAAATTGAAAACATGTCTCTTTATTCTGAAAATAGAATCCTCTGCAGACAGTGTTCTTTTGATGCAAGAAAACAATGTTACTATACCAGAAAACAAAATTCTCGAATGAAAAAATTCTCTGAGTTGAAGTAAATTTGTTGAAACTAAGAAAATATCTGAATCAATTATAAATTCAATAATAAGTTTTTATTTTTACCCTGATTATTCTCACAAGTGATATGTTAGTTTCTAATAAGTTCCTCGTTAGATAATGATGACTGTTTCACTAGTTTTGATAAATGGATTCTAGTTAGTTGGAGTGTTACATTCTAGTGAGTGTCTTGTGAGTTTTCCTCACTAGTGCCTCATGAGTAGAAGAGATAAACTCAAGAAGTGCCTCATTATTCACTATCGAAAATTTCTACCAGGGTACATATTGATTAGCATAATGGAAGCTTTTTTCGGGAAGTCGTGTGCTGTATGGGATAGGTGAATATCAATGGAAAATGATAAACAATTGTAATCGTTCGCTGTAAAATAATATGAATAACAACCCAGTGAGTACAAAAAGATCACAAGATCAAGACTTGTCAAAAAATTTGAAGAGAACTCGCAAATGTTCGATTTCTTTTTTTCAGAATTCATTGCTAATTCTTTCACGTTATCCGAAAAGCCTTGCTTTTGGAAAACGCAAATACTATTTTTCCATCATACGTTTGAATGAATCTTCAAACCGGGTCACATGGTACTGGAAAAATCTATTTTCATTTGTTTCATAGCAATTGAACCTCTGTTCAATCGAAGGTTTTATATGAAACCATTGTATCCCGCTCAGGTATTTCGAAGAGGTACAAAGAGTGGATTATAAATAATAAACATCTTTCCATTCATTTACTGTGTGATATTAAGTTTTTGAATGGAATATTTTCTACCTCTTCGAATAAAAGTTTTTTCCGATTTTTCCTCTCTTCTCCTTTCAGTTCACAGATTCCTAAATTTCTACGATACCCCCCTGCCCGTGTGGAAATCAATCCTGGGCATCCTCAAGTATGTCCGGGTCCCGTAAGGGTAGGACTTGAGCATTCAATATAAGAGTGTCCCATCCACGGCCTATGCGGGCCCCAGTTGGGGTTGCTAGTGTACTCCCCGGATATTTTAATCTAGGAATGCCCACCCATAGCCCATATAGGCCCTGGGCAAGCTCTCATTGTCTCGCCCGGGTATTGTAATTTGAGCATGTCCAGTCACACCCGATAGAGGCCCTAGGTTGGCTATCATTGTTTCCCCTATTAAAAAATATCTGACAGAACTGGACAACATTTTGACCCAAATCTGACAGATTTGTCTGACATTGTTTGGTTTGTATATCAGTTTGAACACTCATGGAACTGCTCGACAGAGCCAAACGGAACCTGTCAGATCCGGATCAAAATCCTGTTTGGTTCAAAATAATAAACAAAAAACACTTTTTTTGGTGTTATTAATACCCTATATACATGCAACGACGGAATACTTCATATTACCGCTGGTAGAATTGTCTATGGAGTATTTCAAAATAGTCAACAGGAATTTCACCAAATACTTCGGATTGTAATTTTCCATCCTCTTGAGTAAAAATCAAAGCTGACGTACATTCGGGACTGGCTCGATATTGTTAGGTCATAACTGCATTGTCTTTTATTTCTACTAGGGAAATCTCTGACACTGAATGAATTAAAACGTATCTGGATTTCTATGTTTTTGAAAGTTATTCTTCCAGTGCTCTTAGTTTCCAGGTTATAACAATTGAAACGAGTTTCAAACAACCTATATGAGCTCGAAATTGGAATTCCAAAAATTTGATACGCCTTTGGCTGACTGGGAAAAATATCTTGATTACCTTTCCTAAAATTTACATACAAGAGCGGATGGGGATTTTAATTTGTTTTTGATTTGATAGTAATTTTACATGAAGCATAGATCTATCAAAAGCTAACCCTCAAAGAACATTTTGCTGGAGCAAATTCATTCGTCTTTTATCTGAGGGATATCATCCAAATATCCTGGGGCCCAGCGCAGGGTGAAATTTGAAAATTCATGTGGGCTAAAACGAATTGCCTAAAGTTGCCCAAGTTGAATGCTTGATGTGGGCCAAGTTTGGGAACCATTACGGTGCCTGGATTAAAAAGCGTAAGACCCCAAGTAGGGATTATAGACCTGGTCCAGGTCTGAGCCCGGAAAAATTTCCACACGGGTGTCTCATATTTTTTCATAGTTTTTCATATTTCCTCATAAATTTCATAATTTCGCATTAAATTCCATAAAAACTCTAAAAATTTCATAATTTTTCTAGGAATCGGGACTAGAAATAATTTTTCATAAATTTGTCATAAAAATTTTTCATGAAAACAATCTTTTCCATAAGAAGTCATAACTTCTCATAATTTTAATCATATAATCTCGTAATTTTCCCTAATGTTTCAGATCTGTTTGTATGAAAAATACATTTGCACGAGAAACCAACATTTTTCATGAAATTTCATCATGAAATACTATATTTTTCATTTTTATTTCCTCACGTTGTAATCAAAGTAGCTCGAGAGTGCTGATGAAGAGTTAGAAAACTTCCAACTGGTTATATTTATTCGACCAATAAAAAAAAAGTCCTAGATAGAGGCGTAACAAAATCCTGAAACAAACTAATTTCAATTTCCAATGAAACGTCATGTGCTGCGTACAAAATATATGTTTGCTCTGCATCAATATCATCACCATACTGAGCGATTTTCTTGAAATATTGAAGTTTGAAGCGAGGATAATGAAATAAGAAAATCGCAATTTAAAACAATTTCGGAATTTTATGAACCATTTATGAGGAAATATAAGGAAAAATTCTTCATAACACTGTTTGAATTTCTGAAGAAATTGTGAGAGAAAGTATGGACATTTATGACTTTTTATAAGAAAATTTCCAAAAGTTATGAGACCTCATGAGAATTTATGAGGAACATTATTCTAACTTATGATTTTTCATGATAAAATGCTTCTCATAAAACAGTCCCAATTTATAGAGGAATTATGATATTTTAGGATAAATTATGAGAAGTTATAAAAAACAGTCAAGAGAAATTATGAGAGATTTTTTCCACCAGGGTATAATTTTTTGATTTTTGATAAACTTTGAAAATTAGGAATCCTTCAAATTTCAATCATCGTGGATAAATTTTTGAATTTTTTTTTCAAATATCCATGTATCCTCATTTTCATTCTGAAGACATGTTATTGCAATCACCATGCACTCTTATGAGATTTGAACCGTTGAATCATTGAATAAGCGATAGAATTTGATAGATTTCTAGATTTTATTTTTCCACTGAATTCACATCGATTCATTTCCCTAAAAGTGAATGAACATTCATAAAACATCGGAAGATAAATTAGAATTCTACAATAAGAATGGGTAAAACTGAGTGTTATCCTTCGGGTGGTTTCATATTCATAGGAAATAAGTACGTTCCCCACTGTCGGTACGTACAATCCTTTGCTCGATAGATGGAGATACTTGTACTGAATTCTTATATCATCTAACAAGCCAACCATCAATAAATAAGATACCTTCCGAAAATTTTAAAAGAAAATTTTTTGGAACAATGAAATGTCCCACACTCCTTCTTCGAATACTTTATTCAGAATCTGCGAAGAGCGCGAATTTTGAATTTTGGAGAATATTTTTCCATAAAATCGAATTTTTCGAAGGGTTCTTCTTTCAAAATTTGAACTCGTAACAGAAATAAATAATGTTGAAGTTCGAATCGTTTATAGAAACGAAACGAAACGAAAATCAAAACTCACAAATCTGATAAATTATCAGTGTTTATCTCTTTGAATTAACTTCTTGCAACTGGGAATATCGTTTAAACAATGTATCACAAGTTTTTGAGTTTTTAACCGTTGGCTCTTCCGTTATTTGATTACCAATTCGTTCCAATGAACGATTCAAACTTTATCAACATAAATAAATAAAATCTTTGTTCATCCCTTAGGAAAGTGTGCCAAACTTTCCTGTTCTTTTCCCTATTTTTTCCTCGAAACATGGGAAAGAACATGGAAATTTGGCAAGTTTATGGAAATCAAAAAGGAAAACTTTTCTACGGAATGAATTGAATTCAGATTGGAATAATTTGGTTGAGAAACATACTCGGATAAGGTGACAGGCCCCATTAATGAACACCTCCCAGACAGCAAAAATAACCCGTTTGAATTCTTGAAGACTCCTCAATGAGTTCTTGGAACAGTCCCCGTTATGTCAGTGAAAATGAATTCAATATGAATTCAATGAATTCAAAACGAATACATGTTGAATGCCAGGAGAATTCTTCATGAACTCACAACATGAATTCTTTCTGAACAGTAAGTTGTCCATCAAGAATTCAATTTGAATTCAAAGTATTCATAATGAATTCATGTTTACTGTCATAACGGGAGCTCTTCGTGGGGACTCTTTTGCTGTATGGGCTTAACCCCCATTAGCGAACAATCGTTTATCTATTATATCTTTCCTATGGCATATTATTCTGAATTTATTTATATAACAGAGGTTGATTTAGTATCCAGTCAGTCATGCTTGGATGAAATTAAAGCACTAAATGAAAAGTACTATGAATCAAAAACCAAAACGTTCATCAAAGGGGTCGCGTTCATAAATGGGGTCATCTACCTTAATACCATTTGCAATTTCTGAAAATAATTTTTTCCACGTTTCTCCTTCACGGTAAACTTCAATTCGTTACATTGGAGAAATGAGAGAGAGAGAGAGAGAGAGAGAGAGAGAGAGAGAGAGAAGACTCAAACAAAAAAGTACGCAAAACAAAAACTAGTTTGCCGACCACATTTTCGAAATGTCAAGCGCCCGATCCAGGCGTTTGAGTAAAAAATTTTACAAGTAACATCTGATCAATAAAAATTTTCCAAAAAAATCATTTCTCCTCCCCTCACAAAGTTTCGTTCAACAATGTTTTCCCGAGCCGCAAAGTCTGTTGTAAAGAATCTTGCTCGTCAAGAGTACCATCAACTCGGTGATTTGAATATTCATAACATTAGTAATATGAAGAAGGTATGTTCCACGTCATTCGCATCATAATTATTTCCAATTCCATCGCTAATCACATTACGATTCAAATTCAGTGTAAGATTTTAATATTATGCATTTAGAAATCTTAAATTCAAATTAAATAATAAGATAATTTAACATTTATAAATAATTCAAGGAAGTGTTTAACCGCACGAGATATGATAATTCATATTGTTATATAACCTTACAATTGCTGTTTGTATAGAATTGTTTATAATACGTTTTATCCCTTTATATTGTTCAGATAAGAGCAACAGGAGGGATTACAAAAGCGTTCAGCAGTTCGCAAAAACAAGATAAGAACATTTTCTCTGGTATCGGAGAGGGCAAAGGAGTTCTAACGAACCAAAATAAATCTCGGTCTGTCGACGATGGGCATCTTCACATGGTGAGATAAGAAGAATTGTTGCTGTTTTCTTTTTTGTTGTCAAAGTGTTCCGTAATTCGATGGTTTTTTCATTCTTTCATCAACGTGTGGAGCCTGTCCTATCTGGATACGAATTAGGGAATGAATCAAATAACGAATTTATAAGTTGTTATTGTGCAGGAATCACTTTTCAAACGGAATATAAGAAAATCAATTCAAATATTTCATTTTGTTCATTGCAATCAAAGATCAACGATGAATTGAACAAATTTTTGTGAAAATTCTTGTGGAAGTGTAGAAATTCTGTTTTGATTTCAGTAAGTTTGCAATGATTTTTCAAATTCTATTCATCATCAGAGATTTTACAACCACGAATGGATTGTGCGTTGCTTGAACGGAATTTTTTTTAGAAGCGTTCTACTTTTAATGTGAATTATTCTCTTCGCTAGTGTACAAAATTAGGATGAAACTAGCTAAGATGTAAATTTGCTGTCATTTTTGGTAGGAATATTTCATCGAGAATTTGAAGAGATCAAAATTCGCCACGTTGGAGAAAGATCATTTAATGAGAATTGTATGTTGTTCTCTATGAAATAGAACTGCCCGAAATCCATTCGAATGAATGATCATCTCCACCAGAATTTTCCATTTCACACATTGAATTATTTATACAAATTCTTAACTTACTCTGTGCATAACATTTCATGAAAATCAAACATCAAACGCGAAATTCAATTCCAAAATAAAAAAGAAAATAAAGATGTATATTTCCTCTCCTCTTTTCCTTCAGTCGAGAGTTGTGTATTTTCTTTTCTCTCCAGTCTTTTCTCCCCTCCTTCCTTTTTCAAATTCAAAAGGACGAGTTCGAAAAAAGAAAATCCGAAAACAGAGTTGTAAATTTCATTCTCCCCGATGAAAACGAGGACAAAGGATTCGACTACGATGTAATGTAATTTCGAAAGGGAAATAAAATATACATTTTTTCCCCAACTTCTCTCTTTTTCTCTACACATCTTCCTTCGCGTATACAAATTCTATATATATACATATAAATTTATGTACATACATGTATTTGAAAAAAAGTGAAAAACAATACCGAAGAGTTAAATCCCAGAATCAAAACAAACAAAACAAAAAATCCGTCTGTCCCCAGGAGGGCGACGTACGGAGGGAAAAATCGAGAGCCTGGTTCGATTGCGATGTCATCCCGGATCAAATACACTGTTCCTGGCAAAAGGATTTCTTAACATCCGAACTCTTCAAGTTTCCAAATACTCCTGCAACGCGACAACAATACGACACCAATGTCCAAAAAGGTGAACTGGTAACGCAACTACAACAACAGCAACAACAACCGCCATCAAGACAATCGAGGAAAGAATTGAGTCACAAAGCGGGGAAGAGAAAAAAGAAGAAGACGACCAACAACGGCACAGAAAATAATAAAAACAAAAGCCATTGGACGATACCTTCGGATTTAAAAGGAAAAAAACCCACCCTGTTGCACGAAATGAAAATTCGACAGAACAGGGATTACGATATATTATTCAATCATGAATTTTATCGAGAAGCAAAGAAGGATAAATATAAACAACAAGTAGAAAATAGTTATCGTATAGAAAAACCACCTCCTTCTGTGACCCACGAAACCGAACCCATCGTCTTTCCCGTGGATTTTTCCAACGAAGTGAGGTCGAACGACGAAGGATTTATCAAAGACATCATGGCGGATGATTCACTGTTGAAGAATAATATCGACGAGGATCAGGGATACGGGGTCAGAGTTCTCGACGTAGAACAAATCCTCGAGGATCCAAAAGTGTTGAGTGGATCTTTTAAGAATCCCTTCAAAAGGATCTTTGATAATTCCTTCACGAAGTTGAAAAAGAAGAACAAAAAGGATGACGAAGATAAGTGTAAAAAAGAGAAAATAGATCCGTGTCGTGAGAAAAAGGAGACGGAGGATCCGTGCAAGAAAAAATCCGAGATGGAGGATCCGTGTAAAAAAAAAGAAGATCCGTGTAAAAAAAAAGAAGATCCGTGTAAAAAAAAGGAAGATCCGTGTAAAAAGAAAGAAGATCCGTGTAAAAAGAAAGAAGATCCGTGCAAAAAGGAACGCGAGGATCCGTGTAAGAAAAAGGAAAAGAAAGAAGATCCCTGCAAGAAGATGGAAAAGCAACAACACCAGGTACCCAATATGGATCCCTGCAGGCCTAGCATAAGGGAACATAAAAAATCGGTGAAAAAACCAACCACCGTAGATCCATGCAAAAAAGAATCCGATGTTAAACAGCATTGTCCTCCTGTGGTCAAAGCACCTCCCTGTTCGGATCGTAAGAAAAACGAATGCTGCAGCCAAAGCGAGAAGGATCGCTTCTTCATCTGCCGAAGAAGCGAAAGCAATTCGAAAAATGTTTTAGATACTTTTGGACTGTACTCGAATGATTTTTAAATCCATGTCTTTGTATATTTGATCTTTGATTTTCAATAAAATGTTGTGTGCCGTTGAGTGACAATTCAATTCAATGAGAATTTCATTTTTCAATCGTTTAGATCATATGATTTAGATAAACTGCTCGATGAGAAGTCTGGTTTAAAAAAAAAACATTGATTCTGACGATTCGATGCAATTCGATCAGAAAATTGTACAGGCTAATCGACGATTCGATCTAATGAGATTTAATAAGAAGAATACGAATAGAATAAAAGCGGCTGTCGTCCAAGAGGTTTCATCTCGAATATTATATTAAAATTTTGCCCACGCTAGTCAGAACGGGGAAGAAATAGGTGTAGAAAAAGAAACAATTTACGATTGAAACAAAAGGGAACATTAATTCATATAAAATGTGATTGTGCCATGGTACAAAAATTCACATTTATGAAAAATAAAAAATAAAAAATAATGCTTTCGGAAAATTGAGAAAATGTAATGAATTCAAATACAAATTTCGTCCTACTTGATCAAAGACGGTGAATATAAAGAAGATGAAGGGGAGTCCCTTGGATTATAAAATAAATTGTAGAGAAAGTCGCAGACTTATTTTCAAACACAGTAAAATCTGCCCTGTGAGAATTCATAGGCAGTTTTCTTCACTTCAGTCGTAAATTTCATCTTCAAATTATATAGGAATTGTTTTTTTTATCAAACATGAATGATTTTTTCCTCCCTGCGAGGATTCCTCCTATTCTCTGTTTTCCAACTTTCTTCCCTAGGATGCTTTTCCAAGTAAAATGTGAAATTTTCATCCCTTCGTCTACGAACCAGGGGATTTACTGTCGTGTCCAAAACAATTTTTCCGAGGTATTTTCAATTTTTTCTCCATATTTTTAGACAAAAATATATAAAAATATCAAATTTTCAACAATAACACAAGCCTGCGAAATATGACTTTTTATTCCCTCTTCGAACAAGAATGTCTTTTTCCGGAGCATCTTGATCCGCTGAATCCGAATCTGGCTGCAGAATTGCTCTATCACGTCAGGTTTTTGAGATAAGTCATCCTCTTCCAAATGCTGTTGAGTTTGCTCAAATATCTTTTTTTTTCATTGAGATACGACACTTTATATTTATTGAATACATGAGCGCACAAATTTCAAATTGTCGTATCTTAATGAAAAAAAAAGATATTTGAGCAACCTTAACGGCATTTGGAAGAGGATGACTTATACCCTGGTTTAAAAAAACCATTGATTCTCGCCAAATCTCACTGAATGACAGTTGAACTTGGACAATGTTCTGACCAATTCTCATCCGGCAAATGTCAATGAGATTTGGTCAGAAAGAACAGTTGATTCTCGCCAAATCTCACTGAATCTCGCCAAATCTCATTGATTCTCGGACAACGTTCTGGCCAAATCTCGTTTAATTTCATTTGACAGAAGTAATGGATTCTTTTAACCAGGGTACTTTGAGGTGCATCTATTAGTTTGTGAATAAAATCACCCTTCGACTTTACGTGATCTCAAATATGTCAAAAAACAGTGTTTTCTACATTTTTAGGTCGAAATATGCCAAAAATCTGACGTGATATAGCAATTCTGGATCCATATTCGGATTCAGCGCAGCAAATCACTTCAGAAATGAGAATTTTATTTGAAGGAGAATTTCATTGCGGATCAGTGTAATAAATGTGAATGCTGATTATGTTGTTGGGACATATTACACAATTTAGAATGGTCGTAACTTAGCGAGGAAAAATCATACATGACCGTTCAATAGCTCATTTCAAACGGAAAGAATAGTATAAATTGATACAGTTGAGGAAAGAGATCAAGAAAATTTTATGCGTCCTGTACATAAGCTCAAAGGTTTTCCCAGTATACACCCTTAGATATCTCAAAATCCTGACGTGATAGCCCAATTCTGACTCCGGATTCGGATTCTAGGCAGCAAATGACTCCGGGAAATGGTCACCAGTTCCAAGGGGGGAAAACCTCGCAGGCCTGTGTAATTTCATTTATGTGTTGAGTTGAAGGTTGCCAACAGCAGCATGCATTTTTTCAGATTTTCTTTAGACGAAGGATTAGAAAGAGAATTTATTTGTTCCTTCAATTATCATACAATCGCATTTTCTTGATAGTCAAGATGCTCAGTGAACTAATCGTCTCCAATCGTCGATCCACCTGTACAATTCAATTTCAGTTAAAACATTTGGAAAACCTTATCAATTGATTCTCGTAGAATGCAACGAAATTTCGTTACGCTTTCCAACGGTTTCTCATCGATTCAATGAAAATTGATCAGAATCAATAGCTTATCCCAACCAGAGCAGAGTATATGCAGAATCTGCTTATACCGATAAAAGAATTGAGAAATTCGCGTTTTGTTCAGAGACTCTTGAAGAAATCGAAACCACCAACGTTTTGGAAACAATTGTTATCGTGGACGAATTTTATCCTCTCACAATCTTTCGGGAGAAATCCAAGGGTGTCCCGCAACTGGCCGAACGATGGGAAAAAGTCTCTGTTGAAGGTATATCCGAAACTGAACATTTATTCAAGAAATTTGCATATTTCCCCCCTATTTCGAGGCAAAGACCCTCCTAAACAGCCACATTGCGATTCGCTCGACAATATATGCGCCAAAAACGATAAAAAGGACAAAGTTTGTAAAAACGAGAATAATCTATGTCACGAGAACAAAGAGAAATGCGGTCCAGTGAAAATGCCTCCCCCATTGGAAACGAAAGTCCAAGATTGTCCTACGAGTTGCAGACCGACGACGAGATGTAAAGACTTCCCGACTATTCCTCCACCAAAAATGGAGTACCTCAAACACAAGTGTAAGCCACCAAAATTGGTGCCTCCGAAACCTTGTCCGTACACGCCAAAGAAGAAAACTTGCGTCCCCAACAGTAAAGTTAAAGAAGAGAATTGCTGTCCTCCGCCACCCCCTATGCCGAAACCACCTTTCCCACCGATGGCTTTGTGTCCTTGTCCCCCGCCTCCTAAAGTTCATCCTGGATCGTGTCCCTGTTTCGAGGTGACAGAACCGTTACCTCCTTCGCCACCAGTTCCCGCTTGTTTCAAGGATAAATTTCCGTGTATGGAAAAACATAAAAATGTTTGTCCATGGAAGAAGGTCGAGTGCGAGGAGAAGTGTGATCCGCCGAATAAATAACAAAAACAAACCAACGGGGTGAGTCGAGACAATGTTCTGACAATGTGTGAGGTGAGACTTTGATTATAAATGAACGTTGTTCCTTACAGGTGGTTCACAGAAATGCGGCGAGAGACTTCCAAATTTCTTCTTTCGATGTACAAAATTCTTCTCAATGTAATAAAAATGTTTAGGACGACATTATTTGGTTACTTTGGTTTAGAGTAGGTATTACATATACATAGAGGTCTTAAACCAGGCTAACGCCACGTGTCGTCACGTGTCGTTGAGTACGGTCAAACCCCGATTTACTTCATCACGGCATCACGTGTCCAAATGAGCAACACTTTGAATAATATTGGAACACCTACGATTCTAGATTTTTCAGTATTTTATAACGATATTTCTGCTCTATCGACCGTTGTCAGCTCCCGTAAAGAGAGTATGAAACATTGAAATCCACTCGAGTACGAGTTAAATACACTAACGAGAGAGGTAGAGAAAATTGCAATAAGTGATCAGTCCAACGATGGTCCTTGAATATGCAACTGGTGTAAGGTAAAAGAAAGAAGTCAGGATTATCGAATCAAGTTATCCTTTGTTATCCCAACTAGAGGGGAGTTGGTTACAAAAGACAAAACACACCCCAAAAATGAGAATGTAAAAGAACAAGTGAAGTGATCGGGGTACGAGGGAAGGATATTTGAAAAAAAAGAAATTGTAAATTCCAACTTTTAACGGTTTGTTTCATTATTATTCTTTCCCTTCCCCCTCGATTTTTCTTCGTTCCTCTGCGAGCAGCCATTTACAGTTTAACCACTACGATATGTACGTGCCACTTGACGGGGCGGCGTCACGGGGTAATCAAAGTCCCATTATCCATGGGAAATTGTAACCCCCAGTTCTTTTTTTCTCCGAGTATGTATACCATAAATTCATGTGAACGAGTACGCTGTGAAGTCCTTCTCTCACCCTTTTATAACCATACGATAAAACGGAAGAGACTGAGGAGAAGGGTTGGCCTAGCGCGATCGAAAGCAAAAGAAGGGTCAAGAGACCCAAGAGTCGAAGGCTCGACTCGATGTTAAAGAAAACAAAATAATAATGAATTAAATTCTATAATTTTGTCTACAAAAGTTGGCTACCGTGGAACGCAGAGAGGAAGAATCCTCAGATTTATAGCCCCGGAAACACAAATATGGTCAAACTTTTCTCTCGATCGATGATAGAGTTTCTTTTTTGACTTTTATAAATTGTTACGATACCTTCCTCGTCATACGTTGTTTGCTCTTTGAGGAAGAAATAACACAACAGAAGAATTCTCATTCTCATTCCTCTTGAATGTGCATTGAATTCATGTCTGGTTTGAATCACAAGTACATCCATTCGCCTTTTTGCCTTTTCGTAACCCTCGAGTGGTTTTCATATCGTTTCACGTAACACTATTACAAGCGGTTATAAATGTATTTAAATTCTCCCTTGAAACACTCTCGAGAGTCTCTCGACGAGGTTGACGTTGAAAGGGTGTCGAGATCTCTTTTTCTTTCTTTCCTCGTAACCTTCGTGAGACTAGAATTGAATTTCGCAGGCACTGGGAATAATGAGTGCATTCGCGAAGAAAATCCTTGATTAGAAATATAACTCTCTTTCATATCTGTCTCTTCGATTGAACAGTTTCGAGAGCCAGGGCGCACAAACAGGTTCTTATTACAAGGGTACACGTGAATCCGTATATGAAAGTTATTGCCGTTTCATTGGTTCGCTATTACCCCTTGATATTTAACCTCGTAATTACCTCGTCACGTCACCGATGTTACGTCCTTCGGTGATTCCCCCCTCGGGCTTTCGCAATCAAGTGTTTCAGCATTTCTTTCTCATAAAAGTAGTTCGAAACTACAAATTTGCGATTTTCGTGAAAATATATATATATCCATTCGTCGATTTCATTCGAGGGGATTCGGATCGAGACGGCTTTTTGATATGCAGCAACAACAACACAAGGAGAAAATACACACGTGTATAGATTTTTTTTCAGAACTCTCAACTACGGACTAGGTATAGATGGATGTGTTTGTATAGATGTCCGTTTGTTACCGCAATTGATACATCTCGATACCGGCGCCAGTACCACGGGGGAAATAAAAGA
The DNA here is from genome assembly GCA_018340375.1 of Gonatopus flavifemur. Lineage (NCBI taxonomy): Eukaryota > Metazoa > Arthropoda > Insecta > Hymenoptera > Dryinidae > Gonatopus > Gonatopus flavifemur. The sequence goes on along the minus strand of JAFFJZ010000012.1, from coordinate 5,427,561 downwards.
AATCAAGAAGGAAACGTGTATACAAACGGAAACGACCAACGAGAGACACACATAACACGTATTCGTACATCATATGGTGCAGGAAAGTCGATACTCCGATTTCCGGAGAGCGATTCCGCCGCTGCTTTTGGCTTTTGGTGACGTCCTAGCGTGGAGTGGATGATAGAAGGATGGACAAACGGATAGATAGAAAGACACCTTTACGAGAATCGTCAAACTGGGACGTGACTGGGGTATAGGTGTGGTGTGTTCGTGGGTGTATAATACTATGTATACGACTGGAGTTTGGTCAGTCATGATATTCATGGCCTGAGACCACCTTTGGGGGAGGGATGATTTGACTGCTGGGGGGAACGACGAACGAAACCAAACGCAACGCGACCTAACTTGATACCCCGCGAGTTATTTGATCCGAGAGCGTACAGGATATAGATACCGAAAAGATTTGAATATTTCAGGAAAAAGAGAATTTTTCATGTATATTTTATATAAGCTCCTTCTTTGAAGAAAAGAAATGTATTATTTTTTGCATCTTCTTTCATTATAATATCCTCTTTTCTTTATACCTTTTTATCGCGGAATTCGTTTTTTTTTATTCGTCAACCAACCCAACCCTTGCCTCTCTTCTCCCCCTCGATACAAAAATTATTATCGTTATCTCGCGTTTATATATCGTCACATCCACGTCACGATCGGTCGTTCGCCGTCGTACTTCGTACGGCTAAGGGACTTCTTTACAGGATCGTAAACGTGAACCAACAGTCGAGACTGTTAACACCCTCGACAGTCAGTCGAATGGTAATATAACCACGAACCTCTTCTCTTCTATTCTATTCTCGAATACATGGAGAGAAAAACAATGTGTATAGAGAGTGAGAGATTTTCTTTGAGCACTTCAACGCGAATTACGTACCGTTAAACAGAAATATCTGCAAGTATTTTCTCCGCAATCCTTTCGACATCGTTAAAACCCAGGCGACGTAATATCGGCGTTGTAATAAATCTTCTCTCATTTCGTAGTTTTATTCCCGCATTGTATCATCCCAGTCGTCGAGAGGAGACATTTCGAATTCTCAAAGAAATTAAACAATTTATGTAAATAGATTTTTTGCGACCAAGCTATTACGTCTGTTACCGAGTTACAATGATATTAGATCCAAGCGGTAACGATTGTATTATAGATCGTACAGGAAATTAAAAGAATCGAGTAACAGCCGGATCCATTGAGTCTCTCTATGAAGCTCTTGGTAGAATTATATAGATATTCTTCCGCGTTCCTTCGAGAAATCACGCTCCCGTTCTTCCATGGATCGCGGCGTTTCGCCGTGAAGCGTTAAGCTAGAGAACCACATTCGAGATAAATGATCCCTCTGTACATGAGTAATTTAATATATCTACATGCGCAATCATAATGATAACGTAAGAACGTATGATATTACTTTTAGTTGATATGTTTCAAAGACACGGGCTGGCGTTGTTACGTTTGGTTATTCAGGTGAGCATTCGTGTGTGTTTTCTTTATTTATTGTGGAGGGGGATATAAATATTTCATGGATCACGGTCCAAAGCCCTGCGCGTGAAAAATCATCTAGCGATCATCCTTTGAAAAAGCACAATAAAAACCCATTCCCTTTCAGAATTTCCTTTTCGGTGAAAAATCGTACAATGGGCCGATAATCTTTCATCAATCAGTATCAAGAACGCACGATCTACGAGAAAATCTCAAATCCACGAACCCTCCTCTTTCATGCAATACAATGAATTGTGTTAACAGCACCCACGTTACGCGATCAAACTGTAACTAATTGTTTTCTTATTTGTTTTACTTTCTATAGACGTCATGGTTTTTTCTTTCCTCTCTGTGACGTGTGAATCATTTTATTTCATTTTTTCGCGATGGAGTCGAACGAGAGAGGTGTGTATCGTAGGGGTCTTATTTTTAAGAATGACAATTATATATCAATTTTCAATGAAAAGTGTAGTAAATGATCCTGTCTTCTATCGCATATATAATTTTGAAAACGACAACTGATTTACCCAGTTAACCCCAAGCTGATGAATAACTGGTCAATTATTACCCAATGAGATTGGGTGGGATTGATCAATACTTGTCCATTCTTGTGTCCGCATTGGCGACCAATAATCAATCAATTTCAGTGGACAATTGGATTTCCCGATTGCAAGGCAATCTTAGGTCAATAGCATGGACATAGGTGCTGCCATCAGCTGTGAAATAATGTGACTCATAATTTGGCAATTATTGGACAATTGTTTTGGTTCGAGAATGATCAAAAATTGACCAATAACTCGCTATTGATTGATATATATACTATGAAACTTTTTGAATCACTTTAAAATACTAATATAATAACTTCAGTGTGAAAGAATTTCGTTAAAATTTGTTGAGCATTTGTTTTTAATTTTTTCATTTCAAAACTGTGATGACGGCATCGTGAAACTGAATCCGTTCATTCAACATTATAATATATAATTATCTGCAATTTGCGTATTGCTAATTCAAATAGAAATTATAACCCGAAACCACACTTTTTGATTGGAATGGAGTTCAATCGGTTCACTCAGTTATAATAATAATAGGAATTTGCATCCATGCTCCGAAATTGAGGTTATGAATAACCTCAATTTTTGCGACAATTTTACCGCGCCACGAATAATATGAAATACGACGAAAATGAATGCATCGATAAACCACAACAATTTTTTGTAATAAATAATACATAATAAATAATTCTATCCTATTACCCAGACAGCACAACGTGCCACTGAAACGTTTATGGAAGGTTTATATAACGTAGGAGAGGTTTTCTGAACGTTCAGGAAACGTCCCAGAGACACATTGTGCTGTTAGGGTAACATCCCAGGTAGCACAAGCACGTTCTGAGAATGTTCTGAGAATATACCCCAGATAGAAAAATGTCTCCATAATGCCATCATAATGGTGACATGCACGCCAAGAAATGTTCGCATCATGGCGCCAAGGTGTTTCCGCATAAAGCATTGTTATTGGTAGCAAAACGAGGTGATGGCACCATAATTGAAACATAATGTTCACATTCTATGCATCATTGCAAGCTGAGCGGAGTTCATGATAGTATGTTTACGGCACGTTATGTTACAAAACATTCAGAGCATGCTTTTCTATCTGGGTACGTTGAGGATATTCGAATATTCTATGGAGATTCTTATTTCGTGCGAATATATTCTACGCACATTCTCAGAATGTTTGAATGGGACTGTTTTAGATATTCTCAGAATATGATGCCACGGATATTGTGGGGATATTAGAAAAAAAAATGCTATTAAAATAAGAATTTCCGCCAATATAAACTTCTGCATGTCACCGAAAACTACTTCACAATCAATTTTTTTTATCATTAGACATCTGTGATCAGGAATGGTTAACAATATTATGAATTCATATAAATGGATGAGATATTTATGATCGCAACATGCAACCATAATATATACGGCATTTCTTAATATTTTATTACACTTTTGGGGATTATTTTTCACCCATGGCACTCTCAGAGGACATTTGCGATATTAAAATGCACCATTCATCAATTTATCATTACCAAAATACAAATTAAAAAAATATATTATCTAAGGGCCTGTAGTCTGTCAAGAACATCCCATACAACAAAAGTTGCTGTGCAACCATTGCTCTTATGTTATTTCTTAAATTTACGCGAAGTTGTTGGTAATTTGCTACGCATGTGATTGAGAGTTTCATGAAACCGAGCAACTTCCCAGCAACAAGACAACAACTCAACCCAAAATCCTAGATTCACAGCATATCGTTGCGCATTTGGCGACGCAACGTCCCTGCAAATTGCTTTAAACTGTTGCTGAGTTTTTTCAACAATTTGCCGCATATTTGCTTAGCACTTTGCTGTTAGGGATTATCCGCCATTACTGAATTCATGTCATTACGATACTTGCGCATGCGCTGTTCATCAATCTCCCTACAAACTTTGCACGAATATTGTACGAACGTTCCTAGAATATTCGAAACAGTCTCATTCGAATGTTCTAAGAATCTACTACGCTTTTTGTGAGAATATTCGATCAAGTATATTTTACCGGTGTTGTGAGAATATCCTCAGAATATTCTGTGTTACATGACATGGGCAATGCAAAATTCCATATTACCGATAGAAAATAAGTGGTGTTTTTTTCACATTTCCAGATTTTCGATTATCGACGTATGTTGAATGATCAATTTTTTGTCAATTCTATGGACCACGAGGTTGATCAATAATAATTCTATGTCCGCATTAGCGACCAACAATTAGTCCTTCAAAAATGATCAATTTTCGATCAATCGTTATCCAATTAATGGACATGCGCACCAAGATCCTACATAATTCCCAAATAATTGATCAATTATTAGCGAATGTCATTGGAATCCATCAAATTGATCAATGATTGGAACCAATCCATGGTTATTATAGCTGGGTGCTAAACAGAGAGAATTCCCTAGGCAGCAAATCGAGGTATTGTACATCTAGAAAAAAAAACGGTATCACCAACTATGAATATGTGCTGAAATAGCACCTCGACTATGTAATTTTTGTTTTCAGAACTATGTAGGCTATATTTAGATGAACTATGTAAATTGGATCACAATAACCACAGGAGTTGTAGAAACTAGAAATTTTTCTTGATAAAAACTCATAGGACATAGTAGAAGCAACTATCCCGTACAGCACCGGACATTTCTACGTTGCCTCTACGTTGCCTTCGCGTGGAATCTCCGTTCATCCACGTTCTATCCAGGTCCACCATTTATCCACGTGGAGTCCACAGGGATGCGACGTGGAAGTCGGTGAATGTGCTGTTAGGGATGTTTTTGGGATTGGACGTACTATGAGTTAAATGTAATTGAAATCGACTCAGTAACATTATGTCCTCAGAAAAAATAGTCATTAGAACTACTGAAAATACTTGAGACAACTATAAACAGTTAGTCACCACAACTATCTATCGATATCTACGATCAGAAGATTGAACAAATTGTATGATGAAAAAAAAAATTCAATCCAATGTACGTCATAAAGTGAAAGTACTGGTGATATTTGTGATTTTTAATCACTCAAGAATATAAGGAAAATTCTCTATCTCACCTGACAGCCCTGGCGAAAAAATTTCTCATAATTTCTCATCTTCTTTCATCATTTTTTTCCATAATTTTCTTATAAAATCTCATAATTTCTCAAGGATTTGGAACATCATTATGAGATATAATGTTCTCATAATTTTCCACAATTTCTTCATAATTTTTGCATAAAATTCCATAATCTCTGAAGGAGTTTGAACACTCTTATGAGCAATGCTTTTTTCATAATTTTTCATACTTTTTCATAATCCTCATACTATTTGATAATTTCTCATAAATTCTCATAAATTTTGAATAAAATCTCACCATTTTAAAAAAAAAGAGGTGCTGTTATGAAAAAACAATTCCCTTCTAAAATTTCCAAATTTTTTATAATCTCTCCAAAACATATGTTCATAAAGTCACATAAGATTGATCATTTATTTTTTCGCTAAGGACCCTCCGAAGTAGCTAATCCAAGTGGTCCGGATCACTTTTCAACCAATCTAAGAGCTTGAAAATTGACCCGGATCACTTGGATCAGTTACTTCAGCAGGTTTCTATGTTTCCATATGCGTTGATATTTCATATTATCTTTCTCGTCTTTACGGATTCGAGAAGAAACTGTATGAAATTTTTAAGAAATTAAGACATATATGCAATTTTTTTGAGAAATTAGAAAATCATATGATGATATACTTTTATTTATGAATAATTGTAACTTTTTTGGTCAGAAATTATGAGTTTTTATGGAAAATTATGACTTTTTATGAAAAACTATGTCTCATAGTCATCATTATATTTATGAAAAATTTGATGTAATTTTATGGGAATTTATGAAAATATATAAAATAATATGATTTCATTTATGAGAAATTATGACTTATTATGAGAAAACATTTCTCATACTAAATGTTCCAATTCCTTGAGAAATTATGAAAATTTATGAGGAATCATAAGAAATATGAAAAAAAATATTTAAACATATGAGAAATTATGTGAAACTTTTTCGCCAGGGAGGGAATCGAACCTGTGAATCCTATCTACCTACCCAACAATCTACAAACTTTACCCCTAACCGATAAGTTATACCGCGAATTCATATCAGAGCAACTTGAAAGAAGTTATTGTTTTACGAATGAATGAAGTTTGTCAACATTAGTCCTGTTGTCTATAACCTCTTTGCAATAAGAAACATATGCTTCACCGAATATTCACCGATAAAAAATGACGTATGAGCTAAAATGTAACAGGAACCATTTGTAATCGTCATCGTAATTTCCAACCCCCCCCCATAACCATAATTAAAGGTACACGGAAAAAAAAGATTAATTGAAATAACTATTTAACTTGAAAGCGCATATGGGCCCACTTTTTTTCGTTAGAATAACAAATTCATCAATTGATCCAACCAATTGAAAATGATTTACTGAAAAAAATTAGTTAAATTAACGAAAAAAATTGTTATTCTAACGAAACAATTGGGTCCATATGTGCTCACAAGTTAAAGAGTTATTTCAACTAATCTTTTTTTCCCGTGTATATTTTCATAGTCATTAAAATATGAAATCGGAATCCTTGTACTTTCAAAAATTAAATGTCACACAGCGAAAAATTTTGTGTCATAGAAGGTCCACTCAGAGTTTGTGTTGAAAACAACATATCAAATTCTGAAATGCACAGATTTTCAGTGTAAATTTAACATTTTTTGTATTAATATTCAACATAAATTGCGAGTGGACCTCCTGGGACATACACGTGTGTTAAAAATACCCAAAATCTATGAAACAGGTAAATGACTATCAGTAACAGGTAATCAGTTATGAAAACATTTATTTGAAAGATTAATACATTCCAGTTGTGTGCAGTTTGAAAAGATAGTTATGAAAACAAGTTGAAGTTTGAGTATTCCAACTACATATTTATAATTAAAATTACAATGAAAACATAGTTATAGCATATTAGTTATCGTGATAATTTTCTCGCACGAATTGAGCGTCGTTGTTCGAAATTAAAATTGTACAAAATTCACTGTGCATAAAGAATATATTACATTACAATTACCGTACAGGGAAACACCGAGTCTATTAATATTTAGAAAGAATTTATCAACGTTTAGAAAAATTACTGTCAATTTAGGAAAAACAAGAATCGCTGAAAAATATTCGTAGTGAGTCTACCAAAAATTCGTAGTCAAAATATCAACAGTTGATAGTTTCATTGGTATTTTTCACAGTGGAACTATCAATTGTTAATACACGACGAATATTTTGCAGCGATCCTCGTTTTCCCTAAATTGCCAGTCATTTTTCTAAATATCAATATACCCGGTCTTTCCGTGCATAAAAAACATTTCTTTGAGGCTTCGTTCTTGACATATGAGCATTCTGAGATTTTTTTTCAAATCCAAATCGCTCAAAAGCGTTGTAAGCTACATACTTGCACTTGAAACCATTCTTTGAGTTGGAAGAAGGTGAATCTCTGAAAAAAATTGAAGTACCCTGTCATTTTTCAATTCGAAGTTATAGCGATTCGAAATTTTTTGGCTTTTAGCCAATCAGAAATCAGCAACTTCAAATTGTTACGGCTCCGAGACAAAGAATGACAAGGTAGTTCAATTTTTTCACAGAGATCCGCCGTTTCCCAACTTAGCGAATGATGTTTGAGCGATGCGGATTTTAAAAAAAAAAGTTGAAAATGCTCATATCTCAAAAACAAAGCTTCAAAAAATTTCTTCCATACGGGAAGTTATTGCATTTTGGCTGCGGAATATGCCCTCGAAATTTAATCTACCCAACTCAACCCACCTTGTATAGAATAATGAATGAATTTTTTTGCTAACTTAGCGAAAAATTCACTGCCGCAGCTAACTGAATTGCTGAGAGAGCAATTTGATGAATTACAACAGCAATTTTTTTGCTGGACTAGAAAAATTACTAGCATTATATTACTATCACTATAGGAGTTAGCTACAGGATTAGCAGCTAATCAGATTGCTTTTCTCGCGAATTTTTTTGTCCGTGATTTTGGGGTAGTTAGTTCGAACTAGAATCAAATGAAATGACAGTGGATCTTTTGGCACCCATACAAGACATTTTGGGTTAAGAATCAAGTTTGAGATTCAGGTAGAGTTAATTTGGATGTTGCTTTGTTGTTTGAACCGTTTATAAAAACAAATTGGTAATCGCTCTGTTCCAAAAATCCAGCTGGGATTCCACGTGGATTCCAGATCCAAAATTCACCTGCGTTGTCAGCTAAGACTCCACCTGGGATCCAGAATCCCAACTGGATTCCATGTGGGATTTCCAATTCCAACTGAAAGCCCACGTTGGAGTTGAAATTTTAGCTGGGATTCCACCTGGAAATGAGGAATCCCAGCTGGAAACGCAGGTAAATTTCGGAGCTGGAATCCACATCGAATCCCAGCTGGAATTTCGTGATAGGGCGAACAACGAAATACTCAGCGGTTAACAGCTGGAATCTTCAATTAAACACTTTAAATCTTTTAAACAATGTTCCCAGCTCTGAGATTTGATTTGAAGAAACAAACAACGATGATTTATCAAATTTTGTGAATTAGAGCTCAAACTTCAAGATTCAACATTAATTTGACTTATTTTGAAAGATATATTCGAATTTGTTCTTCTCTGAGTGAATCTCGAAATCAGAGTTTCAAGATCGAGAATGGATCAAACACTTTGAATCAGTATCTTCCCTCGCGCAAAACAATCCAACGAACCTCAACCCATTCCCTTCGACACGCGGATTCAAGAGAGAATACGTATCGATTTTCATAGAATCGTTTGAAATCTACGCACCTAGGTGTACTCGAACGTCATTTTATATAGTGGAACGAAGGTGTTAAATTCACTGGATGCACATGTCGAACGAGAGCGATTCTAGGGGTAGAGCAGGAGGAGGAGGAGGAGAAGGAGGACAAAGAGGAAGGGATGGTCGACAAATCCGATCGTATTTTCATCGCCGCCAAATTGGCAATATCCTCGCTGGTGACGATTCCTGAATTATGCATCAGTTCCTCCTCTTTTCCCTCCCCTTCGGCAACCACTTCTTCCCTCCCCTCCTCCTCACGCAGAACTGGTAGGAGCAATGGGGAGGAGGGAGATACAGGCGCTTCGGTCCAAAGTTTATCCACTCTGATCTCGTTTCTATCTAAAAACGTACTGTTGCTCTTATTCCATTCCAGTCTTTCTCGTCAGAGTAGATTTTCATAGGATATCTAATTAAAAAAACAAAAAAAAAGGAGCCTCCACCGATGTATACTATAGGGTACGCAAACGCAACTCTTTTCTCCTCGTATTAAATTTATGAAATAAAAAAAGAACATCGTTGTGAATATAATCTTGATAAACTTTCCATACACAAGCAATTGGAATTCTGTTTACAGGAGAACCGAATGTCGCCTAGAATGTACATTAGCAAATTTTCCCTCTTCCTCTTTCATCTCCGGATGGTTGTGTCGGGGAACAGAGTCGAATCCCAGCCCATGCATACCAATCGAGTAAGCGGCAACCTAACCTAACAACGGTTAACCGCAACCAGTCGACCCACCGCTAATCAGAAAATCACAGTCCACGTAAACCCCCAACGGAGAGGAGGGCTCGTTCGACCGAGAACGGAGAATCGAGAAAATCTCTACAACAGTTCTCCAACTCTTTTCATACATATGTATATATATATATTTTGTCTTTCGTTCTTTTCCTCTTTTTTGATTTTTAATTAAAAAAGAGAAATAGTGATAATAATGACCATCTAACCTAATTGTTGCCTTTTCGAAATGGAATTTTCTCTTATGAAGAAAAACAAGATGTAGTGATATTTCAATGACATTTTTGTCGATATTTATCGTAACCGATGGTGGATGAATCTTGTTTGAAAAGGAATAAATATTCATTTCGATGTATTCGAATAAACATGGATTCCAATTTCTTTCCATCTTAATCAAAAAAGTTTCGAGTCACGTGAAATATTCGTCGTCAAGGACACTTCGAATGAACTCAGGGTGTCTACTAAATTTCCAAAACGAAATGACCTGACTTTTCCAGGTTTTCCAGGTCGAATTTTGGAAAATTTCAGGATAACAATATATCATTTGATATGAAAGTATAAATACAAATTCGATCTTCCATATTAAATCAAACTCCTTCTCCTACAACACATGACGTAATACACATATTACCATCCATGCAGCTTAACGTATTGTATTGATTTATTAATATATGAGAAATTCGCATGTAATAAGAATCAAAATGAACAAGACTGTTTGCAATGAACTATTGAGCTTTATTTTAAATAGAGAACACATAAATTATGCATGATTACTGTATTGAAATTTTTAATTCTTGTATTGAAAAAAAAACTTTGTCCTTCACATCGAAATAAATAAACAAATAAAATCTAATTGGAGATAAAATTCAATTCAAAATTCGAAAAAATTTCAAATAACTCAAGAATCTTAAGTATTATAACAAACATTGTAATAGAAAAAGAAACCGATGTTCCCTATGAATTGTGATAGATAACATACCGAATGACATTATACACGTATGACACATAGTCTTGAATTTTTTTGTGAATATAAAACAACAACAAAAATAGAGAAGTATGATCTCACAAACACTTGATTCGAACCAATCAATACTAAAGTTTTTAATGAGTCCTCTAAGTTCGCAATTTCTTGTTCAATAGTTTGCATTGATGAACAATTTACCTCAAATATTTTAATTTTTTTATTTTTCAGTTCTTCAATCTGTCTGAGAGTTTTTCTTTTGGTTTTAGCTTTCTCCAGTTTATCTTCCTATAATTTTCTTTTTTCTTTCAGGGCGGATTTCCATTTTTGATCAGATTTTTGATTATTTGCATATTTTCCATTCTTCCTGTGTTCGAAACTGAATCATATACTATTCTTTGTGCAACTAATGACTCGTTAGAAAGATTATCCATCAAACAATCAGCGTTTATTGAAAAACCTCTTTCCACAGCAGCATTGCCGTGATAGAGAATCAAGATCATTTGTACAAAGCGACACTGCAGTGTTGATGATTGGATAATTATGAAGTGTTCCATTTTACGTCCTTCAATTTTATATAATATACTGTCACGGCACGCTCTACATTTTTCTCTTCTATTAGGATATTAGCCCTGGAACGCCAGCCAAATCTTTCATGTGAGATTTCTCCAATGCACTTCAATATATTCAAAATATCGCTCCATACAACATGTCAACATCAAATGCCCTGTTTTTACACATTATGGTCGTGTGTACCAGGTGTGGAAGTATGAAACCGGAATTTTTGTACAGAAAAAACACGTTTATTGTAATGATATGATACAAAGTAACTTATTCAAAGTGTTGCCCGTCGCTATCTATACATTTTTTCCATCTTTCTGGCAATTTGTGGATTCCGCTCCAAAAGAACTGTTGCTCTCTTGAGGCAAACCAGTCATCGAGTCATTTTCGTACATCTTCGTAAGAAGTGAAGCGCTGCACAGCAAGTGCGTGTCCCATCGATGCAAACAAGTAGTAATCGGATGGGGCAAGGTCCGGTGAGTAGGGTGCGTGCTGAAGAATCTCCCAATGGAATGAATCTATCGTTTCCTGGACCTGTTTTGCTTTGTGTGCTGGTGCTTTGTCATGCAGCAAAATCACCTTGTGTTGTCTTTGTTGGTATTCTGGTCGTTTTTCACGCAAAACTCGATCCAAATCGATCATTTGTTGTCGTTAGCGTTGAGTATTGACAGTTTCCCCAGGTTTCAGCCGCTCGTAGGAGATTACGTCCTTCTGATCCCACCAAACACACAGCATTGTCTTTCGTCCATAGCGGTTTGGTCTTGCCGTCGATGTTGATGGTTCATCCGGAGTAACCCATGACTTTTTGCGCTTAGGATTCTCGAAATATATCCACTTTTCATCGCCAGTCACAATTCGATGGAGAAATGACTTTCTTTGGAACCTGGCGAGCAGCATTTCGCATGATGTTTTGCGGTTTTCCTGCTGTCTTTCGTTCAGTTCATGTGGAACCCATTTCTCCACCTTTTGTATCTTTCCCATGGCTTTCAACCGAAGCGAAATGGCTTCTCGGGTCACCTTTAACTGATCCGCCAGTTGTTGTTGTGATTGAGCGTCGTCTTCGTCCAACAAGGCTTGCAGGTCAGCGTCTTCAAACTTTTTCGGTGGTCTTCCACGTTCTTCGTTTCTGACGTCAAAATCGCCACTTCTGAACCGTTTGAACCACTCGAAACACTGTGTTTTACCGAGAGCATGCTCACCAAACGCCTCCACAAGCATTCGATGCGATTCGGCTGCGGTTTTCTTCAGATGGAAACAGAAAAGTAGTGCTGTCCGCAAATTGTAATTTGTTGGCACAGAACTCCACATGTTTATATCTAATAAACTAATGCTACTGAATGAAACTCGTGTTATTGTGAGTTGGAAATCTTTATCGGATATCAATACAATAACAAGACACCGCTGACGTGATGTGTCGGTAACTGCATCGACATCTAGCGCCACCTATGGGCAAATTCCGGTTCCATATTTACACACCTGGTACATTGTATTTCAAGATATTCGAAAGCTCTTTGTCTTTCTTTTTTGAACCCTTCTATTGGGTGAGATTCACAAGTCAACTTCGGAAAGAACCTCTTCCTCTCACGATCTGTACATTTTTCGTTTCAGAAGATTCTAAATTCATTACCCTGGTGAAAATTTCCGCTCACTGGAAGCGGAGTTTGAAACAAATGAAGCGTAAAATGTTTCAATTTCCGCTTTTTCCGCGCTTGGATACTGTTTCGTTTCCTCTTCCACGTCGCACAGTGGGAAATTTTGGTGGATTCATGGACAAAAATCAGCCTACAACTCAATTTTCATCCGATGCTGATGAATTTCATTTCAGGATACTCAGAAAGGGTTCCCCTTGAACGCATCACTGCGGCATTTCCGTAATATTGAGCTGAATTACAGGAGAATTTGAATCAAAATTGAAAAAGAAGATTTGGTGAACGAGTGAATCATTATTCGTCTAAAAAGAAACGTTTTTCCTGTTTTACGTGACGAAACATATTTCTTCACATGAAAGTACTCTCACATAGCACAAATGTCTCAGTAATATCTCCAGAATATTCTGGAGACATTGTAATATTGTCAGAATATTCTGGAGATATTACTGAGACATTTGTGCTATATGGGCTGATACTTGTGATGGAGAAGCACAAAAATGCTATAGAAATCTGATAGAAATTACATAATCCACTCGAAGATCAAGAATTTTTGTGAATAGAAATAACTTTCTCAAAATGAAAGTTGGTTGTTGGATAGCAGAAAAGACTCAAGAAAACCGGGCCAACTTTATATAGCTCCTGACTATTGAAAATTCGAGAATTTTCATGACTAAAGAGCGATATTTTGCAGTATCGATGTTTTTTTATTGAAAATTTATCGAGTTTCTGTTAAATTGTATAAATATCGGATTGCTCCAAACAAAAATGCCGCAGTGATACGCTGAAGTGGAACTCTTTCTGAGATTTTTAAAAGGAAATTCATCAGCATCGGATGAAAATTGAGTTGTAGGTTGATTTTTGTCAATAAATACACCAAAATTTCCCACTGTGCGTCGCTTTATACCCTTCACGGAAAAAAGAAAACAGCAATGGTCACTGTGAATCACAAAAATACATTGAAACTCAAATTCATTCTATGCAGTACTGCGTTTCCCAGTCCTCATTACTGTCCAGTCAGCGTTGACGCATTTCATTACAATACCCATCACTGTGATCGCGCTAATCCTCATTATCCAAGCGTGTTTTCATTTGTTTTTCAACCGATCGCTGTCATTCACAGTAACCAGTAGTGTGTACTTTTTTCCGTGTTCTTACGCTCCCATTTCCACTAGGGTAGTCTATACCTCATGGAAACGAATTTTTGAAACTTCTTCATCGACTTGCTCCAGCACTTGGTAAAATTTCGGAGTCCACTTTTTAAAAAATCTTCTCAAGTGCTATTCCGTTTTTGATGTCTGAAGATTCTGAATCGATTGGTTCATGTCCCACGGAAACGAATTTTTGACATTTCTCCATTGATCTGCTCCAGAACTTTGTGAAGTTCACAACCCTGGCAAAAATACAACGTGTGAACAGTGCGCACAGACAATATTTGTCTGATTTCTCACCCTTTACACGCTGTTAGAATATAATTCCACGCTACCCAGTGAACAATATGTTATCGTCGAGAAGTCTTGAAGATCTCTCAAATATGTGTGAGGGGCCAGATAGACCTTTCAGAAGGTTAATATAAAGGCATCAGAATGTTATCCAAACGAACTCTTTATGAGGATTTTTTTCTGAGATCTCAGAGAAAAGATACCATCCGGATATCAGTATGGTAACATCACTAGAGCTTTTGTAAGAGACCTCTTAAAGAGCTCGTCCTCCTATAAGTGTTCACAGGGTATATTTCATTCTTCAATCTCACAATATGAAGATTATCCCCGATTTTTTATTGATTCTATGTATGATTCGGATGTTAAATCTTTTACAAATAGAAAAAAACCACTAAATCATGTTGAAAGATTCCTTATTCATAAACCAATTTTGCTACCACCATTTTTTGGGGAAACATTTTACAATTATTTCTTCCAGGGACTGAAACGTTATTCACTTACGTTACTCATTATATATAAAATCTATATAATAAATATATAATTTGTGTACAATATTTATATATATGTACATATATATATTATTATATATAATGAGTAACGTAAATGAATAACGTTCCAGTCCCTGATTCTTTCACAGTGGGCAAATACACTGTTAGAAATGTTTGTAAATTTCATAACCATTAATGTATATTTTTCACATCAAATTTAATAACCTCATACGCATTTAACTTCCCTACATTAATAGACAACACAATAGATATTCAGATGTTCAAATTCAATGTACAGATTTATATGAAAAAAACTTCCAAATCTGGTACATGAGATTTAACACAAATAATTCTAACAGTGTGATAGCGAATGAAAAAAATTCTCTGCCTTTAATCATTTTTACGAAGAATTCCCTGACTTCTCCAGGTTTCATGAATTCTCTGACTTTTTCAGGTTTTCCAGGTTCTTCAGGTCTGGTAGACACCCTGGAACTCGATGCCGAATGAAATTTATTCACGAATCTTCGAAGATGAGAACGAATTGGTCCTGTGATGATTCATCGTGTCATTACAACTGAAATTCAAAGTTTTTGTTCTTTAGATACTAACCCTGCTTCAAAAATCCGATCTAAACTTATTAACACTTATTAACTCGTCAATCAGTTTGAGTCAGATTTTGTCCAGGGCAGGAGCCTGTGCCAATGGCACCATGGCGCAGGGGTGGCAGGCCGTAAAAGGGCGACAATCGGGTCGGAAGAAATTTTTTAGAATTTTAATAATTCAAACCTACTTTTCAGGAGAATAATAAATTCTAAGCAATAAAACAACATTTCTTGGTAATGAATATTTTCGTGAGAAATGAATTTTTGCTGCCATATAAGGGGCGACAAAAACCAAAGTCCGCCTCTGGTCCGGGGATTTTCCTATTTGATCTCATTCAAATATAATCGGTTTCAATAGGAAATTTCTACTCGATGGGATATAAATCAGTGAATTTGAATGTACGTGGTCCAAATTTCCCAATTGTATCTCATTGAGTAAAAATTTCCTATTCAAACCGGTTAGATTTAAATATATCAAATAGGAAAATTCCTGGACAAAAATCTGATTTATACTGATTGACCAGTTAATAGGTTTGAACCGGATCTTTTGAGCAGGGAGCCCCTGGGGAAAAATAAGGTTCACGAAGTGTGAAAGTAATGTTCATCAAAGACAAGAAAACCACCATGCAATTCACTCTTACCGGCAAAAAGTGCGATAAGCCCTTACAAACTTTCTAGAAACTAAATCGGAATTACATTCTTCAGAACGAAGTTTCATGCACGTTCTAACGCACCAAATTACGCTTCCCAAACTTGTCACATTCTTTCTCAGTTGCATTCTTGATTTTCACGAGCAGACGGCAGTATGGAACACTCAGTATGAACGTGCAAATAAAAACACTTGCAAAGTCAATTACGAGAATATCCCAGGTAGGAAATGTCGATATTGACAACTGGCCCATGCTTCCCTGATGAAAAAAATCTCTCTGAATCTCTCTATATTTTGGGACAAGTTTCAGAGAGATTCAGGGTAATTCCAGAGTGATTCAAAGGAAGTTAGAGACTTTTCCGATAGTGATGCTTTCTGAATTCTTCAACTTTCTCTGAATCTCTTCGCATATCACTGAACCCCTCAGAATTTGATATATTCAAATTTCAAAGCTCACTCTGAATTTACCTGAATATCTCTAAATTCCTCTAAATCTCCGGGAATCTAATGTATTCAGATTTCAAAGCTTCCTCTGAATTCCTCTGAATTCCTCTGAATTTCTCTGAATCTCTCTGGATTACTCTGAATCTTTCTAAATTCCTTTGAATATTTCTAAAAAATTCCACACACAATTTTTCTTAATTTATCTTCCTCTGGAAGTCTCTGAAACTTCCAGAAAGTCTCTGAAATGCAGGATCAAGAATTGTACTGAATTCATTCCTCTCTGAATTTCCCAGACCCGCCCCCCCGGGTCTCTCTAAATCTTTCCAAATTCTTCTGAATATTCCTGAAAAGCTCTGCGCGCATATTTTCCCTAATATACCTGGCTCTGTGAGTCTCTGACATTCCCTGAATACTTCTTAAATCCTGAATCAAAAATTTTACTGAACTAATTCCTCTCTGAATTTCTCCGAATTCCTGTGAATCTCTTTGAATTACTCTGAATCTTTCTAAATTCCTCTGAATATTTCTAAAAAGTTCCACGCACAATTTTTCCTAATGTATCTGTCTCTGGAAGTCTCTAAAACTTCCAGAAAGCCTCTGAAATGCAGGACCAAGATTTTACTGAATTTATTCCTCTCTGAATTTCCCAGACTTCCTCCGCATCTCTCTGAATTCCGCTGAATCTCTCTGAATCTTTCTGAAAAATCCCACGCCCAATTTTTCCTAATTCACCTGTCTCTGTGAGTCTCTGACACTCCCTGAATACCTCTGGAATCCTAAACCAAAAATTTAGCTGAATCAATTCCTCTCTGAATTTCTCTGAATTCCTCTGAATCTCTCTGAATTACTTCGAATATTTCTAAATTCCTCTGAATATTCCTGAAACGTTCTACGCACAATCTTTCTGAATTCATCTATCTCTGAAAGCGTCTGACACTCCTTGAACGCCTCTGAAATGCAGGACCAAGAATTTTACTGAACTTGTTCTTCTCTGAATTTCCCAGAATTTCCCTGCATCTCTCTGAGTTCCTCTGAATTTTTCTGAGAAATTCAAAGCACAAGTTCTCTCAATCCAGTAGTCTCTGAAATCCTCTGAACCACGCTCAATTGCTCTGAATTCCTCTGATTCTTCCTGAATCTCTCTGAAACGTGAAATTTTCAGAGAGATTCAGAGAGATTTTTTTACCCGGGTTGGCAAAATACTGGGCTGCCAAGCATCGCGAACTAATATTGGCCCAATATACAACCATTGTTCATTCTAGAAACCATACTGGGGTTCATAGGAAATGCCAATATGACAACTGGTGCAAGTTTGGCAAAATATTGGGCTGCCAAACATGGCGAACCAATATCAACCCAATATAAAACCGTTTGTTATTTGAGAACCCACACCATGTTTCATAAGGAATGCCTATACAACAAGTGGTTCAAGATTGGCAAAACATTAAGCCGCCAAGCATGGCAAACCAATATCGGCACAATATTAAACCATTTGTTATTTGAGAATCTATACCACGTTTCGTAGGGAATGTCATTCCAACAAGTGGTTGAAGCTTGGCAAAACATTGAATTGTCAAGCATGGTGAACCAATATGGGGCCAATGTACAACCAATGTTTATTTGAGAACCTATGCCACATCTCCATGTTTGTGATTTTTACAGAGTTATACCGTTTTCCCGAAAAAAACTCTTATCGTTTTCTACGGGAAATTTTTAGCAGGGATGGCATGAAAAATGACGTCATTTTTTTCTTCATGAAGTATGTTTGAAGAATCAGGTTGAAGCATGGTAAAAGTTAATATACACAACTTGGGCCAGGTCCGGTTTAATCGTATGAGCTGAACTCCAAAATACTCATAATACATATATCATGAGACATTGGGCCATGCTTGGCATTGCATTATGACCCAATATTGAGTACCAAGCCTGGCACGAGGTTATCATCCCAAACTCTCACCAAGCTTGGGCCATTTTTCCTCATGGATTCTGGCCCAACATTCGTCATAATTGAGCCAAGATCGGGCCAAGCTTGGGCCATTTGTTAATTCCTACCTGGGATAAAGAATTTGGGAAGTGTGATCTAGCGCCTTGGAACGTGCACAAGACCTTTTGACCCAAATATGATTGCAATTGAATTTATGTAACGTTGACAAAGCGTATGGATGAAATTTTTATTGACACTCATCACACTTTTCAACATTTTTCCCACGCTTGGCGAACGTTATATTTCCCCTGAAAATAACCTAAGATCGACAAAGTATTTTTCCATTTAACCTGAGATAATTTTCAACAAAATTTGTTCGTCATACGACAAGTAGATAAGCAAATTATCATGTCCAGATCACATAACTGGAAGAAATGTCTCTTGATCTTTATTTACGTCGCATAGAGAACCACTGTTGAAAGTTTTCAAAGATACCAGAAGAACTGTCGTTTCCAACAACGACAGCAAATACGATTAAGGAACGCGACACCGTTCAACACGGTTATCCTCTTAAAAGGAATCTTTTCGGGTCCTTCTTCTCTTCGATCTAAATAGACCCATGAGATTAAATGAGATTGTGGTGGCAGAGGTGTCCACAAACTCGAAGATGAGAACGCTGTTGAAACTACGTTTGCGTTTTAAGATACAACATTTACAGGTGTGATAATTCCGTTCTCTCCTAATTTCTGTTCTCTTTCGATTATTCTAAGAACGGTCTTAAAAGAATCTTTGTTGTTAATCAGCACCATTGGAAAATTGCAAAATTTTAGCGATGGAATATTATCTTCATCTTAGATATCTCCACATATATACGATTCAGATATATATATATATATATATATATATGTGTGTGTATCATACTTCTCGTTAACTCTTCCTTCGATTACCCTGTCATTTCAATCGATATGATCCGACAGATCGTGCAATGAATCCCGATCCATTGAACGAAAAATTACGATCCTGATTTCGCGGTTATCGCAATCATAAAAATGATACCCATCTTCTCATTCGTCGACTATTGATTCGTCAGAAATTGCAATACCAACGCCCTGTGTGACTGTACATGTGTTACATGTTCACAAATATATATATATATATATTATATATTAAAGAAACCAAGTAACATCGTTAACGTCTTTCTTAGATACTTTCGTCGATTGTGGATGATGATGATTCCTCGATCGACGAAGCCAATTATTTATATTACCCTCTGTCATCCTTTTTTCTCGCTTCATCTTTCTCTTATTTTCCTCCTTCTTCTTCCTCATCCTCGACTTGAAACTTCGATAACAACCATTCAAGTAGTAATTCATTCGTCCTATCTCTATCATAAATTCCATCTCGAAGAATTATTTATGTTTTTGCCACCATGTATGAGGGAGCGTTCTATGAGAGAAAACAAGAAAATGATGGAGAAAGAGGGGGAAAAATCAAAAGAACATGTTTTTTTCCCGAGAAGGAAGAGGAAACATTGTATATTACTAAAACAAACAGAAATCGTGAATAATATATTCTGCGTGAAGTCGTAATTCAAACTTCTTTGTATTACGAGATGAAAATGGATTTCATCGATCAACGGTACTTGGGAAATCATTCTTTTTCACCTTCAGTCGGTAAGTACCCGATGAACAAAAAGATTTCTTGAAGATGTCTTTAAGATATCTTCACGGAAAGAAAAAATCTGCTGACGCAGCAAATCGAGGTATTATACATAGAATAGCAAAATTTTTTGCTGACCTAGCTAAAAATTTGCTATACCAGCAATCGTGTTAGCTACGACAGCAATTTTTTAGCTGTGGCAGCAAAAAATGTTTGCTCGGCCAGCAAATTTTCAGTATTACATACAGAATAGCAAACAAATTTTGCTGGGATAGCAAACATTTTTTGCTGCCACAGCTAAAAATTCGCTGCCACAGCTAACAAGATTGCTGGAACAGCAAATAGTTTGCTGTCACAGCAAAAAATTTGCTGCTCTGGCAAAAGGAACCCAGCAAAAGTAGATTTCGCTGCCACAGCGAATTCCTTTTTCTCCGTGTTGAGATTTTTTCGTAAAGTTATCTTTAAGATGTCTTCTACGACATAATCGGATAACTTAAAGATGTCTTGTGAAATCCCGTACAGCACAACCACCGATCCTCCACCTAGGGCTTCGGTGGACTGGAGGTGGAGAATTGGTGGAGGAATGGGAGCCGCGGAAATAAGGGAAAAATAAGGGAGAGTCTCCGTTGAGGCAACGGAGAGGCGACGGAGAAATGTCCGCCGCTTATATTTTCAATAAAATTCATATTGGTGGATTAATACATTCAGATTTGGTTATGTAAATGCCCCAATATGAATTATATCGCAAATATAGGGGGCGGACATTCCTCCGTTGCCTCTCTGTTGCCTCAATGGAGACTCTCCCTTATTTTCTCCTTATTTCCGCGGCTCCCATTCCTCCACAAATTCTCCACCTCCAGTCCACCAAAGCCCTAGGTGGAGGATCGGTGGTTGTGCTGTACGGGATATCTTTCGAGAATCTTATACGAAATGGTATTAAATTTTTCGTACAGACTCTCATTTCAGACATCTTTAGGATATCTTTAATATATCTTCAAGGTATCTCAAACTTATCCCCAAGATATCTTCAAGACACCTCAAAGTTATCTCCGAGTTACGTTCAAGATCTCTTTACGATATATTAAAGATGTCGTAAACAATAACAATGCAAAAATAATAATTTTCAATCAACATAAAAAAAAAGATTTTTCCCGAAATTTTACTGTACTTTCTGTCGGTTGGTATTTGAGCGATGCTTTTCCTGTCTGAGGGATTTTCATCCCTTAAAAGGGATTCGAACCTATCCACTTAACCTATCAGCTGCCTAGAGAAGCAGTCTTAACATGTTGAACTAATGTGCCATATGATTATATAGTGGCTTATTATCACTTAAGGCCATAACGTTATATAACTGGTTAAATTTTCGTTTGTGTAAAACTCCTCAGAATGTATTCCATGAAAAGGTCTGGAATTTTCGAGGAATAAATCGAATATTTCATCTAATGTCGGAAAGAATCCGAATTTTAAAAAAGAAACTTCTCCGAAATTCCTCGTTGGAAAATATCTCGATTTCTCAACTTTGAGATGTATCCCAAAGATATCTCAATTAAGATGTTTTGAACACATTTTGAATCCATCTCAAATTTAGCATCCTAATTTCAGTTCTCAAAGCTGTCTGAAAGATATCTTCGGGATACATCTTAAAGATATCTTTGCAAAGATATGGAACCGCTGCATCTTTCAGGTATTCCACGGAAGATATCTTCGTTCCATGACTTGGAGATTTCTAAAAGAAATCTTTGAAATGTGTCTCAAAGGTATCTCAATTTGGATTCTTTCAAGACGACTTGTATCCATCTCAATTTGAAGATACCTTCACGATACATCTTGAAAACATCTTTGTGAAGATATGGAATCGTCGCATCTTTCCAGTTTCTTGCGGGAGATACTTCAGTTTCATAATTTCAAGTGATCTTTCAGATGTATCCCGAAGATATCTCACTCTAGATGTTATCAAGACATCTTGTATTCATCTCAAATTCGGCACCTCAATTTCATTCCTGAAAGTTAACTCGAAGATATCTTCATGATACACCTTGAATATATCTTTGTGAAGATATGGAACCGCTGCATCTTACGGGTATCTCGCGTAAGATATCTTCATTTCGTAACTTCAAGATTTTTAAGAGAGATCATCGAGATGTATCCTGAAGATATCTCAATGCAGATGTTTCCAAGACATCTTGTATCCATCTCAAATTCGACATCTCATTTCCGTTTCTCGAATTTATCTTTAAGATATCTCTACGACACATCCTAAAAATATTTTTGTGAAGATATCTTGAATGTATCAAGACGTTGAAGACGTTTATGTTTATCGGGTAGTGAATTTGGTCATGTAGACAGGATTTTGAGTTCATTTATTTGGAGAATCAAGAGAAGCATCCTAATTTTTTCAGGAGATATTAGAGTCCCTACCACAAAATCTGGCCAATTGCAAATGGTAGCAACGTTTGAGAACATCGATTGGATATTTCAAATGCATTGATATCCTTCCTTCTGACTATTCTGGTTGGATCCGTCATTTTCAGCAAGCGCCATTCAGCCCAAAATTAAAAATCCCGAAAGTTTATTATCTCAAAGAGATTATTCCGAAAAAAAGATGAATGTCAACATAAATTGAGTGATTGACAGTTTTTATTATTAAAAACTGATTATTCGTCTACAGTATGTATCAACAATTTTTCATTCTTAAAACAGTCACTTACTCGATTTATTCTGAAATTCATGTTTTTGTTTTCAAGATAACAAGTTTGTTTATTCTATGTATCCAAAGTTGCTTCAATTTGTATCATCCTGTTAGGAATGTTTGACAGAACTGGACAAAATGTTGATCCGGATCTATCAGGTTCTCTCTGATGCACGGAAGAAATGATTCCACTATTATAGTAGCTAGGAATTAGCGGTGGTAGCTGTTTCGTGTACTTGATAGTTGGATAGCGAAAAAATGGCTGAAAAAACTGGATTTTACTTGGAGAAAAAGGTATCTTGAGAAATACGATAATTTATGGATTTTTTGGCGTTGGTCTAACCCGAGTCAAAGTATTCACGTGAAGATACTTCTCAAAGTACCATGATGGCTGGGACTTTCATTAGGAACGTACCATACTTCTTTGTGAAATTTCGAGAAATTATGGGACTTTTAGAGGTTCGTTCACGTAAATATTTTGAGTCGAGTCAAACCAACGCCAAAAGTCCATAAATTATGGTATTTTTCAAGATATCTGTTTCCTCAGTGTAGCTTCTATAACAATAACTTTTGTTGCCACAGTTAAAAAATAAATATCGCAGCTGTCTTTAGCTATCCAAATATCAACCACACCATTTTTCTGCGTGTATTGACAGACAAAGCCAAACGGAACCTGTTAGATCCAGGTCAAAAGCCTTTCTGGTCTTGACAGCAATCACCAAGCTAGGGACAAAAACCGATCAAATCCTGATAGAAAATTATCTCCGGTTTTGTTAGACATCTGGAATAGGGCAAATCAATAATCAATTCGTTTTTATAATTGGAGATAGCAAATTCGGAATCTCTGAACAAGTTGGGACACAATGTTGCCAACTCCATATTTATCGTTCAAAATTGTTTTCATTTATTCCCTTCTGTATTATCAATTATATTCATTGTATTCATATCTGGTTACCTGTACCTCCATTCATTCATCCATCGCGGGGTTGGTTTATCACCCAGGGGACCTTGTTAATCCTCGGTATTGTTAAGACGAATCTCATACGCGATAATACGGACTATGCTTACCTACGATAAATGGATTCCTTGTATTGTAAAATGTAATTGCGTCAAGTGGGGGGGGGGGGGGGGGGAGAATTTGGGAGAAATCAAAAGAAGGTTCGGGGTCGGGTTTTCTTGCTCACGTAAGTTTAGTATTCGCGAAGCCTCCGGTCGAGGAGTAACGTTTCTAGATGCGGGAAGGGGAATCAAGTAATATAACATAGTCCATTTGTTCAGGGTTATGCGATTCGATTCGCCCGGTTATGATGAATTTGTGTTGCCAAGTCAATAAGAACATCTTTGCGGTCACCTAACTGAGAGGCGAATAGAGCACCCATACGCGGCAAGTCATTTGAGAATGACAGTCGAATACAATATTCGTTGCCACCGATGGTCACCCAGGCAATGGATTCCCGGCGATTCGCTGCCATTGCAGCTGGGTGGATGAAACGTTGGAACAGACTTGGTTCCATTTGTTAGAACAACGGATGTCCACGTCTGTGGGAATGGTATTGAAGTTGGAAGCATCGTTCGTTCTGATTGGGCGCGGAGACGTTTTGCTTGATTCTCCTTCCCAGGCGTCAACCGCGTACAAATTCATTGATCATAGGAATAAAGGGCTTCCATTCGGTATTGTTTGAATCCGTCATTGTAAAAGGCCTTTGGAAATAAATTACGATATTGCAATCTCGCTGAGGAATCTCAAGTCACTCGGGTTCCTTCATTTCCTCCACTGACTTTCCTCCTGACTCATTGTTGCGATGACTGATCCGGCGGGTCACGTAGGTGACCTCGGTAACGGATTGTTGAAGGTAACATTGACCGTTATTGAGGCAATCCGTAACATAGATGATGCAACTTGGCCTTGGCCCCCTATTACGGGGAAAACTTGTTGGCTGGAAAGTTACTGATTAGTGTGATTAGAAAAACTGGCAATATATTGTTTCTATGCACTCAGAGAGAAACCTGGTTCGCATAACCCAGCGACGTAGTTATTTTTGGCTTTAACCATTCCATCTAGTTGCCACAACCAGACTCACGTGACTTCGTCATGCAAGGGTGATTTCAGTGACCACGTCGCTTTTTTTCAGTGTTTGGTAGATAATTGCAGAGATCCTAGGTAAGGCACTTTCTTTTCTGATAAGCAATACCGGAGCTTTAGACTTCTGCAGCAGACTTCTGAAGAGAGATCCTATGGATGACTCCCTTCTTTCTGTTTTTTTTTTTTATTATCATACATCGTTGGCCCCAATCGTTGGGATATAATAATTCGAAAATTCTCCGCTACAGGAGATTCCCTGGCATCCGCATAGTTTGCCCGCTAAAGATCCCAGCTTTTACGCATTTCCTAGAGTCGCCAGAAGAAACTCTGGAACCTCAGACAGCACTAAAAAAGTATCTTAATGCGCTGAGGATTCTATGGAAGTTTTTAGGAAATGATTATCCAGAACAGTCTCATTTGTAGGTCCTGAGTACGTTCACAGTGCACAACCTTCTTAAAAATGTCAAATGGGACCAGGCAAGAATTGTTACGTAACTTTTACCAGTTTTTGCCCCAGGAAATCCGGTCAAAAACAGACAAAAATTCTACCGAGTTTCATCCGGAATTACCAAATTGGATTATTCTATCAGAAAATGGCAGCAATTTTTTTGGAATGGTTTTGTTTGAAATTCGCAAACTGTGATATCCAGTTGAAAATTAACGGAAACTGTTCTGGTTGGATTCCGGAAAAGAACCACATCGAAAGTATGTCAATTTTTGATCGGATTTCGTGGGACATTCTTTGCCTGGTTCTGCCTGGCATTTTCCGTAGGGAAGCTGGTCTGACGGCTCACCGACAATTGATCCCGGACAAAATATCCCCGCTGACTTTCATCCCGCAACAATAATCACCCAGATAAAATATCCCGGTGAATTGATCCCAAAAAACAACATCCCCGATTCATAATCAAACAATGTTAGGAAGCATGTAGTACATGGGTGACTGCTTTGAAAGATTCTGTCATTTTTGTTTCCAATAGTTCATTCCATACAAATCCAGTACAAAATTACAAAAAAATAAAGCATGAAACAACAATGTTACTAGCAACTCCTTTCAAATACATTACAATATCAGTTGTACCATATGTACCATAACATTCTTTAATCTTTCATCATAACCCAAGTAGGACCAGAATATACTATGAACGTTCTTCGAATATTCGGAATATGTTCTATGCATATTCCAATGAGACCATTTCATAGGTGCTATGCATATTCATCGCACGTATGTAATTGAATATACGACGGCACGTCAATCGAACGTCGATCGAATGAATATCGTACATTTCGAATATACTATGTACGTTCTCAGTATATTTAAAACAGTCTCATTCGAATATTCTATGAACGTTCATTATATATTCTTCGTATCTCATTCGTATATTCTACGAACGTTTCTATTTCGTATATACTCTGAAATTCTGTTGCTGCTTGGGAATTTATATATTTCCGCTTTCTACAGATTTCCATTTTCCTTCCACAACGATGTTTGTTAACTACAACTAAACCTTCTCAGTGCAAAGGAGAATTTAATTTTCAAATGTGATTAAAACTTCGATATTTATTGGGTGTATAACTTCGCTTCCACCGTTTTGCAATAGATGGCTGTAGCGGTAAGTGGTAGTTGAAATAAATAGATCATAGATGTCATACAATAAGCTTAGGTATTTGTGAACATAACGCCATTGAAATATTAGTTGATTTGTATCCGCATCATAAAGTTATTCTCGATTGAACATGTCAGCTTACGAGCCAAATTCTCGTCATTTGCGGGAGGTTTTAATTTTCTGCTTTAATATGAAGAAATCTGCGGCTGAGGCTCATCGAATGCTCTCAAATACTTATGGTGAGGCCGCTATTGGTGGAAGAACGTGCCGAGAGTGGTTTCAACGCTTCAAGAACTGTGATTTTAACGTCGAAGACCAGGATGGCGGTGGAAGAGAGAAGGTTTTCGAAGATGCAGAATTGGAGGCATTACTCGATCAAGACTTGTGTCAAACGCAACAAGAATTGGCAGGATCATTGGGAGTGACGCAACCAGCCATTTCAAAACGCCTGAAAGTCATGGGAATGATTCAGAAACAAGGAAATTGGGTGCCGTACGAGTTGAAGCCGAGAGATGTTGAACGGCGTTTGTGTGTTTGTGAACAGCTGCTTGCAAGGCAAAGACGGAAGGGATTTCTGCATCGCATTGTGACTGGGGACGAAAAAGAAAATATGGGGATATCCCGGCCATGCTTCCACGTCGACGGCCAAACCGAATATTCACGGTTCCAAGGTTATGCTCGGTATTTGGTGGGACCAGCTCGGCGTAGTGTATTATCAGTTGTTAAAACCGACTGAAACAATCACAGGTCATCGTTATCGAACGCAATCAATGGGTTTGAGCCGAGCATTGAAAGACAAACGGCCGCAATACAATGAGAGACATGATAAAGTGATTTTACAGCATGACAATGCTCGACCCCATGTTGCGAAAGTGGTCAAGACATACTTGGAAACTTTGAAATGGGAAGTCCTACCCCACCCGCCGTATTTTCCAGGCGTTGCTCCCTCGGACTATCACTTGTTCCGATCAATGTCACACGGCCTAGCTGACCAGCACTTCCGGTCTCATGAAGAAGTAGGAAATTGAATCGATTCGTGGATCGCTTCAAAAGATGAGCAATTTTTCAACGCGGGATTCGTATGCTGCCCGAAAGATGGGAGAAGGTAGTGGCCAGCGATGGACAATACTTTGAATCATGAATGTACAACCAGTTTTTTTACAATAAAGCCTCGAATTTCGGAAAAAAACGGCGGAAGCAAAGTTATACACCTAATATATTCCTATTATCCGGAGGTCCCACCGGACCCCTCCTCGGCCAGGGGCTCCGCCCCTGGACCCGGCAAGGGGCTGCGGCTGCTGACGAATAGCCACCTTCATAGTCATCACACCCATAGTGACTTGACATATTTTTTTGCAATCAATTCACCGGGATATTTTATTTAACGGAGAAAAATGCGTTCCGTAGAACTGGCAATAAAAGAATTATTGAAATTTCATTGTTGAATGCGCAATAATTCTCGTTTTTGTAGCAATACAAAGTTGTCTTTTTAACAATAAATAGCCAATTTAGCAATGTCAACAGTCATATTTTTACTATGATTATTGTGGGTTGATATATAATAATTCACATTGTCAATTCAGCAATATCATTGCCGGTTTTCTTCTCAGTGGTGGGTGATTATGGTTGCGGGATATTTTTCCTAGGTTATATCCCGGATATTTTGTCCGGGATCAATTGCCGGGACACCGGTCTGACAAACCAGTAGCCAGGTCAAGTCGTTATCTGGAACTTGATTTATTTGTTTTAAGAGGTACCGTGAATGTAGAAACGTCATTGTATCATCGATCGGTAAAGAAAAAATTCTTTTTACCTACAATCGATGAGTGTAGACAATTTCGCATAGTTTTGAAAGATCCGTTATTTCGCCATGAAAATAACACGATTACACATCTTTAATTATCAAGAACAGTATGCGCACTCCTGTTTCTTCGAAAAAATATGTATAAGGAATTTACGTATACGCATATTTGATCGCTCAAGCATCGAATTAAAGTTCTTAATTACATCGCTGTTCGATTCCAGTTATTCCACGGGGCATTAAACCTTGTTGGCGATCATCGCACAATACATAATACATTTTGAAGTAATAACGATTCCGAATCTAGCTTATCACTCATATTTTTATGAACATCAATATATATATATATATATATATATATATTTGCTTGCGTGCCGAAGTGAATGTGGAAGTGTGTTCCTTTATAGATGAAATGACTTTACGTTTCACGGAACGTTAAGATTGATCGCCGAAAGGTCAAGAGAACTAACGACGTTGTTGGATTACCGAGTAACGTCTTAAATTGATGATGTTATTACATCGTGTTCCGAGTACTTGATTCTTTGCAATATTCTTATTATCGATCGATTTGATCTACTCAAGAATGAAGAAAATGGAAAAAAAATAATCGAAGGAATTGTTACTTGGAAACTAAGGACAACTTTCCAAAACAATTCATGATATTTGTGTTCGTTTGAATTCTCTTTAATCTCACATTCAACTTTGTCCTTGTCGCAAAACGGAGAAAGGAAGAGGATTATACAAAGTCACGTACTCGAAGAAAATTAGATGACCATTTGAGAATAATAAAGATAGTAGTTACAAAGAGGATAATGAACGATATAAGAAAAAAATCATACAGATCCGATAATCAATGAGAATAATATCGATGCGACCAGCGATCATCAAGGACAACGATTATACGGAGATATAATTACATCAAAGGGGACTTTACCGTAATAATTACTGGAAGTCTGTCCCTGATGTCCTCGAGAACTTCATCTCGAGTTTTATTCATATCACACACACGCACTCAAGCGTGAAATTATCTGGAAAAGGAGAAAATATTTCAAATGCGCTTTACCATTTCTTTTCGCCCCCCTGAAGTGATTATTTTCTCCACTCCATATGGCGAAATCGTGTATGCATTATTAAAATCTATTACTAAAGGTGAGGAAAGAATCGATCTCTTTATATCTATTCTCCCAAGCGAAGGAAGAAGAAGAACTAAATGGCACTTTTCGGAATCCTGCTATCCTCGTGCGGAAGGAAAGGATATATTTGGGATTTAGCATGCGTGATTGTTCCAATAGCCAAAGACTCGCAGTCACGTCATGTCAAGTCACGTCAGATGTCCAACGCCCTCGCGGTTTCTTTTTTCCATTGTGATTACGGGCTGTCTGCAATTCAATACAAAAGAATCGATTGATTTTTACCACACAAAACAGTGATTTAGCATATGTTTAACCGCTGTTATAGATAAAGTAGACCAAAGCATTCGTTCGCTGAATATCCATCGATATAATCCAGAAAGACAATCGGTCCCCGGGCAACTGTTGCATCGCCGGGGCAGCAGTTGTCAGCGACTTTACTTCCTTTTCAATGTTCCTAATTTTTTTTGGTATTTCAATAACCTTGCACACGCAATGGTTTCTTTCCGATTTCAGCTTGAAAATACAACAACGATGTTATATATCCGCATATGTGAGGATTTTTGTAATAAAGAATAGAAAGGAAAAGGAAATTGATGACCACGTCCGTCATTCTTTTTCCCTTATCTCTTCGTATAAGGTGCGTCTTCGATCGATCAAATCTCCAAGTCACACAATTGTGCAGGTTTAATGATTTTTCTGTAGTTTCTTGGATTCATTTCGAGGAGTTCTCGAATACAAGAAATTCTCTTTGGCTAAAGAAGAGAAAAGAAAGGTGCTACTATTTCTTTCATCTACGTGTTTTCCTTTAAAACACATCTTTTTTTCCTTCCATCTTGGGTACAACAGGTGCGACTATTTGACTTATGTTACAGCTCATTGAATAGCGTTGAAAGGATCAATTTTCTACCTGCCTTGAAATTCTATTCTCTCCCTAAAATTGAAGCTAAGATGATTTTACGAAATATCACGCAAACTCAATTATTTCTTATTCTTCTTTTTCTTCCCGTAGGTACATCATTATTGGTCTACATTTCAAAAGCGAGGAGAGTTCTTCGTATGCAAGTTTATGCACAGCTAACAGAGGAGTTTATTATTTTCTACAAACATTTTCTGGACAGTTTGCAAAGGAGATCCATACAATCCATATAAAACTAATTTCCTCTCACACCTAGTCACCTATTTCGACATCCCTCCACGAAATCACGTAGATCTCAAAGCATTTGTCTCCCAGACAAACCGCTCGACACTCATACGCGGTACAAAACATCCACGAATCATCGTTGCTTTATGTAAATTAATTGTCATTTAACGAATCAATTCGAATTCCATTAACAAATAGCCCCAGCTACATACGTATAAATTTTGTTTCCTCGTTGTACGCTCGGATACTTACGTATACATGTAACATAGATATAAAGTGAAAAAAGATGTGTCGTATGCTAATTAATCGTCAATTAAATGAAGCGATTCGACACTCCGGCCAGACTGAATCCCACGATAATTTATCAGAACTTGTTCCCATCATCGGTTACCGATAAACCGGATGACGAGGAAGATGATGATTCTTCTCTGTAGATACAATGTTATTTTCAAAGAATAATCGAATAAACGGGTAGATAGATGGATAGATAAATAAATAGATAGATAAAAGGGAAAGAGGGAGGGAGACAGAAGAAATTTGTTTCCCTTGAATGTTTGCCCCTTTCCCATCTTCTTATTCTCTCTTTCTTGTCTCTGCGAGGTGATCGTGGAATGACGACGATGAAGGAGAGAGGAGGGATGATTGATGCAGCACGGTTATCGAGGACATGGACCTGGCGAAGATAGTCCGAGAGTCTTATTACCACGACACGGAATGCTCATATTATCGTGACTCTTTTTTTCTCTTCTCCCCCTCTCTCTGCAATCCCATTTGATTTGTAAAATGTTGTTCTCATAACTAATTTCATATGGTATCGTCGTGTGAAAGACGTATATACATATACTCCTAATTAGTAGTAGCGAAGAAGAGAAGTTAATGAAGAACTCACTGTAATTCTGTCATTATTGTTACATCTTGTATCCATTCACAGGAAAAATCATGTTCGAATTGATGAAAATTAACACGAACTTGTTAACCTTTTTTTTTTTGCAAAGAAAAGAAAGAACCCAACTCATTATCATATCACTGTTTGATTATTTCAAACTATTTATCTATAAATCTATCTCTTTCTCGAACTGGAAGGATTGATGATCCTTTCATTGAAATTTCAACGCCCGTGTATATTCACCATCTTCTCCTATTACTCTTCCTCCACCCACGTATCGATTTTAGAATAAATGAGAACAATTTAGTAGAATTTGATGTCTCAATTTTGATGGCTTTCATTGGCAACGTTGGAATAGAAACTTGATTTTTGCTTTTTTGATATTTTTTCTATCCTCGGTCGATGGCGATAATGCGTTTTCCGCGACACGAAGAGCGATAAGGGGAAGACAAATGGAAGAGCGTTAATGGAGAATCAGGGTATAACAAAATCAGGGTAAACAAGTTTTTTGTCTCTCATTTTTAACGATATTTAAAATTTTCTCACTTTGCTTTTGTTGGGTCCGAGTGGATGAATGGAGACGTTTAATTTGTGAAGAGCACAGGTTTCTTCCACCTATCGCAGCCGCTTAACTCGGTATATAAATTAGCTACAAGACCACGAAACGAGATAAAAGACGCCGTATATACCTTCAAGGAAAGAATCTTTTTTCCCTGTCCTTTGCTTTTCAAGTTGTTGAATGTTCATGAAATTAAGATATCCGAGGCTACGGTGCCACGGTAAAGCTAAAGACTAAATCGGTTCCATTTATATGGAAGAAAGAGAAAAGGAACAGGATGTGATTTATCCTCGTACGATTACGTGTCTATTTAACGCTTGCTTCGGTTTTAGAGAGTCGTGAGGAAACGTTGATTTATTTATTTGATGAACTTCTTTTTCCCTTTACACAAGGTATTTTCATTGGAAATATATAAGCGATGATTCTCTACAAAAATCCTTGTTTTCTACACGAATTCTTTTTTCATTGAATGTAGAGAAAAGCAATCGATGAGTGACACAATGAACGATAGATCCCTATGTTTCAAACATACCTGACCGCAAAAACACAAAACACCTTTTAAAAGATTTTCACCTCTCACTAGGTACACGTTAGATGGAATAATTTCCGACGAATCTTTAGAAACAATAGAATCCTCTGGTGTATATACAAATTGCTTTTTAAACGTGTCCCTCCACAGTTTCACCGAAAATAATTTCGTAACTTATAATAATGGGGTTTAATATTCGATTTCTCGTATATAAATTACAGGTTATTTTTTGTTGTCGTGTCTTTAATGGAACTTTAGATTGAGAGAGAGAGAGAGAGAGAGGGATGGAGAGTGACAAAACAAGACCTTTTTATTTTCCTTCTTCACCGGATGTGAATTTGGTCTCTGAAATCAAAAAGTTTATCGCGATAGTAGGCTTCGTAAAATCCATTCGTCAGGTTCTGTTCATTAAAAAGAAATTTTCAGATCAAAAGCAAAGAAAAGAAACGATTGTTAACAATCATTCATTCATGAATTCAAGCGCCATATGTTGGCGGAGGGAATCGAAATCCCAATTTCTGAATGAGAAAAAGCAATCTAGAGTACAAAAAGCGATAAACAGAACAGAGATAGGAGGGAAAGAAAAGTTCATATAACATTCCGACGTGGTGCGTCCCCTACGAAATTATGAGAAATGAAATGACACACCCGCAGGTGGGATTATCTTCCTCTCGAAAACGAAGACTTATTAAGGTATCTGTGTGTACGTGAGAATTTCTATCTCTTCTCGTTTCTTTGTGTGTTGTCTGTGGCCATCGTCGTCTTCGTTGTCGTCATCATGCAGGTTGAAATGACATATAATTTCAATAATCAATCGTATGAACGTCGTTTAATTTTTATGACGATATATCCATCCCAGCATCGTGGCGATCATCTCCATCATGGGAATTCGTCCGAGACCGTGACTCGTGTGCACAAGGAACTCCCATCGGGCCTTTTCCCCCCTGTCTTCTTCCAATCTATGATGATGTGTATGGAGTCCCCCTCGTAGTGGAGGAATAAAGAGAAAAATATCTAAAGAGATGTTGCAAATGATTGGGTGACTCTACCTGTGGTGATACGAACCTTCTTCTTCTTCTTTTTCTTCGTCTTCATCTGTTCGTGGCATCGATGATAATGAACGGGTAGGAAAGTTGATCCCCACAAAATAAATTGTACAATAATGTGCGTGAATTTGTGTGGAGGGAAACATTTGCTTTTTCTGTCTTAGTGTTTAGAGATTTAACATCGTATCAACTGTTTTTATGTAGCACCGTGATTGAGAATATGCTAACGGAAGGTGACACGCATTTATATGCATATTGATTTTTCCCTCCGGATGTGTTTATCACTAAAAAAATCCTAACAAAATCCTTGATTATTCAGGAAATCATAAAAATCATTTTAATCAGAGTACCTCCAATCCACGTTCTTAGCTGAAATAATGAACCTTGCAAGAACGAAAACTGTATTCAATTGCACGCATTTTTCTGCTCTTTGTTGTTTTTTTTTTGTTTTTTTATTTCCGTCAGTCTCTTTTCCCCCTTTCGCGCGACTCTCTTTCACGTTCTTCCACCTGAGGCCTAATTGTTACTTAATTATCCGTTCGTCCGTCCGCCATACTGCGGTTTATACGCATTGCCGAGTCAATTATTACGAGGCGAGCGAGCGTGGCCGACCGTTCGCACCGAGCGGGCTCTTTGACTCTTCGCTTGGATTATGTGTAACACAGCTGTCCGTGCTATCATTTAAATAATAGTTAGACACGTACAACGTATACAAGCGTACAACCGAGAGTCAAATTAAATCGTGTGTTCGATATATTATCCCTTCTTCGATAACCCAGATCATCCTCCGTTCTTCCAATTTCTCTTTTTATCCCCAACGAGAGAAAAAAAGAACAACGAATAATCATCCGAATGGATGTAATTTCGTTCTGCTGCTACGATTCGACGATTCAAAAACAATTGTTCGATCTCGCGATATTGAACGCTTGATATCTCATCGATTGTAAATTAATTCGAGTAACCAACAATTTTCCAATATAATTCGATAGGACGCGCGTGCTCGCTTTCACGATTCTAGCCCCACATATGCGTCACGATGCATGTTAATTGACGCTTTAACGAACGAATAAACGGACGGATGAACGCTTTCCACTGTCGTTCGCTAGGAACGACAAATTTATTTGTATAAACATGGCTGATGTCTCTGAATCTCGTGGAATGTTTCCGGCTCGCCGATGTACTTCCCGTCGATACCCACGGGGGAACAATGGAACACAGAATGGACTGGTTCCAACGTTTCGACAAAAATCGTTCACGCGAGATGTCACACAAGAGAAAAATGAAAAAAGAATTTTTTTATCAAACAAAGAGGAATCATATTTCGTGGGATAATCTATCGATGATTTTGCAAAATCATCCCGAGTCAAAAAGTGAAACCTGATTCAGCTCTGATTCGTCGCGTATTACGGAGTGAATCAGGTTCGATTTCATTTTTCACTCTGGTCTATTCTCTAAAATTTATAGTAAAAAAAATAATAGAGTGATAGTCTAAGGTTTGAGGTTAGAAACTCACAGCCACTCCAATTCTAGAGTGAATTTTTCATTTCAAAAGAGTGAAGGTTCACTCGAAACGAGTGAAAATCCCACTCGAAGCGGACTGGTTCACTTCTGAGACTTAGTGGAGTGAAACACGTGATTTTCCACTCTTTCGGATTTAGAGAGTAGCCCTGTTCTCATCCTGATCTTGCTTTCAACATTCTCATTCAACCTGATGTTAACCTTTTTTCGACCCGATTCAAGTCTAGATTGTTGCGTATTACGGAGTTGATCAGGCTTCAAAAAGTATTACAATTTTTCGACTCTGGTGGTTTTCCATAGATGTATGTTGTAACAACGAACCAAAGATATCTAGGAAAAATACGTTGAAAAGTCACATGAAATGACAACGGATGTACATTCACATACGTTTATGGAGCTTACCGAAACAATTAGGTGATTTTATCACATTATTGTAACAGCAGCGGCAGGAGCAGGAGCAAGAATGTAAGTTGTAGGGGCGGTGGCGGTAGGGACACTACACCACCGGGCAAGCGATGCATTCTGTCCCCCTTTTTACTTTCCGAGCCCCCAAGCGAACCGGAAACTGCGGCGAAGAGGTGAAGAGAATACACCTCTATACACATACATACCCTCTCTCTTTCTCTCCCTTTACCCTTTTATATCCATCGCCAACCACCTCGTGGCAACATTTCCGGCGACGCTCATTAACGCCCGCCTGGCACGGCACGGGTTTGCAGTTGTTATCGGTAATTGTGCCCGGTTAATTCGATTTAGCAGCGGCTAGGAGGTACTGCGTGTATAAACACGTTGCGTGTATTTCTTCCCCACGATTTAGATCTATTTCATCTTTCTATTGCTTGTTCTTTCAATTGTTTGTTGTTAATAAAGTTATAAGTAAATGTACTATACGCGCTACATAGAATACTAGAAGGTTGTTCTTTTTTAGCATTCATTATTATTACTTGTCTTCGTGTTTTTTTTTTTCATTCATACCGTGGGAATGAGAACAAATTGAATGAAGTACTTATACACCCAACACATGCTTATGTACATGATTTTCGCTAAATTATTTCCTAAACTTCACATCATTAAATTAAAAAACAAAAAAAAGGAGAATCAGTTTCTTTGTAGAAAATAAAGAGAGATAAAGGAAGATGTCAAAATATTGAATTTTATTCATCACCACCCCCTATATCCTAGGCTAATCTTGAGAAACAAAGTGGCTCGGCGCCAGGTATGTGGAATACCAACTACCTGCGGCTCTGACACGAGTTATGTGTATTCTAAAACAGGTATGAACGTGAATTAGTTAAAAGGTGCAACTTGTAGTTCTTATGCCAGTCTCTTTCGAGAGCTTTCTTTCATTCACAGAACCATGTGTGAGAGAGAAAAAATGAACACGTGAATGAAGGACGACACCTTGAGGGCAGATAGTCACCGAGGGACAAACGAGAAAGAATAAAAAAGAAAAGAAAAAGCATTGGAGGATGAAATGATTTTCTTACAATAATTGATATCGCAAAACATTGATTGATGAGGAAATATAGGTATAAAACATCCCCACCTTTTTGGACGGGGAGACAACAACAACAACAACAACAGAATGGTCCATGAATGAAGAGAAAAGAAGATGAAAATAAAGTGAATGTAATTGTACGTTGTTGTACCTTCTTCGCGATGAGGATAAGCTCTGGTCATTATTTCCGTGTTTAGATAACCAACTGGCCGAAGAGAGAGAGAGAGAGAGAGAGAGAGAGTGAGAGAGAGAGATAGGGAGATAGGCTAAAGGGTCCGTGGGAGTATCGTTGTATCCGTCGTTGTCGAGAGAGTTCGAATAAAATATATGATGATATTAATGGTAAAAATTTCCATGAAAAAAGTCGATTTTCGTGTGAACTGATTTTAATATCAACATTAAAGACAATGTGTTCGAAAGAATGAAAAGAACAACATACTCGACTCGTTACGACATACGGATATCATTATTCGCATATCGGCGAGTAATACGAAGGGAATAGCTACGTCACCGGTCCCTAACAACCCCACAAAAGTGTAACACGCGATCTTCTTGTTAAGAACGTTATAAGCCATTAAAAATCGACCACTGCGGCCACCATCGCCAAAAATAATGTCGTTCGTAAGATCGTGATTTATGAGAGGACCCGGGGAATGAGAGTAGAAACAAAAAAAAATGAGAAAAGGAAGAAACGTTATAAATATTGTACATAAATATGCTTGTTTTTTGTTTTTCGAAAATTTGAGATACGAGTATTTGTAGTACGAGAGATTCAGATGTTTGAGAAAAATGGCACATTAAGTTCGCTACGCTTGAGAGCGGCAAATTATATACCCGAAGGTAGCGAGTATTTTCGTTTTAACGATAACACTTATAAACCTGTGTGTAATTGCATCCTGTCCTTAAGAGACCCAACCAAACCAATTCTACGAGAGAGCACACAAAGGAAGGCCAACCGCTCGTAGGATCTCACGCATTTATGATCACGACACTGTGGAGCGTGCGCAACCTAGGCACACGTATATACGTGAGTTATATTATAAAGCGTATAAAAATATACTTATATATCGCGCGCGCGTGAGGTTTCCTATCTTCGGCTCATCGCTGAAGATTTCACCCGAGAGAGCCTCGTGTGAAACCCGGATAATATAACGACGAACACTCGGATAGCCGACGCTTAATAACTCGTTAATTATCGTTTTAGGAAATCCTTGCTTCCATGCACCTATAAAACTTATACACACGTATACGTGCATTTATATATATATATATATATATATATATATATATATATATACATACGTATGAGCATAGAATATAAGGCGTCCAATTACTTTACGTAATCTCCTATAGCGTTCATTTCTCCGCCTGGTTGCGGTAATTGGTTTAATTGCGTTTCGCAAAACAACGATGGGAGAGGAGAGTGCAAAAACAAGAGAGGAGGACAATTATTAGAAAATAGTCTTATAATTTTTATCGCGCCACTGTTCCAAGATTGCATAAATGCGCATACGCTTTCATATTTATGACGTGATAAACGGTTTTGGTATCACGAGGTTTTTCTTCTTATTCCTCTATTTTTTCTCAAAGGAAATGAATGCGAGGGTTTTACATCATTGACTAGGAAAATTTGGGATACTTTGAAGGATATATGGCAATCGTTTTACTATCACACGGTGCAGAAGAATATACCCAAGGTTGATATGATCGGAATCTTCAATACCGCTTGTAGAGGAGCTTTTCCTGTCCATTTCCATAGCTTTCTATTCTATTTTGATTTCCAAAGTGAGATGGAATTGACTGAAATTCAGTCTTTTTCATTGCTTATTTTCAGTTCGAATAGGCGCTACTTTTGGCTGCATTTTTAAGCTGATATTCGGGATCACTTTAAGTTTTACTTCTTATAGTCTGGCTGAAAGTGGCTGTATCTTACTTGAAAACTTGACTGAAATTCAGTCTTCTCCATTGTGTCGGCATTTGTTTTGGATGCTTACTTTCAGCTGAAATAGGGCTGGTTTTGGCTGCATCTTGAAATAAACCGATATCAAGGTTGGAAGTAAGTTTCACTTTTTACTGTGTACTTTATAAGCACACGGACATTACACGCTTCAAGAAGGGGGAAGTGAAACATTTTTCGCTTCGTATGCATTCTCTTCGCGCTTGGTGTATACGCTTCATTTTCACCAGGGTAAGTTACACGGAAAAAATAATTTAGCTGCAGCAGCTAAGTAGCTAGCACGGACACGGACAGCCATTAAATTAGCTCCTGCAGCTAAATTTTACACTGAGAAAAAAGCAACGTAGTTATAGGAACTATGTTCGCATGGTCAAAGATTCACGGTCGCAGTGACGTGAAATTTGGTTATAATGACGAGAAAAACAAGACAAAATCACATGAATGTAGTTGTAGCAACTACATAAAAAGATTAAGGCAAAAATCAACTACTCTTTAAAATTTTTAGAGTCAGATTTCACTCTTCAGCCAGCCAAAAGTGAGCCTGTCGAAATTTTGAGTGAGATTTCCACTCTTTGAGAGTGGTATTCTAAGGTTTGAGATTAGAAACTTACGGCCACTCAAATTCTAGAGTCAATTTTTTACTCTGAAAGAGTGAGGGTTCACTCGAAACGAGTGAAAATCCCACTCGAAGCGGACTGACTCACTTCTGAGACTTAGTGGAGTGAAACACGTGATTTTTCACTCTTTCAGATTTAGAGAGTACGTGCCGTGGTTGTGCCCACCAGGTTTTTCTCTGAGTGCAGCTGTTACCGCAAATAAATTGACTACAAATGCAAATTTTCTTGCTGTAACAGCTAAAATTTACCTGCAGAAGCCAATTTTATGGCTGTCCGTGTCCGTGCTAGCTACTTAGCTGCTGCAGCTAAATTATTTTTTCCGTGTAGGCAGCAATGAACTCCAAGAAAACACTCGGAGTAATGAGTGAGATTTTTACAATTATGCCAAAGAATGTGGTGAATATCTCAATTTTCTGATAATTATACCAAAAACTGTGATCAATATAGGGTAGACCGAAGCGAATCGGATCACTTTTTCTTTCAATGAATAGAAATGATCAGAATGAGAGTGTTCTCAGTGGGTCTGTGGATAAATTCTAATTGCTTACATCTTTGACTCGAGATTTATGCGAAAAAAAAATATTCAAATACCTACACAGTTCTTGGTTTTACAACGAAATGAACATAAAATGGCAAATATCCGATTCGTCTCAAAATCGGGGGCGAAGAGGATCATTGATAAAAATGAATACTTTGAAACTCTTTTTAGAACCTTAAATACGTTTAATAAATGGAAGAATTTTACTGCATGCACTTGCGGCAAATGAACGGTTCTGTGTGACTTTTCTTGCCGGCACATTCTTCACGAGACCATTCTTTACATCCCCTGCCCTGAATTCAGTCTTCATTGGGTGAATGTACGAGTTTTTTCAGAACAAAAGATACCACTACCAGTCTGTTAATGCATAATTGTTGCCTCCAAGTCTCATATGATTAACAAAAAAACTCATTGATCCAAATCGTGATCCGAATCACCCCATATACTATTTGGGAGAGAGCATTAATCTGCTCGTAAAAGACGTGACAATATTGTCTGAATAATTCATTCATTCATTCAATTCAGTACATCACGAACTATAAATATGAATCAGATTGACAGGATTTTCAACGTATCTTGTCAATGAAAATTTCAAGAATCGCGATAGCGTTTCTACATCAGCGATAACATTCTTCTCTATGCACACGATGCTACAACTTATATCATTGCCTAGACCTAAACGATGTGCGTTATGGTCATGTCATCCTTTTTTCCAGTAGTTGGTTTGAAAGTGTGTAAAATGGAGAAAAATGTGTATGGTAGAACTAGCAATATAAGAATTGTTAACATTTTGTTGCTAGTTATGTAAATAATTTCTTGTTCGTACAGCAACAGCACATTGTTTTGTCAGCAAGAATTGTATTGCTGAAAATCACTTGTTAAAATAACAATATGAGTTGCTATTCCAACTCACAATAAACATTGCCGACCTATGACAAAACAATATCAAGCAGCGACAACAATCAGTATCACAGAATTAACAAAACAATTGTCGTAACGAAATCCATTTATTGTCAAACCAGCTTCATATTTTGAACGTATAAGGCGGTATAATCATTCCCGTGAGAAATTAATTTTTATACACTTCAGCACGGAGAGAAAAAATTTGCTGACGCAGTAAATCAAGGTATTATATATAAAATAGCAAATTTTTTTGCTAACCTAGCTAAAAATTGGCTACCGCAGTTAACTGAATTGCTGAGAGAGCAATATAATTGGCTGAAACAGCAAATTTTTCGCTTGACTAGCAAAATTTCTAGTATTATATATAGAATAGCAAACAAAATTTTGCTGGGAGATCAAAAATTTGTTGCTGCCACAGCTGAAAAATTGCTGGCGTAGCTAACAAGGTTGCTGTGATAGCAAATATATTGTTGTCACAGCAAGAACTTTGCTGATCCAGCAAAAGGTACCTAGCAAAATCAGGATTCGCTGTCATAGCGAATTCTTTTTTCTCCGTGCGGAGACAGTTAAAAATTATATCTAAGTGATATACATTCTTCTACAAAACCTCTTTCGATGTAGTTTTTCTTGAATTCACAAACATGAAAATCAATCTCAATTTCTGATTAATTAATAAACCTTACATGAGTTCAACAAACAAATTTGACGAGTTTCATTCGTTTCTGAAAAAGTTCTTGTGATTCAAATCCTACACTGTAAAAAATAATCGGAATTTTCCTGTATAGGGCCACCGAAAAATTCCAATCATCGGATGGGAAATCAATTTCCGCACAAGTGCGGAAAATTCATAACGCATGTATATGTTAATTGCTCCACATAAATTTATAGAAATTTTCCCATAGGAATTTTTTATACAGTGTAATTCTTTTATTGAATGTGCACAATTTTATGTTTGTCTTGAATATATTTTCATCGTTAACTTTCAACAAAGTCGAGGATTACCATAAATGGCAATTCAAGTACTCAGTTGTCGCCTTGGAGATCTGCTGATCTGATCAAACTTTTGATTCCCACCCGGAGGACCCGGGTTTGATTCTCACTAAAGCAACTTTCCAACAATTGAACTTACAATCGCTGTTCCTTCACATATGAATCAAACCACATCGTAATAGAATGTTTGTAGGGATAAATTCCGATGAGAAATTTTTGTCCTCACTCAAAAGTAATATTTTTTAAATAGGTCAATATAAATTATTGATATAACCACATGATATTGCAAAATTGAATATTTGTATTGTTAATAATGTTGACAATATAATATTGTTGCTAGTTTAGCAATAGTGACGGTCATATTTTTACGATATTTATTTTGGGTTGATATATAACAATATTTTATTGTCAATTCAGCGATAATATTGTTAATTTTTTTCTCTGTGTGAGATTAAATAAGCACTCACGCGTTGAAAGAGTATGATTGACAATAAAAATGATCGACAACAGCGAATATGCTTATTTTGATCGGATTCACGGAAAAAATAATTAGTTATTATGTATATAGCAAAAAATTGGCTACGGCAGCTACTTTTTAGCTGTCACAGCTACTCATTTAGCGATAGGAGCAAGAAATGTAGCTGCCATAGCAAAAATTCAACAGCTCAACACCTGTACAGTTACAGCTACGATTTCCTACTGCGGCAGCTAAAAAATAGCTACAGCAGTTAAAAAAAAGTGAGTAGCTGCCACAGCTGTTTCCTTTTTTCCGTGTTCGCCCTGCGATCCGATTCGCCTTGGTCCACCCTACCAATTTTTCGGTAATTCTAACGACAATCGCGATGAGTTTATCGAAATTTCTTTTCCAGTAGAACGAGGGTGCCTGCAGCGGTTCCTACACAGAAAAAAGTAATTAGCTGTGAGATGAACAGCCACTTTTTTAGCTTCGATAACTAAATTTTAGCAAAACTTGCGGAGAAATTAGCTGTCCTGTGGGTGCTAAAATATTCGGCTACAATAGCTAGAATTTAGCTCATACAGCTAAAAATTCCTTCTCGTGTATCACAGATTCAACCCTTTTGGAAATTTCCAGGTGGGTATCATCTATCCATTCCCCTCCGCGGGTCAATTTTGCACGGAACTCATCTACATTGTGTTCTGAGCAAATTTCATACCCCATCCGCCCGGCTGACGATTCCCGCGAGAGTCTCATGCAGGATCTTTTCATCAGCTCTTTCACAATCTTTAGTCTATCTTTATTTCATAAGTTACA
Organism: Gonatopus flavifemur; assembly: GCA_018340375.1. Lineage (NCBI taxonomy): Eukaryota > Metazoa > Arthropoda > Insecta > Hymenoptera > Dryinidae > Gonatopus > Gonatopus flavifemur. Next base: position 5,384,732 of record JAFFJZ010000012.1, on the reverse strand, counting down.
AAAACTTATTCCAGTTCCCGGTTCGATTTTCTAGTCTCAGATGGACTACATATGGTATTCTCTAGATAGAAAAATCAGAATTACAATTCAATCTCCACGGTCCTCAGTGAGAATCGAACCCACTCTCTTCCCAGTGAGAAATTCCTGAATAGGCAGCAAGCGAAATTCACATGGGGACCCAGATTCCCATACGGGACCAGTCGAATCCCCGCTCAGGATCGGATAATTCTGTTGTACAAGAGATAAAGACGACAAATGACTGGGACGGACACGGTCGCCACACGGTAAAAAGTAAAACTCGCTTGCATCCTGAAAATTAGCTGATTTTAAGATGCAAACAAAACTAGCCCTGTGTTAATTAAAGTCAGCGCGGAAAACAAATGCCGATACAATGGAAAAGACTGAATGTCAGTCACGTTTTTGAGTAAGAAGCAACTACATTCAGCCCTACTTTTTACCGTGCATTCAGTTAACTCCTGGAGCTGAATTTTACTTATGACGGCGAAGAACTTTGCTTTTATAGCTAATTTATTTGCTGTAACAGTTCAAATTTAGCTGCAAGAGCTAATCTAATGGTTTTTGAGTATTGAATCCTTCAAAAAGTGAGGGAAAACTCCATCAAATTACGGCGATAAGTTCTGTATTCGTGGTAGAACTTTGCTACCACTAAATGTTGGAAGAAAATCACGGCAGCGTTCCTACAGTGCACCTCCCATAGGAAAGTTTTCTACACCCTTGCCAAATTCCCTTATTTTTTTCTTCACTTTTCCCTCAACATATGGAAATAACTATAGAAAACTGGTATGTTTATGGGGCTTACGCATTCAATTACAAAAATCTCTTGTTTCTGTGTACGTTTCAACCGTGTTTCAACGCAGAATCGGTAAAAATGCGCTACCTAGAATTTTGTATATGAAAAAAGCACAAATTCATGAAGAATTCCGATAATAATTCTTCGATTTGATGAACTGTGTCAAATTCGCTCTCATAGAAATAGGAATTTTAGCAACTCTCTTCTTATATAATTTGTATCCATCTTGAGCCCCTCGTGCGGAACTTTAAAAATTCTGTACTCGGTGTGAAACACACGGGACAAAGGGTATACGAAGACGGTTGGATCGAGACGAAGGAGAATAAATGAAATAGTGCGGGAGGTAAATGTTGTATATCTCTTAGGGGAGAGAATCAGCAGACAAAGAGGAAGCAGAGGGAACGATCCAAATTAAATGCCGTGGAAATAAAAAATGATCGTGTAATGACAGCATCGGTGGCCTCACGGTGGCCAATACTGGACTACGCTCGTGTTCATGTATACGTATATACGTCGGAAACGTCCACACAATGGTATGGTATATTTGAGATGGTGGAAAAGAGAGGAAAGATAAGAGAGAGTATGGAAAAAGGGAGTCTGAGGTATGATTACACGTCCACCAATAGCCGTGCTCTGAGCTGAATAGCGGCCATCATGATCCAGCCGTAGACGTGCAATCACGCAGCATCTTCTTCATTATCGAGATCTTATCCTTCTCTCTTTGTCTCCCCTGATACAACTCTTAACACGAATCACGTTTGAGTCGGTCCAGCGGGACTTTGTCTGCGACGATTGGTCGACGATCAAAAGAAATTACCATTTGTATAATGCATCCTTTGGCGAAACTTTGTAATCCCCTTGTCTTTGGAAAATCACGATATACCGGGTTTCTTTAAACCTTCAAATTAATTCTTCCTCCATCCTCATCTTTTATTTTTCTTCTTTTTCTTCTCCTTCTTCTTCCTCTTCTCTATGAAATGAAAACAATATCGTGCGAAAAAATATTTGAAATAATGGCCGCTTTCACGCGGTGTCTAGCGCCCAAGTGTTTGTTGCTCGCTTGCTTACTTACTTGGTTAGTTAGCTCGTCGAATGTTCGTTATACGTAATTTAACGAGAGCCAACGTGGTATTCTCCTGATGTATGTGTTGAACAACAGACTCTCCTACTTTAATTATGACAATTACGTCAGCCATTTTGTGAGTTCTCAACGCGTACAATGAAAATAATATGTTCAATATTGAAAAATATTTATCTCGTACGTCCGTACTCTGGATTGAATTTATATTTGTACCCTGAAAGAAAGGCCTGGAATCAATGTTTAGTTTCATATATTCGTATAAAGATCGTCTTTGGTACACAATCTCAGTCACGGCTAAACTCGGAAGCGAGGAACGACATTTCAAGACAATACCAAGTTTGAGGAAGTCATAGGCGGGGGAGAGAGAAGAAGAAGCGTTGTTTCTCTTCGGTGTTTACGTGTGTATTTGACTTCTAGTTGTCGGGAGAAGGAGAGAAGAGCATTGTCTTGACAACTTAGCGGTTATTTTACACGCTGTTACCTCGGTAAGCTAGCCACGAGTTTACCGCTGTTTCTATGCTAATGAGCTATTCTAAAGTCCAAGAGACTATGCTCGCGAGGGTTATAACAGAAGGACTGATGCTTGAAACAACTACTTGAATACAGAAACTTGCTTGCTTACTTACGAGAGGGTTAACTTACTTACCAACAAAACTAACATTTGCTTCGTGATTTGGAGGACGTGAACTGTGAAACGTACGTAACCCATAAATACTACTACTCTCTTGCTATCTACTTGGATATTTATTTAACATAAATTGTGCACACAATTGAGAAAGAGAGGAGAGAGAGGAAGAAAGTGAAAGATATTCCAAGTTAGTTTCATGTTGGATTCGTGGCATTGACTCTCACGACCTACGAACATTATCGTGTAATGGCCGTAACCGCCTTAAGAAGTGCTCTCGGGCGCCACATCGAGTGGTATATAACATGCAAATTGTCGGGTTCGATCGGCCCAGGGAATCCCGGGATAGCTTGCGCACGCTCATCCAACCACAGATACGTACAATGTATACGTATATCATTCTGATACGTATATATGTGAAAAAAGACTGGGAGCGGACTCTTTTTCTCTTCTCCAAGAGTCTGGAGAACATGTATATTTCATCGGCGATTCTTAATTTTTATTTGCGAATGAATCAAGGTATGAACGAGAAAACAACAAAAACCACGAGGAGAACAAAAGAGAAAATTGTTTTTGGATAATAACAGCGTGTGTGTGTTTATTGTACTTTCCTATGGCGCAATTAAGATAATATTTGCATTTGGGGGTTGTGATTTCCTGCAGGTGTTTCTCCGTTGAGGGTGCTACTAAGCCGACCGCCGACCTACCGACCGTCAGACAGCCCGCTCGGCTCGTTAGTTATATATCATACCATGTGTTACCCGTCTATTAAGTACTCCTGTAGTCAGTATGTGGAATATGATTTATTTGAATAATTACCAGCAAAAAAATATGTTACGTACTTGAAATTTGAATAGTCTCGCTTTGGATCCATTAGTTCCTCTATTCGTTTAGAGATAGATACGACGAGTCGTTGAGTTCCCATAAATTCACACGGAGGGTGGAGGCAGAACAAAGTTTGCAACTCGAGTGAGAATTCTAACATAACTCCCCCTGGTAAAAACAATCTCTCTAAATCTCTCTATATTTTCGGACATTTTTCAGAGAGATTCAGAGCAATTTCAGAGTAATTCACAGAAAGTTAGAGACCTGTCAGATAGTCATGCATCCTGAATCTCTCCAACTTTCCTCGAATCTCTTGTAATTTTCTTTATGGAAATCTGGGAATTTTTCAGGATCTTTATAAATCTTCCCAAATTCTTCAGAATTTCGTTTATTAACAATTCGAAGTTCATGCTGAATTCCTCTGGAACAGTCAGAGTTCCTCTGAATTTCCCTGAATGCTCCCGAATCTTTTTGAATGTGTCAGAATTTCATATACACGGAGAAAAATGCAGCTCGAAAGGATAGTAATCTTTAATAGAAAATTGGAGAATATTTCTTAAAATCTGAGAATATTCCTTGAAATCTAAGGATTTTTCTCAAGTTCGTAATAAACATAAAACGGTTCAGATTTTTCTTGAATATTGCTCGAAAAACAATGGAAAATTATCAATACTTAACAAATCATAAAAACAAATATGAAGTTTCCAAAAGTCGCGCATGAACTTTTACAAAGTAAATAACAAAATTTTGAAATCTTATTTTCAAATTACAGAATTGTGTCACTCACTTTGTAAAATTTCATGGACGACTTTTGGAAACTTCATATTTGTTTTTATGATTTGTTAAGTATTGATAATTTTTCATTGTTTTTCGAGCAATGATCAAGAGAAATCTGAACCGTTTTATGTTTATCACGAACTTGAGAAAAATTCTTAGATGTTAAGAAATATTCTCAAATTTTAAGAAATATTCACCAATTTTCTATTGAAGATTATTACCCTTTCGAGCTGCATTTTTCTCCGTGTATCTAGATTTCAAAGCTTACTATAAATTTGCCTGAATCTTTTTGAATTCTCCTGAATTTTTCTGAATTTCCCTGAATCTCTCTGAATTCCTTTGAATATTTTTGAATCTCTCCGGATTTCGAATATTGAGAATTCAAAGTTTACTCTGAATTTGTTTGAATCCTTCTGTAAAGTTCCATGGTCAATTTTTCCTAATTTTCAGGTCTCTGAGTTTCTCTAAAACTCCCTGAATGCCTCTAAAATCTTGAACCAACAATTCCCCTCAATTAATTTCTCCGTAAATTTCTCTAAATCCTTCTAAATCTCTCTGAATTCCTTTGAATTCCTCCGTAAAGTTCCGTGCTCAATTTTTCACAATTCCCATTTCTCTGATTTTCCCTGAATCTCCCAGAATGCCCCTGAAATCTTGCACAAAAAATTCCACTTAATATATCTCTCTCTGAATTTTTCTGAATCTCTCTGAATGTCCGTAAATCCCTCTGAATCCCTCTGAATTTTCCTGAATCCTTCTGTAGAGTTCCGTGCTCAATTTGTTCTAATATCCGTTCCTCTGAGTTTCTCTAAAACTCCCTGAATGCCTCTGAAATCTCGCACTAAAAATTTCACTGAATGTATCTCTCTCTGAATTTCTCTGAATCCCCCTGAAAAGTTCGACACACAATTTTTCCTAATCTACCCGTTCCTGAATCCTCCTGAATTTCCCTGAATCTCTCTGAATATCTCTGAAACGTGCAATTTTCAGAGAGATTCAGAGACATTTTTTCACCAGGGCCTCTATAAGGGGAACTTTCCTCTATGATTTGGTGAAGTTGTCCCTCACTTTCTGGAAGATTCGATACCCAAAAGATTCCTCAAAATGGAGAAAACATTCCCTGTTTTCAATGAAAACGCAGCAATTTCTTCAAAATCAGGGGATGGAATCCACCCCTTGGGTGGAAAAACAGTTGCAACTGTTTCAACGTATTCACGGAGGAAAAAGAATTCGCAATGACATTGAAAACTGATTTTGCCCGGTACCATTTGACAGCGATTTTTTAGCTATGGCAGCAAAAAATGTGGACTTGTTCAGCAAAATTTGTTTACTATTCTGTATATAATACTAAAAATGTCGCTAGGCCAGCGTAAAATGTTTAGTTCTGATTAATCATGTAAGTTTCTTAGCAATCCACTTGGCTGTGGTAGCGAATAATTAGTTGGGTTAACAAAAAGATTTGCTATTCAATACATAATATGTTTATTCAGTGCGTCAGCAAGTTGTTTTTCTCCGTGTTGTTGGAACCCTTCGAATATATCTTAAATGCACAAACAGTTCCTAAAAAAAATCTGCAGTGACAGCGAAATTTGATTTGACTGGGTACCTTTTGTTGGATTAGCAAATCTTTTGCGGTGACATCAATCTATTTGTTATCATAGCAATCTTGTTAGCTGTGGCAGCCAAAAATCTCGACTTCTCCTGCAAAATTTGTTTGCTATTCTATATATAATACCATAATTTGATGGAGGAGCAAACATTTTCCGCTGTCATAGCTAACAAGATTGCTATGATAACAAATAGTTCGCTGTCAGTAAAGAATGTACTGCTCCAGCAAAAAGGACCGAGCAAAATTAAATTTCACAGGCACAGCAAACTTGCTTTTTCTCCGTGTAAACAACAAATTGTGAATTTCATTTCCACACACTCTGTAGAAGATTCTTTCATGCACCATTCAGAATAATAATTATATCAGAATGTCTTGTATTGGATTGCCATACAGAGCAAAAGAAATGAAATAGCTGTCAGTTATTCACTTTGTCAGCACCCTTTTTTCACTGTTTTAGCCAAAGTAATTGCAGCTGTAGCTATTTTTTACCTACCACAGTGAGAAATGGTAGCTGTAACTGCACAGGGTTCGTGGTTGATATTTGGATAGCCAAATAATTTGGCTATTAAATTTTCGCTGTGGCTGCTACATTTCTTGCTGCTACCGCTAAGTGAACAGCTGTGACAGCTGAAAAATAGCTCCCGTAGCTAATTTTTGGTGATCTAAATAATAGTTAATTATTTTTTCCCATGAACAGCGATAGAATTTTTGGTAAATTGATTTCCAATGAATTCCACAGCTCACTTCCCCTAGAAAAGCCAGAAATGCGGAACTTTTGGTAATCATTTCCCAATACAAATTCACCGTAGATGGAGAAGGGAACGTCAAATTACGCTTCATTCTCACAAAACGAAAAGTAAATCTTCAAAACTAATTGATTTTGATATTCATCGTACTTCAAAATGAGAATCATGATGAGAATTAACGTAATTACGAGGGGCTAAATTCGAAATGAGAACATAGAGATTGCAACAATCGAGGGTGAAAATTGTATGGTTATTTTACCCTTAAAAGTGACAGGCGTTGTAGGGGCTGGTGGTATCGAGGATGGTATTAGGCATGCATACACACAAAGCACTCACACATGGCAAGGAAGGATTATTGGATGTGACCGAGGTGACGTGTGAATAGCTCATCAATAATGTATTTACCAAGAAGAATACTCGACCTACAGAGGAGGAAAAAAAAGTGTGACTTCCTCTTTGTTTTGTCCTCGCCTCTTTTCTTTTCCCGCATTTATTGTATCGATTAACGTGTCAGCCCTATTGAAAGAGAATAATAAGAATAAGAAAACGCATTAATTTTTGCAGACGAAAATATATTGAATCCAGAGAGGGAGAGAAAAATGAAGAGAAAACTCTTTAAATACAATGTGATTCTTTGTGTAAAACTTAATGATACCCGAAGAGAGGTCTTCTCTCAAACGGAGAGTATAATTCAACGTCTGCATGAAATTCAAGACCTCAAGATAGCAAAGTGGCATTTTGAGTCGGTCTTGAGGCGGATGCTCTCGCTATCAATGCAAATTGCCCGTAATGGAGGCTCTTAGGTGAAATTCGATTTTTTCAGGAATAGATAATTCCCCGGTATAAACGTCTACTGTAATGTTAGATCCTTGGATCCGGTAAAAATCGAGCGAGGGAGAATAATCGATTTGTTTGCCAATATAAAAACTCTCTCTTCTCTCCCTTTTCTCTCTTTCTCCGATTTGAAGATTCCTTTCGCTTCCTTTTCTTTTTCTTCTCCTTCTTCTTCTCCTTCACTTCATCCTCCTCCCGTTGCTGCTGCAGCTACTGCTCCTTTACAATTTCAAGAAGAAATGTAGAATCGAGTACTCGCCAATGAATTTATGCATTATTGATGAGACTTCGTACATCGAGGTAAAACATTTTCAAACGGATTTCGATATTGTACATAGTGGATTATGAAAATCATTATTCAAACGTAATAATCAGTGGCCGATGAATTATCGGGACCGGATGTGCGTGTTTCTTTTACCGCAGCAAGATCAATGGATCCACGGGTCAAGAACAAAAGAACAGAAAGGGAAACAGAAGGTGAAATAAAATGTTTTTGTGTGTATGCGTGTGCACGTATACCGTGTTGTTAACAATGATGAAGAAAAAGAGCGAGAAATGGTGTCCGAAAATGGACATAGATTCGTAGTTGAGATACGATGCGGAGCTGACACGACCGTGGTGGTCGAGGGCCCATGAAAAATAACGAAAATTTAGCCGATGGGGGCCAGGCGCAAAGCGATTAAGTCCATTATACAGTTTTATCAGCATGAGAAAGATCTAATAGCCGCACCGTTCTCTCCCTCTATTACCTTCACAACTAATTCCTTGTTTTATATTTTTTTCCCGTCGTGTTCTCTTTCCAACCCTCCGTAGGGATTCTTTTCGCCCTTCGATATGTGTCACACGTAACACCAATGTTACTTGCTTTCGTAAACCGAGAGTTCGTAAATCTTTCTGCTTTTGATTATGCTATTTTAATTTTGAACTTGCGAGGTTTTAGAATTCGCAGAGTTGGATGTTTCGAAGGATCAAATCGGTGAACGAGTCGTCCCTGCAGGATATTACATTCTAAAAGTTAGAGGAATTTCAAAATATGAGGCTCAATTCTAGAATATGATTTTTCCAGTTTGAAATTGGGAAATTTTATAGTCCTTTTGTGGGAATCCTGTAGCATCCACTTTGGCAATTGCACAAGATTGTACCAAATCCTCTCCCCAATGTGTATTAACGGCGGGCTAAATCTACGCCCAGGGTGGGTGCTCATACTGCCTGACGTGGGGCCAAACTGGGCAGACAAATGGGGCCAACCCTGAGATGATAACATCGTTCCCAGCTTGGCTGTATTGCTTTGTTCGAGGCTTGATAATACCATGGGCCCAGCATGAACCCAGACTAGGCAATCAATACTGCCCATTCCTTTTTTGTTTGAAATTGGAAAATTGCTTTGAACTCTACCTCAGCGGGCATGAATTTCAGCCTCACTTTGGCCCAGTCTTGGGCCTAGTGTTGAGCCCCATCCTGCCTATATGGGTTCAAGACTGGACCAAAGTGGAACCAAAATTCATACATGCCGAGGATTGTACGCACATGCTCGAGACAGGGTTGTCAGGTCCCATCCACAATAAGTCGCCGATTTCTGACACACAAGTCGCCCAAAGTCGTAGACATGATTTTTAACGTGCAAGCCGCCTAAAGTCGCAGAAAATTATAAAAATTTCTTTTTCAAAGGAGGTCAAGTATTATATCATTTATCTTCGCTCAATATATCATTTTGTTTGTTTCTCATAAATAAGCTGAGAGAGAGAAAGATTATGATGCGTTCGAGTGCTCTCAAAGACCAATCCTACCAACTAAATTTAAAGTTCAACCAAGGTTTAAGTCGTGAATCCTGAATTCTGATTGGCTGATTTTGGATTTAAATCTGGTTCAAGTTTTGAACCCAGTCGCAGAACTATGAACTTTTTGGATTGCGGTATTCACTTTCGAAAATTTCTTTTTGAAATATTTGATCAAATAACACATATGAATCAAGGACATCGTTCTTTCTGCGCGTCTTGAATTGCTTTAACTTTACAGAGAAACATTGTTTAGCTTTGACGCTGAAATCTACACTGAAAGAAATAATTGCTAATACCAAGAAAATATATTCTTGAATGCAGCTAATATGATGTGGAGTCGAAAGGAATTTTCTTGAATCAAGAAAATATTTTCTCAATTCAAGAAATCTACGCTTGGTCCCAGAAAAATTTTCTTGAATCAAGAGAAAATATTGTTGGAGAAATGAATTTCTTGGAACAAGAAAATATATTGTTGATGATAGTAATTATTTCTCTCTGTGTAGAACTTGTAAAAATCGCTCGACGCTAGATGCTCGTATGAAATTACACCTTAACCCTTTCTGTATTGAGATTATTCAGTGTATTATACCTGCTTCAAAATTCTTATTAAAACCTACATGAACCGATTCAATTCCGATGCAAATCCACGATCCTATCTTATTCACGATGAATAAGAACCAGTAGGAATGAATCAGATTGGTTCGGAAATATCTGAATTAACATTGATTGATTGATCTTTATTAGCCTTCTCGGCTATTTTGTATACATCGGGTCTTTCACATTTACATTTTAGGAACTGACAATCTAATAAATTCTTTCAGCTCACGTTTAAATATAGCAAGACTATCACTCCGTTTTATCTCAGCTGATATAGCATTGTACATTTTGACACCTTCATAAAACAAGCTTTTCTGCGCATTCTTAGTCCTCCTAAATTGTATTGTTACATTTCCAGCTTGCCTAGTCCGACCCCCTACTGATTTCCCTCACTAATCATCAATTTCCATTCATCAATAATAGTTTGGAGCGCTGTCTCACAAGAGTGATTTTTTCTAAAACCTGACTGGTGCTCCGTTATCACATCATTCTCTTGTAAATACTTCTCTATTTGTTCTTTCACTTCCAGCTCTGGTACCTTCTCATAAACTGGTAATATGTTTATCGGTATATATTCACTAACTTTCTTAGGTTTTTGTATCCTAGGAATTTGAATTATTGTGGAAGTTTTCCATCCTTCTGGACATATGCCTTTGCTTAACGAATCATTAATTACTCTCATGAGAAACCGGCTCCATGGCTGAACGGTTAACGCACTAACTTTCAGACATGGATGTCCGGCAGGCTGGGGGTTCGAATCCCTGACTAATCAATCCGCCTTTCTCCCTAACGGTAATGCCGCGAAAGGGGGAATGGCGGTTGGTGCGTCAATCAAAGTTTATCCCGAAAGCGGCTACCACCGTAATAGGGGAACGACAGTTGATAAGTCAGGGAATCATACCCCTGCCACGTAGGTTAGGTTGGAAGTACGCTTCCCCCGGTCCAATTGGCCTTGGCAGCGTAAAGAGACCGGGTTAACAAAAACTGGAAAAAAAAATACTCTCATGAGTTTATGACTTGTAGGGGAGACCGGGTACGGTTGGAACGCCACAAATATTCCGCTAATTGTTTTCGTAATAAGTGAATTACGCAACGTGTGGTGAATGATGCGACACTGAGATTCGTGATGGGACTTCGGTTTCACTTCATTCCTCCCTGAATCTTTTTCCCCATTATCAAAAATTGGCGAGATATTTGTTCTGTTCCAACCGTCCTGTGTTCCAATCGTACCCGGTCTACCCTAAATAACTGCATATTCCTTCATCTGTCCCTTTTTTATTTGGCAAGTTCATAACGATTCGTTCTACTTTGTGTACATCTATTAACTCAAAATTTCCCATGAGACCTTTGTTTTCATTGCTTGGCCAAGTGCAGAGCTGACGATCCTGTTGAGCAATTGTTGTTGACATTGTATATCGGACACCCGGTCATACCAACTTCGTACAAAGCTTTTTGACCGTTTGTAGAATCTCCATACACGTATCCAACGCAGGCAGCTTGTACATCGTTGTACGATAGACGAGCATCTTTCAATGCTTTCAAAACTGCTTCTTTTGCCATTTGTGGATAATCGAAATCATCGCGGATTCCCAGTTTTTCAAACTTCGTCATACCCACTCCAATCACATAAACTTTGGGTTTAGAAACCATTTTGATTGTTAAATGAAATCAAAAATGAGTTTTCAGTAACTAGATCCTGTACACTGTAAAAAGTCCGACTGAAAGTGGCTGCATCTTACTTTGAAATTTGACTAAAATTCAGTCTTTTCCATTGTGTCGGCATTTGTTTTTGATGCTTATTTTCAGTAAAATAGGGCTAGTTTCGGCTGCATCTTAGAGTAAGCTGATATTCAGGATGAAAGTAAGTTTTACTTTTTACTGTGTATTATCGGTTGGAACAGTACTTGGTGAGATGGGATGTAAATTCCACCGGGAAGAAACAATAATTCCAGAGTCCCAAGTGAACGGATATTCGGAACGATATATTTCTTAGTTCTGGCTGCTTCGACGTTTCGAGCCGATACGACTCTTTTTCAAACGTCGGAGCGGCCAGAACTAAGAAATATATCGTTTCGAATATCCGTTTACTTGGGACTTTGGAATTATTGTTTCTTCCCGGTGGGATTTAGATCCTGTATTCTTCAACACCGTTTGTATTGATGTTTCTCTTGAGATCACTCGTTTCATATATCGTGAAACGGCCGATTAAAAGATGTATAGTGACTGTGACAATTTATGATAAGATCCAAGATAAAACTTTAGAAATATTACCGGACTTATCGCACATATCACACGTGTAATTGAACTTTAATCTATGGCAGTCTATGCCCCTGGAATGAGAAATCGGGTAGTGTTAAATAAAAATTGGGTTAATAAGAGAATTCTGATGCAAAATTCGGATAGATTCCGATTAAATTTTGTAAATCGGTTTTAATGAGATTTTTTGAGCAGGGATTGTTTGGAGCATCGATATATTAGAATGAAAGGAACAAGTGCGGAGGTTTTGCACAAGTGGGAAGTGGGTTCGTAGATCGTGGCATCAATTAAACTTTTCTCCCATCGAACGGAATTTCTAGGGGATTTTGAAGTATTTCAGTTGGATAATCCCAATCAGAAAAATCCGTAATATGCCAATGTTGACAACAGGTGCAGTACAGTGCCAGTATTGGGTCTCCAACACTCGGTCAACACGTACGGGATCAGTACTGGATACATAAAAATACAGTAATATACTGATAAACCAGTACTGAGAACTTAATACCGGCCAAGTACTAACCCAGTACTGGCCCTTCACTGATTGCGAATAATGGCATCAGTACTCAATCCCCAGTACTGAAAAGTGTTATCATTCCAGACAAATGCCAGTACCCTGCCAGTCTTGGCTAGTACTGGTGCATTACTGCGCCTGTTGTAAATTTCTGGTTGGGATCTTAGCGAACCAATCCGATTTTTGGATTTCGTTCCTTTCCTTAGAAATTTGGTCCTTGGAAAAATCGCCGTTCAGAATAGCTAATATCGCTCAATTTTTGAACAATCGCAGATCTGAAAATTTGGTCGCAAATTGAGTTGTCAAATCGCCCAATCTGACAACCCTGGCTCGGGATACAAATTCACCCCAATCTTGGCCTAACGGTGGTCCAAATTGGGGTTAAGTTCAAATGTGCCTGCACTAAGATTCATTATTTCCATTCTCTACCAACCATAATTGTATGGGAAAGCACAAAAGGGCCAAGATTGAGCCAACATGGGCCCCATCTTCATTCCCCAATACTGGGTTAAAGAGGATGGACCCAGCCTGGGGCCCATTGTCATTATAAGCAATACACGCTTGCACTGTAAAAAATTTTTATAGGAAATTTCACATACATGTATGTGAAGTAATTAACACATACATGGATAGGAAATTTCCCGTAAATTTTGGAAAAATCCTATATATTTACAGTAAAAATCCCATAAAAACAGCAATTTTAATATATTTTTATGTGAAAATTCCTATACGTGTACGGGAATTCGCTTTTCCCGTACAAGTATAGGAAATTTCCTCTGCATAGGTATGGGAAAATCCCGAATATTTTTTACAATGTGGGCTTTGATCTATCAAAAGGATAGAAAACCAATGAAATGCTAATTCAATTTGAATTCCATTCAACAGGATATATTTTTCGATCGACAGGAACAGATTTTTTATCGAATGACGATTTAACAATCCGTCTATATCAAGATAAAGAAAAGAACATGTGTTTCGAATGGAAAAAAAACCACACGTATTTGACTTTTATTCTACGCAAAAGAAGTATCGAATGGATATATCTTTCTCTAGACTTTATCAATCCTTCTATCTCGTCAAATTACCTTCTCTTTTCTCCCGCCTTAACTCCTTCTTTACTTCTTCTCCCCGTTTTCTCTAGGTCTCGTAGTTCGGAGCAGCACACCACCGGCAACGGCGGTGGTAAAGTAAGACCGTCGATTTTGCTACAACACAGCAAGAGTACATGTGTATGGAGTACCGAGGCAGCTCGTACCGTGTCCAATGCATATTCATACGGCCATACATCAACTCGGCGATACGAGGCAGGCCGAGGCTGATCTTAGATTAAGGTAAACGCCGGTTAAGTTAACGGCTAAACTCCATAAGTTGGGAGAGGCTCGCCCTCGCATGCGCATCAAAGGCATCGCGAGCAACCACGTTCGCTCGTAGTACCCACGTAAACCGAAACGTATCCAAACGTATCTACGAGCAATGTACTTACATACAGATACGTATAAATACGCAAATGGATAGAGAGGCGTACGCTTCCACACCGCTCCGCTTAGCAACCTGATCCGATCTTACGTTTGTTATGCTAAGTGCTCATTAAGATCGTGAATGCCCAGCGTTATTCTCATGGCCACATGAGACACGCCGGAAATTTGACACGACTCGAAGAATTTCATTTTTACTCTTTCGATTCGAATTTGCTCATTTATTTTATATAAATCATAGTACACGTATACAATTATAAATCTACGAATGTAGTTATAATTTTCTTTTCCTGATGAGGTAATAATTGCTTCGAACGATAACATCGTTCCTTAACACAATTTAAATTCCATTTATAACGAGGGGAAAGTAGTAGTAATAGGGAATAATGATAGCGTTAGCGGCGGTAATAATTTAATATAAGAACAAAACCAAAAAGAAAAACGTATCTTCAACGAGTGATTTGTTAATATCTTTTATCGAGGGCGAGAAGTTTGGTTCTCACAGGAGAATTCTCAAATATTATTACATATCTGTGTTCAATTTGATATTCATGCGCTTGGATAAACTTTCATACCAGCGCAGTTATGTTACGATACTTGTCTATCGTGTTCGATTTACAAAAGATCTCTGTAATCTTTTATGTTAATTCCTCAAATGCATGAACATTCGATTTCTAAGACTCCCGGATGACTCTCGAGAGGTGAGAAAAATATCATTCCCTGTCTTGGGAAACCGAGTATATCGAGTATGTTTTTCATTCTTCATCTTCGAGAGAAGGAGGTAGAAGGAGGAGAGAGAAAAAAGCACTGGTAAATCATCGATAAGATGAATAATTTGCAATAATTTATCGCGCTCGGTGGAACAACATTTTCCCTTAGCAGCGAAGGGAATATACATATACATACATTCACCCCATTCTACGTAAAGTGGAATCATGACTTATCCATATTTATATTTTTCACAAATACATTTGAAAGGAGGAAGAGCCGTTTTCATGGATTTTTCATGGATCGGATGCTTCGACGCTTTCAACAAAATCTGTATGTTTTCATTTCAACAAAAACATCGACTGCGATAAGTTGGGATTTTAAATTGAACCTAGTATCCGGGTACATTGAAGGATGGCAAACTACGGAATTGATAAGTCGGTATAAAATAGTCGTTCGGTAAAATCAGTTGTCAATTCACGGGCTAGAAATGGAAATTTATTTATGTATTTATATTGTTGCTTCGAGGGAGTATAATTATTTTACGATTCTTTCCTGCTGAATAATTCATGAGTTCTAATGGAAGTAACGACGGTAGATTATTTTATAATGTTGAAAAACAATTTAAGTACATAAATGATCGTCGAATGACAAATGAAGTGCACTTGCCTACATTTATGATATTTTCGCGATAACAAAGTGAGTAAGTGAAAAGATAAAACTGTGTAATAATTTTCAGATTGAAACAAAGTAGGTGTCGCATGTATAAATGACGTTTTTAAAATATTCTGCTAATGAACATGCACATGCTTGCTTCGTTGGTTTCCACTTCTCGCAATTCAGATAGAAACAATAAATCATATGTGCGAGAACCCAAACGATATTTGGAGGTTTCTCTATTTTTGCTTGGAGCAGCAAAATTTGTTTGCTATTCTGTATATAATACTGAAAATTTAGCTGATCAGGTGAGAAATTTGCTGTTTTAGTTGATCATGTTGCTCTATCTGGTATTCCAATTAGTTATGGCAGCGTGTTTTTAGCTAAACTAGTTAGGGCTGAGGCTCCAATAGAACTCAATGTAATTGTATTGGGTGTGTGAATATGACTCCGCCCTATCCTAACACATATCGTTGTTAACATTGCTTACGTGTATTAATAGATAGCAACACTTGTATTCGATAGTACTTTTTGTCAGCTGTCAAACGCACTACGCGACATTTGGTTTGGTTTGTGAGCAACAAATTTTTACCTCCTTGAACATGTCAGTTTTCGTTCCAAGTAAACATCATTTGCGGGAAGTGTTGTTACACTATTTTATTGCAAAGAAAAGTGCAGCGGAAACGTGTCGTTTGCTTGTTTCGACGATTTCAAAATAATGATTTTGGCATTAAGAACAAAGAATACAGAAAAAACACCAACAAAATGTGAAGATGCTGATTTGGAAGCATCTTTGACAGAGGATTCTTGCCAAACTCAAGCAGAACTGGCTGCAGCATTGAATGTTGAACGATCAAGTGTTGCGAAGCGTTTGAAAGCAATGGGAATGGTTCAAGAAATTCAATAACTGGGCCCCACATGAATTGAGAGAAAGAGACATGGAACGTCGAAAAATAATTTGTGAAATACTACTTCAAAGACAGCAACGAATAGTCACAGGAGATGGAAAATTAATATACTATGAGAATCTAGAAGCCCAAAAATCTTGGGTGAAGCCAGGTGAACCGGGCCCATCACAGCCAAAGAGAAATATTCACTGTGCCAAGGTTATGCTCTGCATTTGGTGGGATCAGAGAGGTGTTGTATATTATGAGTTGCTCGAACCCTCTCAAACTATCAATGGAGAACTTTACCAACGACAACTAATGCATCTAAAGCAAGTCATAGAAAAAAAAGCGACCAGAATGGATGAATAGGCACAGTCAATTAATTCTGCAACATGACAATGCCAAACCGCACACCGCACAAGTCATGAAAAAATATTTAGATGGACAGAACTGAGGAGTACTATTCCACCCGCTATATTCGCCAGACATAGCTCGGTCGGATTACCACTTATTTCGGACAATGCATTCAGATCTTACAGGAGAACGGTTCGCTAAATACGAAAGTATCAAAATTTGGCTTAATAATTGAATCAGCTCAAAAGATCAGGATTTCTTCAGGCAAGGAATACATAAATTACCTGAAAGATGGGCAAAGGTTGGGCAGCTGCAGATGAAGCATACTTTGAATCAACTGTTCTTCAACTTTGTCAACAAGCAAATATGTGTGATTTCACAAAAAAAGGGCGGAGTCATATTCACAAACCCAATATATAAAATTTATATCAAGTTTATATAAATTTGTATAAAATATCGATCGAAACTTGATCTGATGGGTCAACAAAGAAAATACAGACTTTATATGAAATTGATATTAAATACTTAATTTCAGAAGAATTTTAACACGGTTAACATGCATTGATTTCGTGCTACCGACTGAAGCAATTATAATCAACAAATTTACCCAGCCAAAGAGTGTGAATTCGAAATAACGAATCAAGGGGCTGTATTTTTCGAATGGAGAAACAAACAATTGAATTTCACGATAAATAATCCTGAAACGCGTATCCAACGTATCGAAAGAGGGAAAAAATATATTCGAAAGACCCTCCGGTGAGCGAATCGACACCGATTCAAGCTAATTGGCAAGCGATAAGTGCATTCGCGTTTCAATAAATACTTATCACTTCTCATTTTGTCACATGCTCGGTGATGAGGTGACACACTCGATTACTACCCTACTCGCTACTCTCGTCTCATGTATATTTAATGAGCCAATGCGAGCACCTGCGTTCATACATAAGTGCAATCTGACTGCTGCTGCTGTTGCTCCCGTTGCATTCGCATTCGCGTGTGCGTTTGTGTATATACCTACATTATACAAAACGGTGTGCGAAAAGCGAGGAACATAACATGAAGCGAGGAGAGGTAGAACGCGTTATCTGTTATCTAGGAGGAAAAAGGGTGAACAGAAGTTCTGTACATTGAAAATGTTTACGCGATTCCTTCGGAGGGGAAAAATGATCTACAACGTACGTACGTACCTGTACATGCGTACGTGATAATTGACTTTTCCTCCTCTTTCTCTCTCTTTTTCTTGACGTTTTTTTCCAGTATCTTTCTTGTTCCAAGTTGGTTAGCAAGTCCAAGATCGTGTCACGCTTTGAAGATCATATTACAGGCTCCGTTAAACCTTTTCCTTTTTTACTCCATGGTTCTTGTTTTTCTCAAAGCTAACTTCATAACATACACGAATTCGAATCAATATAATTTTGCTTTCCCGCCGTTAATTCGATTTTGTGTTCTCTCAGCCTAATGATGGAATAATTACATTTACCATTTCTTGCCGGTGTATACGCATGAGCTGTTCCAGGTCGCGTAATAATACGTGTGTGTTGTAGTGGTACCTACTATTTGATACTAATATCATCGCGAGCGTATTGTTCTCTCTAAATATAATGCGAAAGTTCTACATGACGTAAATACCTTTTTTTTGTGTCTATGTGTGGATGGAGGTATAGTAAAGTCTTCCGGAAGAACGGATTTTCGATTTTACAGAAATTTGGGGAGAATCGTTATTTCATTCTAGGCTTTCATAACTCTGTACAGATGGTTAGAGAGACGCTCCAGTAATTTCCTGTATCGTTGCATCGTTTTTGTTGGGTTCAAAGAAATTTGATTTTATTGATCGATGTGAAGTATCAAACGGAGAGAGTTTTTGAATAGCTTTCACTTGCTTGTCGTTGGATTCTATTTTCTTGGAAATTTCATTGATTATCGCAAATTCAGCAGATCTTTCTCGATCAGAATTTGTTCCAAAGTTGAGCGTTGATTAACATTTTTCGACACACGGGAAAGAAGTAGTTGCAGAAACTATACTTGAATAGTCGATTTTCGACCATTATCTACTTGAGTGGTTGCTGCAGTTACTTAGTAGTCAGGACAAGTAACACGTTAGCTGCCTTAACTAACTCGATAGTTGCACTAATTTACATAAATACTTGAGGTTTTCGAATTAGTTGAGGTAGCTGATGTATTCCTTCTCTAGTAAAAATCATTATAGCGGGTATCTGGCAGCTTTCAAGGTACTACACAGTTAAATATTTCCGCATGAATTTTAATGTAAATCTACTGGAAGTTTTTTTCACGTACGTAACTGAAAATTCATGTACAGGTTCCACAAATTTCAAGTTTACATACATTAAATTTAATGTACATGGATTTGAAATTTAATGCATGAATACATGAAATTTGTATATGAATTTTTATTCGCGTTCCAGAAAAAAACTTCCAGTAAATTTTCTTTGAAACTCATTAAGGACCTAAAAATTAAGGACCTTCGAGCGACAGACGAAACATATGATATTTTTCGCATCCTTCTTTTTTAACATATGTAAGAATTACAAATTTCAAATATGTGATAATAAAATACATGCATGGGATTGCGCACTATGAATGCAAATTCTCATTCCATATTGGTTCTGAAATATAGGAAGCCAAATTTTCTGAATTATAACCTTCAATCGTAAGAATTTCTCATCGATCCCATAATGTTTCAGAACCACTATGAAATTAAAATCCTCAATCTCAAGCATGTATTTTATCATCGTATTCATAAAATCTTCATTTCTCACGTGGTTCACGAAAATATTTCGCGCAAAATTTCGTACCCTTCTCCAACAGAACCTAAAATTTGTGTACGTCCAGGAACCGTCCAAATACACTTCTCAGACGTCCTTCGGAGATTTCCTGGACGTACACACAGTTTAGATTCCGTTGGGGTTCAGTGTCGTTCAAGCACTCTCGACGACAAGACTCGTAGAGTGTAACCTAATGCGATTGAGAATAATAATTTCAAAATTTATAATCGCAAAAAGATTATAATTATTCAATTTATCCACTCAATTTCAAACATTATTGATGGTTATGTTATATTCTCAAATCTCTATCGATTTAGTCTAAGTTCATTTCTTATGTACTGATACTTGAAATTGTAATTCGATTCCACATGATTTGAAAATTAATGTAATAATACTTGAATATAATTTCATGTACACTGGTACATTAAGAGTGCATTAAAATTCCAGAAATTTTTAACAGTGTAACAGTGAAACTAGTCACTAGAAAAGGCCTTGACATTAACTATGCGTTGGCTAGAGTCATTTCTGCTGGGGTTGTTCTGACTACTAAGTAGTTGCAGCAACTATTCCTTCCTTTTCCCACGCAGAATCCCCAAATTTGGAAGCGTAGGGATTCAATACCTTAAATTTACATGAAATTAGTGTTGAATTCCAGGTAACAATTTATCCAGAGAGCACAAAATGTCTCAGAAATGTTTGTAAATTCTGTTGCAATATTACATTAGCTACACAGTAGAAAATTTTGTGTATTTTTAACACACGCGCATGTCTCAAACGGTCCACTCAAAATTTGTATTAAATATTGACACAAAGAATGTGAAAAGTGACACAAAAGTGTTAAATTCACGTTGAGAATCTGTCGATTTGACGCTTATATGTTTCAATTCTCAACGCGAATTTCAAGTGGACCGTTTCTAACACAAAATTTTTCACGTTGTATCAAAGAAATGACAATAGATTGATCAGTGATATTTTGGCTAGTCGTAATGGAAAATTCTCTTGTGATTTACAAATTTTAAAGCAACTTCCCCAATTTCTCGATTTAAATCTCACGACAATGCTGGGGATAAATTAAGAAAAATTGTCTCGCATAAAGCTCTATTTTATTGAGAGTTTGCGAATGCAATTTTTAGAACAAGAAACGATTTCAAAACGATTATTCATGTAAATAATAAAATGAAATATTTCCCGATGTTCAGACATTTTCTCGACATTTATTCAATGCATGTTTATTGAACATGCATTATCGTTTATTGCTTGATTGTTTTATTGAACCAACTAGAAAATAAATTCCTTGAAATTCCTATCTTCAGTTCAATAATTAGTTTTCTTCTATGAAGGAAAAGAGCGACAGAGAAATTAGTACCTAATGAGATTTGAAAAATTTTACGCACAAAAAATATGAAAAAAGCACGACGTGACATTCTTTCGAAGTATTTTCTCTTTGTTTCCTTCAATTTCACAACAATTTTTGAACTTATCACCGACCGTGTGTACTTTCGGAGTCGTTCCTCGTTTCACAATCCTCGTTACAAGCAAATATCTAATTTTGCGTGTCGATAAAAAATATCTATAAGATTTAGTTGTAACATAGAAGCGATGAATTTGCATTTATGATTTCATAAAATTGAGTTCGCATGCAAAGTAATGACACAAAACACACTTTCTCTACAACACTGTTATTTATCCCCATCAAAATATAATGGAACATCTCTTTCAAGTCATAAATAAAACGAAACGAGGGTCTCGTATTACGTAAGGGTGTGATAATTCGAGTAAATCAAGATTCAGGTGGAGCGTAGAGGAAATTCTTGATGTGTTATACATATATATTTCCAAAGTAAAGATATATACGTATAATGCGGTTAATGCTAATTGAATTCATGACTTCTTTTTCATACTTAGGAGAATCAAAAATAAGGCTACTTATCTATTTCACGATTAACGTAATTTGTTGAAATGTTATGGTAATGATTTGGTATAAAGATTGTATTTGTTTTGAAATTGATTTTAGGTGTTCTTATTTTATTTGAGGTCCTATTTTGGTTGCCCTTGTAGGCCTTTTCAGAGCCTTCCTTGTATTTTTAGCTTGGGCCTTTGTAATACACTCTCCATAAGATCAATGCAGGCTCTGAAACCAGGACCTTTGAAAGTATAACGAGTTTTCACGAAGATCATTTGATTAAATAAATATTGACTTGTTTGTATTTAATATGAAATAGAAATTTTATTGAACTTCATTTCTATGAAATTTTATGAAAATGATGAATTGAAGCCCTGGTGAAAATCCAAAAGTGAAGGAAGAGGGTATTGAAACAAATGAAACGTGAAAATGTTCCAATTCCCTCCCAAATTATTTTCAGGTGACTCTTCGCTTGCGCTTTCGTCACGTTTCAACGCTCCATTTTCACCAGGGAGACTATTCATTTTGAATTTCTACTCACTATGGAATTACTTTGACTATTCTTAGATGGTTTATTGTTTGGGCGCGTCTGTTCTACAGTAGCGCTCAAATTAATTGGAACACCAGATGAATTGTGCTCTTTCTGCTGTACGACAGTTGTCACCACTGCTACCTGGGTTTTCAAAAACAAAGGAGGGCATATATTAATTGTCAGGATACTGTCTGTGGCTTTTTTAGTTAATAAATTGTGTGTCATGTGAAAATTGTAGTAATTTCCCTGGTGTTCCAATTGATTTGAGCGCTACTGTATATTGGAAAGAGTGAGATTTCCACTCGAATGAGAAGATACCCTAGTAAAAATAATTATAGCGGCTGTCTAGCACCTTTCAAGATACTAGCAGTGAAACTAGTCACTAGAAAAGGCCTTGACATTAACTATATGAGGCGGCTAGGGTCATTTCTGCTAGGTTGAGTTCTCTTCTGGCTGTCTAAAGAGTGAATTTTCACTTCAAAAGAGTGGAAATTCACTTTTTAGGCAGCCAAAAGGGATCTATCTTTCCGCTCGAATGGAATTCTCACTCTGCTATATACATTTCCTAATAGCATTTTGCGCGCAAATGTAAGCGATTCACGTGCAAATCGAGTTAATGAATCGCTAGCAAAGTCGGATCCATGTGCGTCGCTTTCTGTTGACAGAACTGCAAGCCATCACGCTCATACGTGAGCGTGATTGCTATTTGCGTGCATATGGCGAGTGATAGTATTATTTGCCAGCAAAACATTGTTGAACTGTGCGCATAAAGACGCGGCTCTTGAGGCTCAAACTTTGCGCGTACAGAATGTTATCTGGGTTCAGAGAGTAAGTTCAAGTGTCGTAGGAATTTATTGATAGCTTTGATTGACCGCATATTGATTTTGTATTAGGATGTCTAAATTAAAATTCTTGGGGAAACTTGGAGAGCATGGCGTGGTTTTATGTAGATCCAAGTGAGGCCACCGATATTCTCTTAACAAACGGATACGTTGGAAATTCAACTAGAGCCCACATGGGTTGCATTCAAGCTAGCTCGAATTGGGATCTTTTGAAGGATGTGGGAAACCTGGCAAGGCTCTGTGCACCCATATTTTCATAACAGAGTGAGACATCGTTAATACAGCGTTGCCCCACGTGGGCCATATATTGATGTCCCTGAGTTGAGGACCATGGAGTCCTTCAAGGAATAGGTACACCGAGAGAAAAAGCATGCTGTAAACGCAAAGGAGCACTTCAGGCTTCTAACGCATTTGTTATAACGTGCGTTGAACGCACGAGCCCATGCATGCCTTTTGAGTATGAGTCCCATGACTTCTAAGCATGTTGCTATCCTTTAAAAGCACGTTAAAATAACAGCGTTGGAAGCGTGAAGGGCTCTCTTGCGTTTGGAGCATGCTTTTTCTCTCGGTGTAGAATTTTGCTACGTACTTTCTGATCAACTAAGCAATGAATACAAATCTTAAATTCGCAGTGATGAAATACATTGGTAAAATTGAGTTTTGAATATGAAATTAGAACTGCACATGATCCCTGAGAATTATGCAAAAAACTTTTATAACTCATTCTTTTATGTTTTGAGCTTTGGATATACATTTACATTTGGAGTCAAATCCTAGCAGTGCACTTTATTGCTATATATTTAAAATTTTGTAATCATTGTTTAGTTATATGAAAACTACGTGGCCAAATTTTTTCCGTTTTCTAATGCTCCATGGTCCTTAAAAAAATTAGAGCGAAAATTAGCAACCCGATTAGGCGCCTGCGATAGAAGTTTTTTTTTTGGAATGGAATAATTATATTTCAGAACATTCTAAAACATAAAATTAGATTCCTATTTAACCATGAACATTTATTTGAATTAATTTGCTGTAAAAGCATCTATTTTGCATACACGATACATTTGCCAATACAAGATCTTATAAATTAAATTATGTAATAATTCGATACGGAATGAAATTTTTAAAGGAAAATATTTCAACACTCTTCCTCGTAGAATCCATTATTTGGAAACTATGAATTATGATTTGAAAATCAATGATTCTCGCTATCCGAAGTTCCTTACAATTATTATTTGGCAAGATTCGCTCCTGTATTAGATTCCTTTCTCACTTCGTATATTTTTCCCTTTCCATCCCTGCTCCTCTCTCTCTCTCTCTCTCCCACTCTCTTGAATTTAGTCACGCTATAATATAGTTCTTTTCACAAAACATCAAATAATTACATGAAAGTGAAACTTTTTATAACGATTTCGAGTATGTAAGTGAGTTTATAATAACAATAATTACAGTAACGATCGAAAGAATGAGGTTTGATTCATTCATGTTATTAATGAATCTTTTCAATGGCTAATGCATCCTGAAATGATGATACATTATGAAATCGTTATACTTTATTGTTTCGCGTATCTGAAGAAATATGTTGGACATAATTCTTGTCGAATTGAAGGAAATAAAATTGCCGAATTTGAACAAGATCTCAGCTTATTATTTAGCTGTAGTTTCGGATTATTTGCTGAGGCAGCTGAATTTTTCATATTAAATATAGAATAGCGAACAAATTTTGTTGGAGAAGTCGATATCTATTGCTATCAAAATTACTCAATGAAATCAGATTTCTGTATTATATACACGGAGAAAAATGCAGGTCAAAAATATAGTAATCTTGAATCTTAGAGTATTTCTTGAATTTGTATAAAAGATGGGATGGTTCACATTTTTCAGGAATTTGATTTGAAAAACACTGAAAAATGATTAATGTTTGACAAACGATATAAAAGAATATGAACTTCCCAAAAGTTGCACGTACAATTTTACAAAGTGAATAATAAAATTTCGAAATTTTGTTTCCTGCGTAGAGTACGGTTTTTTTTCGTGCAAACATTGCTCTCGAAATATGTAGCGTTAAGATAAAAACAAACTTACGGAGAGATGTTGAGTTCGCATATCGCGAAAATAGATGAAGCAAAGTCTATTCCCTGAGCCATTCAAAGTTCATGAATGCTGTTAAACCAGCATTGATTCAGGTCCGAACCATCATTAATTCCATAGCGAAAGTTATGTATTGGCCAACGTTGGATGGAAATTTTTACAAAATATATTGTCAATTAATTCACATGATAAGACAAAAATAGATGTCTCTCTTATGATGTGAATTATTTGACAATATATTTTGTTAGAATTTTCATTTAAAGGCTTCCCTGCTTAAAGGATCTCATTGAACCGATTGATTCTCATCGGTTCCGATGCAGAAAGCCGATTCAAACCCATTAAAAATTTATTCTCAATGGGTTTGAATCAGTTTTCTGCATCGGAATCAATGAGATTCTTTGAGCAGGGTTGAAGCGACGAGTTGGCATCCTATATGGTAAATTTTTCCATTTTCTTTTTTCCGTGTGAGAAAATCAAGCTCTCGTCAGTGTTGACGGTCTTTCGCCACCGTTGCACAATCAAAATTCAGATTAAAAGGGGTTCGTCAACATATCAGCTCTGCGTCACAGGTGAATTCTTACATAGGTTGAATACGATTCATAAAAACATTTACGAAATATGAAATTAGCAAAAAATGTGAAACTTGGTGTTGCAAATTTTTCTCGAAATTGACAATTCTGTCGCTGCACGATTGAACGAAAAGGTCTATCTTCCAACAATTCTTTGGGTATGATTTCCATAAATTATTCATTCCAATTAAAATGTGAACTGTCTGAATGAAAATGTGCAGAATATAGGTACTCGTGTATGAACACTCAATTTAATTGGTGAATAAATTCACACCATAAATCAAAATAATTCAACAATTCCGGTGTATTTACGAAGAATTGTTAGATAAAACAACCGCTTCGGAATATAACGTGAAAAACACTTTCCTGCTCATTATGAACGGAATATATTATAAATGTAGAACGTATCTCAACATTATGGTATTTCTCATAAAATTCTGAATTATGCGGAATAAAATCATCAGGTTTGAGGATTTTTATTTCTTATTATTTACAGTAACAATGGGAAGGTAGGTCATTAAAGAAGGAAATTTTTATAAATTTCTTGTTATCAACGCAAGTAAGTAACATTACTCGTATTCACATTGTACACCGCATAAAATTATCTGAGTGTTGGAGAATTTAAAATTCAAAGCAATAAAAGTAGAACATTGCATTATTAAAAATATATTTCACAATCTGTCTCAACACAAAGTGTTGACAAATCAAACTAACATGGAGAGAAAGAGTGCTTTTGACAGCGGAATCTAATTGTGTTGTGAATACTGGTAAAATTATGAATTTTCCGCTAACCAATCCAAATAATTTACTACGTCAGTGAATCTTTTCGCCGTTGCAGCGCTTGAAATAGCTGTGGCTGGGAATTATTTTCAAGAACCGCTAAATTCTTGAATTCAAGAGCCGAGGGTAAAAGTTTTCAAAATTGTAAATACTTTATATATACAGGGTGTTCCAAAATTCAACTCCCGTATTTCTATGGCATTTTCTGAAGCCAAAATGCAATAATTTCACGTTTGAAAGATTTTTTTTCCAGGCTTAGTTTTTGAGATGTGAGCATTTTTGGATTTTGTTGAAATCCAAATCATCGAGAAGTATTGCGTGCTACATCCTTGAGTTTGACACCATTTGCTAAGTTGGGAAATGGCGGGTCCCTGGGAGGAAAATTGAACTACCTTATCGATCTTTGTTTCGGAGCTACAATGATTCACAGTTGCTGAGTTCTAATTAGTTGGAAGTCAACGAATTTCAAAATTGCTGCAGTTTGAAATGGAAAAATGACAGTTGAGTTCAATTTTTTCCTAGAAATCCGCCGTTTTCTAACTTGGCGATTGGTGTTAAGCTCAACCCGTTGCCGCTGGAACTGCACGAAACAGCACCTACCTAGTTTTCCCTAGTTCAAAAAACCCATTGATCTCCGCTGAATTTCATTTCAATTGGACAGAGATCTGATGAATCAATCAGACCTTCGTCAAATTTCAATGCGACTTGGCGAACATCAACAGGATTCATCGTCCGATCAGGCGTTGTGCTATACACAAAGTAAATGGTGGGGGAAATTTCCAACGACAAAGGGTTAAGTATGTAGCACATATTGTTTTGGAATGATCTGGATTTCGAAAAAAAATCTGAAAACGCTCATATCTGAAAAACTAAGCTTCAAAAAAACTGTTTTCCAACGGGAGATTAGTGCATTTTGGTTGCAGAATATGCCATAGAAATGTTGAAGGTGAATTCAAAAAACACCATTTATAATTCTGTATAAATTATATATAAATTATTTCGAATTATATATCAATTATGTACAAACCATATCGAATTATACATAACTTGTACACTGTAAAAAATATTCGGAATTTTTCCATACGTATGTGAAGAAAATTTCCCATACTTGTACGGAAGAAATGAATTCCCGTACACGTGGAGGAATTTTAATATGAAAATATATTAAAACTACTGTTTTTATGGGATTTTTACTGTAAATTTGAAGAATTTTACAGAAATGTACAGTGTACATAATTTTGAATGGTTTCCCATTTGAGTAGGTAGAGCAGAGTATTCAGCTCTAATAGCCAAATTTGTTTCTATGTCTCACCAAAACTTTACAGAAGCCTGGAAAATCTCTTCCTTGAGGAATGGATTTTGTTAGAAGAAATCTTAGAACTGGCGATGGTGGTCCTCGAAGAGGATCGATCTTTCCTGATATAAAGAGTATTAAGTTTTTATTAAAATCTAATCAAATCAGATATTTTTTACATAGAAAACAGGATTGATTCTCTTCAAGGATCGCCATCACTACTTAGGATATCAATTAAATTGTTTATATACATTGTAAAAAATTGTTATGGGAAATTTTGGGAAAAACCCTATAAATTTACAGTAAAAATCCAATGAAAATAGCAATTTCATATATTTTTATGTGAAAATTCTTATACGTGTACGGGAATTCGCTTTTTCCGTACAACTATAGGGATATAATTTCCTTTACATAGGTATCTGAAAATCCCCAATCTTTTTTATGGTGTAGTGTTTACAAAAAGAGACGAGTCGATTACATTGAACTTTGTACAATTATATAAAATTTGATGAGGGAAGACACTTTTCTGATTTAATGTTTGCACTGTAAGAAATTCCTATGGGAAAATTCCCGTAAATTTATGTGAAGTAATTAACACATACATGCGTTAGAAATTTTCCGCACTGGTAAATTTTCCTGTAGAATGCTAGCAAAAATCCCATGAAATTTGTGATGTTCGGTTAAATTTGTGGAAAATTTCATATTTATATATCGGAAATTGATTCCCCTTCCGGTGATTGGAATTTTCCGGTGGCCGTATACAGGAAACCTCCGATTATTTCTTACATTGTACCTATTCCACTCGAGTGAATAATATTCAAATGAAGAGTACAAAAATTTGTAATCAATGCTGTAAAAAATATAGGATATTCTCCTTTATCTTAGGAATGGATTTCGTCTGTGGGGGATTTGTGTTTTCATACACTGTAAAAAAAAATCGGAATTTTCCTGTGCACATCAACCGGAAAATTCCAATCACTGATTAGGATACAATTTCCGGTACATTTATCTGAAAATTCCAAACTTTATGGGATTTTCCCCAAAATTTCACAGTAAATTTCTGCACAAGTTGGGAAAACTCCTAACGCATGTATGTCTTAATTACTTCACATGAATATATAGGAATTTTCCGATAAAATTTTTTACAGTGTAAGAAATGAGGGATTTTTCCCCACTTTGAGAAAGTACTTTGCCTTTTGAGTGTTAAATCCTCGACAAATGAAGGAAAAGTTCATGAAGGAATTCTGCTGTCATCATTTTTTGGAAGAAAATTATACAATAATTTGTTTTTTTTTCACACGGAGAAAAATGCAGCTCGAAAGGATAGTAATCTTTGATTGAAAATTGGAGAATATTTCTTAAAATCTGAGAATATGTCTTAAAATCTAAAAATTTTTCTCAAGTTCGTAATAAACATAAGACGGTTCAGATTTCTCTTGAATATTGCTCGAAAAACAATAAAAAATTATCAATACTTAACAAATCATAAAATCAAATATGAAGTTTCCAAAAGTCGCGCATGAAATTTTACAAAGTGAATAACAAAATTCTGTAATTTGAAAATAAGATTCCAAAATTTTGTTATTTACTTTGTAAAATTTCATGCGCGACTTTTGGAAACTTCATATTTGATTTTATGATTTGTTAAGTGTTGATAATTTTCCATTGTTTTCCGAGCAATATTCAAGAGAAATCTGAACCGTTTAATGTTTATTACGAACTTTAGAAAAATTCTTAGATTTCAAGAAATATTCTCCAATTTTCCATTAAAGATTACTATCCTTTCGAGCTGCATTTTTCTCCGTGTAGTGTACAGTTGTCTATTATATAGAATTTTAATAGAATTGTATACACATTCACGTGGAAAGTTCAAATCGTTTTCAAATCTGCACAGAGATGGTTTGAATAACAAAGCGTGTTTGGTAATAAAAGAAATTACTCTGACAGAAAAATGATTTTTCGTTTACGGGAGCGATCCTTATCTATTTAAAAATAAAAGTTTTATACAGAAGTATTGCAATCTTTGACAAAAAAACGTGTTTTTTCTTTGATAGTTTAATTGAATGTATAAATCATATAATGTGAAAGATCTATACAGCATTGTACAGAAGATTCTCCACAGCTCCCGCCATGTAAACGAAACTCCTATACCAATAAATTCAGCGCTAAATGAGAAATCATGTTACACGGAGGAAGAATAATATTCTCGCGATCGATTCTCAATATCCATGAAAAAAAATTTCCAGAGCAGTAAACATTTCACGATAAAACGGACGTATCATTCTATCGAGGAATTCGAGTAACGAAGGGAGAGCGAAATACGCGATACGAAAGTATTAATAACCGATCGCAAAGTCATTAATCCAATACCGTACCCCGCTCCCCCGTTCATTTCAAGGAGACGCGGCGTTGTTACGTCCTTACATTTAAACTTTCGTGTTTT
The DNA here is from genome assembly GCA_018340375.1 of Gonatopus flavifemur. Taxonomy (NCBI): domain Eukaryota; kingdom Metazoa; phylum Arthropoda; class Insecta; order Hymenoptera; family Dryinidae; genus Gonatopus; species Gonatopus flavifemur. The sequence goes on along the minus strand of JAFFJZ010000012.1, from coordinate 5,354,967 downwards.
AGAAGAAGAGGAAGAATAAAAGAACAAGAACGGAGAGCGGCAGCAACAGCAACAGCAGCCGGAGCAGCACCCGGGAGACGGAAAAGAGGAGCAAAGAGAGTGATTGTGTGCTGCGACAAACCCACACACACCGTGCCTACAACGCATTCCCTTCTCCCTCTTCTTCCCTTCTCTCCCTATATATCTCTTGTCCCCCTCTGGGCGAACTATAATGAAAGATATTAAGTACAATTTTATATCGAATTACCGCTGGAACACATTTCAAATTACTTGGGCGTAGCCGGTGTAGGTAACGGAGGCGTTGAGGTTGTCCCTTTGTGGATTGGTTGGCTACTTAACTGCTCGAGGAGACGATTGGGTAATCGAAAAGTGGAATGGCTTGGGGAAGGGAGACCCGAGGGCGTGACAGAATCGGGAGATGGCCGCCCAAGCTCGAGTGGAGGCACCGACCGAATGTTCAGTACATGCAGACCAGTCGTAGCAGTTCCATCAGATCTTTTGGTCTTCTTCTTCTTCTTCTTCTTCTTCATCCTCCTCCTCTACCACGGTGGTGCTACCGTAACACACCGTTGTGTTATTGTTGCTAAATTTTTACTTCTCCTTTGTTTTTTCAATTATTTCCTCAGTGTCGGGTCGAAGTGTGTGTCTCTCGATGAATCGTGTATATAACAAGTGCCAAAAGACAAAAGTGATTAAAAAGCAAAGCAAAACAAATCAGCACAGTGAGGTATTTATCAATTCGAATAAAAAGGAAAGTGAAAGAGCGGAAATGGCTGGAATAACAACAACAACCGCAACTATGATGATAATAATAAAAGAAGTAATTACGTTAAGTGGGCAATTAGCAATTAACTAAGGAGCCGATCCGAGATCCCTTAATTGCTTCTATATCCATCTATCGTGAGAGGGAGTGTAAGTAACAGGAGGCGGGGCAAATCTCAATGACTCTCGAAGTAATCTCACGAGTGAAATGATTATTAACAGTGTCTTGTTAACTTGATTCAAGCCCTCGAACGGTGAACTATGTATATTGAGTAAAAAGAATTATGTATCAACGTGATTTCAGATAAGTGATTCGAAAAGTGAAAGAACTAACTTTACTTCCAACTTTTCAACAACAGTTTGTAATAAAATTGTTCGACAACTACGATTCTACGATTGTTCGTCGGTTGGATACAGTGTTTTATTAGAAGTGGAAAACGAAGAAGAGGAAAGAAAGAAAGAGTAATCTTTGTAATCAGAGTTTTCCAAGCGAAAGCCACGTCACGTAACAGTTGGTCAAGATTCTGTCTCCTAGGTACAGGGCGAGCCCTGGGGCGGCGACAGTGGCACCCGGGGGTGGTGCCCATAGCCCGGATAAATCATCGTCTACGTCGATGATGACGGTCCATCATCATCATTACGTGGCCGCGTTGAGCGGAGTCGCAACCAACGGTGGTCTCAATCTCACCAGAATGCCCGATGACCGCTTGACCAACGGTCTCGACGTTAGAAATAATAACAATAATTTGAATAACAATAATAACAATAACAATTTGAATGGCAATCATAATAATAACAATGCGATGGAACGCGGCGGTGGCAATAACGTGATGGAAGTTCGCGGAGCCGCCGCGGCCACCACCGCGCCGCAAAGATCCAGATTTATGATCAATGATATCCTATCGAATGCCTCGTGTAAGGCGGTTGCCGCGGCGGGCCATCATGCGTCGGTAGCTATGCAGGGTCAGGAACCACCTGGCAGCCCCATGTGCAGTCCCCGGGATCTCAGTTTCAAAAATTGCCAACCCATGATCAATAGTAATTTCGATGAAGACAGCAACACCAGTCATCCCGATGGTTCCTCTGTCAAATCCAATGGTAAGATATCAAAATGCTTTGATTCATAAATTTATGATAATTGCTTTTCGGTTAGTAATTGAGAGAGGATCACAAAGTTGTTGAAAGTTGAGAACAATGAAATTTCATTTTCAAGGTTAATCATTTATAAATAGAACGTTGTATTGTTAAAATCGACGGTTGTCCGTCGCTTGCGCGAATGAGAGCACACGTACATACACGAAGATCCTGTACGTGTCTACCTTCAACGGAAGAACCAAAAGATCTCGTGGAGAGATAAAGGAAGGAAGAGACCGAGAAGGTACTATTGGGTTTTGTGAATCGAGAATCCGGGCATCGGAGCATTTAAGGATTCTAATGATTCTAAATTGATGTTCGGCTTTCCAACGCTTTAATTATGTGACCCTCATTTGTTTCATTCATCTTTCCCTGCTCCTTTCTCTCTCTCTCTCTCTCTCTCTCTCTCTCTCTCTTCTTTCTTATATATCTTTTCGTAATCCGCACTTCAAATCAAAATTATTCCACAAAAAAAGAGAACAGAAAACAAGTTGGGGATCAGACATCAATCGAATATGAATTCCGAGGTATGACAGAAAACGTTAGATTTCCGTAATAACTTCCTTATATTCTTTTTTTCTTTCTTCATCTGACTTTTGAAGAGAAGAAAGATGAGGGAAAAAAAGAAACATAATACGGTGTCTCTATAATCACGTAGCCGCGGCGGTATAATTGGTCGTGATGTATCTCTTCTTCGGTGAAAACATGTTAAATTCAGGAGACCGACTCATTCAAGATTTGACGCCTCGAGGGGATTTTTTTTCTTCTTTTTCTGCTTCCTATGTTTCTTGTACTAACGGAGGAATAAGAATGAATGGAGAGGAAATCTCGTACATCCGGAAATCAATTTGGGTGAGGAATGTGTTGTATAAAATGATGATATCAAGGTTATTCAATTTTTGTAATTGAATTTTATAGTCTTGAGTCATCAGTTTTGAGGCACAATACATTATATATATATATATATATATATCTACTGTTGAGAAAAAATCTTACAAATTGAAATTTTCGAATCAAAATCCTCCAAAAATGTCTATATAATAAATCTCATTCACGCAACAAGCGAAAGATGATTCAATGAACACTGATCTATCGATTGGAATTGAGTAAACTTTCTCTGGAGCGTGAAATTTATCTCCGTCAATTGGGCCTATAAGTTCTACATGGAAACGATAAATTTCTGCAGAATGGAAGATAACCTGCCATTTGTTCTGCTACAAACATGTTTATTCTGATGAACATTCATTGTCATGTTGACATGGCGCTTTTCTGGGATCAGTCGAAGCAAGTCGAAAAGATACAGGCGATAGCCATGGGAATCTTGATGAAAAATTCCCACCTATGCCAATCCAAAATTCACACAAAATTCCAACTTGGGGGGAGAATTGACTGACCTTCAATGAGCGCGAGTGGGGAAAACGTGAAGATAGCGTGATCACCGGCTATCGAAATCTTCTGCCCCAAATGTGAGCGTTTAAAAAACGTACTAGAACACATAAATGTTCTGGGAATTCAATTGAATTCACATTCTTGATCGTGCTGTTCAAATATTTTCACCTGGAAAATCAGGAAACTTAGTTTTAATGCTTCATGCATGAAAAAAAATGCGGCTACAAGATTTAGCAGTTCTTTTTAATGAATATAATTATTGTTGAGAAATCAGAAACTATTATTGACAAATATGACATTATCGAATGCCGAGCATGAGATTTTACCATTTCATTTCTAAAATTTTATCAATTTTGTTGAGAAAAATTCTACAAAGATGGGAGCCGTTTTATCATTTTGAAAAAACTAAGAAACATTATGAGACTCTTTTAAAAATCAATTTATTCTTGAGCTACTTTTTTCTCCGTGTGGAGTCGGTTTATTTGCAAGTGTAATAATTGTGACGAATGTTTTTCTCTTTGAAAAAAGACCTCGTCATCCGCGATCTTCACTGTAAAAAAAATTTCCCCTGAAAATTCAGTCACTAATGTCATTAATTTTTTATAATCACTTTATCCTGGGTTTTCGGAGAATTTATCTCGATTCATCGCCAGATCTTTCGATTTCCATTCCTTGTTTCTGAAATACTGACTTTCAGCTAAATTCTGAGATTTCCTATTGAATTCAAACCTATTATGAGAATATTTAGATTCTCTTTTGGTCCCATTTTTCATCGAATTTTCCGATCTTTCGATGCCACATCTCCTAAATAAAACTTTTCCAAAAATTTTGGAAATTATATATAATTTATGTATAATTAGATATAGTTTTTATATAAATTATATATAACTTTGCAAATCTTTCCACTCGAGTGATGTTTTGATGTTCCATGACTGTACAAAAAATTCCTTGATTCACTGTTATAATTGTATTTATTGGAGTTGAATATAAAAATTATCCCCTGATCGTGGGAGAGTGGTTCTCCTTTTTTCCTAGATCAAAAATAGGAGGCCTTGCCCCGCTTTGAGGAACTATTCTGTGTTGTAAGCGTTGAACCTTCTACAAATAAAGCAAAAGTTCACAAAATTATAATGAAAAGTTCTTTATTCACAAACGAGAGCTACGTTTTAGACACGAACTCCACAATTGTTTTTTACCGTTTGAGAAAAAGCCTTCCTTTGCAATTATGATTATGTTTCGAATAACATAGGCTCTAATATGCGCAATAATTGTAATCATATTCTCCTTTGAAATAGGGCTAGATCCACAATTATGATTAAAATCTACAAAAAAATCTAAAAATTTATTGAGAATTTCTTTGATAGATGCAAGCAAGAATTATCGCCAAGACAAATTCCGAAAAATAACTGAGGTTTGCTAAATATCTTGATTTTTATGTAATTCTGCTGAATAATGTGATAAATTTCTCAAATATTTAGTGATTTTTCTCAATTACGATTTCCAATAAATTTCAGTGAATTTCTCGAAATTTTTTTCTTCATAGTGTACAATTTTGTGGAAAGAGCTTTATTCTCAATCATGATTCATTGAATTCGTATCGCGTCCATTTAAACTCTCATAACGGTTTCCTGCCCCTCCTTCTCCTCCCTCTGCTTAAAGATGTCTTAATGAATTTTAGTTGCACCATTATGAATTCGAAATGATAATCATCTCCTGAACTATCTTTTGTTCCGCCTGTTTTTCTGAATAAAAATATACTTGTTCATTCCAATTAACTCTGGTAAGACTCTATTAACTCTTTTCCAAGCACTTGAGATTCGGGTACACAATTCAATTTTTAGCCTGTGTGAAGAAAACATATTATTTATCTATAAACAAAATGGATAATGCTGCAATTTTGTGAATAGCCTCCTTTATTCTTCAATATTCTTCGCTGGATTATGTTGTAAAAAATGGTGGCTAAAGTTCCTCCATGGATGGGGAACTTTTCACCATCATTTGGTGGACTTCTCCCTCATTTTTGAAAGATTCAATACCCAGAGGAAAAAAGCCCTCATTTTTAATAAAAAACAATCCCCCCATAACAAGAAAACAAGAAACCGCCCCCCCCCCCATTCTTTTAGACAACTTGTTTTTCAAACTGTGAAATCATTGTAACTCCAACGCAGAAGAAACGTCCCAGTTTTCGGAAGTAAGATTTTATGCCGCAGGTGGGATTTTCCACTCCCACTCTTCCGATTTAGTTTTGTTGCTGCATTAAAAAAGATGAATCGACAAATTTCTGGCGTAAGATTCTATTTAGGGCTGGGGCTATAATCTAATTCGATGTGATTTTTTCCCCAGATCTAGTCAAGGGCGACATTAACACATTCATTCAAAACCTTTGCCTACCTGGAAAAAAATCGACAGAAAACGATTAAAGGGCTTGAAAACCATGTATAAAAACAGATAGGAACAGATTGACTTGCTATGCAGCGTTGGCTCTGTCAATCAGTTTCCATTGTTTCTTTTTACCAGGGCTCACAAGCATTTTTCTTTCCATTTGGAATGCGAAAAGAAGGCAATGCCTGAATTGTAGCAGGAAACCTTCAAATCTCAATGAAAGTTGTGATTGATTCAATGAAGAGACTAAATAATGAACTTTTACATTGACTACACACGCAAAATTCTACCACGTAAATTCGAGAAAAGGATTAACAATTATTTTTCTTGTTCACTTTGTTATTTAAGTCGTATAAATTGCACTGTCAGGAGAATCAACAGGATTCGATTTTTTTAATCATTATACCGGAAAATCTGGTAAATATACCAATACTACAGAAAAAGATGATGAATTCACCAAATTTTGGGAAACTTTTACCCACTGTAATCAGGATAATTTTCAGTAAAATTACCAATTCAAACTTTTACACCCTTTGTTCCATAAAACTGAAAATATCTGGATCATAATAAACGGAGAGGAATTTTTAGCTAAATTTCAGCTATTATAGCTAACAGGATAGCTAATTTCTTAGCAACATTAGCTAAACTTTAGCCACAGGAGCTGAGAAAGAAAGGCCGTCTATCTGGCAGTTAATTAATTTTCTCGTGCATAGCCTGGAATTAGCATGAGATCGCACACGGCAAAAAGAAAATGGAGAAATTTACTGTATACACCGAAAAAAAAGTTTTGTTTCAATGTGAACAACCAAAAACTTTAGTTATGCTAAACAAATTTTTGTTGTTGCGACAAAACATTTGGTATTAGACACAAAATATTCTTGTTAACACATTTAGGAACAAAATGATTTTGTTGCAAGCATAAGAATTTGGTTGAAGGAATAAAAGTTTTTTGTTGTTCACATATCAATGAAAATGTTTTGTTGTTTTAACCAAACAGTTTTCTCGGTGTAGAATGACAACGTGTCGCTTCGAGTCTTCAAATGGGAATTTTTACAAAATGTATTGTCGAATTCTTCACATTATAAGTAAAAAAGTAGATTTTTCTCTTATGATGTGAATTATTTGACAAGATGTTTTGTGAAAATTTCCTCTTAAAGGCTTGAAGCGACGCGTTGTCAACCTATACGGCAAATTTTTCCGTGCACTCCATTTATATTTTCTCAGATTTTTTTAGAGTTCCCCAGAATTTTGCAGTGAAATTTTAAAGAAGTCTTTGGTCACCGGGAAAAGCATTGATCATTTGTTTTTCTTAGTGTATTAAATGGATGAAGGGGAGGTTCTCATCAAGCGAATTTAGAAATAAGGCGATTTTTCCGAATATTTTTTCTTAAGAAGGAAGTAAATTAAGAACTCGAGTTATTCGAAACTCATTAAATGGGTCTCAAGGTACATGACAAAAATGTTCTCAAGTTAAAGGATTTTTAACCCGAAATTTCAAAGGCGTTTTTCTCGAAACCATGTTTTTCAAGTTTGCACGGAGAGAGAAGTATTGCTGGCATAACAAGCAGGTCTGTTACTATAGCGTCTACAAAAAAAATTAGCCTTAAGAGCAAGAAAAATGATTGACACAACTACATTTTTTTGCTGACATAAACACATTTGTTAATAGAACTAACGTCTTAGCCGCTGCAGTGAATATTTTTGCAAGGAACAAATTTCTTTGTAGGCGCTATAGTACTCTCCAAATTCCTTGGGATGAAAATCCACTCTTAAAGAGTGAAAATACTGCCAGTCCGAGAAGAGTGAGAATTCCACTCTATAAGAGTGAATATTCACTCCTTAAGAGTGGATTTTCATTCTATCGGAGTGAAAATGTCACTCCCATAACATGGTGGAATTTCACTCTTCAAATCGAGTCAAAATTCCACTCCAATAGAGTGATAATTTACTCTTAAGGAGTGAAAATTCACTCGCATGGAGTGGACTTCTCAATCTTCTTAGACTGGGAGTATTTTCATCCTTCAAGAGTGGATTTTTCACTCCAAGGAATTTAGAGAGTAGCAAACCATTTTTCCTCCGTGTGGCTCCACGATATCTCAAAAATGACTCAACGGATCGCTCTTTTTTATTTGATTTTGAAGCTGATTGAATTTATTGGAGGATGAACCTAAATAGAGATGACATTTGCTGTTTTTTTTCTTTTCATAGCACGTTTGAAAAAACGCTACCAACAGTTCGCATGTCTGTCATTGTTTCAATTTTGAACTTTTCATTGGTTCTATTGGTACAACCTCCAACAAACATAATATATTTCATAACAATTTTTGGATTTTTTATTTCTGATAATTCTTGTAAGTGCTATGGTGGCGCCCGAAAAATTCCTATACGGCATTAATTTTGACTGAACAAAATTTTTTTATGTACTTAAAGACTCAATCAACAAGTGTGAAAACCCCCCGAGTTCTTTATTTAATTCCTTCCATGGAAAAAAAATTCGAGGAAATCACGGTATTTTGGGATGAGAACCTCCCCTTAAATATTCCAAAAAATATATACAACATATGAATATACATAAATTTTCTTTGAATCGAATATATAAAGAATACACAACTGTTACGCATATTTTCGTAAATTTTGGTATGAACATCGATACGGTACAAATGCTGATACTATTACAATAAATTACACAGTTAATATACATGGAGTTAACTCGAGTAAAAGCCACTTGGCATTGCCACAGCTTGTGGTTGCCAGTACCAAAATGACTTGATGCGTTCAATACCTCAAACTACATCGACAATATACAATTTGGTGATTGCAACCAAATGACTTCTTGCACAAGGAATACAAAAAAACCATCCCGTCGCGTGGATTTTGTATACGAAACGAATAATATGAGGAGCTGATCGCCGAGAGTACGTCGACAAAAATTGAAATGATAACAATTTGTGATTAGGGAGTTGAAATTATTCCACAACTGAAACCTATTTCTGCGTTTACAGCGGCAATTCTACGGCATGAAATACGTTATGAATAAAGATAGACTTACGAGTAAGAATATGAATACGCAAGTGTACAGCTAATTGATAGCCGTTATGAGTGCAACCAACAACTTCTTTATCGATATTTACATACAAAATGAATCTTTATTATAACTTGCTCGAAACACGCAACTCTCAATAAAAAAGACATCAAACAGAAATCTATAATAAGATCTCTTCGAAGCTTCCTCAGAAATTGGTTCATCGGTACTGGAGTTCATTTTAAATACAAATACATACATTAATACGTAAGTATCGGAAGTACGACTCGATGTAGGAAAAAAACTGAATGAGCATAGATGATAAATCAATTCATACAAGAGTAATCATTTCGATCTTGGATCAAGAAAAAAGCAGCACGAACAAAAAAAAAAAAACACCGACGTAGAGAAGGTAATTGTCAGAAACGAGGAGAGAGGGATTGAAACTTCGTCGTGTACCGATGATGATGATGATGATGATGATGATTAACAAAAATGTTCGTCAAAAGTGATGCGAATTGAGAGCCTAATGGAAGGGCCGTAATCAGAGATAATTACTGGTACACAATATGATATAACGTCTATAATCTCTGTTCTGATTTTCTTGTAAAATTGTAAATCTGGCAACATTAACGTGTTTGACATTCGTGAATACAATGGATTCTACTCTTCTTGGAATCTTTTTCATTCACCTTAGGGGCATATGAATGAAGAGGTAGGTAGAGAAGATGAATAAAACAAAAAAGGCAGAGAAAAGGAAGTGATGTAATAATAATATAGCGAAATTTTGTCGAATGACTAAAGAATGATCGTCGTCACTTCTTAGAAAAAAAGAAAGATTCTATTTCTCCTTCTTCTATCGCTAATACCACTAATACCACTTCTACCTTCCTCCCACCACCACCACCACCACCACCACCACCACCACCACCACTGCTATCGCCATTTCCTTCTTTGGTTAGTCACGCGAAAGTCGTGTTAGCGACTCACGTCGCTACGAATGTGACTAAAGCGGCCAAAGTGGCCAACGAAAATTCTTTACTCTCGACATAAACGTGTCTCAATTAAATATCAAATTCCAAGTAACCGAAATCTTGGATCATATGATTCTAGAGGAACGCGAGAATTCGATTTCTATGAATATTGAATTTCTATTAGAAGGTAAAGTGAGGTCAGCCCTGTCAACTCTGACCGTCGGACACCGACGATGACGATGACAACGGCTTTGTAAAGTGTATAGAGCAGGGAGTGGGAGGAGAGTTTGTAAAGAGGCTTTGCCAACGTGAATCTTGTTAAGGCGGGCGTTGAAAAGCAACCGTGCGAATCCTGACAACGGCAATGCCCGTCATTATACCGTCAACAACAGAAGGGCAAAGCTTGAAAACTAGCGGTGATTCGTGATGAACGAACGTTTGAATAGTTAAAGGCTACGGTTAATAGGAAACATCCGTTCCGAGATTGATCATTATTTTATTTATTCATCGTGTAACAGCATTATATATATATATATACACCCATATACGATGTTTCTAGAAAAACATAAGAGCATATACGATTTGTTTCTTCAATCGTGTAGAGTCCCGATTGTCTTGTCACGAGATGCTTCTTGACAACTAGAAAAGTCTATACAGGGGTACCAAGGTGTTCCTTTTTGACTTTCGTTTCGTACGAGGGAATGAAAGTATGAATACTAAAATCCCTGCCTAACTCTAAACGGTTGCCAATCATTTCCGGTTCTCGGATTAGTCGCGCGAAAAGTCACTTCGTATACAGAGGTACAGAGCTAAGGTATCTAGCGTGAAACAGCTCTCTCTTCTTTCCTTGACATCCTGTGAAACGGTTGGCCCGAAAATGTATGTAGAATTATCCTGTTGACGAGGATAACAATGACGGATTCGATGCTGGCTTCGTAAGCGGATTACAAACGACTCTATACACGCGTCTCTCGCTCTTTCACATCCATTCCTCCTTTCTAATTCGATGAGAATGACATAGTAACGATAACGATATAACTGATTTTTATTCGATCATCAAAGCTGTATAAAAAGTAACTGCACTTCTGTCAAGACAATTATCTACCCTGCTGTGCTATAGAAATGAGATACTAGTTGTGAATTACATAACCATTTTGTCGTATTAAATGAATCTGAAATTGATCCGACGAAATGTAATAAAGTATAATTTACTGTACCATTTATGTAACATATGACGTGTTCTTTTTTTTCCAAGTTTAAACGTTTTTATGCGTTTGGGTTATAATTTGGTTCACCGATTGCAGTTTAACCAAGGTCTTTCAAGTTCTTTGCTTTCTTCAATGACTTTCTTGGGGACTCTATTAGGGAGTTGAATTTGTCGAGTGATTCAAATTTTTTAGCTGTAGCAGCAAAAAATTTGCTACTTTAGCCAATCATGTTGCTCTCTCAGCAATCCAGTTGGTTGTAGCAGCGAATGTTTAGCTGGTTCGCTATTTCTTTCCTTCGTGCGAACATTCGAATTCAGAGATTTCAAAAGGTGTGTGCCAACAACAAAAACGTTACACATAATTTCGACGAAGAAGAAAAAAAAAAACCTAAGAGGAAACATTCGCAATTACTACACCGATCTAATGAGTCGAGGAATTTTCTTATATAATACGAGTTATAATGAAGAATTAGCGCAATTACTTCACCTCTCTCATCGCTCAACGGATTTCATGTATAACTTAATTAGAGAAAAATCATGAACAATAATCGTTATGAAATATCGGGAAAATTAACTCATTTACTCACAATGAGGAATTTTTATTTTTTCAATCATTGGAAAAACAATCGACGTTATTTTTCTTTCACAATCGTATATCATTGGTTACATGTGTATTCATAAATACGACCAGAATGAACTCTCGTATTATGATTTCAATCAACATTTCCATTCACTGAGTGCACGGAATGCACCTGTGAAATACGAGAAACATTTGCTCACGTTATAAACTTACCCCGGGAAACCTAAGGCACGCATAATTCGATCTGACGATATAGTAACTCTTATGATTGCATTTTTTGTTCCCTATAAAGTTTCCTACGATGTACGTCGACAGCGCGAGTGATACACGATACTCCCTTGTCTCTATTACGCCTTAGTAAAAGATCCTTTGAAATCAATCGATTCATAACGAGGATTTGAAATTCATTTGTTTTTTTTTTTGGTTTTCGATGGGAGGAGAATGATACACAAACACCTAGCAGAAGGAAAAATATGTATTCAAGCACCAGTAAAAAGGGACACCGGGAATTGAGCAATGGAATTTCTCTAACGCGATTCCAGTCACACCCTCGCGCTTGGCCTTGTGTACTTCGTATAATATGCATGTACATTATTCTTGTGTGAACCCAAATGCACTCACCCTCATCGGTGTATATACGTATATAACGTACGTCGAGAGCGGTAGCCCCCGACGGTGGTAGAATCTGACCCCTCTCTTTCTCTCTGTGTGTATTATGTTACCGTGTCGCCACCTTTGGGGGAGAAAACACCGGGGATAATGTTGTAGGGTCCATACAGTATTTTATTGCCTCTACCCACTCTATTTGCCATAACCGAGCGAGGGTCGAGGCGGCAAAACGCCACCAACAACCTCCTAAACAAACTGAAATTATAGAGATTTTATTTTCGTTAAATTCGTATCAAAAGATCGCATTTTTTTCTCTCTTTGCTTGCTTATCTTTCATTCGAATTCATCTCCCCAGAAGCAGGGGGAACTACCGTGGTAGCTCGTTTGCGTAGGAGCATTAAAACAAGAACGTAAATCTGTGGCACGGGGGAATAACACTTTATACTACTTTTGCCACTTACCCCGCTTATACAACGCACACGTAAGAGCGAAATAAGGCAATAAGCGGTATAAAATCGTGCCGCCGACCGTGTACAAGCTTAATTCTCTCTCTCTCTCTCTCGCTTGATTTTTCCATAAACTCTTCAAATCCTTCGCGCATATAGATCGGTCGTAAACCGCAAAAGCCGTGCTATGCGCTTTGTCAAAGTTTTATTATTAGCTTTGTCAAGGTTTTTTACGATCTTCGCTTCATACGTGCATGCGCGCGCGCTGATATTCACGAATAAAATTGGAATAAATTCTTTTGAAACAATTAGAAGGTTACATTTTTATAAATTCGTGTATGGTGTATATATCGTAAATTGGATAGCCAGCGGGGAATGAAGAACAACAATGGAATAAGAGAAGAGGTTCGTGTAACGACGACACGACAATACTGTCACTAATTGCACTGGTGCATAATTGTTCGATAAACATCCTGTTAATCACACTTTTATACGGAATACATTGTATAAACTCGTATATACGAATGTATACATATACATATATCACGATTCTTGCATCGTCAGCACGCGAGGCTTGCATTCGTCGGTTCGTCCCATCCCTTTCTTTTCCACAGCAATTGTAACGGTGGAAGTATTTTCACCGGTGCGTATCCATTTTTCTGCATTGTGTTGCGCTCTTTGTCGTGTATTCTTGAAATAATGATACCTCATTGATATAATTGAAATAATATCTTCCTCTCACAGGTGTCACGAATGCCTTTTTCTCTTCTCCTGCCCTTTTGTTTCTAACGACGAACGATGAAACTAAACAAAAAAGAAGTATTTATTTGGAGATAATAATTCAGAATAAATAATCTTTTATGTACTTCACGTTTGATCGGAAAAAGTAAATCTCTCCTCCTTTTTTCCTTGGATTTACCTCAGGGAATTGATCTTGTCAAAGCAACTAAAGGCCCGTTGTCGCGGCCTTATCGATTGGAACGTTTCTCGAGAGTTAACCATAGTGTAGTAGCAGTAGTAGTAGTAATAGTAGTAGTAGGGCTGATAGTGGTAGTGGTAGTAGCCAGGAGGGTTGGTCGGAAATGAGAGGAATCGATGTGTAGTAGTAATGGTAGTAGAAGCTCCTCCGGTGAATTGAGTTAACCCAGGCAAAAGCGTGGCTCTTAGCCTCCGTTTGATCGGCTAGATTCGCTCGAGCGATTCTACAACTGCATGTTCTCCGCCATCTTGACCAACATGGCCATTTCGTGTCTCAGAATTCTCTCAGGGAATCATTTAGAAATTCTTATCTTTAACCTAGCTCACGATCTTAAAGTCCTTGGAACTGAAAAGAGATCGAAGAGGAAACTGAATTTACCGTGCGATACGCTCGGAGGTAAGAGTTTTCTTTTCTTCGAGACACTTCTAAGACGTTGGGGCTTGCAAGAAACTTTTCTACCCCCATTTCTCTTCCTCTCGGTTCTACCTTTCTCCTCCTCCTTCTCACCACCCCAAAAGGGAGTAGTAAAGATTCAAACGTCAAAATTCTTCGTATGTAATCTTTAAACATACTTTATACAGCAGTTCTGTTCTTTACCTCTATTGATTCTTTTATATTCTTATGTGGGGAAAATATACTGAAATTATAGTGCGAATGGAGGATAACTGTAGTTACGAATTCATCTTTAAAAACAAGTATCCCTACACGCAAAAAAATTACTTGCCATATTCACCACAATTTGGAATAAAATTTGAGAAAGGAATCATTGAGACCTACTCCAATTGAGTTAGAATTACCAATTAAACGGTAATCCAAATTGTACCTGTCCCAGAATTCACCGCAAATTTTTTTCTGTGCAGCATAAATCACTCCAGTGATTCTCTATGCTATGGTTTCGAGGTTTCACTAGGCCTAGGAATTCACACACAGCATGCAGTTCTTGAGGATATCTGAAAGAATACTCAATTAAGAGATCTTCAAGAACGTTTTTAAAGAGTTCTTAGAAAGAAGAGCTGTTAGAAAGACATAATGTAAAAGATTCCTAAAAGATGTCTTGATTCAAGATATCTCCAAAACGACCATCCCAATCAGAAAAATCCGTAATATGCCCATGCTGACAACAGGTGCAGTACAGTGCCAGTATTGGGTCTCCAACATTTGGTCAACACGTACGGGATCAGTACTGGATACATAAAAATACAGTACTATGCCTGTACTGATAAACCAGTACTGAGAACTTAATACCAGCCAGGTACTAACCCAGTACTGGCCCTGCACTGATTGCGAATAATGGTTTCAGTACTCAATCCCCAGTACTGAAAAGCGTTATCATTCCAGACAAATGCCAGTACCCTGCCAGTCTTGGCTAGTACTGGTGCAGTACTGCGCCTGTTGTAAATTTCTGGTTGGAATGTAAGATATCTTTTTGGAAGACTTTAACAAGATACGTTTAAGAAGATAGATTGACAGCAGGTTTAGGTTTTGAATACCTAATCATACGAATTGACATGAATAACACTTGGAATTTGTCTTTTATTAGCTTGAAAAATCTATGTAGATGCCAAAAGATTATAAATTCTGCAAAAAGTACGATTTTGTAACCTTTTAATACTCCCGCTGGAATTAACGAATCTCCAAGACACAAATATTTGACAAATTACTGAACTTTTTAGCCTGAATTTTATGTACAGCCTTCAAGTAAATTAAAAAAATTCTCATTCATACTTATTAATAAGTTATTCTTCAATAACGACGAGATAACCCGCGACCTCAAGGATCGAGATGAAGTAAACTTCATAGGAGTGCGAGAGCGATAAAGATAAATAGAAGGAAGAAGGAGAGACAAGATGTTAGAACGTTTTTTGTGAATAAATTCAAGCCCCTTCCAAGACATTTTTATGAATTTTTCAAGACATCTTTGAGAAATTTTGAAGAACTCTTTTTAGATCTCTTAATCTCTTCTCAAAGATATCTTTGAGAATCTCCGAGAGATCTTATAGGAATTCATTCATGTTGCATAAGACATCATTTCGAATACGAAAAGATATCTTTTAGAAAATTCTTCAAGACTTCTTGTACTTTTGGAAGATATCTTCTAGAATTCTAAAAGATATCTTTGTGTCTGTTTGGGAAGTCTCTTACAAAGACCTGGTAAGGCTTTGCAACGCCTAGAGAATGACTAGAGTGATTTTTATTAGACTAGATCCGTGAGATTTAACCTTTCCTTCTGAAACATAATTCGCTGCCCTGTTGACAAATGTGAGATACAATCGGACAGAAAAGGAACAAAGACCACATCAAAACGAATGGAGACGGGTTCAATTTGTCTTCGATTTCGTCCGAAATTTAATTATGGGACACCTAAATGTTAGTTATCTTCCTCTCAGCGTGGAAAAAGTACCCTCGAAAACATAGGGAACAATAATTTCAGAATCTTGTTTGTTTGAATTCATTACATGAAGCATGATGTGATCATTAATAGGTTGAAAAATCCAATGAGGATGAATTGAGCAGGAGCGCAACAATCTAACGCTATGAATGGGTACCACCCAATGCATCTATCAGCGACTGAAGAAGAAAAAATGAACTTGAACGCATTTTGCCGCTATAGTTTGGCAATTTTCCCTATTTTGTGGAAAAATTTTCAAAATTGTATATAATTTATGTATAGTTTTATATAAATTCAATATAACTTTGAAAACTTTTCCACTCAGGCATTAGGATTGAGAGAGGGTGTCCTGGCACCCTTGAACTAGATTTTCGTCTAGGGGTTCATCTAAAGATATCAGTACTTCAAACTAGATATCAAACTCTTTCAACAGGGATTATATGTGCTCTAAAGAATTTATGTGAAAATTGTGATGGAAACTTTAATTTTGAATTACACTAAATCTAATTAACGGAGAAACAATCCAATTAGCCGTGCAGTGCTTTTTTATTCTCAAGGCAAAAATTACAACGTAGAGATGAAGTGGAAGACTCCATCGTTGAATCCACAAAAAATTGGATGGGGTGATTCAATGATCAGGATGATGTTAATCGATGGCGCTGCTCAAAGCACTATTCTACACACATCCTAATCATTGAATCACCCCATGCAATTTTTTGTGGGTCTCTACGTTGTCATTTTTGCTCTGGAAATGCCCAGTATCTGGGCGAAACGTTGGCTTTTACAACACTGGAAAAAAAGTTTTGGTAATGGTAACAAAAGTGTTTTGTTGCTTGATTTCTCATGACCATACTATATAATTTGGTCAAGGGAACCAAAAGGATAAATCATTTTGTACCTCGAACTATACTGATTTCGATTGTTTGGTTAAGATCAAGTACATTTCTTGGTTACCCACATCCTTTCAAAAAAACATATTATTTGGTTGTTTTCACAAAACTTACGCGGTTTTGTTCCACAAACAAAATAATTTTGTCACTTCATGATGACTTCATCTCTTCAATCTTTGTAGTGAAAATATTCTTTTGCATTTCTGAAACGTAAATTCACATGAAAAGTTTTGTGTCGTCTCACATAAAAATTCATGTCTTGCGATGTCTTTTCGATAAGTTTAAGATATCTTGCGGAACACATTTAGATGTCTTTTAGGTGTCTAAAACTCTTCTTTGGTCTAAGAGAGATCGCAAGACATGAATTGTTATGTGGGGTTGATAAAATACTACATTCCTGCATGGAAGAATACTTTGATTTATTACAATCATATAAACTCGTGCATTGAGATGCATTGTTAATTGAATCTTACCACGAGATGTCGCAAAAGCCCAGAGCTACTCTTCAATGAAAGTCATGTGTACGTGTACCATAGATATTCGTGATGAAAATCATCCTCACTTCAATCCTAACACAGCTCAGTATTTGAAGTTTGAGTTTGAAACATGAACATAACTTGATATATGCAAAGAAGGTCCCCCTATCCAAGGGATCGGCAGTGACTTGAGTGATAGAGCCTCCACCTCCAGTTCCGAAGACCTGTGTTCAAGTCTGCTGGTGGTGATTTTTTCTTTCAATCTGACCCATGATTTTCTCATCAGGACAAAATATGTTCAGTCTGCAGACGATATGATTTGGTTTCCCAAGTAAAATGTATTTACCTAGAAACCAAAGGTGTGCAACAAAGAAATAATATGGTTTTCAACAAAACGTTTGGTTGATCACATTTCAACAAAATTCTTATGTTGAAACAACAAAAGTTTTGTTGTTGTAACAAAACATTTTTGTCGGTGAATAAAACAGTACTGCTCGGCTAATTGGATTGTTTCTCCGTTAATTGATGGCGCCGGTCCGAGCACTATTCTATACACTAAATTTGTCATATTCCAACAAACACGGAAGGTCTTGAAGACGTCACAAAAGAGATATTTTCAAGATATATTGAAATGATATCTTTCAGACATCTTCAAGAAATGTCAGAAACATTTCTTCAAGGTATTCCTGAAAGACATCTTGAAAGAGTTTTTGAATGATATTTGTTACAAATCTTAAAAATTGTCCAAGTAAGAAGGGCAAAAGTCACGCTATGTTCCTTTTATGCTTCGTGGGATGTCTTGATGATTTCAAAAAATCTAAAAGGTATCTTGAGAGAATCAAAAACATTCCAGTGAACATTTATGAGAGAAAGAGCTCTGTCGATCTTATCATATTGATATCTGAATGTTATCATTTTTCTGTGATCTCAGAAAAAAATCCTCTTAAAGAGTTCGTTTGGATAACATTTAGGCGATCTCTTATTTTCCTCAGAAATCGACGCATCTGGTAACATTCTGATATCTTTATGTTAACCCTCTGAAAGGTCTATCTAATCTCTCACACATATTTGGGGGGTCTTTAAGAGCTCTGGATGATAACTGGAAAACTATTGTTCACTGGGATATCTTGAGATTTCTAAAAGATGTCTTCCATATATATAAGACAAATTTTTCACAAGACATTTTTGAGATATCTAAAACGTGTTGAAATTTGTTGCATATTTACATATTTTATGTGGAATAGATATCTTCACGAAAGTCTTTCAAGGCATCTTCCATGATTTTGAGACATCTTTTAGATACTAATAGATATCTTTTTCTTTGTTGGGATGGGATTCTGACCTTCAAACATCCAACTCTCAATTCTCTATCAATTCTGTCATAGGAAATTCGGATAAAGTCTCTAGAATGTATAAAAATTCCTCACTGCCGCCAATGCTGACAATACAATATAGAATTGGTGCAACACTGGTTCCCAAACCTTAACAATCTATGAAGAGTCAAATTTAACTGATATACGACGACATACGGTATCAATGTTGGCATTCGATCGTTAATTCCTGGACTACGTTTGCCGCCCTGATTAAAAATTCACTTTCCAAAATTCCCATTTATCTCTCAAAGCACCTTCATCAGAAATCTCTTGGCCTCTCTTCTCGTTTTCTCCTCCGAGGAGAAAAAGTACCGGAACGGAGTGAAAAGAGAGCAAGAGAGAATGAAAAAAAAGATACAGGGAGGATAACGAGATTTCGTGAGAATGGAGTAAGACGTGACTGGGGGTGGGATGAAAATAGTCATGCGCGATTCAGCGTGTACACGTACGTATTCGAAGAGGGCAGCAAAGTTACCAACTTGTATCGGGTGTAATCGGTTTCCTCGGGGAATCCGACTCCCTTCCTCCTTTTACCCCTGCTTTCAACAGACAAGTTGGAATACAGCGGGGATAATTTGTGGCGTTTCGTCGCGACTGCGTGGTCCAATCGCGGAATCGACCAATCGCGGGCTCTCTGCGCGCAGCAACTGAGAACAAAAGGATCTCTCTTCGATGTATGGTGATAGGGAGAAAAAGAAAAGAGGTAGCATAGCCGATCGCCATGCGGAGAACAAGCGCAAAAACGATGAGATATCATACCTATATATCGGGGGCATTGATTTCTGGATGAAAACAAAAGCTCCTCTTCTCTCTCGTATCATCCTTTTCTTGTCTCCCGACGAGACAAGGAGAAAATCTCTCTCTTCAGATTTGATTTGATATAATGATAATTTATCATTTTTCTTTCATGTATTCAATGTATATTCCTCGAACGGGAACGTGATGATGTATCGTTATGGTTTCAGGTAAAGAGGACGATCCCAAAGAACCTGGCGCAACTCCAATCGGTACGACTCAAAGTAAGAAACAACGAAAAGCTCGCACAGCTTTTACGGATAATCAGTTGCAAACTCTAGAAAAGAGTTTCGAACGACAAAAGTATTTAAGTGTACAAGATAGAATGGAATTGGCAGCAAAACTACACTTGACGGACACTCAAGTGAAAACCTGGTATCAGAACAGAAGGTATATATTTATTTCCTAGTTTATATATTATTATAATAATAAATTAAACAATAATACTACCCCCCACCCTCCTCTGTATCTCTCTTTCGCATGTGGGGAATGTTAAATGCAATTATAAGGGAGAGAGGGTAGAAGCAAAAACAACTCGCCTAGCGTCTTTCTGTTTATCCACATCATTTAACGCTCGAACAAGCGAATCGAAAGATCTGTTTAAAATAATCGAGAAGATTATTTTTTCTCCCAATCGGTTTCGCTCTTTATACTCGTACATAATCCGTAATAAAGGTAAAAAATCAACTCTCTAAAATCCGTGACTCTGTTGTACTTGTCCGGAGGTTTTGTTTAGTCACGAAAGACAAAACATCTTGGATGTGTTGTAGGTTTCGGTTTTGGAAACGAGGGAGAAAAAAATAAATTGTGGATAATGAAGGAGGAGGCGGAAGAGATACATAACTGGTTCGACGAATCTTTAAGCTTTTAGTTGAAAATAGGTGTACGATTTCGTATGACCTGAGAGAGAAAAAACGAAAGAAACGGAGAACCGTATGTACGGCTGGCAAGAAGGTCGTCATCATCATCATCGTCGTAGATTCGTAGTCATCATCCTCATCTTTGATCCTTTTTGGATCCGACACATGGTTGTCGGTCGATTCTTTGTGCCAACGCGTGTCGAATCCGTAAATGGAAATTGCGGTAGACAACAATGGCCGTTGTTTGCGCGGTTAAACGCCTCGAGATACATCTTATATTCCTTGAAAGATGAATTTTTGTTTGGATTGGAAAACAAACATTTTTATATGCTATGTGTATGTATCTATATTTTTTAATAAAAGGAGATGATACGTATATAGGTATAACTGGTTTCGATATACATTCTTTCATCGAGCGTGACTGGCGATTTGTTTTTCATCTCTACGATACTTTTCCCCGTTAATCCTCTTAATTCAGTCTCTTAGCTCGAATAAAAGTCGGTAAGCGGCACCTTTCCTCGAAAGAAAGCGAATTAATGAGTATCTTCGTGAATTGTGACGGATCTTGCTGTACCTCGTGCTTACAATCTTTCTCTCTTTCCATACACTGTGTCATTAGACTGTCAATTATCGGCGAACGAATGGAATAATGACAGACGTCGCGCGGTTCGATTGTTTTTTTTCCTCCTTCTTCTCGGTCTTCTTTTTCCATACGAGCGACGAAAGGTCGACGGGGGGAAGAAAAATTTCATTTCACGATGTGATACAACATTTCCCTTGAGCAGTTATTTTCAAATTTGGAAGATGATTAATATTGAAGGGGATAATTGATGATGTATCTTAGTGTAATGACCTGATATTTGAGCGTCGCGATGGAAGAGGATAATAGGAAAATGGTGAAGGAAAGGATGGGAGCGAGCGGCTTCTGTTGAGTGTCCGTTTAAAGTTCACCTCGTTCACATGTAATACGCCGTTGAAGTGACTGAGCGCTTTTTCGCGCTTTGACGGTAGGCGCCAGCCACACCTCGGGCGCCACTACGACGGATAAGGGAGAAACGTATTTGTATGTTCTTTCTTTCTCCTCTTTTTTTTTCTTCTCATGATGCCATGATGCGCCAAAGGATTATTTCAATTCAACGATATTTTATTATTAAATCATTTGTTTTTTTCTCAATATTTCGACACATTATCCCCATCAGAAAAATCCGAATTATGCCAATGTTGACAACAGGTGCAGTACAGTGCCAGTATAGGGTCTTTTCAACACTTGGCCAACACGTACGGGATCAGAACTAGATACATAGAAATACAGTACTATGCCTGTACTGATAAACCAGTACTGGGAGCTTATTGCTGGCCAGGTACTGATCCAGTACAGACACTGCACTGATTGCAAATAATAGTATTAGTACTCAATCCCCAGTACAGAAAAGCGTTATCATCCCAGACAAATGCCCGTACCCTGCCAGTCTTGGCCAGTACTGGTGCTGTGAATTTCTGGTTGGGATAGTCCCTGCTCGGCTTGAAAGAGAAACAGAGTTCCACTTGGAAACTTAATTCAATTATTACTTATACATTCTTTTAAATATTCTGGCGACTGGAGTCGTCATGGATATTGGAGATATTTTGAAGATACCACTTCCCAAAGTCCTGTGTGGATATTTATAGCGCAAAAGAATTACCTTATTAACTGATTCGTGTTCTGATAAAGAAAGTCGAAATTAGATTCCAAACTTCGTATAACTGCACTGCAAAGTAAATAAATAAGACCAATCATGCCACAGGCAAAACTCACTCAACGATACCAAAATTTGCACGATCGTTTCCTCGAAATGTTCTCTTTTCAGAATCAATGTACGAATTGCTCGAAATCGTTCGAAAATCATGAAACTTTTCAACCTCAATAATCATCGCATGGTAAATAACACACACATATATTTTTTCTCTCGACTCGTTACAATTCTTTCCACGATTGTTCGTATCGAGGATAATTTAGTTCGAAAATTATTCCCCCAAAAACAAGTCACATAATTCAACGCGAATGTCATTAAGAAGTTACTACTTTAATCGTCTATCCACAATATTTTTGTGCATGTGTAGGAGAAAAAGGGATTGTTTTGCCCTCGGGGGAGGCGACTTTCGTGGGATAATTTGAGATTATTATATACGAGGTAGCTATAGTATTTCCAGTTCCTTTTTTACCGGTAAAATATAGCTATGCTGTTTCTTTCTGATTTGTTTTTTTTTTCAAGTAGCTATCGAGCCACCGAATAATTTTATCAAATTCTTCCTTCAGGGATGAACGATTTGAAAACGAAACGATAATAATACAACTTTTTCAAAGAGTTGATATATGTTGCGGATAGTTCATTTAATAGATATTAACTGCAAGTTCTTTTACGGTGATCAAAGCGATTATCGCGGAATACGTTGTAATATTTTTTTCCTCTTTCTCTCTCTTTCTCTTTCTGTTTCTGTCTCTCTGGTTTGCCAAGTCGACTAAGCGAGGAGCCGTTAAAGTCGATATGGAGGATATAATATACGTTTCACGTGCACGATGGTTAGAATCCAGGAAAGTTTTTTTTTAACGATAAATGATATAATCCCTCGATATTTCTTGATTTCTCGCGGTGCTCGTCAACTTCGTCATCCTTCTCTGGTCGTATCGTCCTTTGGTCGTTTAGTTATTTAGAAGTCATTAAGACTCGTTACGTTATTCAAGACAGAAATTGTCCCTACTTATCGACTAATTACGCGCTGAGCCATAACCACGGTACGTTAAAGCGGGTATCGTGTGTTTTACCTAAGTATATATCCAATACATAGACGTGTGATTCATCAGATAAGTTTACATGCTTTCGTAAGTGGTGGCATAACGATTCTGGTTTAGAACGCGATGAACAAAAAAATACGTTCATATTGCGATATGAATTTCAGTATTCAGAATCGATTATTATTCTCATACGTGTTTTCAAAAATTCTTCTTTGCGTTATTTCAATTAATCAAGATAATCCGTATTTGCCAGTCATGCCTGCTGTATCACAGAACTTGTTGCTTATCAATTAAATTACGTGTGTATAAATACGAGACAATGTTGATAAACGTAATGACGGATAAGAGTCGTATCATTTGTACTAGCGTGTATCTTTGCTGAAATTCTCTACAGACTTGGCACACCGTCATTACATCTTTTCGCGGTAACAATAAGAGCTTTAATGATTTTCAACAAAGAGAGCATTAAAAATGTTTCCACAAAATTACCGAGTATTAAGAGATTTATATGTTTGTCGAGAAGGATCTTTCAGGTCACTCCCAGAGGTTACGGCGTGCAATTTACGCGAATGAAAGCGGGTATGAGAAATCCTAATGCCTGACATATACGCGTGACTTGGGAAATCATTCACACGGTTTTACGCTCGTTATAACACATAGATTCTAACCCGTACAGTTATTTCATTGTGAAAACATTTCTTTCGTCGATGTTCAAATAAATCTATATGTACACATTGATGAATTGAATAATCAAGAAATCAAGTTTAATGCACAAAAGTAACAATTTTAGACAATTCGAGTATACACGCGTTTCGTGCCCCAATATACAGAGTTACACCTCTTCTCTCGCGGTCGTGAGAATCTGGTCTTCTTCGGGCTTCTCTTCGTCAACCGGAAGAAACCGTGTGCGAGCTTCCCACGCGCTCAGCACCACATAGAGTAGTAACCGCTTCATAACGGATTCCATTACCCATGATATCGTTTGTCGTCAAATGAGAGCTCGTTTCGATTTCCACTTACCTCCTACCTTCTACCTTCCTATACCTTCTCGTCTCCCTTCCCTTCGATGATAAATTTCTCTAATTCAATCGAACCCTATATCATTCTCTCAGGATAGACTTTTTCAATCACAAGACATGAATATTTCAAATCCTTCATTCGATCCTACGAATGATGAATTGCGTTTCACGGTAAAACTCTTGTATACAATCCTTATGATGAACAAAAACTACCCTTTGATGATACGAATCCAGCGAGAGAGGGGTTGCAACAAAGCGGCTGTAACGGATACGCAACTCGAATGGAAAATTCGACAATTAATATATTTTCATTCCTTTCTCATTATCCCTGGAATGTTTATTGCAGCCCATTATCATACATTTGCCGATAAAACAAAAATTATTTTCATGTAGAATTTCATTGTTTCTTTATTTGTCGGAGGGAGAGGAGTCTAAATAAATTTCTTACCCGGCAATAGCCTGGATCGGATGCTCGATGCTCTTTCGCCCTTTTGTGTGTGACAGATAGATAGTATAGGATAGGGAAGGGAAGGAGACTGGCAATGTACAGCAATAAAATCGTTCATGAATTTTAAACAGGGCATCTGAATCGAGCTTGAACGAATACACGATCATTTCTCATTTTTCTGTCGACAGAGCTGCTCTTTCTTCCTCTCTTTCTGTCTGCCATGAAAATCGTTCTCCCTTTTTTTCATCCTCCTTGCGCGATTATGTGATGAGTAATGTTTTTTAATATCCCCCTCCTCTTTTCTTCTATTTATATTGTACGGGGTCGGTCATTTCGAGTGCAGCCACTCTAAAACACCCTTAATTGCCCTGTTCGTTCTTTTCTTATATATATCCCTCCCCCCAGGAGAAACTCATTGATTTATTATACTTTGAAGAAATAGAAGTCAGACACATTTTCAAAGGTTTTATTTCCTTTTCCTCGTCATCTCTTGCAAGAGGAGAAAGGGGTTGAAAGGCGAAAGGTGAGAATAGGGATCATTATTATCATTATTCTTAATGATTTTCACTTTTCTTCTACCTATCGTTTGTTGAATTGCAAGACAAATTTCAATATGCGAGGACCACAACACCGAATGATTCACGCGGGTTTTTAAAATGGTAACGCACGGAGGTCCACCCGTTCGATTCAACATCCGTGACATGTGTGTACGTCTGCATGTGTCCCCTGTAGTCACCCAGGCAAATAATAATTTGAAAATATGTCGCCCTCTCCTCTCTCTCTCTCTCTCTCTCTCTCTCTGCGACTCTCTGTCTCTTCAGTCATTATTATTACAAACCGAGCGAGTGAGCGACCTGGTCGACTGGTTGAATGTTTGGTCGGTTGGCGGGTGCACCGACGGCAAATGGCGATGGAAATACAAGCCTCGATGCATTAGTGTCGCATAAACGGACTCTCTTCGTAACCGCAGAAGCCAAAATGAGGAAGAGAAAGAGAGAATACAAGATCCAGCGACTATTATAAATGCATTAACTCCCCTTGTTTCCTTTTTTTCCCTCAAACACATCCGCTGGTTTCGTGTCGCTCGAGTATCGTAATTATGAACATCGATAATTCTATAAATTTGTATGGATTTTTTGACAAAGCGCTTTTGCTGGGAAGATGAATGAGAAAAGATCGTATCAATTGACAGCATATCAATCCACGGGTTAATTTCGGCCTTTAGCGTGTAAGACTAGACCAGTTTTGGCCAAATCTTGATCCAAAATATGATTTGAAAGTTTGAGAATCTAATTTTGGATATTGGAGAACATTTTACGACGTTCAGTGGAAAAATAGATTTCAATGCAAAATTTGGATTGGATGATGCTCCGCGATGTTTATTGGAGGGAGAAAAATTGTATCTGAAGTTGACTAAATTATTAGTCCTTGAGTTTTAGAGAATTATCAGGATTCGACCAGACATGGATACAAACGCAAACTATACCGTTTGATATCGGATGATTAGATTTTGATTTTTATTCATCTTTCGAAAAGCAAAATTAAAAGAGTTGGTGGTGACCTTGCGTGTGTATGTACACGGTTCGGTTGATCGTATGTGTGCGTGGCATGATACGCGATGATTAGGCACTGAAATTCCACGGGCTATTTGTTAGTATAATGAGGCACACGAGCACAGGGTGGCCAACGTGGTAACACCACTTGCCGGCACGCCATCCCGTTTTAGCGTAATTGTTCCACTTCGGAATTTACATACCTATCACTAAAAGCGATATTATAAGGGAGGAATAGTGAGAAATAGCTACTAGACGTACATGTTCCTCCTGGCAAATACCCCTGTGATTGTTGATCGACAAAATGATCTCTTATTACGAAATACATATTTTATCAAACCATCAATCTATTAAGACTTTCTTTTTGTTTTTGGTGAAAACCGTTTAATTTAATTAATATGTGTAAAACAAATGAATATCGTTTTATTTACGCATTGTTACAGAACCAAATGGAAACGACAAACGATAGTGAGTTTCGAGATGATGACGGAAAATAATTACGCAGCCGCGGCGTTCCAGCAATTTTATAACAACCCAACGACAGCGGCAGCGATAGCGGCGCATCCTGCCATAGGTCGTTACATGCCATTCCCCAACATACAATACCCATCGAACGGATTTTTGTATCAACAGTCAGCGGTTACCGCGGCGACGGCCGCGGCCGCTGCGGTGACTCTGCAGAAGCCATTGCCTTACAGGGTTTATCCCCCGGCGATGATCCTGACGGGTCCTACGACACACGGTCTTGGTTCCTTGGCGGCGAGTTCGAGCTTATCGAATTTATCCAGTTATTACAGAGACGTCCCGGTCGATGTGATCGAACGGGAGAACGAGAGGAAGTATCGAGAGAGAAGTAAGAGTAGAGAAAGATCGAAGTCCCCTATGAGAAGGGAAGATTTACCTCAAAGTATTAGAGTGCCCAACAATTATTATCGGGACAGTCCGGAAGGAGGTCTGCAGCACAGGAGTCGAGATAGAAGCAAGAGCAGATCCCCCATAAGGAAAGAGAATCTACCGTCTCAGGCTTATTACAGAGAGAGTCCAGAGAGGTTGCAAAGGATTCGAGATCGCAGCAAGAGTCGCGACGCGTCCCCGATTCCAAGAGAATCCTCTTCACCTCCTCCTCCTCTACCTCATGGTAGAGGAACCGGTGGTCCTCCGACCAATATGTACTACAGAGACAGTCCCGAGGTATTGGCGGAAAGAAGGATTCTTCAGAGAAGTCGGAATCATAGCAAGAGCAGAGATGGTTCTCCCTTACGACGAGAGGACTCCCCGCAAAGTATCAAAGCGGAAAGCGACGAGGAGAGCATACACGACATCTAGAATTCCATTGAAATTTTGAAAATCCAGGGAATCCTCCATTGAAGAATATTATTGGAAGGAGATATTATTGGACTTCCCTCGAATGTACTTTTATTTTTCCTTACTTCGATGTTACATCCACGAAATACGCACGAAATTTATTCTCTACAAACGAAGAATCAATAGAATTATGTTTCGAGAAAAACGATTTATAAAGAAAAGACATTGATAAACGAACGAACAACTTATATTCAAGTGATATTTTTAATTTAAAAGTGTTGATAATATATAATTGTAAAATATAATAATAATTATTATTATTCTTATCATCATTATCGTTATTTTAGATGTCGATTTAACTGATAGTGAAATCTGGTACTGTAAATACAAATAAATGAATATTAAATGATTGTAACTGTATAAAAAAAAAAAACAGCGACAACAGAAAGAAAAATTCATCCAATATATATTATGGCAAAATTGGAAATCAAGTAGGGTATGGTATTTCGAAGTATGTTTTTTCTTTTTGTTGTGGATTTCGGTACTCAAAAATTGAGGAGTGAAAGAATAGAGAAGGAAAAGAATTAAAAAAAAAACAATATTACCAGTATTATCAATGTGTATAAAAATTATCATAAACAATAAAAAAGAGAAAGAAGGAATTTCAATGGTAAGTGTATATGAGATTCCAAACGGTGGAGAATTTTCAAAAATTGTCCCACCAACTGCAACGTTAAACTCACTAAAATTAGGATAACAGCGAATAATGATGTGTTGCGAATGTGTGTGTGAGAGAGAGAGAGAGAGAGAAGAATAAAAGGTGAATAGATTGAAAGAGAAAGAAGCGGTATGAAAGTGTGAATTGCTTTGTAAAATAAAAATGTCTGTATAGCGAAAATGATTATATATGGAAAATATATTATACTAAATTCACGAAATACCTTGATGAGATTATTTTTCCACATTCATTGATGCCATCCCATCCTCTGTTCAAGTTGAATTGATTCCCTTTGTATCTTCATTATCGTCAAAATTTCAATTGGGGAAGGGTGCGCAAAAAATATGGTAATTCATTTCATTATTTGTATTCGTAATATCGATTTTTAATCATTATTTCGTATTTGATGAATTTTCGTGATTGCGCGTGGATGGAACGAGAAGAGAGAAATTTTCAATTTTACAAGAATTTATGAAAATGAAGTAGGTATGGCAATCATAGAACGTAGAAATAGGTTGGTTTTTCTGGTTGAGGTAAACTGCTGTGTTGTAAAACTGATAAATTATCGGACCAACGGAATATATAATCATATGCAGTGAAAATATTCCATTGAAAAGTAATGCATGGTATGGATCTATGGCGCCATGTCGGCATTTATGAGAAAAATTACAGTGCGCACTTATGTGAACACGCTATAATTTTTCCCCTGAATGCCGCCTTCGTGCTACAATTCTGTGATATCTTAATCATTTTTAATGGAACATTTTTTTATATGACAACATTTTGTAATAGCAGTAATGTTTGAATATTTTTGTCATTCGATGGAAGGCCAGTGACTATGAGGTTTGTACGCTATTTCTTTGCTGATGAAATTTCGCCATATGAAATATCGAGGTTGATGAAACTCTGGCAGAAACAATAGGGCCCTCCCTGCGTCACCATTTTGATAGATACTGAACAACACTGGGTTTCGAAAACCGCCTGATTTGTCCTATTATTGAATCAAGTCTGGCAAGTTCATGCCACCGACCTTACACTGAAAAACAAATTTTTTCTAACCCTATAAATAGTTTATTTGTCATCTCTCCATAGCATATCTCTTGGGATTGATGAAATATTTAATCAAATCAAATAATGGAATGTTTGTGCCAAATTAATTGGTCTTCTAAATAAATCCAGGGTGTCCACTGTTATCGGGAAATTCGATTCCAGGACTTTTCCAGGAGTTTCCTGGAAGGCAATCGATTGAACAGTTCTAGGACTGTGATAATTTTGTTTCGTTATGCATCTTTAAGGATGAGATGAGCTCGTTAGACATCGAATAAAGAGATAGAGACATCAACATGTATGCAGGGTTGCAAATTTGCAAGTGCACTTTTTAAAAAAGGTTTTTCTTAAGTCCTGCTTATTTTTCATTTCAGAAAATTCTTAATCGATTGGTTTATATCCCATGAAGACGAATTTTTGCAAGTTTTTCATCAATTTGCTCAAGTACTTGGTGAAATTTGAAAAAATCCTTACTCTCCTGACATATTCATTTTCCATTCCAGAAGATTCTGAATCGATTGGTCTATACCTTACGAAAACAAATTTCCGCAAATTTTTCAGAGGCCCGAACCAGCACTTGGTAAAATTGACAACCCCGGCAATAATACAACGTGTGAACAACGTACAAAGACAATATCTGTCTTATTTTTCACTCTTCGCAGGTTGTTCGAAGATTCTTCCATATGACCTTTTATTCTCTAAATCTAATAACATGAAAAGTATTCCCGATTTTCCATTGATTTCACGTATCTACACAATTTTAGCATGTTTATCTCCGACATAGAGGAATAAATTTTCAACTTTAAACCTTCTTCAATACTTTTTCTCTTCAAAGTTCGACCAGCTCGGATTTGGATATCAACTTGTGATTAAATATTATCTATCGATGGAATTTTGCGATCATTCGAATCATATTTTTTTATTTCTGCAATGCCCAACGAAACTAGATCCAAAGTCTCATAATATTTCAATCAGATTTCGCCAAGTAATTGTCATATACGTTTTATAACACATCTATTTCCAAAGGGACGAAATTTTCAGTTGTAAATTTTCATTTCATCGAGTAATGGTCGTGGAATAAAATTTGAACTTGAAGAAAATGCTTGTTTTGATGAATATTAGTAACAAATATGTTTCATTTTGCATTTGGACAACATATTGGATCAAGTTTTAAACTCCAGGTATTCAATTGAAATATGAATACCGCAATTGTTAATCAAAAGTGCAATTTCAACTTTCCGGGGATAAAAAAAATGATTCCAGGCCTTTTCCAGGATTTAAGGAGCGATTCTGGTTTCCCTAGTGTTGCCGCGATCTTCGAGTCGATCTCAATAATTTCAAACGATCCGATCTTCGAGCAGAGCTGAAAAAATTTCAGTCGATCCGAGTTTCGAGCTAGCCAGAACTATGAGAGCGACGAGCTAGATCGTTACTGAGAAAATTTCCTATCAGACGAAGGCCCCTGGTTAAGAAAAACCATTGATTCTCGCCAAATCTCACTAAATCTCGCAAAATCTCATTGAATCTTGGACAATGTTCTGATCAAATCTCATGAAATTTCATTTGTCAGAATCGGTTTATGAAACAATATTGTGTTTAATGTTTAATTAGTAGCAGAGTCGATATTAAAAAAATATGTTTATAAAGTGGATTTTTCTTCATCGCCAATCCTCTGAAGATAGATTCAATGATATATTTATCTATTTATTCATTGGAAGATGCATTCATGGAGTTTTTATAACTAACATTTATGAAATTTGATTTGCCGAGTCATAAAAATTTTGAGAAAACGTTGTTTCATACTTAAATTTCAAGAGTTTCAGAGATACAGTACAGGCCAAAAGTTTGAATACACCCAAAGGAAAAACAATTTTTTCAGTTCATGTGTTTGTTTCAGGAAATCAACTTACTTTATTAACATAAGTTTATTGTGTTTTATACTGTTTAGACATCTTTTGATTATTATTTATGTAGTTTATATGAATTAAATCAATTCCGAACAGCGAAGATGTTAAAATGTTGAACGTCTTTAGGTTGATTCAAACTTGTGGCCTGTACTGTATGCTCTATTCCAAGGAGCCCCTGGATGCAAGAATTTTTTATTCGCGTTTGTTTTGACCGAAGTAGGATCGTGAGATCTTCGATCTAGCTCGACAATCTTCGAGCCAATCCGAGCTTCGATCCGAGCAGTGGATCTATCGATTCGATTTGCGAGCAACACTAGGTTTCCCAGGATATTCCCAGGAAATATTTCATGGTGAGAGGACAAGTAAATATTTTTTCCAGTGTATAAACAAACTACAATGTACCAACATTATTCACGTACTCGAGGGTATTGGCTTTCTCCATTTTCTTGATGATTCGAAGGACAGATGTATCGATAACTATACCAAGCACAAGCGAAGTATTGCAACGTAGCTTTTAATGGGGTCCACGCACATAAGAACAGGATTAGATCCAATGAGATCAGATCTGCAGATCCTATGATTGTTTCCCGGATACGCTGTGTATGGTTTTTTTTCAAGTAAATTGGATGCCAATGGGAATTAAATATTAACTCAGAGGTATTTAGAAATTTTACTATGAAAAAACTCTTCACTGTGAAAAATATGAGAAGATTTTCCTTGCATCCTATGCAAAAATATTTCAAAATTATCTATAAATTATATATCATTCTTAAAATTTTTTCACATGAGATTATTAGTGAATATTCTATCCCCTAATCGGGAGGGAATTGTTTTTTTTTTTAATAAAAAAATAGGGAAATTTCTGCTGTATATCGAGGAAATATTCAATGAGATGCCGTCGATGTAATTTTGGTGTCAATTGTGATGTGAAAAATTCAAAAATATACCAGGAAATCACGGAGTTTCATGGATGTATTCGAAAGCAATAATATAACCCAGGCTCAAAATGCCACGAATGATAATCGCACTTCAGATTTTAATAGCATCTCTCTGATAAAATTTCGCAGATAAGCAGGTACGGAATTTTCGATTAATTGAAGATTTTGCATTTCATGAACACTTTGATACGAAAATTCGATCTTTAACTTCAAACGTCCGCTATCTTCAAATGAATCAATATTTTTTTCAAATCCGTGCCTGTTTTTCTTTGCGAAATTTTATCAGAAAGATGCTGTTCAAATTTGAAATCAATCGGCCAAAAATCGTTGAAGCGATTTGTGAGGCCAATTTAAAAAATGGCTCCGAGAAAAACGCGTTTAAAGTTTCACATGTATTTTTTTGCCGTAGTGACGGGGATCTCTGAGAAGAATGGATCCTTTTTTAGCAAAAAAAAATATATACTTTCTACATAAAAAAGGATCGATCTTTCCCTACGCTGAGAGAAAAAATTTCCGGGAACAATAAAACATTCAGTTGAATAGTCGCCATAAAATACTTAATTGAAACTTTCATTGACTCAATCAAATAACTGTTTCAATTGATGAAATATTTCATACAATAGCATATTAAATATTTGACTGATTGAATGAATATCTAATCGAGTCAATGAGAGTTTATTCAAATCAATTAAGTATTTTATGGTGACTATTCAACTAAATATTTCATTGTTCCCGGAAATTTTTTCTCTCAGTGTACAGGATCGTCATCGCTATTTTGCTGTTGGAAAAAGTACTTTTTGTTACTTTGACATGTGTACTAAATATATATATATAATCACTTCTTTGAATAAATAATTTTTTCATACAAAAAAAAAAGGATGGATCCATCCCTTAAACTGCCATGCATAGCGAATCATTACTGGTTCAATATACAATGTTGCGCAGAGGGAGATTAAATTAAGAAAATCGCCATTTCGGGCAACGTGAGACAATCATTCGTAAAATAACCCACATAACAATTCATGTTTTGCGATGTCTTTTAGATAAGTTTAAGATGTCTTGCGCAACACATTTAGATGTCTTTCAGATGTCTAAAACTCTTCTTTGGTCTAAAAGATATCTAAAAGACCTCTAAAAGAGGTCTTCGAAGACATTTCCGAAGATATCTTTGAAAGAAGAGTTTTAGACATGTACATGTGTTGTGCAAGACATCTTGAACTTATCTAAAAGACATCGCAAGACATGAATTGTGATGTGGGAAGTCATAATCATTCCTAGCTGTAATGATAAAAATCAAGATTAATTTTATTATGAAAAATCAAGCTGAATATGGCTGCTTTTTAAGGGGGGATATACCGGTATTTGTGAGTGCAAATTCATGGGTCATTTTTGACAATTTATTCAAGAAGGATAAAGCAATATTTTTGAAGTTGGTTTTTTTATACATGTTAATACAAGCCTGCTTCAGGTATACAAAACAATTTTATTTGAATTATTTCGATGTGAAATGGCAGCGCAGTGACTGATGGAAGTGAACTCCCGTTTTTGATCAGTCCTTTACGGGCGTATTTGCACAGGTCACAATGTTCAACTTAGAACAAATAAAAAACATATTTCGAAATTAGATATAAGAAACTAGAAAACTACACGAAAAGAAAAAAGTTATCAATACTTCAATAACATTTATTAACATTGAGAAAAATAACCATCAGTTTAGGGAAAAAGAGCACCGCTGTAAAATCTTTGCAGTGAGGTTATCAAAAATTCGTAGTGAAAATACTAAACGTTGATGATTTTTTTGTTATTGTTTACAGTGAATTTATCAACTTTTGATGAATTTACTACGAAAATTCCTCAGCGATACTCTTGTTCTCTAAATTGTCAGTCATTTTTCTAAATAATCATAACCTCTGTCTTTCCGTGTACGTATGATTTTTAAAAAAATGGCGTCAATATCAAGAAAACTGTACAACGGAAAAACCTTGGTAAGTCGCATTTTTGACGAAAATGAGTTTTTTATATCATTGGATTCTTTAGAAAATCCTCTATTTTATGGTATTTGCAAACATTCGAAATGAAAAATACTTCCAGAGTAATAGTGATAAAAAACAGGAAAAATATGAAACAATTCTGATAGAAAATGTCGTAAGTAACAGAGGATTTGTAAATCGCTTCGAAAAGGTGACGAAATTTCTGGCAATACAACGGAGAAAGATCGTCAAGTACTTTACGCGGATTTTTGGTTGTACTGAATGAGCTCGAGAACAACTCGCAATACAACGCAACAACATCGTATGTAGGTACTTAGGTAGTTTCTTTCGTTGTAAATAGCTCGAGTTCAGCCATCTCATACTTGGGATAAGACACCCAAGTACATTCCGATAATCCTCGACTGTCTTCGGCTGAACTCGGAAATATTTCGTTCAGATAACTATGAATAAACTCTGAAAAATCTCGCATTTTGTTTGCAGAAACTCTGGGACATTCTGAAATTTTAATGAAAAATCTAATACATTTGGAATATTTTATGCATACTTTTTTCACACTTCATCACGGTTTTTTCATTCTTCTTTCAGAGGAATAGGAACGAAATTGCGCTTGGGAAAATTCCAATAAAACTCAGATAAATTTCTGACGTTTGAAAAATTTTTATATTTCATGAGTAGATTCATATGCTACATCCGAATATCATGTGTGAAAAAGTGCTTGAAAATTGAAATTTGTTTTCAATAATCAGAGTAATGTTGGAAATTTATTGGAGTTTTTTCAGAATTTTTTCAGAGTGGAATTCTGTTTCTATTTGTCTAAAAAAAAGAATGGAGAACTGTTATAAACTTTGGAAAAAATCTGAAAAGAGTCTGTACAGGATGTTCCAAATTTATTAGATTTCTCATCCAAATTTCACCGTTTGTCAGAGTTTTTACAGAGAAAATGCGATGTCTCTCAGAGATTACTCATGTTTATTTCAGCGAAATATTTCCGTGCGAGTTTCATAAAGCACACGCATAATGTGATAAGAAATACTTAAGTAATGGACTGTATCACAAGCTCATCCTGGTTATAACTAGCTTTTTCCTAACCAGGAAAGAATAATTTTGTATGATTACATGTGACGATTGCCCTTTTGAATTTTGGAATTAATCCATATGATCAAATGTATGATCAAATGAAGTCACACAAAATGATTTCTTTTCGGGATAATGATTGGTGTAATTCTTCAGTAATTGAATTATGTTAGTTGTACTAGATTAAAAAGGTATCAAAGTATAGATTATCTGTTAATGAATGAACATTTTCATTAAAAATTAATCGAAAACTATAGAATGAACCTGTTACAATTTGCAAGCAATTTCACAAATTTCCTATAGAAAGAATTTGATTTTTTCGACAGTATGCTGTTTGCAATAAACACTGGTTTATTCTTGAAATGTTTCATCTAAAATCAAGATCATTGGAAGGGGATGTACTTGGGTAGTTTCTTCCGTTGTACGGCACGGTGATCTCGAGCGCTTATACTTGGAAAAAAGCCGCAAGTGACTTTATAGCTTTTTTCACTAGTATTTTGGAGAAAAAGAAAACCTTGAGTCCATTTTCACATAGTCATCGTTAGAAATGTTAATTTTTCTCTGCAGAATTGAACAAAACGCATCCGGTTTCTTATAAAAAGAATCTTACATTTATAAAAACTTCATCCTATGACAGAATTATGAAGGAAAATAGTAAATGTCGATTTTCTCAGTTCCGATCCAATTGCACTCAACAAGGTTTCTCCGTTGTACGGCAGTGTATTTTTTTATCGAAAAATAATCGGTCGTTTTTCGATTATAAAATCATCAAATTTCACTTTATCGAAAAAATCCTACGGGTTTTTCTAGGAAATGTAATGAGGAAGTTATAGTTGAAATTTCAAGTCGATCGGTTCAAAACTGAAGGTGCTGGGAATACTCCTGTATCAAAAGCAGCGATTCTTCTCTTCCAGTTCCTACGCCGCCACTCTGTTCTCAAATAATTGACTAACAATGTTTTTCTGTACTTCAAGAGTTACATAAACAGGCGTGAAAAACCGAATTTCAAAACATCGCTTCGTCTTTTTTAAATAAATTGTCAAAAATCACTCTTGATTTTGCCCTTACAAAGGTATATATATTCCTCCTTAATTCAAAACTTGACAAAAATTTAGCCTTTTTCATTCATTTGTGGTGCATACTTTCGGTCAAATAGGGCTAGTTTCGAATAAGTTACATCTTGAAATGAACTGATATTCAGGACGAAAGGAAGGCTCACTTTTCACCGTGTGCCAGCGCTGATAGCTTCGATGATAGTTGTATTTCTATTCCCACGCGGATGCTGGTTCTGTTTCCAATCGTACATCAACCTCAACTTTGTGCGATACGTGATATCGAAGACGTCCATATTGAGGTTGGATAGGATTCGAAAAGAAATGAAGTTTTTCCCCCAAATAACAAAAGAAAAAGTTTTATAAAAGGACGTTGCATAGAAATAGAATAAATTTTGAATAAACTTCGCAAGAAAGTCAAAAATTCTCCTTAATACTCAATAATCCCATTGAATTTCCATTGATGGAAATAACAAAATTCCTATCATAAATATGATTTACACCAATATCCGTGAAAACAGGATACGGCGTTTCCATAATCGTCAGTTCGAACCCACAAAGAAGCAAACAAAAAAGAACAAATCATAATAAGAATAAAGTAAAATAAGTCGACATCGTACAAACGAAACCATTGTATTTTGCATAATAGCGTGTTATTATGGGAAAGAGAATCAGCTCGCGCGCACAGTCTTTCCTTGGTCGTTGGGTAAACCAAAGGCCAAGGAGGAGAAAGAAAAGGGGCAGAAGGAAATCGCAGTTTTATTTTTGCAAGTATCCGTTACTAGGCTCCATTTCATTCCCTAGTCGAAAACGTTTGTTCGTTTCCAATGTTGCGGATTGAAGAAGAAACCAAAGAAGATAAAGAGCAAAAAACCCACCACCACCGTAGCAGAGGGAGAAGGAAAAATTACAATGACCAAAGAAGAAATCAAAGAGACGGACAGAGAGAGTAGAGAAAGAGGATGTGGTTAACCCCGCTCTGTTCAAATCAATGCTACGGGAGTGTAGTAGCGACAGCGATGGTAGTAAAATTCATGTATTCCTGATATGTATACATATACATGTACAACGACAAAAAGGATACAAAATATCCGTTCGTTTCCCGCATCCTGTACAAAAGTTATGAATCACGACTGGTATTTGGATTTTTGTTCAAATTTGTGCTGAAAAACAGATTAATTTAGTCGATTTCTTGGCTTCTTGTTTTTTCTCTAGAAGATTGCGTGTATAGATGTATAGATATGTCTTTGAAAGAGATGTAATACATGGATCACATGCGTACATTGATACTCTTGCTGAAAATTAATTTGAAGGTAATGTATGGGTCGTCGCTTCGGCTCGTCGAGTCAGCCAACCAGTCAGCCACTGGGGAAAATCGTTATTAGTGCTGGCGGTAGTGCGGCAGACCGCTAATGGGGCCCCAAATTAATTTCATGTAATTGGGGGCACCTTATTCAGTGCTTCGTATGCGTACGTATAATGCGTATAGCTTCGTATGCGTGTGTATACGTATAGGCGAGCCGCTCGAGTTACAAGCTACCCGTTTTACCCTAATAGGAATAAAATAAGCCCTTACGTAGGAACCAACGAACAGCTACCACTTTTTGTATGCGTGCGCGCGCGTTAATAATTGCACACTGTTGGCTGGTGCTGTTATATTCTACAAGAAAGCGGAAATAAGCAAATGGGATTAAGAGTGATGCGAGTGTACAATGTACGAGGTACCATTTACCACAGTTAACTGAGACGATAGCGATTTTGTATCACGATTTCTTTAATCGTATTGGAATTATAGCGTTTGAATCATTCTCTTTTTATAGAGACTACGATTAGTTTGATTCCGTATCCTTTTTTTCCCCTCAAGATGAGTTGGAAGTATCGTGTGTATACGTGTGACTCAATAATTTCAAGTTTTTATGTTACGAATCAGGAGAACCCTTTTTTTTCCTACACTCAAGGAAAGTTGAATTATCCAAGTTTCAAAAGATTGATCTTTCCGTTGAAAGAGAGTCCAATTCATTTGTTAACGGAGTTAACATTTTTTTCAATCACAACAACAAATTTTATTGTATGCGTCGGATGACTAATGACAGCGTACATTTCAAAACTCATGTCAATTTCGATACAAACTATGGGAGTTCGCGATTACGCATCAACTCCCACGCAACCTTGACAGATCAAAATCAAATTTGAAGAAAAGAAGAAAAAGAGAAGAGGAGAAAAAAATCTCCAACGACCTCGCATCGATTTCCTGCTTGAGTTCCTGCGTGTGGTCCGGGTCCTATTATTCTACTCATTATTACCACAACTTCAAACCAGATTCCACGAATTTATGGAACTCATTATACAATTAGATAAGCAAGATTCAGGACATCATAATAATTTCATCCAACGAATCGTTTATCGAGAGAAGATAATGAAACAGCAAATGGAAAAAAGAGGAGAAAAGGAGTAGTACGACAACACAGAGAGCAGCGATGTCGAAATATATATCCACCTAAATGTCAAGTTGAGTTTGAGACCGGTTCGAGTTTGAGATTTGCTCGGTTGATTAATGTATCGCGAGACCGTTTAGCAATCGGATTCATTATTTTATCCTCGAGTTATGCAGGAAGGGGGCGGACCTTCGTAAGTGTATAACGTTTTATATATACACACGAGCGGTGTGCAAGCTTTACGTGCATAGAGAGAACGACTACACCACTCGACTCGAGCATACAGCGAGAAATTGATAAACTGGGTGACAAGTCGTTAAATCAACGCGCTACAGGTATGCGCGGTTCAATGTTCGTCCGAGATGCGATTGCACGCGCGATCGAACACATATATACATACTTTAATGCGCACCCGGTGCGGTGAAAGGTGATGGCGATCGTGATGAATGAAATCGACACAAATGAGTATTCGTGTGGGATCGAATTTAATGGAAATTCTTTCCCCGTTTAATGATAATGGTAATGATAATGGAGAGCATGGGACTATGACTTAATGCTCGCTCCCTTGCGGCCAGGAAAGAGTTGAAAAGATGAAGGAGAAGATGAAGAGGGGAGACCGGAAGTAGGAGCAATTAACGATATAAGTGGTTCGCTGGGCTCGAAACCAGATAACATCAAAACTGACTCGAGTCGAGCTCAACTGACTCTAACCTTCCCTCTCTCTCTCTCTCTTTCTCTTTCGTTTCTTTTTCCTTCCTCGCGACCATTTCAGTCGATGCGAAGAGATAGCGAGAAGAAGAAAAGAGAGAGAACGGGCTCTAAAGTGGAGGAACAGGAGGAAGAAGAAGGATTGAAACAAGAACAAGGCAGGTGTCTTTTGGACATATTATACGCTCTTATAACTTGCTTGCTTTGGTGGTGTTATTTTATTTTATTTTATTTTATTTCTTGCTGTGTTGTTTCCTTTATTTTCCTTATCCGCTCTTCTCAGTGGACGTATTTCAACTTTGCTGTTAGAATAACTAGGGTCGATGGTCGCTGGTCACCGAACGAAATTCATAAATCTCATCGGATATTATTTCAATTCACCTTTCAGATTTTTCAAAACGATATTGGCTCTGAAGCTACCACTTTAGCGCCAGTTTAAGACCTGAACAGTCAAAATCCTCCAAAATTCCGATTAACATTTTTCTGGAGAGCAGAAAAATTTTCGCAATGTTTTTTAGAAATGTATTCCACCAATTCTGCAGGGTCAAAATAAGATAATGCAAGGTTAGGCCAACATTGATTTCACGGTTACTTGGGGCAAATTGACAATCTTTCCCCACCGTTGCCCCAGACATCAAATTGGGCTTCATTTATTCCTAAAAAGATATTATCATTCAAGATCTTAGGCAAGTTTCCTTTCAAGGCTTCGTCGATATTCGTCGAAGCTGGGCCAGCCTTGTGCTGTTGGTAAATTTTTAAAAGGATACATTGTATAAACATTCAAACATTTTTTTTTAGCATAAACACAACCTTTATCGGCATTATTGGAAAATCAGGGACCCATTGAGAGTCCAGCAATCCGTATTTATTGGGTGTATTTTAAACGCCCGTGCACGAAGAAAAAAACATTTGTTACGGCAGCGAAACCTGATTTAGCTGGGTGCATTTTACCGGAGTAACAAATTTTTTGCTCTGGAAGCAATCTCTTTCCAATCACAGCAATTTTGTTAGCTGTGGCAACAAAAAATGTTTGTTATTCTGTATATAATACTAAAAATTTTGCTACTTCACCCGGTGAAAAAAAAATCATGAATGATCATGTGAATCGGTCATGCATGATCATGCAAGGTCATACTCTGCGTGGTGGATAAAAATAAAAGCACTCTATATTCCCGTGCGGTCAGCCATTCAAGTACTGACCCTGCTAAACTTCGGTACTCCCCAAGCAACAGAAGAGGTTCAAAATGCTAAGAACGTGTTTGGAAAATCAGAACCTCCAAATGAGATTGTTTCAAATAATTATGTGTTATGCACCTCCATAGAGTATCTTGACAAATTTATCCAAAATACTCTCATTTGCACATTCTTTTCACATTCACTGTATCATCAAAGCATATTTGAGAAGTTCTTGTGTTACTTGGGTCGGATGAGAACCAGTGCGTTC
The DNA here is from genome assembly GCA_018340375.1 of Gonatopus flavifemur. NCBI lineage: Eukaryota > Metazoa > Arthropoda > Insecta > Hymenoptera > Dryinidae > Gonatopus > Gonatopus flavifemur. Next base: position 5,314,288 of record JAFFJZ010000012.1, on the reverse strand, counting down.
CACAGGCATGGCCACTAGAGGTGGACTCGAGATTCTTGAACAAAATTTGAAAATAGTAAATATCATTCAATTTTACGATCTTCGAAGACAAATTTCTACATCAAATCAAGTGTGGGCGTGTATTAGCTGGAAATAACACGTCTGGGAGACTGATATTGATCGCATCCAGGATATGAAGCCATTTTTTCCCACTCAAAACTAAGACGAGATAAAACAAGACCTTTTTCGAGACTGCAACAGTTTCAAATAAACCTTCATATTCAAAATTAAAAAAAAATTTCCTCCCATCTCATTCTTTAAATATTTGTACATCGACGCTACGAATTTTGCATTAGAACTGGTAAAATCGAGCCTCGAGTCCAGCCCTGATGGCCATACTGACTTGAGAGTCGATAAAACAATTCATCATTTATGTTACATGTTACAGATTATTTGGTCGGAACTTTCGAGTTTCCTTTTGAAACTTCGAACACTCTTTCCATAACGTTCAATTGGACTGTTCTTCGGAAAAAATAACAAAAAGTTTGGCTAAAGTAATACGTGTTCCGGTTAATAATGTCGATTTCGGTAAGAGACGATATTACTGATACGTTTGTTGGTACAAACGAATGAAGTCTATGTCGTTTTAAAGGTTAGAAATACGTCATCAAAAGCCAATTTGTCCTGAATTGTCAGTGTGCAAAAAACATAGTTTTTATAGCTTTGAGAATGTCGAATTACGTACCAGAAAAAGCCGTCTTGCGGGGAAGTTTAATAACCTTCTTTCATTTGAAGAAAACGGCTGCTGAAAGTTATCGATTGTTGATTGAAGCTTATGGTGAACATGTTATAACCCAAAAAACTTGTGAACGATGGTTTCAACGGTTTAAAACTGGTGACTTCGATGTAAAAGACAAGGAGCGTCCAGGTCAGCCAAAAAAGTTGGAAGATGCAGATTTGCAAGGTTTATTGGATGAAGACTCTAGTCAAACGTTGAAGCAATTGGCAAATGCATTGAATGTTGCCCAATCCACCGTTTCTGAATGGCTACATGCATTGGGAAAGTTCCAGAAGGTAGGGAAATGGGTTTCATATCAATTGAAAGACAGAGACATTGAAAGACTAAAAACCATTTGTGAAATTCTGCTTGCCAGGCAGAAAAGAAAAGGTTTTTTTTGCATCGAGTCATCACCGGTGATAAAAAGTGGATCTACTTTGATAGTTCAAAGCGACAAAAATCATGAGTAGACCCAGGCCAGCCTTCAATATCACAACCAGTGCACAATATACATGGAAAGAAGGCTTTGCTCTGTATGTGGTGGGATAATAGTGGAGCTGTGTATTACAAACTGCTGCAACCTGGTGAAACGACCACTGGCGATCGGTATCGGCAGCAATTAATAAAATTGAACACAGCTTTGAAAGAAAAACGACCAGAATACGCACAAAGACACGACAAAGTCGTTTTTCAACATGATAATGCTCGGCCGCATGTTGCGAAAAGTGTGAAAAACTGTTTAGAAAACATTAGATGGGATGTCCTACCCCATCCACCGTATTCACCGGACTTGGCCCCTTCGGACTACCACCTACTTCGATCGATGCAGCACGGACTTTCAGAACAACATTTCCATTCTTACGAAGAAGTGAAAATTTGGCTCGATGAATGGTTGGCCTAAAAAAATGAACAATTCTTTTGGCAAGGAATCCATGCTTTGCCAGAAAGATGGGAGAAAGTCATAGCAAAAAATGGCCAATACTTTGGTTATTAAGATAATTCATATTGTTACGTAAATGAACACCCAAATTCTGCCAAAAAATCGACATTACTAACCGAAACACCTATTAAATAGGTTTTCATACATGGGGATGAACCAGATTTGACCATGCATGATCATGAATGATTATTTTCCCAGGCGAACTTGAGAATTATAAGTTTCACATGATCTCGCACGATCATGAATGATTTTGCTCCAGGCAAACTTGGAAATTCTGTTTCACACGATTTTGCATGATCATTCAAGATAATGTTGAACATAGAATTTGAATAAAAGCGGTTGATCAGGGAGCATGCATGATTATATATGAGTCTTGCTCATAAATGATCATGCATGATTTTTTTTCTGGGTAGTTGAGCATGTTGCTCTTGCAGCAATCCATTTAACTGTGACAGCGAATTTTCAACTAACTTGGCAAAAAAGATTACTATTCTATGTATGATACCTCGATTTGCTGCGACAAAAATTTGTTTTCTCCGTGTGCATTTTGAAATTAATCATGAAAATGAAAGTTATTGAAGATTTTAGTGATTTCGGTACATTTATGTGAAATTTTTAAAACGTTCTGTTCATTTCTTCCGATCTGTGGTAAATTCGTTCTGCGTATAAAATTCTCGTTAAAAGTAAAACGTTTAAAATCCAAAATAACGGAACCGAGATAATCATCTATTCTCCACGACAGTGATAATTACTCCAACTCCATATGTTTTCTCAATTCATTTTGTCCATCTCTCGGATCGACACGAATGCGTGCAACGCGCGCTTAACTTTTCAATTCGGAAGGAAACTCCAAACAGGGCATGTCATCTCGAGATCTTTGTCTCTACGTGTCTCCCTCCGCCCCTCTCTAATTACAATATTCAAATTCTTCTGACATGTGTGCTCTCAATTCGCATTTTGAAAAGATAAAGAGGGAAAGGAAAAGAAAGAGAAAGTATATACGCACACGTCGTTTTATCTCGCTCACGATCGCGAACCATTCGGTTACGACACGACATGTTTACACGGGCGTAGAATCGGAAATAATGATGAATATTTCCCATGTGTGGATACATATATATATATGTATATTTGTATACATTAAACGCCACGCACCCATAGCTAAATTACCCAGAATATAAGAGGTAATATAAAACTGTTGGCTAAATATTCGATATTTAATCTTAAGCGACGATCTTGAGTCCCCGATGATTCATTATTATTCGAACTCGTGGAGCATATCAAATGTAACATACATTAGAAAGATCAAAGGATCGTTAATTAATAATATCACAGTACGCGGGTCGAGGGTGTGCATCCGCATGCGCAAATCACAATTAATAGGAAACAAAAAAGAAGGAAAGTGGAGGAAGAAAGGAAACAACGACCAAATTAATAGGATTTTAAACCGTTTCAATTTATTCCTTCGATCGCCACGATGATGGAGGGCAATGATCTTTTCATCGAATGAAAAGAAGAGCAACAAGGGAAAAAAGAACTGAGGACTGACTTCTTCTCACCTGTTGGGCCGATATTCTCCATCGGCCATTGTCCGCGAGATAATTTGGTTAAAGTAACTAATCGTTCGCCCTTTTCAGCTATGCCGCTTGCGGTCCCTTTTGTCGTAAATTAATAGTCCTTTTCCTTCCTCTCTTCAGAAATCATTCTCCTTTCATCGATCATTTCTCTATGAAGTCTTCTTCTTTTTTTTCTTGATTTCTCTTCCTCTTATCAACTTTTTTTTTGTTTCTTTATTCTGAACCTCTTTTCAAAGATTTTTCCTAAAACATATCATTTTGCCAGAGTCATCTCTGGCTTTTCTTCTTATGAAAAATTCAATTTTCGAAACATAAAGAAAAGTAATACGTTTATATTCCAAGTACAAATTTCACATTACAGTTCACACATATTTCAAAATCAATCTTGTGAACCGATCCTCGAGTTAACTATACTTAGTTGAGAGTCTTAAGAATGGTTAATTCACTCAGAGTTTCTCGCACGTACTTCCTTCCGCTGTATTACGTCGTCTATTTTTTCCCCTCGCTCGTGTAATCGCGCGTTTAACTTGCAGAGCAACACAGATCGTTATCTAAATTCCTTGTAACTGCTGTAAGATATCGTTGGAGAAAATTTAGAGCTGGCAAATTCGGAGCAAATCCTCTGCTCGACTCTATTCAGTTTCTTTCACAGGATTTGCGGGTCTTTATCTTGATTTAGTTGAATCAGCCAAGTGGCTCCTCCCCCAGAAATCAATATCATATTGCTAATTTTCAATTATTATTGCAACAAAATGTGCATTCATACCTTATTTATTCGCTGTAATAGCTGACCCTATTTCAAATGTTTGAAAAAATTGGACAGATAATTTTCTGTTAAGATTTGGTCGGTTTTGGTCCCCAGTTTGGCGATTGCTGACAATATCAGACAGGATTTGGATCCGGATCTGATAGCTTCTTTTTAGCTTCGTCCGGCAGTCCGTAAGGTTTCAAAGTGATGTACAAACCGAGCAATTAGCAGCCGATTGGTGTAACTTTTTAATTGAAATGATTTCAAGATTTTCATATCAAAGATTCATTTAGCGCTTTCCAATTATACGGTTTAGTTACTTAAATATTCGATAAAACAATTCTATCAAAAATTATATCAACCGACTATGAGCTGGCGCTCATTGCTGCCAGCTTCACTCTCGTAGCAATGCCAGGCATTTTTAATAGGGAAAATTCAGCTACAGGAGCAAAGTCCACGTCTGTGCGTGTGACTCCTTAGCTTCTTCCGTGTGTATAAAGCTCCGTAAACAATTTTCACATCGCGAATAAGAACTACAAACGACGACACCTAGTTTACGAATTTGTAACTAAAACTAACCCTTTCTCCAAGCAATTTTCATCGTTTCTTACATTTTTTTAAGAATCCACCGAGGTGGTCTGAGTTACAATTTCGAATCCAACGCCATAATTCATGGTTTTTTGTAAACAATCATGCAATTACTCGAGTCGAGAGATTCGATATCGTACACCCATGACGAAGATAACACATATTTTCCAAGTTGAATTGGACAAGAGGATGATACGTTGTTGAGGTGGTAGTGGTAGTAGAAGTATTCCTTTCGCCACGTTGCGTGAGCAGTCTGGTTGCCTGCAATTTCGTACGTCAGCACCGAATATTAATTTGAATTCCTCTTATGTAGAGGAAATACGAGGAGGAAGAAGCATAAGAAGAAGAAGAATAAAAAGAAGAGAGGGAGGTTAGCAGCAGTCTCTTTTGATACATGGTATATACGAATGAATCGTTTCTTACAGTGACGAGAGAACACGATAAAAAGAGACAAAGTAAAAAGGCAGAGGTAAGAAAGGAAAAACAAAACAACAAAAATGAATTTGAGTTTTTGTCCGGTAAATGAAATATCTTCGGTAGCAGGGCTTCCTGCAGCGATCGCGGTCCCCTTCCATCCGGCTTTTGTTCGATTTACCTCCCGTTGGATTCTTCGGGGACTCCCCGTCGTGGATAAGTGGAATCATTTCAACAACGATCTCTTCACGATACACGAGATATCGAGATCGACGCGTCTTCGACTACCGAACCTTAACCCCCGTTACTTCATATTCCTTCTCTGAAACAACGTCAATACAATCGCTCAATGTATCTCTCGGTTATATTATCCGATTCATATAATATAGAAAATTTCCTTTCTGCGCTAAGCTAATTTCCTCGATGGTAATATAAGGAAAAGAAAACAAACCAAAAAAGATGTACATGTATGTATATATATATACCGTGACTGATATTGATGACGCCGTGTTGTTGTCATCGCTTTCGCTTTTTCAGCCCCCTGCTTTCGCGGCCAAGAAAAGTAGATTAAAAACCAATTTGGCATCGTTTCAGTCGGCATACTTTAATTATTAGAAAAACAAAAAAGACTTCTGCCTGTTCGCAAATGAAATGAATCGAATGGAACTCGATTCGAGGGAGAGGAGAGTTCATTTTTCAGAGAAGACCATTCCAGCCACGTTTTTGTAATTATATATTTCATTCACAAACGTCAGTCACATTAACATCCTGCATTAACGTCATTGCAGAAATTATACTATCATCCTTTCATTCCTCATGGAAGGTTATAATGATGTATAGATGGATAGATAAATTCCTGATCGTTCATTTATTAAATGATTATCTATATGCAGGATTGATAAATGAATACACGATGGAAAATCGAGTTGAACATTCATATTCATAAATCCTGTCAACTACTATGGCTCTCTATGCGCGCGAGTGTTGTCTCTTTCTCTCCATTACGGAAAAGAGGAGATAATTGTGTATACGTCATCGAACGAATCGCTTCGATTGGAGATCAGTCGACTATAAAATCATTGCAATTGGATGATTTGTTTGTACTGTGTGTGTTAACCTGTGGGTAATAGAAATGCGGGACGATGACGATCTGTCATCGCGTGACCGACGATGCAAGCGACAAATCTCGCTCGCGTGGCAGCACATTGTTGTGCTTCGGCATTGGTCGATTGACGATATTATTAGTACGTCTTCTCTTCCTCGATATCAATTGTTACGTAAATAAACGCCCAAATTCTGCAAACAAATTGACATTATTAACCGAAACACCTATTAAATGGGTTTTCATACATGGGGATGAACCAGATTTGACCATGCACGATCATGAATGATTTTTTTTTCCAGGCGAACTTAAGAATTATATATTTCACATGATCTCGCACGATCATGAATGATTTTGCTCCAGACAAACTTGGAAATTCTGTTTCACACGTTTTTGCATGATCATGTATGATCATTCAAGATAATGTTAAACATAGAATTTGAATAAAAGCGGTTGACCAGGGAGCATGCATGATTATACACGAGTCTTGCTCATAAATGATCATGCATGATTTTTTTTCCGGGTGGTGGCACATTGTTGTGCTTCGGCATTGGTCGATTGACGATATTATTAGTACGTCTTCTCATTCTCGATATTAATTCGATAGTGTTTCGAATGAATCGATGTTGTAGAAATTTCATGGTAATTATTATTGCACAAACATTAAGCGCACGATCACTCAAATTCTCAGGAATACGCTTAAAAAGAGTACGCGATCGTCCTCAGTCGCTGAGAGAAATAATTTGTCAAACTTGTCGAGGAGACAAGCGGCGCGACCGTGTCGAGAAAGGCCTAATGAAGCGTCGAAAATTCCTGCCGCGAAACATGTTGACGATTTATCCGGCCCATTGCGTTCTCAAGACTCTTTCCAACGACGTTGACGTTGCAACGGCTAGAGACGAAGAGAAGGAAAAAACGACAGATAGACTTCCCCATCGTGCACCATGAGAACGTTCTTATTTCACGGAACGTTATTTGCCTTTTTTCGCTATTTCATTCTTCGTAGAAAATCTCCCTTTCCGCTGAATCTTCAAGAAAAGTGTTTTCTTCTTCTTCCTACATCATCATCATCATCATCATTATTATCTTCTTCATCGTCATCTTTCGTCGCTCGATCGCGCAAAATAATGACTCTATTCGTTATAACCTCGTTGTAAGATCGATAACGACTTGGATCTAACCTTGAGAATGAAAAAAAATATATATATAGATTGAGATCCGATGCGACGATATATTCGAAGGAGCGCGAGAATAAAGTAACGCAACATAACCTAATATATGTAAGCCGTAGCTCGAGGCAAGGCAGCTGTTTCTTTCTTAAGTGAAATTAATCGACTTCGATAAGTTGGCATATACATATATGTATAACAGATAGCGCACGAGCCACTAAGTTTTGCGGTTTCGTTATACGCGTTGAAAGGCATATTATCCTCAATGTGTGTCGTTATATTGTCAGCACGCACATGCCTTTTTTGCATATTAAAATTGTGATAACAAAACGGATAAGCACACATTTTCGAAATTGCCTCTTTATGATATAGAAATCTCTGGGCGCATAAAGGAGATTTAAAGGTGTGGAATTGAGAAAATTTCTTTGAGCTTTCAGACGTTCTCAAGGATTATACGAGTATACGTAAGTATGCAAACACAATTGAGTTTGGAATCCAATTAAGTCGAGAACTGAAACTTGACTGGGTTAGAATAAGAGAGAGAATTGGTTGCAACAATAACACTTTGTCCGACAATGTGATGAGGCGCGACGGTTGCTTAATACCCGCATACGCCACGCCTCCACAGCCGTTCCACCCATCTCTCTCCATCTCTCTTTCTTTCCCTCTTTTTCATCTTTTTCCCACTAATTCACCCTTCATGGACCCGAAGTCTTCCACCCTCTTCATAAAAACCTCCCTCTCTCTCTCTCTCTTTCTCTCTTTCCCTCTTTCCCCAACACCCACACACACACACACTTTTTCTCTTTCTCTAGGGCACGTCGGTGTTCTTTTGTTTCGCAGTTCATTTGTCTCCTCTCGATGTTCGACCGGGTACAACCCACTATTCCTCAGGACTCTTTCCCTTTCCGTATCCACGACAAGCCATAAAACAAGATCAATTCAATACAAACTCTTATAAATCAAATCAATCGAACATTATTATTCATTTGCAGTTGATGTTTGAAATTTTCCCACTGAACTTGTGTTCATAAAATAAAAAATGTTTCTTAGTTTCCACTTTGAATATGAATGTGTATATATGTATATAGAGAGAGAAAAGTAATGGCGTCGCGAATCGATGGTCAAAAATAAAAGTAAAAATAAGGAGAGAGAAAAAAAGGGCCAAGGGGTAAACCCATTAACCAGCGTTGCTCGTCGACCCGTTGTTTACGTGGCAGCGGCGGACTATAATCAGGCCGCGGTGCACAAAACCGCAGGCCAACAATATTACTGTCATTTGAGTTAACTTGCCTCTCTACGGATTTCTTCCTCCCCCGCATCGAGATCGAAAATTAAATGCCTCAGAACGTCCGACTGGTTACCGGTAAAACATTCATCCAACCGAGGGCGAAGGTGATTATATTTTCTTATATAGTCTCTTTCCCCACTCGCGCGTCTCTTCTTGATAATATCACAAAATGACACACAATAAGATCATCGGGTTTTGTTCCCACTTCTTCTCTCCGGATGCAATATTAAGTCCTAGAGATTTTCAGAGCCTCAAAATTAAATGCACTATTCTTCTCCTTCTCGTTTTTTTACACACAGGACTATTAAAAAGATTATGCGGGGGCGCACGATAATGCACGTTCTAATTTTTTTTCTTTCTTTATAATACGTGTATATCTTCTTTCGAATCTTTCTCCTTGATTATCATTCGGTCCTCTATATTTTACAATCCTTTTACAATGGACAAACACACTCCTTCGAACCATCCTGGTGAATGATGAAATTAAATGTTTCTCGGACTATATTGTTCTCAAAAGGATTGGCATCGAATAATCATATGGGGTTGAAGAAAGAATGAAACAGAAATAACTTGAGGAATGTGAGAAATAGAGGGTTCCAAGTGGAATTGTTTCGATTTTGGTATTTTCTTTCCACGCGTATGAATATTCACAGGATGGATTGGAATTTTTTCCATGAATTTTGATGTGAATGAATTGAAAAAATCATTAAATTCAATTCAAACTAGAATTCTGGATTCTCTGAAGCAAAGGAAAACCAACGAAATAATAAATTTCACATAAAAAATCACAGAAGAACTGTACATTGTGAAACAACTATTGCAATTTTTTCTGAATTTTAAGTCAAAATTTCCTGTTTACTGCACACGGAAAAAATAATTTAGCTGCAGCAGCTAAGTAGCTAGCACGGACACGGACAGCCATTAAATTAGCTCCTGCAGCTAAATTTGAGCTGTTGCAGCAAAAAGATTTGCATTTTTAGTTAATTTATTTGCGATAACAGCTAAAATTTAGCTGCAGGAGCTAATTTAATGGCTGTACGTGTCCGTGCTGGCTACTTTGCTGCAGCTAAATTATTTTTTCCGTGCAGAGCGTACGTTATAAAAATGTCATTGCACTTTTTGCTAAATTGTTTTCAAACACTATTCAACAAACACAACTCGAGTGGACGAATTTTCAAAATTATATATAAATTATGTATAATCTGTATTGAATTATATATAATTTGTGTCAAGTTATATATAATGAATAAAATAATGAAAATACACGTAATTTTGAAAATCTTTTAAAAAATTCAAAATTCGATCCTCACGAAACTAAAAGCATTTCGAAAACGAAATATCTTGAGAGAATTCAATAAATTTGCAAATTCCAGTGACAGTTTATCTTAAAAATTGTTGAAAATAAGAAATTCACAACGTTTGAAGGTTACATATATTTTCCCAATTTTTCAGTGCAGTACAACAAAGAAATTGAAAAATCCTTCAGTTTTCAATCGGAATTGAAATTAAATATCATTTTGTTAGAATAAATGCTGGTAAATTCATAGAAAATTATTGTTTGATACAGCACAATATGTATAAGTCAACTATAAAATAGATAGAAGGATTACATTGCAATTGGTATGGGTTATAATACGTTCTCTGCTGCGCGTGCGTATTCAGCACAGTGAGATTAATGTGAAATTACAGACCCCGGAGAAGAGAATACGTGACTCGATATTGTGGGTCGTCGTCGCTTATACACATGTCTTGTCTTGCCGACCTTTTAGGAATGTTGAGATCAATTCAAGGAATAAACTCTTCTTCCACCTTCCTTCTACCTAAGGAAATAAATATTTTCAATAAATAAATAAATTCTTATAAAATATGAATTTGCAAATCCTAATGAAAAAGAGCACATTGCAAATTGGTGTGCACAAATGTACACACACACACACGTGCGCACGACACGTATACTCAAATAATAATCGAGACTGGAATATTAATGAGAAAATATATTTTTTCTTTCCTCGACTCAATATTTCATCTCCCCTTCGGACCAAGTATATCAACTCAATTTCCTTAATAGCGTCCAAGTAATATTTCTTTCGATCCATATCTCAACTAATTTGCTACAATATTTATTCCCAATGTAATCAGTAGCGATGGTTGAACTCGTCAGTCATTCTAACGTTTATGACGCTTCGAGTTTGACCGACGATAATGAACTGCACGTTCTTCATCTTCTTCCTCGCCTACTCCTTCTCTTTCTACCTTCTTCTTCTTCTTCTTCTTCTCTTGCATATCGTACGTAGCCCGAGAAGGGTTATAATTCCCAAGAGAAAAGCGTTTGGATGAGCACTGCATTGCGCTACGTTAACGTAAGAGAAAGAAGAGAAGGACCCGGCCGACAGAGTTCCTTGGACAAACATGTACAACAAACGCGATGTGCAGTGTCCGTTGCGAATTGTCGGTCGGCATAGAGCGAGGTTATATACCCTCGGGGGAGACCTGCTACTAACGCGCGTTCTCAAAAGAAGGAAAAAGAAGAAAAGGATGCCCAAAGGAGTTGTACGGGCACCATCGCTTAATGGAGGGTGGTTGTCTCGACACAAAAGGGCGAACCGATCTGTACCGTGCCACCTTGTTGACTAAATAAAGGATTGCGAATTTTCTAACGGTCGGCAATTTGTCACAGAGATTTCTTTTTCAAATCATCGTTCAAATCGTCATTCTCTTAATTTTCACCGTAGAAACGAAATGAACATAGGAAATATCTTATTTCGTGTTTTTATTATTATCCAAAATTAACGATGACAAAAAAAGAACTGAGAGCTGAAATGGGGATTCTGATTTTCTTTTGGTTCGTTCTGATTTGTTGCCAATTGTGGAAATGGTAGTGGTGGTAGCAGCAGCAGCTGCTGCTGCTTTTGCGAGAAGGGCTACAATGAATGTGCTCCAACTCATGCGCAGGCTACAATTTCCAAGAACTCATTATGCTCCAATCTTGTACGTCTGTATTTCTGTACCTAGTGGTACAAATTTATGGTATTTACATTTTGCAAGAATATGTTATGAACAATACTCTAAAGAGCAAATTTTTTCTCCAAACGAACAATCGCGCAGATGGGATAAAATCTGGTACACTGCTATTATTTGGATAGCTAAAAATCAGCTACCGGAGCTGTTTTTTCAGCTGTCACAGCCACTCACTTAGCGGTAGTAGCAAGAAATGTAGCTGTCGCAGCGAAAATTCAACAGCTAAATTATTTGACTATCTGAATATCAACCACAAAACCTGTGCAGTTACAGCTACGATTTCCTACTGCGGTAGCTAAAAAATAGCTACAGCTGCAATTATTTGAGCCACAGCGATGAAAAAAGGGTGCTAAAAAAGTGAGTAGCCACCACAGCCATTCCTTTCTTTTCCATGTGCGAAAGATCATGATAAAATTTGCCATGAGGGTATATTTTTTTCATTCCCAGCAAGTGCGTACGATGGGACCCACATTGGTTCCGCATGGGCTCCAATCTGGGCCAAAGTGGGGCCTGAATTTATACACACTAGGGATGGATTTGGTGAAGTTTTTTCTCCCTTTTTGGATGATTCAACACCCAAAGAGCGAAATAGTTATTCAAATCGCGGAAAAATCCGCTATTTTTGATGAATTCTTTCTTACACTATGAAAAATATGGAGAGCACCCTGGTGGAAATTCGTCTAGTAATTCGCGAGTTGTAACACTTGCCCTCATGAAAAACTAGAGTTCCAATTCAGTAACTTTTCAGTTCAATCACCAACTTATAAGTGTTCTTATATATACAATGTATATAAATATTACATTATACATTATATATATTCATATTATGTATATCTCATAACATAAAATATTCAATAAATATACATATGAGGTCTCTAGTTTTTCACGAGGGGAAGTGTTACAACTCGTGAATTAGTAGACAAATTCCTACCAGGGTATATCCTAACATCAGTAGTGGATTTCTTTTTCTTATGGCGAGGAATTATTTTTTGCAAAAATAAGAGATTTAATCCTCAAATTGGAGAATTACTCTCCTCACTGAGATTTGAATCCTCTAGAAATGAAAAACAATGAAGAATTCTTCATTCATGGAAGAATTTCGCTACCAGGGCCGAATTTAGAGTTGTGGAGGCCCCGGGGCTGAGAGCTTTAGGGACCCATTATCCATCGTGGATCAAATTTTACTGTTGAATTAAGTTCCTCAGTATTACATATAACATATATGCAAACTATGTTGAAAAATTACCAAGTTCCAGATTGTAGGGTTCCCTATTATGTGAAGGCCCTAAATCCGGTCCAGTTTGTTACCATCAGTCTTTTTTGTGGGGGAAACTCCACAATTATTCTCCACAGGGTACATTATCTATCGATGGAGCTAAGAAGCTGAAACTAGCAGCCGATCGTTGCCACTTTTGATTGAACTTGGTTCGAGTGTTTTTCATATCAGGGATTGATTAAGGGGCTTCCAATGAAGCGATATTGTCACTGAAGTATTTAATAAAATGTTTCTATCACAAATTACATCAACTGGCTGCCACTACTGGCTCACTACTGTTGCCGGAGGTGCCAGTACTGGCAAATCTAGAACGACCTGTATGGGACCAGTGGGGGATTGCCATTACTGGCAGAGGAGTTGAAATAATAACACCATTCTACATGAGGGCCAGTATAACATTTATCACCACGGCGGTAGCGATATTCGATGTGAACCTGCTATGGTGAAACTTTGGCATTGCAACAGGGTCAGTTGTTTTGCCAGAGCTGGATGAGAAATGACATGGAGTCGAAATGATGACATCCTATGTAGAAATTCAAACCCGACCCAGTACTGGAACAGTACCGGTAACCGGAGTTACCAGGAGTGATCATATTTCGAGTAAAAAAAAAATACATTAAATTTGGAATTTGAAAATCTGGAGGATTCATTGTTCTCATTATCGTCATCGAAGAGAGGCACTTCGGAAGTGATTTCTTGAAAGTTCACTGAGTGAGGATTGAACCCGGATCCTGCGAGTGAGAAATTAAGTCTCTATCGCATCAGCTGATCTCCGAGTTGACCAGGAATTACTCGAATTGCCATTTATTGTAAAGGGACCGTTGAAGTCATACAATTCATTATAGATTCCGTAGTGGAATGAAATCCTACCAATGCTGGCACATTGTTGTTTCTCGAACATATTGAATGATGATACTAACTCTGGCCGAATGCTGGCGCCACTTCGGCTCACTATAACAGCCAAGTTGCTGAGATCGTGGTTTTAATGTCAGTCGACTACCAATTTTGTAATCAGTCAAAGTTTTATCAATACTGGCCTAATGCTGGCAAGACTTCGGCTCACTACGACAGCTGAATTTTCAAGATCGTGATTCTAACGTCAGTTGACTATCGATTCCATAGTCAGCCAGAGTCCTATCAATACTGCCACATTGTCATCTATCGAACATATAGAATGCTAATACTGACTCTGGCTCAATACTGGCGCAGCATTCCCGACTAGAAATTCACCCCATGGACCAGATCAGGTAAACCTTGATCCAGATCAGGTCCTGATAAGGCAACCTCATCAGGACCTAACAAGTCATGTCACGCTGCACTATTATGAGGACCCCATCAGGAAAGACTAATTAGGATTTTGTGAGGAATTCCTTACTAAAACCTCAAAAATAAATCAAAACTAATCTATGAGCCTGTGTGAAAATTGCAGTTCGGTTGACAGATGTGAGGTTAAATTTATGTAATCAACAAATGGATGAATTATTTTTGTGAAATGTGTGGTGGTTATTTCTTGGATAATGTGTATCAAAAAGTCTGTTAGTAAGTGCAAAATGATTAAGTAAATCAGTCATAGCTGTTGTAACGTGTCAAAAATCGTAATTTGTTGATGCAGTGAAAATGAATTTTCTTCAAATACTTACATCAGCACTTCTAGGCAAAAACTCAGAGATCATATTGATTTTGTAAGAAATATGAGTCATGAAGAACTCATTTGATCAAAAATATGTCAAAAGAATGTTCAAAATGAATAACAAAAAACTTGTTGGATGGTTTTATTTTTCAAATTGAAGAGCACTCTTGGAGTTGAAATTTCAAATTTGAGAAAAAAGCCTTATCTTCTCAGTTGAATTTGTTGTTAGGGTGATAATAAACTTGTAGGAAGAGTTTGAGAGTTGAGTGGAATCTATATTGATCAGGAAAGTCCAAATCGTGTGGCAAAAGTTAGAAAATCTGTCAACTTAGCTGACAGCGCATGGGTATTCTATCAGCTTTTCTTTACTAAACCAAATGCTGGCAGGAGAAATTCATCAAAATATAGTGAATTCAAAGTGATGTGGAGTAAGAGAGGACAGATACATGCATTGAATTTTATTATTTATTATAAAAATGTTGATAAATATGGTAAGGCTATGTATGACTCAATGTATCGTCTCTCAATATTTTTGTTCCAATGATTTGCATTTTTGAGTGTGCATTTTCGTATCTTTTCACCAGTAACTAGTGTTAGGTTGAGAAAACATGTGTATTGAACCTGTTTCATAAATATAATAACATTTATTTGTAGGAACATGACACAACATTATTGGAACAAAAATATGGGAAGACGACACTTTGGATCTTCTATAGTCTTTTCTCATTTTTTAGAACGTTTATAAGAACGAATAAAATCTAATGAATATGTCGGTCCTCTCTCACTTCACATCACTTTGAATCCACTATATTTTGATGAATTTCTCCTGCCAGCATTTGGTTTAGTGAAGAAAAGCCCATGCGCCGTGAGCTAAGTTGACAGATTTTCTAACTTTTGCCATACGATTTGGACTTTCCTGATCAATATAGATTCCACTCAACTTTCAAACTCTTCTTACAAGTTTATCATCACCCTAACAACAAATTCAACTCAGAAAATGAGGCTTTTTTCTGAAATTAACAAATTTCAACTTCAAGAGTACTCTTTAATTTGAAAAGTAAAACCATCCGTCGAGCTGAAAGTGAATAATTCAAGTTTTTTGCATTTCATTTTGAACATTCGCTTGAAATATTTTTGATCGAATGAGTTCTTCATGACCTTTATTATTACAAAATGATTGGGGTTTCTGAGTTTTTTCCGAGAAATACTGATGTAAATTAATATTGATATAGATATTGTCGTTGTTGATATTATCGTATATTTGAATAGAATTAATTGTCACCACATCAGCAACTTATGATTTTTTACATATTACAGCAGTGATAACTGATTCAATAATTCATTTTGCACTCAATAACAGATTTTTTTATGCGTATTAATCAAGAAATAACGAAAGAAGAGTACTTGTTCGAAACTTATATTTGATTATGACGAAACACATATTCATTCAGTTCATATATACTCTTTGAATAATACTCAGATGATGTGATGTGTAGAAGAGAAAAATGATGCTGAATAGTCAATAAATCAACCTTATGAGAATTGTGATAAGTTAAATGAAATACTTATTTCGCTGGTGATGGTTGAACGTTTGCTAAGTTTTTTTCGCTGTATGCATAACGTGGAAAATTTTGTGAAATTTTCATAAGTTCCGCCTAATTAAAACCCAAATAGTTAGTTTTCAATTCACATTGAGAATAGATTGAACAAATTGTTCAACAGTTTTCAGAATTAGGTAATGTGTTCGGAATGAAGGGATTGAATTTAAAAACAGGCACAGTTGAAAATCGTTCAAACATGTTCTTCTTATTGAAGGAAAATTTGTTTAATCAAAGAGTGTACAATCTGAAATCAAGTCTGTACACTCTTGTATTCAGTTTATCAAACTATGTCCATGATCTTAGGGTGACCGAACGAGGTCCTGATGCGGATACAGCGAGGAAAACCTACTTCGACCTTTTCAGGATAATTTGAGGAAATCCTGACTATGACCAAATGAGGTCATCCATACGTGAGTCATCCACACCTAATCCCGATCAGGACCGTAACGGGTATTCCTGATTTCGGATGACCTTGTCAGGTCCTCATCATATGTTGGGTTAACCTGATGACAATTTCCAGTCGGGATTGTTTCATCCAAGTAATCGTGTTATTAGAAAAATCAGTGGAATCCTCATCCACTATCTATTCCGTATTAGAACAACGTTGCAACGATACCGGTGTCGTATCGTCTTTTTTTCGTATTTCACCATCCAACCAACTCTCCCCACAAACATTGATTACTGGCGTTTCAATGGGCCGTTGATGGTCCGGCAGTGCCGTTGAAGAGCCGTCACTGGCCCTTTGGAACACCAGCAGTCGTGTTTGCTGGGCTGATTCGGTACCGCCGTGGTTCCGTTTCTGTACGGTCTGAGTATTCTCCGAACAGTATAAATTCGATACTGGCTCAAGACCGTCTGATCACGTAAGCCAGTACCGTCTGAAATCCGGCGAACATTTGGCGCCAGTTGGAAGACTGGTAATGATTCTGAATGGGCACAGTCGTTTCTGCCGAAGTCTGGCAAATACAACTTGGCCAGTACCGCGCCATTTGTCAACTCTGGCTATTTCCACATGGCTGTGCAGTGCCCAATCCACCAATTTGGAACAGTTTGAAGAAACAGTAGAATCTAGTTTCATTAATAAACAGAACAAAAACAGCATAAAACTATGACACAAATTCAATTTCTTCGGGTCTTCAAGATTGTGCCAACTAGCCTCATCGAAAATTTGCATAATTTTTCGTGTCATCGTAAACGACAGGACGATAAAAATCCCGAATAGAGCAATAAATCAGCACAAAGCAGAAGAATTCTCACCAAATTAATTTGAGAAAACTAATCGGAAGTGAGTAAAAATAGAAACCGATCGATCAATATTTATTCCAAATATTCGATATGAATCTAAAATGGAATATTTCATCTAAAATCAAAGCCTCGATTACGAACGAATACAATACGTCAAACATGTTTTTTCCTCCTATCTTTCTTCCTACAACGACAAAAAAATCGAAATCCACCGTCATAAATCAATTATTATCCTTGGATTGAGGTTATTATAATACAACTCTCTTTGTCTATCTTTTTCGCATTTTCATATGTTGAATATATTCAATATGATAATGACAATTAAACCTTATTCGGACTAATCGTCGCATTAAAACATTGATGCATGCTAATTTACAAAACTGGCTTTTATGCTCAAGCTGTCAGATACGTCGTCAATGATCGATAATGCGAGAAATTATTGCCTCGGGTTATATATTCCGTAATAAACGGGGTTAACGAGAATCATTAATGTATATGTGTCTGTATACATATATATATGTCTACATTATGTATCTAGATGTATCGATGTTGTGTGGAAGGTGTCCACATGTTCTGGACAAATTCGGAGTCGGTCATGCAAGAAATCTGATTGAACGAACTGGAAAGGACGAGGGAAGTGAGACAAACGAGATCACGTGGTCCTGAACAAAAATCATCATCATCATCATCAACGCTGCCCCTACAATTATATATTTCATATACATTATTCTCAAGATACAAAGAAAAATTCTCTACATCTCGAGATCATCGAAGCGTTCTTTTATAGTTATAATAATACTCTATTTGATGGATCATCTTGCGGAAGATAATCACGATTTTTATACTTATATGAATATATATATGTACACGTATATACAAACCAAAAAAATCACATATACAGTTCTTTGAGATTTCGAATATAAAATTCCATCTTGATAGAATTGCAATTGAATTGAAGAGCGAAGGAGCTTCTTCTCATTCTCCGATCCATTGCGTTGTATATGCATCCGTAGCTACGATATATATATACGTATATATTTTGCAGACCAATGATCAGTGCAGGGGCTATGCAAACAAAAAGGTGGAAGAAGAAAAGAAGAGATGCAATCCTTTGTCGGGCGGCTTATAGTAACATTTCAGTAGCAATCATATCGGTAATTCTCCCCGTACCACTCGGCAGAGCCAGCTGATTGTCCCTGACCGCAGACCAACCGACCCGCGAATGACCAACGAATCGCCAAATCAAGCTGTGCTTATTTTGTTCTTACCTTATTTGGTCGATGATAAACTCTAGCGAATATATATACATACGTATATATATATATATATATATAAGAAAAATGCATACGAAATGATCGTGGGATCGGTATAAACGATCCAATCAGTCGAGTAATTCGCCATGATTGCGCGGAATTCGTGAGCGAACCGGCATGTACATTCTTTGTTTTCTTTTCCATCTTTCGTATCTTATACCTCGTAACAATATTTCGCTACCGCGCACATCGATCAGTGAACTTGAGCGGATTAAAAAAAAACGAAAAAAAGAAAAGAAAACAGAGCAGATAAACGAGAGGGAGAGGATGATCGTCCCCGCATTGAGATGACTATTGCCGGAAAGTCTGCCATTAGAAACGTTTCACTGAATCGAATTACGCGTATGCGCATATATGTTTTTCAATATTGATCGATTCGAACGCGCTAAATCGATCGACGTCAACACATAAGTCGTCCGTGGAAGCCTCTTACGAAGTTCCTTGGGTTCATCCTTTCGGAAGAGATTTCGCGGACCTCCCACGTCGTAAGGAAACTCGACACGCGGTCTCGATTGCTAATTGAGCGTTAATACACCACCGATAAGCCCCTGCGTGCATAGGAAAATAGGATATACATAATATTCTTCGTTGTGTCATCTCCCGAATTCGATTACGCAAAACGGATCTCTTCGCTCATTATGTGCGTTCTGGAAAATTACATTAGACATCGATGAAAAAGGAGATGGAAAAAAGAATGAGACTCGAATGTTAAAATCACATTACACATTACACACATTACGGATATATATATATATATATATATATATATATATATATACGTGGATGTGAGAATATTAGTCACGCACGCATAAATGCATATTGAATTCAGGAGGAGTAACAACTCACGTGCAATGCGCTCACTACACATGCACGCAAAGAACACGGACAACACGTAAGAACAAACGATCAAGCACGGTCAAGAAATTAGCGCAGTCAGCAGCAACGGCAGCTCTTATACGGCGAGAGAGTTTAGCGGTCGGGGGAAAACCCCCCGCGGGCATATAAGGATTTCTCGCTGAGCTAGATGGATTCGCGGCAAAGTTGGCGCGGAACGACGGCAATTAATAGCGGACTATAGGGTGCCTGCGGAAGTAAAAATAAAACTGCATGAAGCGTGCCTCTTTGGCGGTGCCTCGTCGAGTCATTAAGCGTACATAGGAGGGGGATGACGCTTGTAAGGGAGAAGAAGTTGGAATAGGGGAAAATAAGGTAAGGTATTGTATGATATCTCGTGCGTTACCCGAAAGAGAACCCATTTATAATTATCCTACACAAGAAAATAAAGAAAAAAATCAAAAAGATGGACAACAGTTCAACAGTGGTTCCCCCCACGGTACATCAACTTCGATAAAGAACGAAAGACAAAAACGAACTTGGGAGTCTTCAATGAGTACTGAATTACTGTGGTTTGAAGTTCACGGTGTGTGGCCTGGATCGTATTTACACGTAGGCGAACCAGACAGAACAGAATGGGATGGAGAGCGGCGTATGAGGGGACACGATATGCACATCGACGTCAACGATGTCGTTCCCCGATGCATTACGCAAACTTGTATGCACGGTGCTCGAGTAAAGAGAAAAGTAAGCGAGCGAGCGAACCAGCCGATCGGTTACAAAGTCATTCTCTTGCGGCAAGACCGCATTCCGCCATTAACCGGTCCTTTCTTCGGCTCATCGGCTCCGTACTCGCCGATGAATCCGTCCATCTCATCTCGGAATTCTCCTCACAATATGCCTTGATTTTTTTCCTTTACTTTCCTCCCTTTAATCCCCATAAGAACTTGCTTTGGCTTCTCTTCGTATTGGTGATAATAATATTATTATGAAGTGAAAGGTTTATCATATTCGGTTATTGAAGAGTATAAAATTCAAGGCACTTTATTCTTTGATTTTTCGCGAACGAGAATTGATGAGAGGTCGTGTTTCGTAATCAAATAATTCACAATTTTCCAATAAAAATTCAACGGACAAGGAAACATTTCCCTTCATCAGTACCCAATCAAACAAAAAGATATCTTTTAGATATCCAAAAGGTATCTCGCAATTTTGGAAGATGTCTCGCAAAAAGGTCTCGAAGATGTCTTACGCGACTAATTTGGACAAGTTTAAGATATCTCAAAAAGGTCTTGCGGAAGATATGCTTTAGACGTATATTCGATCAAGTTTTAAAAATATCTTGGAAACATCTTGAATCGTGCATAAAAAAAATTCTCCCCTCTTTTTCTTCTTCTTCCTCCTTTCTTTTCTTTTGATCCTTCCTCTCAGTCCTACAAATTTTACTTCGTTTCGGATTTGTGGGGTTGGGAGATTCGAACCCGAACATTTCACGATGTACCTATGCTTCAATGATCTGAGCTATACGGACAATTTGATGACGGTCCTCATAATTGTCGATATGACATAGTGAGATATAATGTCAATATCTTTTGAACAAGGTGTTTATTACATATACAAATATAAGATGAGTTGATTGTGCTGAAAACTTGAACAGTTTAATGAATTTGGTAAAATATATTGAAGTACATGATCCAGTGATCGTTAGTGTCTGATGAATATCATAGATACCTTGAAATTATTTCTTTTTCACTGTTATTGCAAAACAACTTATTAGTAAATGTGAATGAGAATTTGATGAAATCACCGTACATGAAGGCCGTACATAAAATTCAGCGTAAGAAGTTCGATAATTCGCAAAATATTGTGACTTGGAGATTCCCATGTAACACAGAATAATCTGAGAATATTCTCACGACATCCGTGAAATGTACTTGATCGAATATTCTCACAAAGAGCGTAGAAGATTCGTAAATATTCTCAGAAGATTCTTAGAACATTTGAACGAGACTGTTTCGAATATTCTAGGAACGTTCGTACAATATACGTACAAAGTTTGTAGGGAGTTTGATGAACAGCGCATGCTCAAGTATCGTGATGACATGAATTCATTAATGCCGGATAATGTTGTTGACAGGCTACAGACCCTTGGACAATATATTATTTTAATCTGTGTTTTGGGAATAATAAATCTATGAAAGGTGCATTTTAATTCCGCAAATGTTCTCTGAGAGTGCCATGTGTGAAAAATGATCCTCAAAAGTGTAATGAAATATTGAGAAATATACCGTATATATTATGATTGTCTGTTGCGATCATAAGTATCTCATCCATCTATGTGAATTCATAATATCGCTACCCGAAGAGAACATGAAGCTTCAGCGAACGTTTAGATCAGATGTGTATAGATCGGGCCGAAGGTTCATTAAAGCTAACTTTTAGATTCACAAACGTTTGACAAAGGTTCTACGAACGTTGAAATGTTCGCCTCGAAATACGTTCAGGAAACATAGATGGAACGTTCAATGAAGGTTCATCGAAGGTTTGACGAAGCTTTACAAAAATATCTATACTCAGATTGATTTATAATAATTTATGTTTATTAAATCATTTATTCTGCATATAAATTGATGAAAATTAATATAAGTATAGATATTTTTGTGAAGCTTCGTCAAACCTTCGATGAACCTTCATTGAACGTTCCATCTATGTTTCCTGAACGTATTTCGAGGCGGACATTTCAACGTTCGTAGAACCTTTGTCAAACGTTTGTGAATCTAAAAGTTAGCTTTAATGAACCTTCGGCCCGATCTATACACATCTGATCTAAACGTTCGCTGAAGCTTCAAGTTCTCATTCATGATTATCCCGGTAAAAAAGCCGGATGGGAACCCGGCTCAAACTCGGATCGGAACCCGAATCACACCCGGAGGAAATTTCCGGGATTCCATCCGGGTGTATCCGGGCGCGTATACGGTTTTTGTGGTGATTCTTCATCCGGTTTCAGCCGGACCCTATCCGGATTTTAATACTGAATATTTTTCGAAACTCTACACGAAATTTGGATAGAATTCATTCGTCTCCTTCTTCGGGTTTTATTTGGGACTGCAAAAAATATCTTATCCCAAAACCCGGACAGGATCCAGATGGAACCGGATAAAGGATCACCGCAAAACCCGTATACGCGCCCGGATACACCCGGACGGAATCCCGGAAATTTCATCCGGGTTTGAGTCGGATTATCATCCGGGTTTCATCCGGTTTCCTATCCGGTTTTTTTACCAGGGTAGGGTAGACCGGGTACGATTGGAACACAGGACGGTTGGAACAGAACAGATATCTCGCCAATTTTTGATAATGGGGGAAAAGATCCAGGGAGGAATGAAGTGGAACCGAAGTTCCATCACGAATCTCAGTGTCGCATCATTCACCACGCGTTGCGTAATTCGCTTATTACTAACACAATTACCCAATAAACATTTGATTTCTCAAGATATGTTTTAGATATGTTTAAGATGTCTTATGCGACACTTTTAGATATCTAAAAGATAACTTTTCGTATCTTGAGATATCTTAAACATATCTTGGATGTTTTAAGAGACGTAAGATATGTTTAAGATATCTCAAGATACGAAAAGTTATCTTTTAGATATCTAAAAGTGTCGCATAAGACATCTTAAACATATCTAAAACATATCTTGAGAAATCAAATGTTTATTGGGTAGCGGAATATTTGTGGCGTTCCAACCGTCCTGTGTTCCAACCTTATTGTGTCTTATTTTAACAGCATTTTTTTCTGATATTCCCACAATATCCGTGGCATCATATTCTGAAAATATTTGAAACAGTCCCATTCAAACATTCTGAGAATGTGCGTAGAATATATTCGCACGTAATAAGAATCTACATAGAATATTCGGATATCCTCAACGTATATTCTCAGAACATTCTCAGAACGTGCGTGTGCTACCTGGGTTCGTTACTTTTAGCGCTACCACTGCAAGGTTACAAAATCGTACTTTTTACAGAATTTGTTAGTATTTACATGGATTATTCAAGCTTTTAATTCATTGACGAATTCACCTTCCTTGCAATTTGATTGTGAACACAGACATTTGAAGTGTTATCCATGTGCACTCATAACCTCAAAACTGCTGATCTTAGGATACATTTGGCAAAAAATCTTAAACATATCTTTTGAAAGACATCTTCGGGGCATATCGAAAAGATGTCCTGCAGAGATACCTTTTCGATAAGTCTTCAAGATGTGTCTTTGATATGTCTCGTAGATGTCTTTCAAAAGATATCTTTAAGATATCGTGAAGATGTTCATGTTCATTGGGTCTGCCCTTCAAAGCAAGAAGACTGTAAGTAGCATTTTTGACGAAAATGAATTTTTCATATTATTTTAATCGTAAAAAAATTTTGAAAAAAAAATTCGAAGTACGAAGAAATTGATCAAATTTGAAACGTTTACAGAAAAAACTCTGCCAATTGACACATGGCTTCCTCGTTTGTGTTGAAAAACAAAAACTCATACCATGCATCAATGATGGTGTTATGATGGGACATTTTCATTCGGGACATTGAGATGCTACCGAATGAAATTATGCCCCAAAAAACACCACGTGTTACACTGAGAGGAGAGATTATATACACATTACCAAAATTCCCGTTATAGTTATTGAAAAGTATGATAATCGAGTGACACATGGGGATTTTAGATAAACGTTCCTTTCTTCTCAATTATAATCATGCAATATCTAATATACCACGCGATATTAAGAGAAAAAAGGATTATTTTGTATACATTGGAGTATAAGCTACGCAATGAAATATTGTCCATCACTTTACAATATAAAATAAATAAAATAAAAAACAGCGATCCGTTGAGTAATTTTTAAGATATCTTGGAGCCAAACTTGGAAAACATGGTATAGTAAGCGTCAAATAACTCGAGTTCTTAATTTAATTCCTCCTTAAAAAAAAAAAATTCGAGAAAATCACCTTATTTTGGAATTCGCTTGATGAGAACCTCCCCTTGAATTGGGAGAATCTGGGATAATTAATTTATAATATGAATTATCTATCATCATTGCGATTACTCTGCGATCAGTTTGAGCTCCTTTTTAACAGCCTCCTGGGTCTACGTGGATATCATGATGGATAGCTGTGGCGATTAAATAATCATCGGGAGGATAAAATATCCTTGGTAAAAATGATGACAGTGGTTATCCAGCATCTTTCGAGGCGCTTGCAGTGAAGCTAGTCACTAGAAACGGCCTTGACATCAATTATAAGATTGCTAGAATCATTTTTGCTAGGGATCTTCCACTTTTGGAAAAATTAGTGTCTTTGTTTGAAGTAATTTTATTCGCAATGTATCAATTACTGAATGTTAGATATATTCTAGACTATCATTTGACCAGTCACTAATTGTTATATATACCTACCGAATACCCCTGGTGGACAAATTTCCCTGAAAATCACCGATATTTTCATTAATTTTCAGTGAGGAGTTTTTCAGAGCATTCCAGAGGTGTTCATAGTTTCTCAGAGAGTCCCAGTGATTTTCAGGAAAATTCAGAGTTTTTCAGAGAAATTCATCAGTATTCAGAAAAGTTTATAGTGAAAAACCGTGCCCAATGAGTCAGAGTTTTTCCGAATTTTTCAGAATTCGAAAGAATTTGAATAGGTTTTTGGAGTTTTTCGGATTCTTTTGGGTTTTTTCAATGTTTCTCAACGTTTTTCAGTAAGGTTCAGAGTTTCGCAGTGAAATTCAGGGAAATTTTCAGAGATTTTCAGTGAAACTTTTTGTCGCCAGGGACATCAAACTTCAACAAAGAGAAAATTTGATTTCTAAAATTTCGGGGGGAGGGAGGGGGGGTGCTGTAGCTCCCTTAGCACCGACCTCCCTTTGATCAGTTTTATACGTATGTCGTCGAATTTGTCTTTTCCATTTAGTTGTTTTGGAATAGTCGAACTGCCCTAGTAAAAAGTGAACATATTTGACCCATACATAATTCATATATAATAAATATATAATCCAAATATATAGCCCATACATGGACACGTGTGGAGTCGTATATAATCCATATAAAAGCCATATATGACCATATATGATCCATATATAATGCATATATAATCCATGTATGGAGAATATCTCATATATGGCAGAATTTTTGTACATATCCCTAGTAAAAAAGGATTATATATGGTCTATATATAATTATTGAAGTTTATATAAGTATTATTGAAATTTATATATGCACATATGTATATAGTTATATATAGTGGTATATATGGAATTTGAGATAATTATATATGAAAAGAATTATTCAGATTTTTTACTATATATAACAATTCAAGTTTTTATATATAGCTCAATATATAACTATATATGTGCTTATATAAATCTCAATAATACTTGTATGAACTTCAATAATTATATATAGACCATAGATAATCCCTTTTTACTAGGGATGTGAAAAAATCTTGCATTCATGGGTCATATATGGATTACATATGAATTATATACGAGGGTGGATTGATAAGTTTCCGGCCTGACCAAGAGATGGCGCCACTAGGCCTACCTTGAGGTGGCGTTCTATAGTACCATCCTTAGATAGCTTGTAGCTATAGTTTCAGTCCGATCGCCATGTTAGTTTAGTTTTGAGAGCACGCTGACCAAGACGCCTCTGTGTTTTTCGTAAAAATGGAGAAGCTGGAAAATCGTGCTGTCATCAAATACTTTTATTTGAAGGGGTTAACGCCGAAGGAAATTAAAGAAGAGATGGACTCAACACTGGGGACATCCTCCTCATCATATTCAACCGTTAAGCAGTGGGTTTCCGAGTTTAAAAAGGGTCGTGTGAGCACCTCTGATGAGCCTCGCTCAGGACGCCCCATTGAGGTCACAACTCCAGATATGATCGAAAAAATCCATCAAATAGTGCTGAAAGATCGCAGATTAAAAGTTCGTGAGATAGCTGAGACCTGTAAGATGTCATATGAACGTGTACAAAATATTTTGCACCAACATTTGTATATGGAAAAGCTCTGTGCAAGATGGGTGCCGCGTTTGCTAACAGTCGACCAAAAATTGATTCGAAAGAACATTTCTACCGCCAATTTGGCGTTGTATAAGCGTAATCCAAGCGAATTTTTGCGTCGATTCGTAACCGTTGACGAAACTTGGGTCCACCACTACACTCCTGAAACCAAAGAACAGTCTAAACAGTGGATTGGACCAGGGGAACCAACTCCAAAGAAGGCAAAAACAATTTTTTCGGCGAACAAGGTTATGGATACTGTTTTTTGGGATGCAAAAGGTATTACATACATTGATTACCTTGAAAAGGGTAAAACTATCACTGGTCAATACTACGCAGACTTATTGCAACGTTTGAGCCACGAAGTGAAAATTAAACGACCTCATCTGGCGAAGAAAAAAATCTTGTTTCATCACGATAACGCACCAGCGCACACGTCAATCGTTGCGATGGCTAAAATCAACGATCTGAAGTTTGAATTAATGCCGCACCCTCCCTACTCTCCAGACCTAGCCCCGAGTGACTATTATCTGTTTCCTAACCTCAAAAAATGGTTTGGCGGTAAGAGATTTGCGGACAATGAAGAAGTAATCGAAGCTGTAAATGGGTATTTTGAGGAGCTTGACGAATTAGTCTATAGAGATGGCATTACTAGACTAGAACACCGCTATGAGAAATGTATCAGCCTTGGAGGAGATTATGTTGAGAAATAAAAAAAAAAAATTCTTAAAAACGTTGTTTTTCTTGGTCAGGCCGGAAACTTATCAATCCACCCTCGTATGTGTCATACATGTGCAATACATTGATTCAATATGGATTATGTACGGATTATATATGACCATATATGAATTTTATATGAATCACATATGATTTTTATATGTTCTTGTATGATTCACTTTTACTAGGGTGAAGCTAATATGGGACCACTATTAACCCCTACCTGTTGAAAATCCCAGGCAAAACCAGGGAAAAAATTGTTCCCAGGTTTTACCCTGGTAGACATTTTCTCCAGTTAATCATAAGGCACTTTCGAGTTTACCCGTTCAACTTGTGAGGAACTAATAAGGAATATTCACGGGTAGCTAGTGAAGAATGTAACGCTCTAACTCATTAGATACTAGTTAGAAAAACTGACCAGTTGCTCGCTAGTATTTCACAAGGCCCTCGTTAGTACATAAATACCCATACAGGAAACCCCGACGATGTAAACACAGCCAATAATCGGCCCATGTATGGCTACCATTGAATGGCCAACAATGGATTCATATCATTGGCACAAGTGTGGCCCACCACTGGCTGATAAGAAAGGTCAGCAATGAAAACAGCCGATAATCAGCCGATGTACGGCTATGTTAAACGGCCAACAATTGATTCCCCGTTACTGGCTGAAATATGGTCTATTACTAAGTAAAATGGATTTCAAAGTTGAATGAATTGTATTCGTAATCACCCGTGAAAAAGGTTTGTTTTGGCTTTACTGAATAAATGATTCACATCCATTAAATACTTTTTACTTGATTCAAATGAATTCTTATTTATAAAGATAATCAATCACTATGTCATGTAAATAACAAAGAATTTGAAGGAATAAACAACTGAATTCAACTGATTTATCGAGAGTGCTTTTGACTCGTATAATTTTACATTTGAGATGGTGGAAATATCGGGCATGCAAATCTATTTAGGAAAAAAAACAACCATTTCTGATCTTGTGAAAACTGGAATGACAAATTTCCCTAAAACAAAAACAAAGAAGTGTTTTGGGTCACACTTAACCACTCATTTGAACTAATACTGAACCAATTATTCTGGAACGCACTCATGTCACCATTGGATATCATTATTATTATGCCCCAGTAATCTGCCATTGATGGCTGACATTCAAACATTATCCCGAAATTTCTGGCCCTAAATCGAGATCATTTAGCCCCATTACTGGGCCAATCAATAATTTCATACATGGCCCATTATTTATTGCCATTACTGGACCCACGTTATCATCCAGCAATTAACCATTGATGAGCCATTAATGGGCGCCATTAACGGGCGAAGAACGCCGTTTGTGGTCCAGTAACGTGCCATTATTGGGCCAATTGATGAACCCTGTATGGGTATCAATAAAATTTCTACATATGAATAAAAAATTTTTCACTACCCTCTTTTCTTGTCGATTTCCAAAGAGGACCTTGTGATTACTTGGAAATTTCATCCATACATGAATTCAATATCCACAAGATTTTATTTGGAAATCCACAATAGAAGGAGGTTTCGCAAAAATATCTTTTTTCCTCTGATGCAAAAAACCTTTGTTCCAGTTCAGATAACACATTTTTTAATACATGTATATTATGAATATGTATATTCCATACAACATTTCCAATGAAAATTAGAAACAAATTATTTTGAAAGAAACAGATGCCTCTCACTTTTTTGGTAATAATTATTCAAGACATTCGACAACTATCCAGCGACTAAACTCCGTTCTAAACTGTTTTTGGTCAATCAGGAAGAATATTGTCTTCTCTGAGAATATTCAGCAAACCATCTAAATGTTTGTGAGAGACCTGCCTATCAATCACCCATTCTCGAATTTCGTCTGCTGTATTCGTAATAGCTAAAAAATCTGGAACTTCAGTTGCACTGTTGCTTTCCTCTTCATCATCAGGACTATAGTGATCATCTTTGATCTCATTTAGTCCTGCATCGCTTGACGCATCATTCATCTCGTCAATTGTTGGGAGTTCTAAAGCAGGTGATGTGACTGAATCATGTGAAGATGCGGACAAATAATTATTTGCGAATGTAGCATACCGAGATGAAGATTCGGACGTTCAAACAGAAATATTTGAATTCGTAATTTGGGTATTTTCATCGAAATCTGAGATTTCATGTAAATTTTTTTTCCAATCTGGGAAATAATGATCGAAAAGTATGCATGAATATACCCAACATGTCTATCAACTTATCGAGAAATCAAAGTATTGATAAGGAATATATAGAAAGAACATTTTTATTGTATTTTGAGAATGGGAATACTTGCTCACCTTCTAATTGCTTTCTTTTTCGATAATTTGATACCCGATTTGGGTTGAGATTCGTTTCTCTTCCAAATTCATGTTGATTTTCACTTTTGCTCATTGATTAGGTTGAATAAAAACAAAAACACGAGGATCGCATACCTTTTACAAATACGAATTGAAATCTCGGCTGCGGAAATTATCGAAAGTATTTTTAGTAATAATCGCCAGTGATCGCTGTGAGAAAATCTAGACATAGAGGTAAGGCATCTTTTTCTCGTCTTTGACAATATCTGTTTTATTTTTTTGGGTTTTGAGGTTAGCTATTTCTAACTAGTATGGATTGAGGAAAATTTGTGAAATCCTAACCAGTTTTATCCATCTGTAATCCATCGGGCCCACCTCACCAAATATTCGCTAATAACTCTCCAGCTTATCCCAACTAGTTTTTCCTTGCTAACCCCTCATGGGTGATCTGGAAAAACTCGTGATATTTCTACCAGGGTAAACGGTTTCTGTCCCATAAAACCCGATCAAGAGCTGATAGAATTTTCAAGTGTCCTGTTAAAACGGGATCCAGACAAGATTTCTTTTCTGTATGTTACTTGATTGAAATTCTAATTCCCAGAAATATTTACGATCAATTAATTCTGATTCCTCTCAAAAGCGGTATATTCTGCTCAAAAGAGTGCAATTGACTCATCCACGACGAAATCTTCCTGGTACAAACAAAATTTATCAAATCCCATTGTAGGATCAGAACATCGAATCAGATTCAATCGTATTCTCGTTAAATCCCATTTAATCCTGTTCAATGTTCCGAGTAACTAATGGGATTTTATGATCTTTTTTCGCATCAGGGTCGCTATGCGGTTGAATTACTTTATTTACGGGTTAAACTGAATCGCATTGATTTCACTAAACTGCACTGTACTTGACTCCAATACCAGAGATGTGAAAGCATTTGAAATGCTTGTTTGCAAAATTTTGGCATTGCCAAGAAATTTTGCTGAATATTTCCCGTTTCTGTATATTTTTTATGTATTTTCGGGGTTTTCTTCTAGAAAAAATTTCTCTGAACATGATATATTTCATATTTCGTATTTTATAATAGATTTCCGAAAGCTGTTTACATTTTCCATACAAAATGCAAAATGCATTCCAAAATATATGATAAAATACAAAATACGAAATTTTTTTTTAAAGAAAACTACAAAAACCAACAGCAAATGTGCAGAAATGGGGGAATAACAGCAAAATTTGTTGGCAATACCAAATTTTTCCTAAAAAGCATTTCAAATGCTTTCACATCTCTGTCCAATACGAACTTTATCAACTAGATGACGAGTTTTGCTGTCTTCAACCTCGCAGGGCCGTCTTTAAGGCAGGGCATACCGGGCCCGAGCCCAGGGCCTCCTGCAAAAGGGGGGCCTCTTCGTAGAGAATCGTTGAGATTTTTATATATTTTTTTTAAAAAGATTACTTGAACAGAATGAAATCAAGTTATTTTTAAAATGAAATTAATTCTAGATATACAAAAAAGTGGGAATTCAGGTAATACTTATTTTAAAGAGAAATTATAATGATCAATGTTAGGGTGGTTTTTTAAAAATTTCAAGATTCTACGTCTCCTTAGATGGGCCTCCACTCTAAGTAGGCCCAGGGTCTTGAAGCAATGAAAGACGGCCCTGCAACCTCACTGTGATTGAGCCAACAAAATGTTTTTTTCAATGTCAGGATGAAAAATCAAATATAAAATCATTTGATAAATAAATGACGTTCCATGTACAGGGTGTAATAAAAGTACGGGAACAGTAGAGTACTTCGGAAAATTCAAGTTTTGGGAGAAAAAAGTATCCAATGTTATAGAGTGGATGCAAAAATTTGTCTCCCATTTTCCTGGTAAAACTTCAGTAGTAATTTCGTGTATAAAATTTCATTTGCTAATCACACGGAGGACAAAAATTCACCGTAACAAATGGAGGACCTTTGGCTGGAAGAGTTGAAATTCTTTGCTGTAACAGCAATCCATTCGCCAGCACAGCAATTTTTAAACTGTCGTAGCGAAAAATTTCAACTCCTCCAGCAAAATTTGTTTTGCGTATAATACTGAAAGTTTTGCTGTTTTAGTATATGGGGATTTTATTATGTCCATTGCATGTGAATAAAGATTATTGATCATACAAATGAACGATCATCAACGAAGATTCTTTTGATTTTGTTGAAATTTCATCAATTTCCACGAGATATGCCGATTCTTGGGAATTCTTTACGGAGAAAAAAGAAATTCGCTGTGACAGGGAAATCTAATTGTGCTGCCCTAACAGAAAATCGATCTGGTTGAAACATTTGTGGTCGCAATAACTTGAAATCTGGTTTGATTCACCAGGAAATGTGATTGTGACGTTCAGAAAAATTGGTTTGAGTCCAAATTAATTACATATTCTACTCGGGTCACACCAAGAAAAGAATCTGGTTTTTCTAACCTGAAAAATGCAGTTAATTTTTTATTCAGCCACTTTTTCTAGACATCAGAATCACATTTCCTGGTAAATCGAACCAGATTTCAAGTTATTGCGACCCCGAATGTTTCAACCAGGTCATTTTTCTGTCAGTGTGAGTCCCTCCCAATAAACATACAAATCGACATTTTCGACATTTCTAAAAGACAACTTATAGACTTCTTTTAGATGTCTCACTGAAGACATTTCTAAGAAGTCTCTTGAAGTTATCTTAAAGATGTCTAATAGATTTTATTTCAAAGATGTCTTTAAAGATTTAATAAAAGACATCTTTTAGATATCTTGGAAATCCAAATCACAATATTATTAATATAATAATATACCGATAATGATTATAGGCCTGAATTTAAAAAAATATCAATTTTGATATAAAATCAAATAATTGGCGACTTTCATTATGAAACCTTATGAAACCTTGCGGGTCTTGCATCTTTCATAGCATCCATAAGTTTTTTCTGGGTTTTGCTTGGTATTTTCAGCAGGAGTGTTGCAATCAGCTTTTTCCATCATGTATTGAACTTATTTACTGATTACTGTATCCCAAACGCACATTTGCTTGAATTTGGATTAATACTTTGTTAATTATAAACACACTTAGAAGTTCGAGTATGTTTACATACTTTCGAAGGAAAAGATTTCTCTGTCTTTTCTGGTTATTCTGCCAAGACTTGTTTCTATCAATGAAACTTCTTTCAAAAAAAAAAAATTTCAATTGGAAATAATAAACTTGTAGTGAATGTTTTTATACTCTTCGATTAAACTCAAAACAAAATAAACGAATCTCATAGGGTGCATTGTTTCTACCCAAGTAGCACCAGAATATACTATGAACGTTCTTAGAATATTCGAAATATGTTCTATATACATTCCAAGAGATCGTTTCATAGGTGCTATGCATGTTCATCGAACGTATTCAATCGAATATACGACGGTACGTCAATCGAACGTCGATTGAATGAATATCGCACATTTCGAATGTAGTATGTACGTTCCAAGTATATTTAAAACAGTCTCATTCGAATATTCCATGAACTTTCATCATACGTTCTTCGTATCTCATTCGTAAATTCTACGAACGTTTCTATTTCGTATGTACTTTGAACTTCTGTTGCTGCTTGGGTACTGACCAAATTGGATCACGTCGGACCACAATTGATGTTACACGGATTGAAAACTTAATTCGTTCAAGTACTCCTGCTTAAAGAATTTCATTGAACCAATAGAATCTGCATCGGAATCTGTGGGTTCAATGAGATATTTTGAACAGGCGTACAAGGAAATTCTACGGTCATAGTTTGTAATTCCAAAAAAACACGAAGGTTCAAAGAATATTCAGTGGAGGTGCATTGAACGTCCGGACATTGGATGGTCCGAACATTCCTTGAACATAAATGTACGTATAATGAACGTGAATTTCGTCTAAAAGATCTGTGTCTTGGGGAAGTTACAGGGATGGAATATATAATTCGCAAGACATTTTCAGATCATCTGAAAGTGTGCTTCAACCGTGGTTAATAAAACCTATTCATTCCTATTGAATGTAATAAATTCACATTAAAATTCGAATTCTGCACGTTTAATAGGAATAAATGGTTTTTTTTATCAATCAAGGAAGAGGTCCTAAGAAAAATTTACATCATATCTAAAACTCGTCTTGAAGGAGTCTAAAAGATATCTTCTAGATATCTAGTAAGAGTTCTAAAACTGTCGCATGAGACATCTCTTAGACTTCTCTTAGATATCTTTTAGAACAGTTTGTAAGACATCTTGCGAAGTCGCAAGACATCTTTTAGATTTCTTAAAGATATCTTTTTTTCTATGTGGGCTTTTGCCGGCGCAGCGAACTATTTCCTATGACAGCAATCTCGTTAACTATGACAGCGATTTTTTAGCTGTGGCAGCAAAACTTCCGTATCATCCACAGGATAGCAAAGAAATTTTGCAGGAGAAGTCAATATGTTTTGCTGCCGCAGTTAAAAAGGTGCTGTGATAGCAAATAGATTGCTGTCACAGCCAACTTTTTTCCCCGTGTTGTTAATTCCTAGGCTTCTCAGTAATTTTTTATCTGTTCGAACTCTGTAAAACATTTGTCAATTTTTGGGAGAATAACATCATACTCCACACTCTGTTGAGAAAATTTTGAATTCGGACAGTAAAAATTGTTTCGATCTTCAAGGGGATACTAGCCCGTAGTTTGTCATAAACGATTTGGCTGCTGCCACGCCGCTAGTATCACTTCAAAACGAGTTCGAAGCATCCTTCTTATCGAGAAATAAATGTCTCAAACACGCCCTGTTACACATAATTTATAAAATCTCATTGACGAACAGGAAAATGAATAGGTTTCAATGGATGTCAGTGATATTTAATCAGAAATTCAACCATTCGTAATAGGACTGAATAGGGAAAATCCTTCCTCCCTGCCTTCCCTCACATCCATTAAAAAACCATTATTTCCATTTAAAACCTCCTTCCTCGATCGTTCGATTCTCAGTTCCAATTACCCGACTGCTCCCAACGAGTTCCACGTGGATAAGAAAAAACCAACTCAAGGTTGGATTTTTCACTACGTTACAAGATCATTCAATTTTCCATGGTACACAATCTAACCTCGTAAACGATAATAAATATTACACACGAATATTATTACCAAGAAGGTGTAGATTCGAATGTATGTCATAACGATCAGATATTACAGACTGAACCGTCTCGATCGAGGCAAATGTTATCATTAACGCAGGGAAACAAATTGAAGGAAACAAGTTGGTCGTCGATCAAAAACATCAATTATCGAATAACGACGATAATTATCCATGAGAACAAATTGTATATGGATCTCTTACGCAAGTCACATACACATACGAATGCATATAAATTCCCACATGAGGCCTGTGATCGGCGACATAAGTCGAATAATGAGTCTAGGTAGATCGATCGATCGATCGATCAGATTGATCAAATTACCGATCCTCGTTGTCGTCGTGCTCGTTGTCGTTGTCGTTGGCGTTGTCGTCTGAAAAATCATACCGATACCAATACTACGTAGGGATCGATTGCAAGAAGAGAGAAGACGGACAGAAGGGAAGGACGCTATTGAATTACCATAAAACGCCATGATTAACGCAAGGTAAACGAATATAACGCCACAGAAACCACAACTCTGTTCTGTAGCAGTTAAAGGCCCTGGTTTGGTTTCCTGTTGTACACAACATACACGTTATTGTATATGTTTATACGTATATTCCCTGCCACGACTCGACAACGACCCTGCAGGTGCTCGCAAAAACTTCACTTCAAAATGAGATATAAAAGAAAAGATTTCTTGGTGATATTATATATTATGGAGAGAATTCACTTGTAAAGTGAGATATTTGGGAATTTGTTTCTTTTCTCAAATACTCATTTTATGATTTATCATGTATATATATATATATATACACGTATGTGTGTATAAATGTATATAGTACGTTTGGAGGATGATGTCCTCCGTGAGAATTGGCGCGCGTGCGTGTGCACTTCGCGATTCACGGTAGGACAGAACATATGATACATATGGGAACGTTAGGCTTTGTGGTTTGAAGCCCGTAACGTGTCCGAGGCAGAACCGTAGACGTATACACGTATGTTATACCTATGTATATATGACAACGAGCATCGAGAGACAGGTGAGGGAAAGAGGAAAAGAGGAATGAAAGTAGTGTCGTGTAACTGATGTGACCAGAATGTTCAAACGGTGAACACTTTGATAGAATCTATCAGAACGGATCTATTATTTCAGAAAATTATATGAAAAATTGTTAAAATCGAACTACCCTTCGACGATTATGATAATTCACCCACCACCCCCACCCTCTTGTTTCTTTGAAATTGAATTTATCATGATACATTATTTGTTCGACCTCAGAGAAAAAGATGTCAAATGAAATTCTCGGATACACAAATCCGTGGTATAATAATCTGTCGATCCGGGTAGCAACGATATACACAACGAATAACGGACGGCCGAGAAACCCTAGGTGATACGAGCTCCGATCGAATTTCGAAATCCACACTCAACTCCCTTTGTGTGTATATAATAGCCTTATACGTGCCAACTGCATTGCTTTGAGAGAATAACTTTCTGGGACAAAGGTCACGTTTGAGATAATTCTCCTTGAATTGAAATGACGTCATGATTATTTATCGAAGAATCAAATTAAGAATGTTATTAATAATATCTGGAAAGTCGTTGTATTATAAATTGCACATTGTACAGACATAAAAATTCGTATCAAGGATACGATATCGTTATTAACCCTCCGAGTTGTGACGCCAGTGGTGTTCCAAGAGTGAGAGTTCTCTTGAGTTCATTATATTAGTAGCTGGGAGAAAAGAGGGGAGAGGGAAGGAAAGATGATGAAAAAAGGTAAAAATAAGGAAGTGTTGAGGTCAGATGAGGTAGAGCCGCTACCGTGAATTGATCACTGAAGAAAGAATAAGAAAGAAAGAAGAAGAGAAGAGGGTTGTGTCTCGCATCAAAAGGACCGCTTTGGATCTCGACCGTCTGTCCAGACTGTTCATTTGTTTCAAACATGGACACAGGAACAACAACAACAGGACCGACGGCATTAACGTCAACGTATTACGGGTGGAAAGATCGATCGAGGAACGTCTTAACCTTTGGATCCTTAACCCCTTCACGCTACAACAACCCGCATAAAGTAGTACATTTTTCTCTCACCTCTCTCATTAATTAGAACAAGCGGGTAATTGAGTTGTGATAGAATACTGATTGCTCTAAGATGCCTAGAAATTATACTATAATTTATACCTAAAGCGTCAGCTGTTCGAATAGAAGCTCAACGAACGAATAAATCATCTTTAATTTTTCCAATTTTCCAGATTCATCTCATTCTTTACGTAACGCGTTTCAAAGTCATCGAGAAGATGAATATTCCCGAGTATATGGGATACGGACAAACAGAAAAGCTGGATAAACCAATGATATTTTTGCGGTCGGCCGCAATCTTCGGTCAATTTACGAGTAAGCGAACAAGCGAGTGAGCGAGCAAGCAACCAATCTTGCTGTACAAACAAAAAGATGGCGACTACCGGTGGGAGCGATGGAGAGAAAGAGAGACAAAATTTCTGATCGATCCTTTGTCGGTGGTCCCTCGCAGATAAGAGAAAACATATATATATATATATATATATATATTCACGCACAGTACGTGCACGAAGGAAAAGATATTTCAGTAGCAATCGTATCGATGATTTCACCTCTCGAAGCTGCTGCTGATGCTGCAGCTACTGCTACTGCTGTTAAGGGGGGGGTGTAACAACATTCCCAACTTTTCGCTTTTACGTATCGTCTCGCGTAATCTCGCGAATGATTTCCCTTCACCCAAAAAGGAAATAGTTTTCCTGATTGATTTTTTGTTTACAGAAAAAGACAGACGCATCAGCCAAGGGAGAAGAAACAAGAATTCGTTTGAGATGCTCCAGGATTATGTCGTTGGCATTTTAACACGGTTTAACCACAAAAGAATTCTCCCATCGTCTCGGAGAGATGAGACTTGGACTGAGTCTAAGCTTATTATCTCTCTCCTTTCTCGTTCCCCGTTGTAGAATCTGATCGTAGCCGATGGAGCGAACACGAAGCTAACCACCCTGAGTATTATGTGTCGAAAAATATTTCAGATAACTTTCGTGAGAGAGAAGTGATGATGATGATGATGATGGAGACGATGATAATGAAGGAACTGTGAATGAGGTTTCTTCTCTTTTTGGTTCCCCATCAACAGATATTTCAGAATTCTAAAGACATTTTTCTAGAAGAAACATAAAAAGAAAATCGAACTATGGATGGATTACGGGTGCTTCCGGTGTTGCGGGTTTCGTATAACGGAGAGAATAAATATTTTTGTGCATAGTTAATTTTGCAAGGAAGTTTTTACACGTTCATCTAAATAATTAGGTATTATTTGGAAAGCTTAAAATTAGCTAAGGAAGTTACTTTTAGCTGTCATGTGGAAATTGCCAGAGTTGACAAATGGCCCAGTATTGGAAAGTTTGTATTTGCCATACTTCGGCCAAAACAACCCACGTGAAAATTTCTTGCTTGCGCCAATACTGACGATGGAAAATAGATAGGCGCAATGCTGACATCCAAGGCTTGGAAATCTATATCGAGCCAACGTTGACTGACAAGTGGCACAATGTTGCACCAATGTTGGGAATCATAATTTCCAATGATCAATCCATCATTGGCTCAAGATTGTGCCAATCATGGTTCATCGTTATCCCAATATCGTTTGTACAAAAGAAATTAATTTCATACGAACAATTTCATAGCACGGCTGAATATTAATCCAAACGTTGACAACGTTTAGGAGAAATGAGTACCCAATGCAGTGCCAAGCCTGGTCAAAGCTTGACTCAGGCTAGTCACGATCCTCAATTATACGTCCGCATACAAAAATTCCCGCGTCCAACGTCAAAGCGCCACCCTTCGGTATTGTTTCCAACGCTCGGTTCGTTTCTCGCAAGCACTCAACGAACTATGCGGTTGATATATAAGCATCATATAACCTTCTGATTTGAAAATTGTTGTCTTCATCATAGGTCCTTCATCGAAGGAGAGATTTTAGCTGTGCAGACCCATGGACTCGTGGACATCAGAATTTGAATTATACTGGATGTAATTGATTTGTAAGGCGACCAGTAATCATTGAAGTTATATTAAACTTATAAACACATCTTGTATTGGATTAATCCAATAAGTTTCTTCGTTTCAATGTATACAGAGATTCTCTGGCCCTGGTTGCATAAAATATTTCAGGTTCGGGCTGTACTTCTTAACATGTGTGGAGGGGAAGCAATCGATGTCGGGAATTATATGAGTCTGAATTTTTATTATATTTTTGCAATCGTTCAACATAGAGTTGAACATCGGCACAACATTGACTCAACGTTGGCGCGGGATTGTCGCAACGTTGAATCAATTTTGGCCGAATATTGACTCAGTCCTATTATAGTATTGACTCAAATTTAGCAGTCAACATCATTTATGTGTAATAAATGATGGTACCTCCTTCAAATGCATAAAACATCTGACCATTGGCAGACCATAAAAAAATTCGTCTATCAGTCTTGGTTCGTAATGAGTACAAGCATGATCCAATCTTGGATTTAGATCGAGCGACAAATTTTTTCAAGGGTTGCCAATGATGGCTGATTTGACTGCCATAATCGTCCCAATGTTGGTCCGTGATTGGCAGAATACATCAATGGAGCCTGTAACGATGTTATCATTTCAAGCTTGCATCTTGCTAACCGCCAAGGCTCGGCCAATCTTCGTCAGTGTTGCGCCATCCTAGTGCCAATCGTGAATTTTCACCTGGGAACTGGCCCCCGTACAGAGTAATTACTCTTTTTCAATTGGCATTAGTTGTTTGACGGTTTTCAGACGGTATTGGTTTGCTTGGGCAGACAGTCTTGGATCATTATCGAATCAATATTGATTGAAGAACATCTAGGTTGTAGAAAAACGAAACTGTGCCAATATTGACCCGGAGTTGGTAATATTTTCAAACGTTACGCAGAGACGGTACTACGCCAGCATCGACGCCATGTAGTTTTCCGACATAATTGGTAGTGAATCGGGAGTCAGCCCATCTCCGCGGAATCATGGTTATTTTAGTGAGCCAATCCTGTGCCAGTACTGACTCAGAGTTGGTAATATGAGAGATTGAAATGCCAGTTCAGGGAAAATTGAAATCCCAATGTTGGCTGGATTGGAATGCCAGTACAGGCAAGATTGAAATTCTGATTCAGGTACAATTAA
Organism: Gonatopus flavifemur; assembly: GCA_018340375.1. NCBI lineage: Eukaryota > Metazoa > Arthropoda > Insecta > Hymenoptera > Dryinidae > Gonatopus > Gonatopus flavifemur. The sequence goes on along the minus strand of JAFFJZ010000012.1, from coordinate 5,274,369 downwards.
AATATCAATTCGAGTAATATTGGAATATCAGTTTTGGCTAGGTTGAAATGACAGTACTGTTGACGTTCAAATGCCAGTACCGGCAAAATTGAACGCCAATAATGGGCTTTATGTCAGACATTGTTATCATCTCAGTATTGGTTCAGTATTGTCAAACGATCTGGGCCAGTAATGGCATTCCAAATTCGACAGCACTGGCAGCTATGGCAGCGGTACTGAACCAGTACTGGGGCGTTCGTTAATTTCCACATGGGCAGTTAGCGGTAGCGGCAAAAAATGTAGCCGATTTCCTACTGCGGTAGCTAAGAAATAGCTACAGCGGTGATTTGGTTGCGCAGATAACGCCATAATCGATTTGAATTCGAATTTTTAGGGTTCAAACTTGCGTTGTAGATTGTACCAAAGACCATTCAATATAAAAAGAATGGAAAAGGTCCAGCGATAATGTATATCGTTCAGAAGAGATATCTGTTTCGTGTACGATATGCACACTCCATAAAACGTTCGACGTTTGATTAATAGTGTCAGAGCGTTCATTGGTCACGCTACTAATAAAGCAGCGTTCACACATATTAAAATCTTATAGTACCTCCTGCGTAGTTGAACGCGATTCAAAAGCTATTCCAAAGTCGCTTCGAAGATATAACGAGGGAATGGCGTGTTTCGGGATGTAATTGAGGCGAACGACCACAATCCAATCGCTTTTAATCATTCGCATTCATCTTCTCCGATGTACAAGAAGGTAGAAGAACACAATTCGATCGTTATATTTTATATTATATGTACACATAAAGAAAAGGGAGAATAAAAACAGCATCATCGAGGAATCCGACACGAGGGGGGGAAAGGGGAGGGGGGGGGGGAGATTTTTTGAAATTCTATTCCATTCAAATACCGATGATATCCCATTAATACGTTTGCTCCCATCGTCTCTCTCATCGTCGTTTTGCGGCTGGAAAAACAAAGAAGGATATATAAAACGGATGAAGACACCAAGACTCGAAGAAGGTGAGAAAGTATTGAGTTTTTTTCATTGTCATCCGATGGTATTCTATCGGTTTGCGGTTACCTCGCGATCACTTCAAGTGTGAAATTACCCATTATTATGCAATCCGACGCTGGACAAATAAATGTTATTATTTTTTTCCCCTTCCCCAAGATAAACACGCTTCAATCGATGCGGTCGTGGTGTTGCGCTGCATCTTTCCCAATGTAAATCCCAATATAAATACCACTGTAAAATCATTTCTTCTTCTCCATCTCCTTCTTGTTTTTCTCCTACTTCTCCGCTTTACACCCCCTGACACGTTTTAATAAATATAAATGTCTGCGGAGAAAATAGCAGAGATTACGCGAAATTATGTAAATTCGAGCATTGTAAAGAGTCTCTTTCTCTTTTCACTCTTATAATCCAGACAAAAGCTCTTCTCTGTGGGATATATATAATAGAGAACGTAGAGACAAAAGGATGTTACAAAAAGAGGAGATGAGGAGAAAAAAAGACAGAGGGATGATGGAGATTCCTTTCGAGGTATGCACCGAGCAACACATGCAACGAATTCAACTGTCTCTGAATTGTTTAGAAATTTATATACAATTATTATTATACGCCTCTGATAACGGCATCCGAACAAGTTTCGCCCCCTGACTTGGCAGAATTTTGTATACAAATCGATAAGAGACTTACGGATCTCTTTATACCGCCGATGCTGCTTTTTCGCATCCAAAGGGAGATTATTCATTATTTCCCAAGGAGCTTTCTCCTCAACCTTCTTCTTCGTCCTAACTTCTATTGTACCGGCTCTTAAAAGGTGACAAAATTCCCCCCCAGTTTTCGTGAGAGAGAAACGAGAGACGTGCAATAGGCTAAGTTACAATTAATTAATTGATTCCAGCGCCCCTGGAATTCATGCGGTAAGTCAAACTTAATTAATTACTCTTTCGGGGTCACACCATCGCCAATGCCAAGGGAATCCAAGAGGGAAAAGGTCAGAAAGGATTCTCTGTCTTATGAACCGTGCACACCACTTTCAGCCTTTTAGTACCACATCAAGCATTAATCTTACCACCGCAACAGAAACTCGATGTTAATTTACAAAGAAATAATAATATCGTACTACAATTTGGGATTATTTGTCTCGGGAGGACAATTTATTACAACGTTATATATATTCTTTTTGTGGTATTATGAAAGAGGGTATATTTAAGGGATGTGAACGACAAGAAGAAGGGTTTTTCTTTCACGCATACGTGACTTCCCGGTTATAAATGGGGAATGAAAACAATGAAAAGCAGAATAGAATCTTTGTAATCCTGCAACAAAATGTTCGTAATTGAAGTTTTAGTTCATTTTTCTCCTAATGGCCTCCCTAATGACGAGGAACAATCAAGTCCAAAGATTTAGCTTTGCTCTTTTGGACGAGAATTTTTATATTGTAATCAATCAATATTATCATCAATGCGAAACCTGCGGCACCTTGTTTCTTTGGTCATTAGCCGCGGAAGAGAGTGAGAGAGTTGTTATATTTCAGGATTATTAATCGTCATTGTACACCATGAGTGATAAATAACAAAAAGATTTCAATGGCAAATCTCTATTCTCAGAATAAGATTTATTCTCCTACTTTTACAGACCTGTTTTTTATCTTTATTCGGGTCTAGTTTTAATCCATCTTCATGGATTCAAGTTCAAAATCCTCGCGGAGGAAGTTCGATTCGGGGGAACTGATGCTCCCTGAACACCCTGTGCGCAATAAACGAGAAAACAAAATAAATTGTTTTCAGCTGAACATAGAAGCAACATAAAGCCACAAATAATTGCAATTCAATTCTACGGAATGATTAGGTATAAAATTTCTAGCATAAAACATCTTTTGTAGGAATTTGAAATGATACAGAATGAGAATAAAAGGGAAAAAATAACAGATATTATACCGATATTCCCAATAAATTCTCCGGGAATTGAAATTTTCATGAAAATTACTGTATTTAATCTATGACCTTGGCTCTCGCATTTGTTTCAACTTCCAACATTGAACAGAGAATTTTTAGAAATCAAGTGCCGTAGCGAAATGTTAATTTATGATTTATGATTCGCACGGTAAAGCGTGATTCCGGACCGCTGTTGCAATTGTTTCTCCTCTTGTTTCCACTCATTTTCTCTTGTTCATCGCGGGAATGAATGGAAAAGAATTCAATCGATGGATTTGGAAAGTGAAATTTGATCAATTATTTGGCGACGAACGGTGTTGTTATTGCCCATCATTTCACGTGTTGAATAAACCGAAACAAACGTATGAAGAATGAAATATGACTGACCAATAGATCGAAGATATTCGTGTATGATGCGATTGCATCGCGAAAGCTACACGATGTCATGTTGAGATAACAATGGAAATAGCATAGGTATTCTGTTACTAAATATTATTCTATGGAATGTTTTGTTATAGAGCAATGGTTACTCAAACTGTCGCCTTCCCTGGTTGAGAAATCCGATAAAGGAGAATCCTATCGGAATTTAAATTGATACCTACTAATAAAATTTTTGTTAATTAGACTGAATCGGTTGTTTTATCCATAATGAAAATTCCAATTGAATCCGATAAAAAAAATTCTATCGGGATGAATTGAGTTTCCGCACCGGAAATTTCCGATTCGTAGCAATGGAAATTTTCTCACCTGAATTAAATCGTTTTTTTTTTATAAGCAATTAATATTTCCATTGAATCTGATGGAAAATATTCTATCGGAATGAACTGAGTTTCTGTATCGGTACCCATACAGCACCACAGATCTCAGTAATGTCTCAATTACATTTCGATCTTTCACCTTCATTACATTTCGGTATACTTTCACAGAAATATGTGAAAAATCTGTCAGTTGATATGTTACCTATTTGCAATGTCTCAGATATATTACGAGGCAAACATTACAATGGAATATTTCATAAATATTCTTGGAATATTGCAGAAATAATTCAGAAATATTGCATTGAAGTGTGAGATTAGCGGACATTGCAATATTTCTGAAAAGACTTTGAAACCTCGGTGTGACATACAGCAATGTCATAGGAATATTCCAATGTTTCGGATGTTAGATTTCTGCAATCTTAATGAAATCTTCGGTGCTGTGTGGGTACCCAGTACACACACGCACGTTTTGAAAACGTCAAAAACAGTCAATAACCACGCGTTGTGAATTAGTAATATTCTTGCGTTAATTCAACGTAAAAATGTCGCGGCAGATCACGTGTTTTTCAACCATAAAATAACGTCAGATCAACGGTTTGAACATCGTTTAAAAAACGTTAAATATTGACGTGTCCTAATGATGGTTCTAAAACGTGAATTGATTCCAACAAATTATTTTGAACACTTTTCATTCAATATCGAGAACAATAGTATTTCTGAGTATGACAGAATTTGAAAAGTATGCCACACTATTTACTATCTCAAGTGCTCTTTGTTGAAATTTTAACCATTGTTCGGTTTCGTTCGACATTTCTAGCAGAATATCTTCAATTGAAGTTCAAACACAAGGTGTTATAAACACATTTTAAACGCGTGATTCAAATCCGTTCAAAGCACGTTTTTTGAGGACGTCGTTTGATGGTTATTTTTGAATATTAGTTTGAATTACACGTCATCAAAACGTAATCCCTGGTCGTCTATTTCCCTATCAAATTTCAACTAAAAATCAACATTATGAAATCAACGACTTACGTCCGTTTGACAGTCTAACGTTATTTCAACGTTGAAATAACGTGTGTGTGTTTATTGGGTAATATCCTATTGAAATTCTTCTAATCGCCCACATAGCACACAATGTCTCAGTAATATTCTTAGAATATCACAAATATCTCACTCAGAACATTCTATGGTTAATATTTCTACGAGATTCCATAGATATTGCAAATAGAATATTTCATTACAAATATTCTGAGAATCTTGCAATTGAAATATCGCACATATGACATTCTGCAATGTTTTGGGAATCTATGATGAGGGATATTTCATGTTTGTGACATACGACAATCATCTCATTGATATTGCAGAATGTCTCCAGAATGTCACAAAGATGGTGATATAAGACATTCTGGAGACATTCTGACAATATTATTGAGATGTTCGCCAGAATATTGCATATTTCAAATATAATATTCTGGCAATGTCATTGAGACATTCTGTGCTATGTAGGTCGCTTGAGTGTAATCTTACAGTAACGTTGAAATCCAAAACCTATGAAATCTTGTTTCCAAAAAACAAGTATTGGATATCATGGGTGATGTGACAAGAACAGTGACATGTTCTCATTCGATACATTTGTTTTGGTAACAGGATTCGATAGGTGTGTGTCTATCGAATCAGGGAAATCCTCATCAGAAGGATATCGTGCAGAATAACACAATAATTACGAACCCAGTGACAAAAATGTAGATGGTTAAACTTTCGTTGGATGCTATCACGGTAGGAACTTATCTATAAATTCGATGAGACCTTCAGATCCGGAGCCCTTTATAATCCATCGATCAATTGTTTGCATCTCTATATTCCAACCGTGCAAGAAGGCCATCTTGTGACTCATAAGAGAAGCTTCAGATTTCATCGAGCATGCGCATTTTCAGATTGACTTTAAGGCAAATTCCAATAAAAACCAATTGACCATTGAAATAGAACAATTCTGAAAGTGCATCGAATATTTCCTATACAAACCATCAAATTTCAAATCCACAGACTTTATTCTCATTCGTCCCTGTAAATCGACGTCATGAAACATTCCAATAAAAACCAATTCACCAAATGAAGAAATTCTCAATTTGAATTAAATATTTCATACACAAATGGATTTGAAATTTAGATTGAAGAACTTTCCTATTATTTCCAGTAGATTTAGATTCCAAAACATTCCAATTAAAATCAACTGATCCATAAAATGCATATATTTTAAAATCAAATTGCGTATTTGCCGTACACATTTGTTGAATATTCGAATCTACAAACTTGTACCACTTCGATTGGTTAGTAAAATAAAAAACCTTCTTCGATCACATCATATATTTCTTGTAACAACTGATAGAATATACCACATGCCATCACGCCCAATCAAATTGATACATATTTATATACGGGCGAATTCAGGATTGCACTCCACGGATGATTGATTTTGATTAAGTCTCATTAATCTTCAATGGACAGTTCAGGCATTCCGATTACCCCCATTCAATCCGATTGAATTTCAATCGCCTTCTATTCTTCTCGACTGGATTCTATCGAATGACCAATAAAATATACACATTCTAAAATCCAATGGGATATTCCCCATAGAAACCTAATGAATCCTCAATTTTATCAACTTTCATATCAGTTCCGATGGATCGAGATTACAGGAAATTTCGATAAAATCCGATTGCAGGGTTCCCACTTTTTCTAAATGACAAAATTTCCTGACTTTTCCAGGTTTTCCAGGCCCAAAATTTAGTTTTTCCCTGATCAAGTCAAAAAAATATTTGTCGACAAACTACATACACAGGTAATTCCAAATAAAATTGTCTTCCAGCTCATAGTAGAAGAAGTACTTTGTTCATTTTAAAATGTCCCTTCTACTGAGAATAGTGGTAAAAAAAGTCCATTCAATCCCATTGATTATTGAGATTCAATACAAATTTTGCAATGGTAAATCACCATTCGAACTTATTGAATCCTATCAATTCAATCGATTTCAATGGGTTTCAACGGGTTCGAATAAGTGTAAATGGTAATTTATCATCCTAAAGTTTGTATTAAATCTGATTAATCAATGTGATTCAATAGGCTTTTCAAACTAGGGAATGTCATTGCATCATGGAATAGTACTTCATCAGCCAATGAATGATATTATATTAACAACCCCAAGAGAACACACGTTCTAGATCAAATCTACGTCTATTGTACGTAAATTCACGTTCATGGAATGTTCAATGTACTTCCAACCCACACAGCACGCAGTTCTTATAGATATCTAAAAGAATACTCATTAAGAGATCTTCAAGAACGATCTTGAAGTGTTCTTGAGGATATCTTTCAGAAGTGTTGGAAAGACACCTTGTGAAAGATTTTTGAAAGATCTCTCGATTCAAGACATTTCCAGGACGACCATCCAAGATATCTTGAAGATATCTTTTAGAAGTGATTGGAAGATATCTTCTTGGAAGACTTTGATAACACCCCAAATAGACACAAATATATTTTTCAGAATCCTAAAAGATATCTTCCAAAAGTACGAGAAGTCGTGAAGAATTTTCTGAAAGATATCTTTTCGTATTCGAAAAAGTATTGCAAACTGCTAAAAGTACAATTTTATAACTTTGTGAAACTTTGTAACTTTTTTTCCCCGCATTAAAATTAACGAATCTCCGAGTCACAATATTTTGCAAATTACCAACCTTCTTCCGCAGAATTTTATGCCTTCAAGTCAATTCCGAAAATCCTCATTTGTACTTATCAATGAATTAATAACGATACCCTGTTGTAAAATTCCGATAAAACCGCATAGGTTGATTTCATGGGTTTTGATTCAATTTGGTGAGATTTGATACGTGTATTCGAAACAGGATCAATGGGGTTTCATCTGTATTGATGAGGTTTTCACAGCAGGGTAACGCAATAATTCCAGTGTTTATGGTATTCGCAAGATACTTTAACGATCATTGAAACACGAAAGTCATTCCCAAATATGTTTTACCAAATTTACTCAACTTTTTTATTTGCCAGTAAACCTAACTCATCTGATATTTGTCAATGTAATACTAGTTTGTTCGAAGAATTACTGTTGATTTGAGAATATGCATCACTCTCATTCAATGTCCCATCTCATATTGACAATTATACAAATCAAAATCGAATCGTCCGTGTAGAGCTCAGATCACTGAAGTGTAAGTACGTCGTGAAATCCCCGGGTTCGAATCCCGTAACCTCAACGGTGAAGAGAGGAAGAAAAGAAAAGAGAGGGAGATTTTAGGAGTTCTTGTGTGAACGAATTCAAGATGTTTCCAAGACATTTTTATAAATTCTTCAAGACATTCTAAGAAATCTTAAATATGGCTTGGAGACATCTTTTGGAAATCTTTTAGAAATCTTCAAGATAACTGTGAGAAATCTTGAAGAACTCTTTTAGATGTCTTGATTCTTTCTCAAAGATATCTTTGAAAAGTCTGAGAAAGATCTTTTAGATATCTATTCATGTTGCAAGAGACATCTTTTCGAATACGGAAACACATCTTTTAGAAAATTCTTCAAGATTTTTTGTACTTTTGTAAGATATCTTTTAGAATTCTGAAAGATATCTTTGTGTCTGTTTGGGAAATGCTCGGGCATTGAATAGATCTCTATCGAACGTTCCTTGAAGCTTTACGTTCTGTGGGGGAAATTCGTCAAATTTAATACATATATAATGAACAAGTTCATTGCATGGAAGAAAGAATTCATCAAATAAATGAATGTAAACTTCATGGATACAATGAACACCTGTTCATATCGAAATACGACATACGAAAAACATATAAGAAATATATGTTCGTGAATCGATGAAAATCAATCACTGAAATTTCATTGTATCGATGAAAATGTCACTATCCCAAAGAGATACCAGTTCATGAATGCAATTCATCAATATTATGTGCCAAATTGTTTTTAGTGTTACTTCCTATCCTAGGGGAGGAAAACGCACTTCCCGCCTGTTTTATTGGGAAGTAAACCCTGGTAAAAAAATCTCTCTGAATCTCTCTGAAAATTTCACGTTTCAGAGAGATTTAGGAAGAATCAGAGAAATTCAGAGCAATTCAGCGTGGTTCAGAGGATTTCAGAGAGTAGTGGATTGAGAGAACTTGTGCTTTGAATTTTTCAGAAGGATTCAGAAACATTCAGAGGAACTTAGAGAGATGCAAGGAAATTCTGGGAAATTCAGAGAGGAACAAGTTCAGTAAAATTCTTGGTCCTGCATTCCAGAGGCGTTCAAGGAGTGTCAAACGCTTTCAGAGATAGATGAATTCAGAAAGATTGTGCGTAGAACTTTCCAGAAATATTCAAAGGAATTTAGAAAGATTCAGAGTAATTCAGAGAGATTCAGAGGAATTCAGAGAAATTCAGAGAGAAATTAATTCAGCTAAATTTTTGGTTCAGGATTCCAGAGGTATTCAGGGAGTGTCAGAGACTCACAGAGACAGGTGAATTAGGAAGAATTGTGCGTGGGATTTTTCAGAAAGATTCAGAGAGATTCAGTGGAATTCAGAGAGATGCGGGAGAAATCTGGGAAATTCAGAGAGGAATAAATCTTGGTCCTGGTTTCCAGAGGCTTTCTGGAAGTTTTAGAGACTTCCAGAGACAGATACATTAAGAAAAATTGTGCGTGGAACTTGTTAGAAATATTCAGAGGAATTTAGAAAGATTCAGAGTAATTCAGAGAGATTCACAGAAATTCAGAGAAATCCAGAGAGGAATTAATTCAGTAAAATTTTTGGTTCAGGATTTCAGCAGTATTCAGGGAATGTCAGAGACTCACAGAGACAGGTGAATTAGGGAAAATATGTGCGTAGAGCTTTTCAGGAATATTCAGAAGAATTTGGACAGGTTTAGCGTAATTCAGAGAAATTCACAGAGAAATTCATTCAGCTAAATTTTTGGTTCAGGATTTCAGAGGTATTCAGGGAGTGTCAGAGACTCACACAGACAGGTGAATTAGGAAAAATTGTGCGTGGGATTTTTCAGAAAGATTCAGAGAGATTCAGTGGGATTCAGAGAGATGCAGGGGAAGTCTGGGAAATTCAGAGAAGAATAAATCTTGGTCCTGCATTTCAGAGGCTTTCTGGAAGTTTCAAAGACTTCCAAAGGAAGATAAATCAAGAAAAATTGTGCGTGGAATTTTTTAGAAATATTTAAAGGAATTTAGAAAGATCCAGAGTAATCCAGAGAGATTCAGAGAAATTCAGAGGAATTCAGAGGAAGCTTTGAAATCTGAATACATTGAATTCCGGGATATTTAGAGGAATTCAGAGATTCAGAGGAATTCAGAGGAAGCTTTGAAATCTGAATACGTCGAATTCCCGGAGATTTAGAGGAATTCAGAGAGATTCAGAGAAATTCAGGGAAATTCAGAGGAATTCAAAGGAAGCTTTGAAATCTGAATACATTAGATTCCGGGAGATTTAGAGAAATTTAGAGATATTCAGGTCAATTCAGAGGGAGCTTTGAAATTTAAATATATAAAATTCTGAGGGATTCAGTGATACGCGGAGAGATTCAGAGAAAGTTGAAGAATTCAGAACGTATCACTATCGGAAAAGTCTTTAACTTCCTCTGAATTACTCTGAATCTCTCTGAGATTTGTCCCAAAATATAGAGAGATTCAGAGAAATTCAGAGAGATTTCAGAGAGATTCAGTGAGATTTTTTTTACCAGGCAAACTTCCCAAGCGGTGGTACTATAAAGAGATTCTTTTCGATAACTTGATCGGAACCCAATAAAACAAAAAGACGTCGAAAAGATGGCTTTCAAAATCAACTGAGATGTCTTTTCCAGATATCCAAAAGATGTCTTTCGTCTAAAAGGTATCTAACAAATGTATCAATGATATCTTTTGAAAGATGATCTTGAGAAAGATCTTTTCTGCTCGGAATGTTTATTGAGATCGAGTTGAAATTCACTCTTCAATCAATAATTTTCAAATATTCGAATCAAGAGTTGTCTATGAGCAGAAAAATTTCAAAATTGTAGAAAGTTTCTGAAAATCAGAATTTTCCAGGAACTTTTCGAAAATTCCCTGACTTTTCCAGGTTTTCCAGGTGAGTGGGAACCTTGGATTGTCTAATGGAATACAAAAATTCTAAAATTGAATTGGATATTTCCTATAGCAACTTATAGAATATTAGAATTTGGGAACTTTTCTATTATTCCCGATAAATGAGAATTATTCAACCAATTGATCTTTAGCATCCATACATTGTAGAAGTGATGTGGATATTTCTTATAGAAACCCACAAAATCTCCAATTCCGTCAACTTTTCCATAAATTCCAATAGATCGAGATTACCGAAAATTCTGATGAAAACCAATTTTTTCAGTGAAATAGAAGAAATTTCAAAACTGAATTGAATATTCAGATATGTAAACATCCCTATTATTTCGAATGAATTCAAATATTAAAGTGATCCAACTGGGCCCATTAATGAATAATATCCATACATTCTAGAATTGAATTGGATATTCCCCATACAAATCCGTTACCGATTCAATTTCAAGAATTTCCCCTTCGGTATATACCAATAGATCGAGGTTAAAGAAACTTCCGATGAAAACCGTTTGCCTCAGGAGATGAACAAAATTCAAAGATCCAACCAGATATTTTTTATACAGATACATCGCGTCAAGTGCTATTGATTTTTCAATGGCTGAATCCTCGATTCAATCTCATAGATAACAAGTTTCAATTGTATGATTTTCAGTTTGAATCGGTACTTGAGGCTTTTCGATTGGCTCTATTCATTCCGATTCATTTCGAGTCTGTTTCTATCGGATCACATAGGATTTTTTAATCATGGTTACAGCAATAAGTATCTTGTATTGATTTTTCAATCGAATTCAGGGGCATTCCGAATTTATCGACTAGTAAAGAGCACTTGAAGTTTTTCTATAAAAAAAAAAAATCTAGCACTTGACACAAATTCTCTCGCAACCCACACACGATCCTCAAATTTTGTAAGAAATATGATTATTTTATTCCCAAGCGATTCGAGATAATTATCATGGCGTTGTATCCAACAAATTTCATTGCACTTAAACCTCGTTAACGAGGAAACATCGTTATTATCCGAAAGAAATCGTTACATCAAACGTGTCGAAAGAATATTCTTTCTCAACCTTCATTCTTAATAACTCAACGAATGAAAAAAACATCTTTGTTATTTTTTTCCTCCAAATCACAATAATACAGTAAGATGCGCTTTGATAATTTGTTATATTAATTTCGTTGAGAAGAGAGAAAAAAAGAAAGTTCCTTTGAGATGCCTCTCTCTCTCTTGTACCTTCCTCTCCCTCTCAAATACTTTTTATCCAGATTTTTTTCATGCAGGAAATGAAATTACATACATACGTGTGTATATCGCGCATAGGTGTCTCGTTTGAGAACCAGGAAAAGATTGTAAAATAAAGTAATTGTTGCTATTAACGGCGCGCTAGTAAACTCAACGACTGTTGTCAGTTATTGCATGAAATGCATTACGATGGCAAAGATTTTCCCTTCTACTCTTGGCCTATCCTATAAAATATTAGAAGCGTGTACGTAAGTACGTACACAATGCACCTTGTGTGAGAATCCGAGCAATTACGAGCACTGTTTAGCTCATTCGTTCGCTCACTTCTTTATAACGAATTAATTTAGATGTCTTAATTGCATCGGTTAATTGTCCTGAAATGTGTACGTGAGTGTGTTGTTGCTGTATATACATATGTATGTAAAAATACAAAGCGTCGCGATCGTCATTATTATTACACGCAAAGCCATCCGGGATCCTTGAAATGGAATTGCATTGCTTTCACTCGAGTTCAACATTTCCGTTGTTGTCTTACCACCTCTGGGGTTCGTTGTACCTCAACCCTCGATTAAACCCCTTTTTTGCTCTCATCGTGTCGTCTTCTTATTTCAAATTTTTCGATAGAAAAAGAAAACAATAATCATTAGTATTTTGTTCTCTTTTCATTTCGGAATAATTAATCAACTTATTGCATGCGTTTATCACGTGAGTATATACGAATACTTTCTAAAATTCGCATCGAAATCGTAGGAATCGATCAGTATCCGAGATACAATGGAATAACAATTCCGTAATTCATTTCACGAGGTGGTCGTTAACGTTTCAAGGAAATGATAATGTGGATGTATATATACATGTATATATATATATATATATATATATAAAATATTAAACGCGGCACGCCACATCGCCGATTCGAAGACACGAGTACATTATTCTTTCGCTTTTCACCTGGGAAAGTTAACGCATCGAGAGCGCGTGTTAATTATCGCGAAGCCGAAGTTAAGTAATCCTCCAGTACATTGCTATGCGATTCACATGTGTCGACAACAACAAATTTAAACCTAGGAGCATCGAAATTCTTTTCTCTTGTTTTGAAATGAATCAATTGGAAATTGAAGGAAAAGCGTAAAAAGATTCCGAAAACTCGTCCTGGGAAGACATCTCAATAATTTCTGAGATTCATACCCGGAAAGGAATTTTTCATTGTACCAGGTGTGTAAGTATGAGACCGGAATTTTTGTACAGAAAAAACACGTTTATTGTAATGATATGATACAAAGTAACTTATTCAAAGTATTGTCCGTCGCTATCTATACATTTTTCCCATCTTTCTGGCAATTTGTGGATTCCGCGCCAAAAGAACTGTTGCTCTTTTGAGGCAAACCAGTCATCGAGCCATTTTCGTACATCTTCGTAAGAAGTAAAGCGCTGCTCAGCAAGTGCGTGTCCCATCGATGTAAACAAGTAGTAATCGGATGGGGCAAGGTCCGGTGAGTAAGGCGCGTGCTGAAGAATCTCCCAACGGAACGACTCTATCGTTTCCTGGACCTGTTTTGCTTTGTGTGCTGGTGCATTGTCATTCAGCAAAATCACCTTGTGTTGTCTTTGTTGGTATTCTGGTCGTTCTTCACGCAAAACTCAATCCAAATCGATCATTTGTTGTCGGTAGCGTTGAGTATTGACAGTTTCCCCAGGTTTCAGCAGCTCGTAGTAGATTACGCCCTTCTGATCTCACCAAACACACAGCACTGTCTTTCGTCCGTAGCGGTTTGGTCTTGCCCTCGATGTTGATGGTTCACCCGGAGTAACCCATGACTTTTTGCGCTTAGGATTCTCGAAATATATCCACTTTTCATCGCCAGTCACAATTCGATGGAACAATGACTTTCTTTGGAACCTGGCGAGCAGCATTTCGCATGATGTTTTGCAGGTTTCCTGCTGTCTTTCGTTGAGTTCATGTGGAACCCACTTCCCCACCTTTTGTATCTTGGCTTTCAACCAAAGGGAGATGGCTTCTCGGGTCACTTTTAACTGATCCGCCAGTTGTTGTTGTGTTTGAGCGTCGTCTTCTTCCAACAAGGCTTGCAGGTCAGCGTCCTCAAACTTTTTCGGTGGTCTACACAAAATTCGTACAAAACTCGCCAAATCTCCATATTACATTAAATACTTCTCTGCATATTTCTGCATTACTCTACAAATCTCTGTTTTATCTATTCACTTTTGCTTGAGAAAAAAAATGTTTGTTCAGAGTTTATCTCTACAAATCTCCTTCCAATTCGACTCGAATGACATTACGGAAGAGAGACCACATTGAGAGTCCATTTTTAGGAACTTTCCTCAGTGAGGATTGAACCCGGGTCCTGCGAGTGAGAAGCAAAGCCTCTATCACATCAGCGGATCTCCGAGGTGACTACAGTAATCTTAAAGTACCACTTATGGGAATCATCGCAATGGAAAATTTTGAAAAATTCGTTTTCGGGAGGTATAGACGAATCAATTCAGAATCTTCTGAAACAAAAAATGAATAGGTCGTGGGAGAGGGGATTTTTTTGACCTCAACTTGTAAATTTTTCCAAGTTCTGAGTCAAATCGATAGAAAATTTTGAAAGTTCGTCCCTGTAAGATATAGACCAATCGATTCAGAATTTTATGAAACGAAAAATGAGTAGATCGTTGGAGAAAGGTTTTTTTCGACCTTAACTTGTAAATTTTTCCAAGTGCTGGGTCAAATCGATAGAAAATTTTAAAAAATTCGTTCCCGTCAGATATAGACTAATCGATTCAGAATCCTCCGAGAAGAAAAATGAGTGGGTCGTGGGAGAGAGGTTTTTTCGAGGCCTACTAGTGAATTTTATTTAAGTTGTTTTGAGTCGATTGAAAAATTTTAAAAAATTCACTTCATCCCCGCAAATGCGATTTGAGAAAAATGTATGAATTTGTATAGAAAACTCACCCTAGTAGAAATGCTCTAGTAATTGACGAGTTTTGTAACGCTTAACTAGCCAGAAACTAGACGCTTGCAAGTGCCTCGTAGGGTTTTGGTGAGGTACTTGCGAGTGTCTAGTATTTGGCTAGTTGAGCGTTACAAAACTCGTCAATAACTAGAGTATTTCTACTTGAGTCAACTCTCCGCCACAAGCCGTAATATTCTTGGAATAGACAAATAAAGAGAAAATTCAAATTTTTTTCTGCAAATGTAGTTTGCGGAGAAATGTATGAATCCGTGGAGAAAATTCCTTTCCTCATTAAATGTTTCCACCATTTATCAAGTAGAAAAATGTTGAGAAAATTCAAAATTTCTCAACAGAACAACTTTGACCAATAAGTTGGAAATGTACAGAGAAACCTTTACTGGCAATAGGAATTTTCAGAAATATGCAGAATTTCACAGAGTTTTGGAAGATGAATCTGTTGAAAAAATTCTTTCTTTCTCTAAGAATTGCGATAATGAAGTTTTGCAGAGAAATTGTTGAAGTTTTGAAGAGAAATATTTTTATTGGGGTTGTGAGTTGGAAATCTTTGTCGGATATCATTACAATAACAAGACACCGCTGACGTGATGTGTCGGTAACTGCATCGACATCTAGCGCCACCTATGGGCAAATTCCGGTTTCATACTTACACACCTGGTATGAGCTAAATGTTTTAGTACATCCACTAGGGTTTCCGATCTCCAGCCAGAAGATCGATTTTGAGAATCGATTCGAATCGCGGAGAAGTGAATCGATCTCTTGAAAAATCGTCCTCGCAAAGATCGATGTAAGCAAAATCGATCTTCGATTCTTCCTCAAAATCAACGTGATAAATTATTGTGCAAACTTTATCTTATTCGGTGAATTAATAACTTCATAATTAGTTTCAATTATTTTTATTGTCAGTAATCATATTTGCTGATAAATTAATACAATCTTCGGAATATAGAATGTTTTTATAATCTCAACATGAATTACAATATGCAAATTAAATATTCATATCTGTTAATTAATCAATATAATCATAGAATTTATAGAATTTCCACTTAAAACACCAGAGTGATTTGTTAGACGAGTTGTTTTATAATTTCGAAATAAATAAAAATTTACACCTTTTCAATGTTGTTTGAATTTTACTTTATATTATACATAAGCATGATAACTGCTTATTGTTGAGTGTTTTGAATCTGATGAAAATATTCATATTTTGAATTGCAAAAAGATTATGAACCGTTCAAATTGTAATGAATCATCATTTCTTCAAATTTTCCATCATGTTAAATAAGAATATGATGATAAGTATTGAATTAATATTGATATATTTCACAAAACACTTTGATCACATTAAAATTTGTCCATGGCTCCTCCCTTTAGTACAGTAGTGAGGTCAGTGAGTGAATTTAATATATTCCCTCCTCATTCCATCCATCTGAGAATGGCTCCAAATAAATTCCGATTGTAATCATAATATCCCACACAGTATTTCAAGTATAAACCGATATCTGAAGACAAATTCAAGATGTCTTATGCAACATGAAGAGATATCTATAAAGTATCTAACACGAGTTCTTACACGGAAAAAATTAGTCATCCAAATTTTCGTTGACTAGTATGTCACTTTTGGACGGAGCCCAAATTCGAGAAGAAGTCGTACACCGAATTTCAATAATTCGTTGACTTTGTCCATTGTTTCAATCATGGAATCCACTTTTCGTTTTTATCGTCGGAAGAATGGAAAGGGTCAACGAATTATTCAAATCCAGTGTACGAATTCTTCTCGAATTTATGCTCCGTCCAAAAGTGACATGCCAGTCAACGAAAATTTTGACCACTTATTTTTTCCGTGTACTTCTAAAAAATTTATACAAGATGTCTGAAAGACATCATCCCAAAAAATAAGTTCTACATCTTTTAAAAGATATCCTTCAGATGTATTCTAAAAGTATGAAATTGTTTGAAAAATCTTGAGAATATCTTTTCGTGTTTCATAATACTTCTCAAACATTTCTGAATAGTTTTTCAAGATATTCTGAAGATCCAAAGTGCTGTATGAGATTTGATCTTGAAAATTTGTTTAATCACATCATGGATCAACATAAATTATTACTGAAATCGCCAGTTGATTAAAATTCAATTTTCATCAAGAATTTGGGAGTTATGACATAGTTTTCCACAACTCATTGAAGGTGAAAGGGAACGGATTAAATCCATCCAGTGCATAATATCTCTATGTAATTAAATGAGAGAATCGATTCTCGATCTCAGTACTTTTCCTCGATCTTTGGATCGATCTAGACACATGAAAATCGATTCAAAAAATCGAAGATCGTGCATGAAAAAATCGATTTTCGATTTAATCGAATCGAGATCGGAATCCCTAACACCCACAGGACAGCTAATTTCTCACCAACATTAGCTAAAATTTAGCTAATGGAGCTGAAAACTTTACGGCAGCAGCTGAAATTCAGCTATTGGAGTTGAATAAATGTCTGTCCGTCTTACAGCTGCTGACTTTTTTCCGTGTAGAATTTTGGAATCTTCAGGTGATGGATTGTGTCAAAACATGGAATCAAATTCTTCCCCAAATAATTAAATCTTCCATCGTTGGAAATTTGGAGCTAATTAACGCTGCAAGGCTCATGTCATGTTCCCTCTAAAATATCAGTTCAAAATTTTTCTAAGATAAATTGGAGAAGCAAGAACAGCTCATCGTATTCTTTTCCATTTTCAGCCCATAATTTATCCAAAACTTTTTTGGTTTCTTCAGAAATGAGAACATAATACCCTGCTAAAAATGCCAGGCAGGATCGGACAGAATATTGTTGCCAGGCTTTGAACGGTTTCTTTCCCAGGTAACCCAAGCAAAAACTGACAAACTTTCTACCCGATTCGGTACAGAATTGCCAACTCGGAATATCCTGTCAAAATGTGACAGAAATTTGTTGGGACGGTTCTGTTTGGAATTCACAGAATTTAATATTCAGTCAAAAACTGACGAAAATTTCCCGTAAGTTATGACAGGATATTACAATTTAGGGATTTCGGATCAAATCGGGTAGGTAATTTGTCAGTTTTTGCCTGGATTACCTGGGAAAGAAACCATTCAAAGCCTGACAACAATTTTCTGTCCGGTTCTGCCTGGCATTTTTAGCAGGGTATTATGTTCATACAGTCTTTCATCCAAGTAAAATAATCATGGAAAACGTTACGTGATTTCAAAATCACCTCGGGCCTTGAAGGGTTTAAACCTCTCTAGAAAATTGAAGAAAAATTCCAGTAATTGATCCCCGCAAAGTGGAATATTGCATCACATTTCCAGATGCTTGAGAAAATTCTTCGCACCCTCATCACAGGTTTCTTTACCCCTCATTTTCAAGGAATGAGTTTCCAGAATTTTCTCCGCTTCTGTCACTCAAATTTGTGTCAGAAAATTGTTCACATTTATTTGTTCCTGAATTCTCTAAATTTCTTTTAAGGGGTAACGCCACAGCCCAAGTAGCACAACAGGTTAGAAATGCTAAGAAAGTTCTTTGAAGTTCTGAGTATATTTTATGAAGATTCATAGAATCTTCGAATGGGACTGTTGCGGATAAGTATATTCTATGCATATTCTTAGAATGTATTTTTCGAATTTATCCAAAACAGTCTCACCTGCACATTCTATGCTTGTGTTACTTGGGAGTGACCTCTTCAAAAATAACGCTCTTTCAGATTATTTTTTCGAAAAGTAGAAAGTTCCTATTCAAATTGGACTACATGAAGGTGTTCCGCTACTATTAAAGTACAAAATAATTTTTTTGTGAAAAATGGCGGCTTGACAGGTGAATGACTGGAGCACTGTGAAAATTCATGTAAAAAATATTCGTGAATTTCCAAGCAGAAAAGTATGATGAAAAACTTACAGATTAGTAAATTTCCAAATTGTTTGGAAACTTACAAATTTTCTGTAAATTTCCAAACAACTTTTGTGATTCCTCAGAAAAGATTTGTCAATTGACAAAAATTGTTTGTAATTGCACCCACTATGTTTGTGAACTTACCAAAAAATATTTGGTAAAAAACTTCCAAACCTTTTTTGGGAAGTTTTTTTACAGTGTAGTGGAATACGTATCCGTTTTGAAAAATGTGCATTTTCCACGAAATGGCATCGGTTTGAAGAAAAAAGTAGAATTTTCACTCTAAATTTCGTTACTTAATGTTGAATAAAAAACGCAAATGTCAATATTTCGAAAAACCCGTACGTATTTCACTAGACAATCATATCACGAATACAATAAAAAAACCCCCGAGGCGATTGATTGAAAATTGGCGGAGCTAGAGCTCCCACCGACTTTCGACATACTGTTTTGAAATAAACGCGTTTAAAGTTTTTTGTAACAGTTGAGTCGTGCGTGTTTAGTCGGACCTATGTTTGTAGTTTACGGTATATCATTTTCGGCTCCTCAAAGAGTACTTTCAGCCAAAAACAAATTTTTTCGATTTTTTTAAAATCCCACTGTGGTGTGTTATCCCCTTGAATCAGTCTGAATTTTTGAAAAGTTTAACACAATTCATCTCTCAATGAATTTCTCTGAATCCGTTCGAATCTTTCTGAGTTCTTCTGAAATTTTGGACCAGAACTTTTTCTCAAGTTACTTCTCTATCTATTTTCATGCAATTTCTTTCCATTTCAATCCGGCATTTTCCAGCACGATTCACAACGTAAATTGCTTCTATTGTTTTAAATTGTCATTGAATGGCACAGCTTTACACCGTGATTTAAAAATTGCATCACATAAAGCAGCCCATTATCCAGTACAGATGACTCTACGATTTCTTCACAATTACCTTTTCTGATAAACAATAAAGATTAGCGTGAAAATCTTTCTTGTCGAGTTCGGGGCGGAATAATCTACTGCTACTTTTGTTGCGAATATTCACATTATTATTACTAAAACTCATTGATCAAATACCCAATTATGCCCGAATCAAACTTCCCGACACTTAATCACAGTACATTCCAGTATCGGATAATGCTTCTATTATCGCGAGAACCGTATGAAAAGCTTCACATCCACATTATTATTATCGGAGAAATATGATGGAACTCAATATGCGGTACATGGTCAAAGGAAGGCAATTTAAAAAGAGCCCCTTACAAGAAGATTATCAAAAGTCTGGTGGAATGTACTGAAATGAAATGAAAAAAAAAATCACATAACACAGACATATACTTGATATAAAAGAAAATGAAAGAGTAGGAGGAGGAATGTTTTTTATCGATGCCTTGGAGGAAGGGCGCAAAAGGGAGGAGAGAAAAAAAGAAGTAGGATTGGTAAACTTCTCGGTAATTTGTCGCCTCCAACGCTTTTGAATCCCTCTCAACCAAGCATCATCCGTATTTCTACCTTCCTTCTCTTTCACCCTTTTTCCCCAGGAAAATGATTGCAATCACGAAAGCAAAAAAACAGCAAGAACAAAAAAGAAATTGACTGAACGAGGAAGAGATGTAAATTCATGTAAAAGAGCGTTGATGATGATGAGTATGATGAGTATGATGACACCATCGATGACAAAGTTTTACGATTAAACATTGAGATCAAAAAGAAAGGGTACTTTCCCTTTCCAGTTAAAGTGGATTCCTTTGAAAGGATCGATAATGTTATTGCCGGCCTGAGGATTAACACGTCGAGGACGTCAAGTATATGCATGTTAAGTAATCGAATTGTAGGCCAGTTTAAACCAAGGGCGGGCCTGAGGTGTAACAGTGAGTGTGCAATATGCATGTCGTATAATATGGGCGAGAAAATAACCGAGGAAGAGAGTGCAGGTTGCAACGACGATTGCAACTACCGCTTCGACTATTATGGCTTCTTCGCACGAAAAGCCCATATCGATAAAAATGCTAATCAGTGCGATATATACACATACACACAAGAGAATTTTTCAAATGAATCATTATCGTTTTTGTTGTTATCCCTTTGAACTTTCCCGGAGCAAAATTTCATATGATTCCTTGCATATATTCTAATCACACGGTTTATTTACTACGACTCGCTCTTGTCATACGGCTATGACTGATGCTGAGAGCATGACGAATTCAATGTATATTACGAATACATATTCTCTAATCGTCTACAGATGTTATTCACACTTGGGTGGGAAATTTCGAAAGTTTTCTTTTCTAAAAACAATATATTTCTCACCTTTTTTTTAGAACTTCTCACACATTAACGGTACACTCAAGATAAAAGAAGTACACATGTATATGAAAATCGAAATCATTCATCTTCTTACGCCAAGAAAGAGGAATAGTATATAAGGAAGAAAAAAGACAGCAGACGAGTGTAATTAAATTAAACCCAAGTTCTTTCTTCTTCTTCTTCTTCTTTGCCATCTCCTTTATTTGCAAGCGATTTGCGAAAACGAGATCGCGGTACTCGTACACGCTGGCCAATGAAAAAAAGAATATCAGAAAATAATGCCAAGGTATTAATCATATTCTCTTATTTCTCTCTACGGTACACTCTCGGGATTTCATCGTATTATCTTTCATTCAACCTCACATGTTCAAATGAATTGTTGAAGTATGCAAGTGCATAATATTCATCATCGTAATGTTCGAGCGGACCTGCGTCTACTACAGCCACAATACACGTAGAAGTGACGAGTATAGTATATATCGCAATTACCCTCGAATTCCAATGTTTTTCTTTCTCTATTGTCTTTGTGTTCTTCTTACGGTTATTAATTCCAGCGTTGAAAAACGATTTAAACGAATAATTAAACGTGAAGCGAAAAATTCCTGGATCTGGTTGGGAAAATAATAAAATATTAATAATAATAAAAAACAATATATACATATATTATACGATAAAGTATCGATGTTTTTATTCAACATTTTTTTGTAATTTTTTTCAAAGGTTCGAGCCCGCTGTCGTATTCGGAAACGTTGAGCATCCTAACTTTTTTCAACGACACTTTTCGTCCTGTGAACGCTCCGAGGGTCCCCGTTGTTTTGTTGTCATTATCGTCCTTATGTTCCATCGCTTTCGCGTCCTTAGACTCATCGGATCTGAAAGTGTGGTTAATTATCGCATTAGTACAAACCTACAATTTTCGGTAATTTAACTTAAACGACATGTGGTAGTGGTGGTGCTTGTGGCGAGGACAGGGCGCGGTTAATCGGAAATTGAGGGAAAAGAAAAAGATGATGCGCAACGGGAGATCTTTCCGAAAAGGTATATACAACAGGGGAGGTTGTTCTTTGAGAGATGAAAAAGGAGACTGCAAAGTACCGTGACAAATTCCAAATTCGTCCCTACCGAGTGGTAGTTTCCCTCTTTATAGTATGATGATGATGATATTCTCAAAACTATCTTCTAATCGTACGAATACACGAATCGCACATAGATACATTTATGTTTTAAAATTATGAATCTTAAATCATCCTTCATCTTATCGTCGTCGTATCTTCTTCTCCGAAAGAACGGCATTCCGCATTAACGTATTTAATGCGATTTGAATGGGCGTGATTTCGATGCAACGTGCTGGTAAACCGGTAAGAGATTCTGAGAGAACGAAAGAGACGTAGAGACAGAGAAGTTGTATTTTAATGGTCGAAAGGCGGGCACAAGCGAGCCGAGCTGACGGTCCAATGGATCGCAACCAACGGAAAGAAGGAGATAGACGGAGGGAGATGGATAGACGTGTACGCAAAAGGAGAAAGAGATAGACTTCGCGGTGTGCGTTACGCCTCTGTAAGTAGTCGCAGGGTTTTACGTTGGTGTATGGCTCTGGCTTGTCTTTCGCTTCGTCCCAACACCGGAGAGAATAATACATTTCTTTTGACTTATCAATAATTTATCCTATTGTAAATGAGACAGAGAGAAGAACGAGGGAAAACAATGACGAGCTCGGCTCGTGTATCCTATTTCGATGTGTCAACGCGGTTAGAGAATACTCGGGAACAATCGTGGTTACGGTGTAACCCGCCATCTCTTCTCTCCACCTACCCACCGACCCAGTGATTACAACGAGACTCTATTTGTGCAGTTGTCCCTCTCGTTCTCTTGACATTAATGACGGATTCACGCGTGGCTTAGCTTGTTAACCAGGGAGATGCAGTCAACTCCTCCTTCCTTTGCCGTACATACATTTGACTACATTGCCTCTTTATCATTCATATGCTACCAACGCGGGTGTTTCTTCGTCCCACGTCGTACTGATTCAAATACGTAGCACTTGCAGTTTAACCGAATGTGCACGTATCCAACTATGTCTCTTGAATATGTCAAACTTGAATGAAGTACGGACATGTCAGATGTCATACCAGTACATTATACGGTAGTAGTGGTGGTAATGGTTGTTCGGAACAAACACTATGGCATATGATCCGTCCTCGTTCGTTGTTGTTGATGTTGTGATTGTTGGACCGTCTCGCTTCTTGAGCTCTTTCAACGACCATATCATTCTATTCTTTAAAACTTCTTCAATGTTTCTTAAATTCGATGTTTGAGTTTTCGAGTCTCCGCTATGTTATTACGTTTTTACAGGAATTGTCAGTGGAACGCTGTTAATGCGTTCGATGATTACATCCTTCTTTGTATAATTTCAGTGCTGTGACATTGAATGTAATATGTACCGGAAGCAGCATCGAATCGAAGAATTATATACTTTTTTCTTCAGACATCTACAAATTCCTTATCGATTGATGAAATTAAAAAAACTGTTTTGAAGATTGTGGTGGCCCAGTTCAGAATTCTTGTTTCAAGTTGGAAAACATTTTGAATATATAATTCAATAAAAACTTCTTACCTTCGATAGGACAATCGATTGTTATATCGAGGGCCGTCTTTCTCTTTAAGAGTTTTTCCAACTCCGCCGATTCTCTGTGGTGGTTCTCTCAATGCAAAACTCTTGGCGTAATGTCCTAAATGAAGCTCTCTACGATTAAAGATTTCGCGCATCTCTCGAGGATAGCTCGAATAAAAACGGACCCAAGAAAGATAAGCTGTAACAGAGGAAGAAGAGAGAAAATAAAATTTATATGATACACACGATGTCCATTATCTAAGAACAGTTGTTGCACGTGTATGTGTAGTAATCCTAAATAAGGTCACGTGCGATATACCCCGTACTTGGACGTAATGATTGGTTATATACGCGGTTCACCGCCCTTATTAATCGTAGCTCCATTAGGTTAAGAAATGGAAGTAAAAGGGGAACTAAAGAAAAAGATACAGGGGTGGTGTGTATGGAGTACACGACGACAAGCATCTCTCGACTATAGTGAGCTATTAAAAGGCATTAACGTGGATCGAATCAAGTGCTGCAACTAATAGTCCATAATATACCCTCTCTTTTTTCCCTTCTTTTAGGGTGAGAACCAAGGATTTCAATAAAAATTGCCAAGAGAAACAAATCAATGTTACTTTTGCTGTAAGTATAGAGAGACCTTATGTCTCGACTTTCCTCTTTGATATCCGGCATATACTTTCTTTCTGTCATTCCCAACCAACTCCCCCTTTTCTCCTCCTTTTTCTTCTCTTTTCCGCAATCGTATATATACAGGAGGAATAAGTGAAAAAAGGAGGAGAGGAAAAAGAAGAAGCAGCAGCGGCAGCATCTTTCTTAAAGTCTGCTCGAAAAGAAAGAAAGAAAGAAATGTTTTTCTCCATTTAGCACATAAATCTTACGAAAGGGGACTTACTACTGCTGCCTCTTCTACGTCTGCTGGTTATACGTTTGTGTACGTGTGCTGGAAAGGGATGGGGTAGAAGCGTGCAAAAGCGAGGTGAGGAGCGAGAGGCATTGTTCCTAAGTGATGTAACTACGTCTTATTGTATTTGTATCCTGTATCGCATTGTTAAGAGTCTCTCGCCACAAAGCGTAAGTGGTTTTGGCGGAAGCCACATTCAGTGGTTGAATTGTGTCGACCACCCTCTGTGAAAGCCGCGCCACTGCTCTAGCGGTCTATAATAAATTCGTGCAAACTCGGGTCAACTCGAGTAACACTCCCTCTTTGAAACAAAATCTATGAGATGATGAGTGCTCATTGATCTACTTATTTTGTTCTTCTTTTTACAATTATTTCTAGAGAATTATTCATGTGAGTATGGTGCATGGATATATATGTGAGATCGAAGAGAAGGTTGAAATGAATGAATTTAATCCCTTAGCTTAGTGGCGAGACGAGGGTCGAGGGATTCTACCGCTGCCTCCTACCAAGAGCTAACCATTGAGAGCCATTCGAGTCTATTGGGGTGATAATGTTACGAATTAGCGAGATTTTCACTTTCTCTCACCCGAATCCAATAAATTTACTCACATACGGGCAAAGTATGTTGTACAATATATTTATGTTATTATCTTTATTCGCATAAGATCGATCTTTGTAAACAGAATACATAAACCCCTGCATTGGGAACTCAAGGGGGACAAAATTGAGCGACAATTAATCTATCAATCACTTTGCTCGAAAAAAGAACGGTCAAGTGGTTAGTTGTGTACCGTCAATCAAAAAACTGAAGCCGCCTAAGCGTTCAAAAACCTTTATACACTGCCGCAGAGAAAGAAAGATTTATGATTTTCTTTTCTTCCGACGAATAACGAATAACATATAAACCTATAAATATATTGAACTGGATACAAGATCTAAGGACCTCCTCCTCCTCTCCTCTCACTTGCTAAGGGAAATTTCTTAACAATTGTGTTCAGATATATACGCATGTGTATAAGTAGAAAGTACAAAGACGTGGTAGTGGTACACCCCAATGAACGAATTCGAATGGTCGCATCCTAATGGATTTATTATTGCAGCAAATAAATTGTTCCTCGTAACGACCCTAATAGAGTAACCGTGGCATGGCAAACAAGATCATCCCTCCTCGTCCATAGACTATGTAAATATCACAAGTGGAGAGAAGGAGATAGAGACAGCCTCTGCCGTCGCCCTATAACATACCGTATGGGGAGGGTTGTTACTTTATATGCGAGAGCCGAATGTGTGTATATGCGTGCGCCACTGAAATTGGCTTAGTCTATCCTGAAGTCAGCTCGCTTTCGTTCCAATTCAACTGAATCAGAGTAGGTGTTCTATCTCGCCTTTGCCCCGTGAGTACATCAAGAGCATCAAAATTGTATTAAACGTATGTGTGAGCATGTATAAGAACTTTTTCTCTTCTCTTCTCTTCTCTTTGAACATTTCTATGCAAAAGCGAAATGTGTACATGCATCTATACTTCTGATTTATTCAATATATACAACGAATATATATACCTTTAACCGCTTTTTCGTACAATTTTTTATTCTCCATGACGGAATTTTCAAATTCATTTTGAAGAGCGATAGCCGCGGCTTGAGGAGAATGATGTTTCGACAAAGGACCCAGTAAATGATTCAAAACATTGTCCATATCTTCCTGCTTGATTCTGATACGTTTAGATTCGAGCATTCGAACGAATTCAATCTCCGGTGGTGTCAGAAAGATGGTTGCGGTGCCGGAAGAACCTGCCCTGGCGGTTCTACCTATTCGATGCACGTAATCCCTCGCTGAAAGCGGTCCCGTGTACTGAATGACGCAATCGACTTTAGGCATATCCAACCCCCGAGCTGCCACATCCTGAAAGAATAATTTAATAATAAAAAAGAGAAAAAAAGTTTTCAAATATAACTTGCTTGTTGTGCTTCTCTTTTTCTTTTTGCTCTTCTTTAATTCTATCTTTCATTCATATGCAATAACAGAACATATGAAATTTGTATTCTCGAGTCATAAATAATTTGGCGATCTCGGTAAACAGTTACAAATGTCTTACAAACCGACTAACTTCTTTCTTGTTCGCGAATATAAACGCTCTGCGGGGAGAACCCCCGACTGTGGAGACGATCGTTCGAACTCTAGGTCTCGGACCGATGATTTACCGGAGAAACATTGCATACCCTTGACTCTGCATAGTCTTGACTCGACTATGGAAACTAATCACAAGACAACAGTGGGGGGGCAACAGGCACACTATTCTTTTCTCGCTTTTTATTCCTCTTCCTCATCATCGTCGTTTTCGTCTTCGTCGTCATTAAATTAATTCAGAACTTGAAACTATCCAACGGCGCGAGACGGGCGCCTGTTCGACATCTCAAATGATTTTACCGTGTATTCTTATGTATGTAGATATAAACTGGGTTGTAATGTGTAACAATGATATGATGTAATTAATTGATTATTGTTTGTGTTTTTTGCTCTGTAGCATTATCTCGCGTGGGTAGATAAGTGATGGCTTTTTTCTTTCTACCTTTTTTTTCCTTCAACATCAGAAGCTGGAGATCGTAGATCGTGATAACTTTATTCAATACGATATGTGGGCTGGAACGATCCAAAGGTGAAGTATTATTCACTCATTTTTTATTTGGATATTTGTAAAAAAAATTTATGTATCTCAATTTTATTTATCCTGCAATGAGATAACATTTTGTGAATTTCAATTGAAAATGTTTGATTTGTACCGGTGATAAAATATACGGAAGTTGAACTGAGAAGAAAGTGCTGTAGTTTTCACAGAGGTACTAAGAAAATTTATTAATTTATTATTACTTTCTCTTGGATGCAAATCGAAATAATGTATTGATGAAGTTTAGAAGGAGTAGTCGTGATAGAATAATGAAAATGTAAGGAAAGAAAGAGCGGCCTCGCTTACGACTTTTCTTCTTGAAATTGAATTATACAGAAAGTATTTAAAATTCAGAAATTTAGAATTCGTTGTTTCTGCGATGCTGATTTGTTGAATAATCAAAAAATATAAAACTATGGTACAAGTTACCACTTTCACGCTCACTACACTGTAAATACAGTTGCAATTCCATCCGAATGTACGCATTCATTCTGGATACGAATCAAAGTATCAAAGAAAAAACTTGTTTCTCTCTTTGGTTTGAACCTACGGGGTCGATCGATGGCAACGATTAAGACAAACGATCGTTTAAGAAAGGGTCGAGAAGATCGAGAACGGATAGCCGCTCAAAACATCTCACTTGATTCATAGATCATCGCGTATACCCCACCGCTGAGAGCAAGAAAGAAAGAAAAAGAAAAGAAAAGACAATCGAATGGAGAATCTCCATGGAGAGTAGTGATTCAAATCTGCTCGAGAAATTAATAATCCTACGATACAATTCTTTTTTGTTTTATAATCGTATCGAATCATCGTCGGATCATCGCCTGATCGAGACTCATTCATATTATCGCGTAAAATAAAATGTCATCCCTCGCGTGAGACGCTATTCTGATTTATGAAAAATACCACCGATTTCGTCCTTTTGTAAAATTCTCCGGTGCATATCGTATCGCTTCGCATAGATACACCCAACTGAAATCACAATTTATTCAATTGAACCGAACGCAGGAAACATCTGGGAGCGTGCCCCCCAAATCCGGTTTGACGATTCTAGGACACCCTGTATACAGTTATTTTAAGAGCTCAGCGTGGGTCCTATGATATTAAATTCTCTCCTCAAAGAATAAGTTAAAATACAGACTAATTTACAGCTTTGGGAGTGCCTCTCGGGGCAAGGATTCCACACTTTTCTTTCTTTCTCTCCAGGTGATCTGTCGTCGCTTTCGTTGATTGTTATTCGTAATTAATTGTTTGATTGAAATTGAATCTGAGATGAAACGTTTTCATTTGATACTGATTTTTTTTTATTACAAACTTTTCCATTTCTAGTATCCCAATAGATTCAATTAATTCTGAACTGTTTTTATACATTTTTTGCACAAAATTCGGTTGGACAAAGAAAAAAGGCACAACAAGGTTTACAAAAGAAATTTCAAAAACAATATACTCACAGTGCAAAGTAAAACCCCACTTTTAACTTTTCTAAAAGTATTGAAAACTTCTGTTCTTTCCTTTTGCGTCATGCTACCATGTAATTTGAAAAATTCCACCTCCACTAAAGGACTCGAATCCTCGTCTTCTTCATTCTCGTCGGATAGTTTCATTAAAACAGAGGATAAAATGTCTGTATGATAATCAATCATATCCTGCGTCGCCATGAAGATTAATATCTTGGTCTGTTTTGAATTCTACGCATACGTATACATACAGAAACTGAATTATAGAATAAAAAAACTGAAAGGGAACGATGCAAATGATGGATTTATGATGAAATAAATAAACCTTACCTTACACCTGCCTGCCAAATACGCGCTGAGGGTGACCAATCTCAATTTCGGCGGAGTAATTATATAATTTTGAATAACACTTTCAGGTACGCTGAGATCCTCGTTGATATTTGATGAATTCTCATCCTTTGCGGCATCGATGAAAACAGGATTCTCCAAAGCGAGTCCTGCTAATTTTTCAACAGCTTGCGTCAAAGTTGCCGATAACAAAATAGTCTGTCTATGAGGTAAATCGTTTGATATTTCTTCTTCATTCGCTTCTTCTTTTTCTTCCTCTTCTTCGGATACCTTTGTTATATTTTGTCGTAACATCTTCATAGGATCGTATTTTGAATTATCGTTTGTTACAGCATCTTTATTCTTTAATCTATTAACTATTCTAAAAATTGTACACAATCATATTCATTCATAATATCAGTAGGTATACAGGATAAGTAGCGTTAAGATAATTCTACTCACTCGGATATATCTTTTTCATATCCCATATCCAACATTCTGTCAGCTTCATCGAGAACTAGATACTTCACGCCATCAAGTTTTAATGCCGCAGTATGATTAACGTGATCTAAAAATCTACCAGTTGTGCAAACTAAAATGGTACATCCTTTCCTCAATCTAGCTTTTTCAGCTTTTCTTTTCTCGCCCCCCACTAAGTATCCTGGTACAATCCATGTAAATGGCTGATGAAATACAATATATGTAATTACAATTTTTTCTGTAAACATTTATATTCAAATACTTGAGTAACTCACTTTGATGAGTTTTAAAAAACATTCGTACGACTGTAGAGCTAATTCTCTGGTAGGGACAATCACAAGTGCTTTCAAACCATCTCCTCTAGTCAATTGTGGTCTGATTTTGTGTAACATTTCAACTATCGGTAGAGCATAAGCCAATGTTTTACCAGAACCAGTTTGAGATCTGATCAAAGCATCTTTACCAGACATTATTTTAGGAATGGATTTTTGCTGAACAGTAGTCATCTTAACTATATTCATATTTTGTTCTAGATTTGATATCTACAATAAAATAAATTCATCAATAATCAATGAAAGTATTTGACTTTGAATTTCCTTATCGTTGTACTAACCGTGAAAGGATGGACGTCAAGATCTTTGAAAGTGATTTCTGTAAAAATTTTCTCTTGCACAGGTTTTACTAATCTCTGTCCTATATTCGGAACTTGTGGATTGTTTCCGAATAGGGAAGAAACCTTATTTTGTTTCCTTTTATCTAGATTTTGTCTAGATTTTTTATTATTGATTGGATTTGGTATGGATTTCTTGAACCGTTTATCAATGAATCCAGAGTTTTTATTTGTTTCTAATCCTTCTAATGGACTATCAACATTTTTTGATACATCAGTGGGAGTTATAGTATTAATAGTAGTAACATTATTATTATCAATGTTTTTCTTTACACTAGTATTAATAGAAATCGTATTAGTATTCGTATTAGAAAATATATCCGATAAAGATTTTTTAGATCCCGTGTTTTGAGTCTTCCTAACTACTATGGATTTATTAGAATCTACTTTACTGAAAGATAACAATGGTTGGGATGATATATCTGTACTCGTAGGTTTATTTTCAACTTTCGGTTCAGTATTATCTTTACTTTTGGAATCTTGTAACTTCTTTGCAACGATAGCTGCAAGAGATTTCTGTTTAACTCTTTGTTTAGTATTCTGCTTCGTGACAGTGACATTTTGTTTTTTCCTATCTTTTAATCTTTTGGTGTATGCTTTAACGTTATCCTCGTTCTTTCGAATGATCTGAATAAAAGAAAACATGATGACATAGTTGGAATAAAATATCATTGAAGTGTAAATTGTGAAAGTTATTGAAAAGAAATGTGAACACTACTGTCAAAGAATTTGTCTGTGAACTAAGACATCTTGAGTATCTCTTTGTAGATTTGAAAATCTTCGATTATTAGTTCGTTTCAATAAACAATTCAAACTTCAACGATATGAAATGAAAGGAACATAATGTTTTTATAACCTCATACCTTGTGTTTCGAGGATGAAATGGGTTCCGTAGAAACATTTAAACAGATATCCATATTTTTTAGTGATATTTAGAGAATAATAGTTTAAATTATATGATCATTGTTGGTATGATTAGCAGTGGGATAGAATACACGTTTTAACTGTCAAAGAAAACACGAGGGAGCACATAACCTCTAAAACACGTGGATGTGTATACAAAATCTTATGACATGGTATGAATGAGCTGCGAGTTGAATGAGTCGATACTCTCGAAACATATCGATATAGAAAAAAGGAGGGAAAGAAGAAAAATATGAATTCGATAATCTGATGATAGAAAGATTTGTTACAAAACATTCCCGATAACACTTCAATTTTTTATAGAATTGAAAGAATCTTAAAACAGGTTAGGAGTTCTTTTTACATAATTCCCCTGGTGGAAATATTTCTCCGAATTTTCTCCGAATTTCTCATTTTTGAAAGTTTCGGAGAAATGCGGAGAAAAAGTTATAAAAAATATTCGCAAATCTCCGTTTTTTGACGGAATGTTCATATTTCCTCCTAAATGGTCCGAATTTCTCCGCTAATCGGAAAAAGGGAATCGAGAAATTTGGAATGTTTCGAATGTAACATATTCGAAAGGATTTGTGATTTTTTGTGAAAGGTGGAACACTTTCTCACTAAATTTTGAAAGTAAATCATACCGATTTCCTTCGAATTTCTCCGAATTTCGTCCATATATGTGTTCAATATATATTAGAGAATGTTTGGAGAGAATCCGGGAAATTTTCAGAAATTGAATGCAACTATTTCCACATCTTCTCCGAAGCAATTTAGAGAAAGTCATATAAATTACTTGAATTGTTCAATCGATCCGAGTATTCCGATTTTCTCCGAATTCTTCTGAAAACATGTAACAAATAGAGGGTTTAGTGGATTTCTAGGCATGATTTTTTGTCAGACTGAGGGAAAATTCGGAGGAAATCGAATATATGTTTGAAGATTTATTGACATGTATTTTTCAAAAAAATTCAGAGGAATTTGGATCACTCACCAACTTGATTGTTTTCGAATGGCTACGGAAAAAGGTGGGAAGGACCTGCCTCTCCGAAGTTCTCCGAACTTTATCTATATTCAAATTTCCATACATTGGAGAATTTTTGGAGGGAATCGAGGGGATTGTCAAAGGTTGAATAGAACAGTTCCCATCCTCCCTCAGAAGTAGTTCGGAGAAATTTGGAAAAATGATCTAAATTCTTCCAAGAAAGGAATTATTATGATTTTTCTCGAATTTCTACAGGAACAGCTAGCATATGAAATATTCACCGAATTTCTTGGCGAGTTGTTCTTGTTATACGCTGAGGAAAAATTCGGAGCAAATCGGAAATATTTTTGAAGATCCATTGGCATGTTTTTTTCGAGAAAATTCGGAGGAATTGGGATCACTCACCAACATTTAAACGCGAGATGGATTTATCCGATTGTCTTCGAATGGCTACGAAAGCAGGTGGAAAGGACCTGCCTCTCCGAAGTTCTCCGAATTTTATCTATATTCAAATTTCCATACATTAGGGAATTTTCAGAGAAAATCGGGGGGATTGTCAAAGGTTAAGTAGCACAGTTCCCATCCTCCCTCAGAAGTAGTTAGGAGAAATTCGGAAGAATATTCTGATTATGGAATGAATTATGTTGAGAATATGAATAATTCGAAGAATACTATAATCATTCCAGAAAGAATTCGGAGAAAATCTAACTTTTGATTCAGAAAAATCATTTGAGGCGGAGTATTTCGGAGAAATTCGTGAATTCAATATGAAATTTAGAGAAAATCTGGATAAATCGGAGAAAATTTCGGAGTGAGTCGGAAAAGATTGGAGAAATATTTCGATTACGAAATAAATAATTCGGAGAAAAATGTGATCTTTCGAGGAGAAATTCGGGAAAAATCTGAATCTTCCAATTCGGAGAAGTGACTATAAGCGAAGTGTTTCGGAGAAACGTCTCAATTTGGTATAAAATTCGGAGAAATATTTCCACAAGGGTCATTAGTGATTCTTGTGTGTTCCGTCATAACCAAATCCAACAAATCCCAACAGTTGCTGGAGTTGCATGGATGTTTCACAGCTAGCACGTTTTCCAGCAAGATTGCTGGGGAAGTACCTGAAAATACTGGATTCGTTGGTGTATTCCCTGCGGGAATAGTGACGGATTTGCAGATTTGGTAGGTTTTTGTTGGTTAACGACAGGAGATGTTGGGAAACTATGCGGTAGGAAATAAATGACATTTGTCGGAAGTACTCGCGCTGGATGTTGCTGGAGGATAGCTGGAAAGGTTGTCCCTGGGTTGGTAATCCCCGGGAAATGATGGAAACGTGCTGGAGTCGTTGATGTTTCGTCGGGAGTCCGCTGTTCTTGTTGTAAATGCGTCGGATATCGACAGAATTTATGGGATGCACTGGAATGTGCTGGGGATCGCTGGAAGACGGAGGAGATGCCATAGAGATGCGGAGTATGAGTAGGGAATGTGGGACAAACGTTGGAATGAACGGAGATAAGTCGGGCTCGTGCTGGGGTCGTAAATTTCCTGTAGGGTAACGACTGGGATTGTTGGAGATATACCACGCACTGGATGATGCTGGAGGAACGCTGCGAACATTGGAGATGAGACGGTGATCGGCCGGAACTACTGGAAACGTGTTGGGGTCGTAGTTGATTTGTCAGCGATCTACTGTCGCAACTGAAAATGCGTCGGATATCGACAGGATTCGTGGGATAGACTGGAGAGTGCTGCTAATGGCTGGAGATCACAGGGGATGCTGTGAAAATGCCGGATATGGGTTGTGAATGTTGGACATGGGATGGATCATGCACATAAGAATTGTGCACTTATTTATTATGCACATAAAAAAATTGAATTAAATTTGTTTACATATTAATTTTAGGTGTTCCTAATACGTTTGATAAATGTGCACTGATAGTCGTGCACAGTGAATTGTACACATGAAAAAAAATGAGAAGTATAAAATGTAAGATTGTGCACCTTACATTTTGCGTCTTTGGGAATATTCAATATTGTTTTTTATGTGCAAGTTTTTGTGAATAAAAATTTTGTGCATGATTACTTGCACATAAAAAACAATATTGAATATTTCCAAAGGTGCAAAATGTAAGGTGCACAATCTTACATTTTATATTTCTCATTTTTTTTTTCATGTGTACAATTCACTGTGCACGACTATCAGTGCACATTTATCAAACGTATTAGGAACAACTAAAATTAATATGTGAACAAATTTAATTCAATTTTTTCATGTGCATAATAAATAAGTGCACAATTCTTATGTGCATGATCCATCCCATGTCGGATGTTGGACGAACGTTGGGAAGGACGGAAATGTATCGAGCTTATGCTGGAGTTGTAGAATTTTTGCAGGGTAACGACTGGGATTTTTGGAGACATCTCACGCTCTGGAGGATGCTGGAGAATTGGAAAAATTGTCTCTGTGATGGCAATCGACCTGCTGTCGTTGCCGAAAAAGCGTCGGAAACCCACAAGATTTGCGGAATTATCTGGGAAGTGCTGCGAATTGCTGGAAGGCGCAGGGAGTGCTGTAAGAATGCCAGGTATGGGTTAGGGATTCCGATCTCGATTCGATTAAATCGAAAATCGATTTTTTCATGCACGATCTTCGATTTTTTGAATCGATTTTCATGTGTCTAGATCGATCCAAAGATCGAGGAAAAGTACTGAGATCGAGAATCGATTCTCTCATTTAATTACATAGAGATATTATGCACTGGATGGATTTAATCCGTTCCCTTTCACCTTCAATGAGTTGTGGAAAACTATGTCATAACTCACAAATTCTTGATGAAAATTGAATTTTAATCAACTGGCAATTTCAGTAATAATTTATGTTGATCCATGATGTGGTTAAACAAATTTTCAAGATCAAATCTCATACAGCACTTTGGATCTTCAGAATATCTTGAAAAACTATTCAGAAATGTTTGAGAAGTATGATGAAACACGAAAAGATATTCTCAAGATTTTTCAAACAATTTCATACTTTTAGAATACATCTGAAGGATATCTTTTAAAAGATGTAGAACTTATTTTTGGGATGATGTCTTTCAGACATCTTGTATAAATTTTTTAGAAGTACACGGAAAAAATAAGTGGTCAAAATTTTCGTTGACTGGTATGTCACTTTTGGACGGAGCATAAATTCGAGAAGAATTCGTACACTGGATTTGAATAATTCGTTGACCCTTTCCATTCTTCCGACGATACAAACGAAAAGTGGATTCCATGATTGAAACAATGGACAAAGTCAACGAATTATTGAAATTCGGTGTACGACTTCTTCTCGAATTTGGGCTCCGTCCAAAAGTGACATACTAGTCAACGAAAATTTGGATGACTAATTTTTTCCGTGTAAGAACTCGTTTTAGATACTTTATAGATATCTCTTCATGTTGCATAAGACATCTTGAATTTGTCTTCAGATATCGGTTTATACTTGAAATACTGTGTGGGATATTATGATTACAATCGGAATTTATTTGGAGCCATTCTCAGATGGATGGAATGAGGAGGGAATATATTAAATTCACTCACTGACCTCACTACTGTACTAAAGGGAGGAGCCATGGACAAATTTTAATGTGATCAAAGTGTTTTGTGAAATATATCAATATTAATTCAATACTTATCATCATATTCTTATTTAACATGATGGAAAATTTGAAGAAATGATGATTCATTACAATTTGAACGGTTCATAATCTTTTTGCAATTCAAAATATGAATATTTTCATCAGATTCAAAACACTCAACAATAAGCAGTTATCATGCTTATGTATAATATAAAGTAAAATTCAAACAACATTGAAAAGGTGTAAATTTTTATTTATTTCGAAATTATAAAACAACTCGTCTAACAAATCACTCTGGTGTTTTAAGTGGAAATTCTATAAATTCCATGATTATAATGATTAATTAACAGATATGAATATTTAATTTGCATATTGTAATTCATGTTGAGATTATAAAAACATTCTATATTCCGA
Source organism: Gonatopus flavifemur (assembly GCA_018340375.1). Classification (NCBI taxonomy): domain Eukaryota; kingdom Metazoa; phylum Arthropoda; class Insecta; order Hymenoptera; family Dryinidae; genus Gonatopus; species Gonatopus flavifemur. The sequence goes on along the minus strand of JAFFJZ010000012.1, from coordinate 5,238,115 downwards.
AGATTGTATTCATTTATCAGCAAATATGATTACTGACAATAAAAATAATTGAAATTAATCATGAAGTTATTAATTTACCGAATAAGATGAAGTTTGCACAATAATTTATCAAGTTGATTTTGAGGAAGAATCGAAGATCGATTTTGCTTACATCGATCTTTGCGAGGACGATTTTTCAAGAGATCGATTCACTTCTTCGCGATTCGTATCGATTCTCAAAATCGATCTTCTGGCTGGAGATCGGAAACCCTAGTATGGGTTGCAAACGTCGAACGAACGTTGGACTGGACTGGAATATGTCGAGCGTGTGCTGGGTTTTGGATTCTCGGCATGGTCACAACTGGGATTGTTGGAGACATCCCTGAATGACGCTGGAAGATAGCTGGGAAGATTGACAGTAAGTCAGTAATCGCCTGGAAATGCTGGAGAAGTGTTGAGATCTTTAATGATTTGTTGGTGAACTGCAACCATCTGCAACAGTTTCGGCAACGACAGCAGACCACCGACAAATCATTAACGATTCCAACACGTTCCAAGTATTTCCAGGTGATTACTAACTCACTGACGATCTTTCCAGCTATCCTCCAGCATCATCCAGCGCGTAGAATGTCTTCAACAATCCCAGTCATTACTCTGCAGAAAAACCGACATACTCTCGGGCATTCCAACGTTTTCTCAACATCACTAACACATATCAGGCATTTCCACAGCATTCCCTCCCGACTTCCAGCAATTCGCAGCATCCTCGAGTACATTCCATAAAACCTGTCGGTTTTCGATGCGTTTTCGGCAACGACAGCGGATCAGTTAAGCACCCTACTACCAATAGTACTGTCCAATAATTTTCCTACTCCTGCGGTGAATGCATTCGCTGTATGATACATTATCTTCTAGTGACCTATCTGACTCTTCCAATGGCTTCCAGCAATCCATCAACATCCACTTCTGATCCAGTGTTTCCCAGCATCTGACAGATATAATTTCAAACATTTTCCAGGATCCTCTTGGAATTTCTGTCTATATCGTCTCCAGCAAATGCCCAGCACCCTCCCAACATGATCATTAGCTGTGAATCCAATCATTACCATCATTTTCCAGCAACTTCCACACAGCTTTGTTGGATCCATCAGCAATATGTCGTACCCCAACAATCTCACCAATATCTCCGTCAGTTTCCCGTAATTTATCCATCTGCCCGTCAAATCCCGCATTTTCCAACATTTTACAGATGTGAATTCCAGCAGTTCCAATGTATTCCCAATACATCCCAGTCATATCAGCAACATATTGACGTCTCCAGTGAAATATATGCAATTTTTGTCGGAATTCTGTCGGTATCAACATACTATCAACAAAAAAAGTGCTGGAGATGACCATGAGGGTTATCTGCGATAGAATAGAAAATCACCATCCTTCTCAATAGCTTCCAACACGAAATCTGATGAAAAGGATAAAAAATCAATTCAATAATTCTCCCAGATAGCTCAAAATTCGTCAATGAATTTTTTAAGAACTTTGAAAATATCGAAGTTTCTCAGAGAAATCAGAAGAAGGAACGATAGAAGCCGATTGAGTGGATCAACCCTAGCGATTCCAAAGTGACCAATTTTTTTGGTTTACTTTCGGTTATTTTTTGGTTTGGTAAAAATTTGGTCAGAAAATGGTTATCCAGATGGTTTTTACCATATTATGACCTATTTGTGACCGAAAACTAACGGTTGCTCAGAACAAATCTGCCCCTAAAAGGCCACCAAAAAATGTGGTCCGTTTTTGGAATGTTGTTGGTATTTTTGAGGCAACCCCCCTGTTGGAAAAGTTGGATGGAAATGGATAGGATTTAATATGCATCCATTTGAATCCTATTTCTGTTCCGGTTTTTCCCGATCCAATGTCATCCGCAGAACGCATAGGATTCTAATCAATTTTAATCCACAAAGTGGATAGCAGATTATAGGGCCCCATAGAAATGGTATTCGAATGTATCCATATAATATCCGGGGCCTGAATATGAATCGCATCCGGTTTTATCCGGTGCTTTACGATACCACCCTAATAAGCTTTATCCGTTTCTATCCCGTCATGTCTAATGTTGCTGGAATGCAATTCATCCATTCCAATCCGGTTAGTGTTGCCGCGATATTATCGTCGATAATTGAGGAATAATCGATTATCTCAATTCTTACACGTTCCTATGGAATATATAATCCACGAATCTTCGATTATGCTCATAATGAAACGGAATAATGAATAATCCCAAACTTGTACACAAAATAAACCAAGATATGCTCCCATTTATCGTTACGATATATCGATAATTATCGTTACGATAATGTAAGAATATTTTGATTCATTTTGTTCCAAAGACCAAGATGATTCATTATCCCGTTTCATTTCGTGCACAGTCGAAGATCTACACGTTAAAAGTTCCATGAAAACCTGTCAAAATTAAGATAATCGATTATGTCTGAATTTCGACGATAATATCGCGGCAACACTAAATCCGGTTCTTTCCAGAATGTGTATCATCCATTTTTATCCATTTCCATCCGATTACTTCGGAGAAATCGTATCCATTTCTATCCATTGACATCTCTGATAGTCCTCCTTTACTTTTTTTATCCATTTCTATCCACGCCTGTCATTTTATAAAGTATCCGTTCCTATCCGAACTCGATGTTTCCAGCTCTATCCGTTTTCATATATTTCACCTTCACGATAGCCGCGGTTTCCTCTATCCAATTCCGTCCATTTCAATTGTTTCATAATGGATTCGTTCCTTATACGTGCCCTAAGCTGCTCCAACTTGTACCAAACCAATCACATCCCGACTGTCAATTCCCAGTCATGGATTCCCAAATTCGCATGGGTCTCGCATGGGAATCACGTGGGTCGACCCACTCGCTTCGCATGTGAAGACCCATGCGATCCACTTGATTCCCATACGAAGACCCATGCGACCCACTTGATTCCCATGCGAGACCCTTGCGAATTTGGGAATCCATGACTGGGAATTTTCAGTAGGGATGACTTTTATAATTGGAAGCATCGAATCACAAATATTTGGAGCAAGTTGAAGCAACTAGGAACGTGCTTAACAAATCCAGCTCATAGCTGAATTTGTTCCACGTGTTCCATGTTGTCTCAACCTGCTCCAAATCCTTGCTATTCACTGATTTCAGTTATAAGAATGATTGGTTTGGCACAAGGCGGAACAACTTAGAGCATATTAGAACAAACGGACCTCATATATCTTGTGTCATCCGGAATAGATATTTTCAGGGTAACATCTCAATGTCCCAAAGGTTTGATATCTTGAAATTTTGTATCTCGAGATTTCTAAATTTGATATGTCGAAATTTTGGATTTGAATTTTGGCACATAAAATGTTTTGATATAAAATTTCGGGATAAGTCACTTCGGAATGACGAGATATCAGTTTTTATCTAATCGGTCTAAATGAAGCTTGCCTCTTCCTCCAGGATGAACAAAAATGAAACATTAAAAAATGGATTCGGAACTATAATTCCGCGACAGCACACACAGAGAAAAAAGATCTTGAAAAAATAGTAAAGTTCGCTCACATACGTAGCAGGGCCGCCCCTGATATGTGATATGGGAAACTTTATTACGTCGCATACTGATTTGTAGCGCATAAAAATTCAAATTCAGTGATGAAAATTACAGAAATTCAAAATTCTCATAGTGATTCATAAGGATACTACGTGAGGTTACGTTCTTCAATATTTCACATCGCATGATCAATGAATTACACAGTTCATTCTACTGAAAACATATTAAAGATACTTTTTACTACACAAAATAGTGAACTATACTATTTTCCAAGGAGGCACTTTTCTACGTGTAATTTTGGATTCAGACGGATTCAAATTTGACACATTTCTTCGATGGAAACGGATACAGGTCATTGGTCGGATAAATTCGAATCAAGTCTCTATCCGAAAGTACGGATCAAATTGGATTGAGCGCACTGACATGATGTCAAGAAAAAATCCTCATTCATTCTGATTGAAAGTTCATACGTCCAACGGATGAAATTCGACAAGGCTCTGAATTCGGATTCAATCGGATAGGATTCTCATCTCTCCTCACGAATGAAAATGGACTCAGAGCAACAATTCTGCGACAGCGTAATTTTGGATTCAGACGGATTCAAATTTTACACATCTCTTCGATGGAAACGGATACAGGTCATTGATCGGATACATTCGAATCCAGTCTCTATCCGAAAGTCTGAATCAAATTGGATTGAGCGCACTGACATGATGTCAAGAAAAAATCCTCATTCATTCTGATTGAAAGTTCATACGTCCAACGGATGAAATTGGACAAGGCTCTGAATTCTTGATGGACAAAAACGGATCGGCAACGCTTCTGGATTGGAAAAGGATGCAAACGGATTGGAAGCTTCCAAAAATCCCCCTTATCCGAAGTCTTATCCAAATCCATCCATTTCAATCATTCTTTCCAACAGGGCTACAAACAGTGATTACTGGCGTTTCAATGGGCCAATGATGGTTTTACAATGCCAGTGAAGAACCGTTACTGGCCCTCTAGAATGCCTGCAGTCGTGTTTGCTGGGAAGAATCCAGAAAATCACTACAAAATGACTGAAAAATCACTAAATTGAGATTGGTTGAATTTTGGTCAATTTTTGTTGAAAAAAATGTCCTCAACGACCGACAAGATACGAAAACCAAGATCTTCCACCAAAATGTAACAGGAATGTTTGGTCGCTTGTCGGTTTACCCAGATCCGCTAGGGAAAAACCATATAAAAACAGATCAGAACAGATTCGAGTGGAAACACGGAGAAAATATTTCATTGAATATCACAGTGTACCACCGGATCAGGGCGCCATATCGGTCTTTTCAAGCAAAATTAATGTGTGTTTCTATGTAATCACACAGTAATGTTTCTCGAAAAGACCGATATGGCGCCCTGATCCGGTGGTACACCCCTTGTAAAAATTATTCATATATGGCCCATATATAAACTGTATTTGATTCATATATGGATTTGGTGCGAATCATATATGGTCATATATAAATCATATGTAATTCATATATGTGGCAACCTGACCATATAAAATTCGTATACGATTGTTCAATCCGTATAATGACCAAACATGACCCATATATAGGATACATAACGCCATATATGAAATGTATATGGCCCATATATGAATCCCTTAAATCATATATGGCCCATATATGAATTATATAGGGGTCATATATGAATCTGTGAAATCATATATGTACCATGTGTGGTCATATATGCCGCATATATGATTCATTTTTACAAGGGACTGTAATATTCAATCAAATATTTTCTCTGTGAAAATGTTGAAAATTATATACAACCCTGGTTAAACGAAACCATTGGTTCTTGCCAAATTTCATTGAATCTTGTACATTGTACAATGCTCCGACTTAATCCCATTCAAACATTTGTCAATGAGATTCAATCAAATGAATGTATTTTTCCAATGTGATTCCGATTGAATCATGCCAAATCTGATTGAATCTTGTACAATGTTCTGAACAAATCCCATTAAATTTCACTTCATCAGATTCTATGGATTTTTCTTAACAAGGAAATTTATATATAAACTATATTGAATTATACATAAATTATATAGAATTTTGAGAATTGTACCTTTTGGAAGATAGATTCTGAATCATTTCCTATCTCATGCAAAATTTCAACTCAAATCTAATTGGGTATTAATGGATTTCAATTGGAAAGTATTCTGAAAATTCATTCAAGTTTCTTAAAATCAAGCAAAATTTTCTTGAAAATTCAAAAGAAAGTGACTGTGAAAGAGTACTGTCACATTTGATGAATTTCCACGAGGAATCTTTTGACAGTGCTGTTGGTTTCCGCCCGCATTTTTCTCTACAAGAACCGTCAAAGTCAAACAGAAATTTTCCAACCCACTCCCTGGATCTGGATAAAACCTGCACTGTAAAAAATGTAGGGAGTTTTTCTCCACACTGTTGGTGGACTGCGTCTACTCATCGCGGGAGAATTGTTTTTCCATCAAAAATGAGGGATTTTTCCACCACTTTGAGGAATTACTTTGTTCTTTGGTTGTTGAATCTCCCACAAGTGAAGGAAAAGTCCACCAAATTATGGTGGAAAATTCCCCATCTGTGGAGGAGCTCTGCTGCCACCATTTTCTGGAGGAAAATTCCACAATCATTTTTTACAGTGTGGGTAGACGGTATCCGGACGCGGATACGGCTTTTTATTCGGTTCTATCTGGATTCTATTCAGGTTTCAGGACTGAATAATTTTCGGAATCCCGGATGAAATTTGAACAAGGAACTTTTTTCTCTGAATTTCATTCGAGATTCCAAACAATAACCACTCCCAAAATCCGGACGAGATTCAGATATTAGTTCGTCCAAAATTTTTCGAATTTCCACCAAGAGGAAATCAAAAAAGTATTAAAATAGAATCAAAATAATATTTATTCTCATTCAATTGCGTAAATTATATACATTTCAAAAAATAAATCATCTACCCACTCAGCCTGAATATTGCAATAATATCGCTGCAATATTATTGCAATATGACTGTACTATGATGCGCTCGGTGGGTACCGTTCTAACTTGAAAATTGAACGATTATTCTTAAATCTAGGAATTATTTATGAAATATCTGATGTACCAACAAATTCCTTCTGCTCCTTTAAAATTTTCATGACATTGCATATTACATACTCTTATTTTAAATACAAGAGATTTATTTTGATACCTTTATCGTTCTATATAATTCCATTTTATATACATTTCAAAAGGGAAAAGGGAAGGAAATGAAGAAGGGGAAGGAAAAAAACATACGGTTGCCGTTGGTGGTGCTTTTAAAAAGAACTGAGTGAGTCAATTTGTAGACTGTCGCAAACTTTTAAAATACTAGTTGACAGCAGGTCTTGCATCCTTCTATCCTTCCATCCTTCCATCCCTCACGGGAACGAGGTATTTTCCCTCATTCTCCCATCCACTTTCCTTCATCGTCTCTCACTCGATCTCATCCTGAAGGAGATTTCCAAACCTTCGGTGTCGTTCTTTTTCTCGCATCTCCTGCACGGTGGCGAGAGAAAAAAAGAACAGAGATGGAGGTATAACGATAGCAGAAGCAACGGCGGTAGCAACGGAATCCACCCCACCGTGTCGTGAAAAGCCGATGGATTGTAAAATAAAACTAACTTGGCTCTTTCGTGATGGTCGCAGAAGTTCCAATTTAAAAGAGACTTCTCTCCCCCGAGAATTTTTATTTCCAGTTCTCGGGTTCTCTTCTCCCTTCTCTTCTCTTTTCCTTTATCTCTTTGTTTATTTACCGTATTTTTATTGTTTTCGTGTAAAATCTTCCAACCCTTTTGTGCCCTCCCACCGAGCGAAGCATGTGATTTCGAGGCAAATACAACGGTAATTGGACGTTCAAAAGTTCCAGAAAGGAGTTGTTGAAATATATATTGTTTGTTTGAAAACTTTTTTTAAACAAGTTGAAAGGATTTTAAGGGAATAAGGTGATCGATTCAAGCACGAAAGATTCATTTGGGTGAAGCTGTGGGTGTCGGAATTTGGAAAAGAGCGTAGTTTTGCGAAAGGTACGATGGAGTTTTCTCTATGGGATGAACGGCGTTGGTCGATGACGATTGAGGCAGGACCACAGCTACCGTAGTTCGATTGCAAACGTTGTTAAAGTAAGCTTGGGTTTGATATTTTTGCCATTCTCTTCGCGCTGCTTGAACTACCATCCAAAAGTATGAACTCAGGACTGTGTGAATAAAGATCATAATTAGAGATGTAAAACCACTTTGAATCATTTTTAACTGAGCTGGAGTTTAAAAAGGGGTCTACATTTTTAAATTTTGTTCGAATCCTCTGCACGGGGGAAGCTTATGTAAGATTTTTTTATTGGAAATTTTGTTCGATTCAAATGAATCAGCACTTTACCAGGACTAAGCAATGGATTTCTGAACAAATATCATCGATGATTGGGAAAATATTGAATCTTTTTATACAAGATTCAATGCTCAACGAACTGATTAGTCATTGTAATGACAATAAAAAGAGCGCTACTTATCGGTGAATGGGTCATAGTCGATAAACGTGAATTATTTTAATATTGAGGACTTGGATTCATTGGAATAAATTTCAAACGATTCCAACTTACGTAAATAAACACTAGCTACGGGGATATACCACAAAGCTTTATCGTGGACTTCATATTGTTTATTGTACATTAAGTGAACAACCAGAGCGACAGACTGATCTATAATGCTGATCATCTGCAAATAAATCCAAGGTACCGTGCTCTCGGGTTTCCTCTATAAATAAAATTTCAATTAAAATAATGAAACAGTGTAGATTTTTTTCCATTTCAGTATTAATAAAATCTCACCGCGAGTGATCCTAAGGCTAAGTAAATACTGGCCATAAGAAATAAAAGTATGTAGATGAGAAAGCAAACGACAGTGATTTCAACTGAAAAATAAAACAGAACAACAATATAGAGATACAGATTATTCTCCAACTCAGCTGTTCAAACAATAAATTTCCCACCATACCACGTTTGTACAAGTGTGATTGTCTAAAGACCTGCGCCCAATTGAGGCCAAAAAGAGCCCACGTTTCGATAGAGATAAAAAAATCTTCTTCGTCTTTACGTGAAAAGAATTCACTCATCAAAACGTTGATCATCAATATCGATATTGACTATCGAAATCACAATAAAATATCAATTTAATTAAACCACATTCAAGGTATCATCATAAAAAAAATCGATTTAAGATTCATTATATACTCACCAAACAATAAGTTCCAATGATTCTCGTGGCGAGAGATAAGCTCATACAACACAATTCATCCATACTTGAAGAATTACCATCGATATTTTCCTAACGACCGACTTGTTCGAACAACCAACGTCAAATGAGAATGAAAAAGTGTATCACGATCTCTAGCATTCGGTAGATTTCATTGGCTCTTTCTTTTTCGAATAAATTATGAATCATGCCAAGAGGAAAAATGTCAACACACGTGGCGTGAGGTCAACTCACTTGCTCACTTCGTAGTATACACGTACGAAAGTACATACGCGTTATATGAAAAATATTTTAAAACAGTCGAAAGGACGATAAATCCTAAGTTTCCCTACGTGTACACGTATCATTATTCTCAAGAGTATCGCGAAAAGTTGGAACCATTTCCAGACAAATCGACTTTCATCCAAGAAAAGAGAGGAATAGCTACGTGCGGTAGACGGCAAACGTGTTCCCAAAACCTCGCCAAAAGGAATATGCTTTTGGAGCTTTCTTCCCCTCTTTCGCTCTTTTACTTCGCGGGGGTGTTGAGTGCGTACAAATCCCGGAAGTTTAAAAGTATTCCGACGTAAAACGCGACCATTCCTCATATTTTTCTATGTATGCAAAGAGATATAAAGGCTATGCTCCGTCGAAGACGCATTTGATACACTCTATTAGTTCCATCCCTTGCCAACTGATTTATCGAGTTTACTCGCTGTATTAGCTATTATTATAAATTCCTTCGACTACTTTGGTTACGTAAATTTCAAAAGGGATATCGAATCGATGGAATATCCCCAAAAAAACCAGAAAGAAACGAATTTATTGCTTATGGGGTCATGTTCGAAACTTGTTTATTATCAAAAGCGTATCATTCGTATTCGTGATTTGTGGGGAAAAATATATTTTTTTTTGTTGTGGTCAATCCCGGCAAAATATCCATCCCATTACGCGGTGGTATAGGGTTATATCCGTGCATAGAGAGAAAGGGAGACAAATTTTTTATCACACGACAGCAATCTCCTTTCATCCGCGGAACGAATTTAGATGGACACGCCGTATGAGAAAGAGTAGAAGCAATATATATGTATATGTATAAAACAAGTACGTGAAAGGGCAGCAATTAATCTTCCTGATATGACACTTTAGTTGGTTATAGCTTATATATAGCTTCGAGCCAAAGAGTTTGCCTCTGCATCAGCAGCAACCAGAACACAACATCCCACTTAACCTTACATTACAAGTTCTCGCATAACTCTCCCATACACAATTAATGTGAAATTGATTAATAATTATGCAATGATTATGTATCTCATTCCTAAATTGGATTATTTCCCCTTTGGAGTGTCTCGATTTTACATACATACGAAAACATCTTTTTCCTTTTCAATCGATGCTGTCTTTCTGAATTCAGTTGGACATTAGTTTTCCATCCAGGCTGACGGTCACGGAGATTTTATCGATCTGCTCGTGGTACTATTCGAAAGATATACATTCGAATACATATACACGGATACAGAGAAGAACGGCGGAACTGAACGCCCCATAAAGCTAACCAATGCTAATACCTCCCATCTCCGTGTTGGCGTGGTTATTGCAAACGAGCCGTCGAGCCGTCGTTTCCCTTACCCCTGGAACCGAGAGATTTCATAAAACCGATTTATACTTACATGTGTGCTCGTCGATGGAAAATTCACAGAGAAAGCTTGGACCGGAATTGGCAATAAACGCCAACCGTAACCGAGCCTAATTCGTTATGTTGGTCTAGTCATTGTCGACTATTGTGAAATACACTCTTCTTCCTCCACTCCATCTCCAAAGGACGTGTGCGCCTGGATTAATCTTGGGGTCGATTTTATACGTTTAATAAGTTTCAAACATGCTTTCGTTCATCCTCGATGAACACTTATGAATTGTAATCCATTCGTCAGCGAAATTTATTCTTAACCAGTTGAAAAGTCACATCCTCTATTTTCAATAATTCTCTTTCAAAGGCTGGCTTTTTTTTCAATTCCTCCCTCATGGGAATAAAGATCAGTCTATGAAGAAGAATGACTTTTTACGTACGGTTATGTGTACGGATATAGTTACACATTACTTTAGAATTTCTTCTTTTCTTTATTCCCTCGCTACACGGTCGTTCTCGTGGCACGTGTGTCTTCGCTTCTTCTTTCTTTTTTTTCCTCATTTTGCGCAACAAGCAAGTTAGCGAGGGGATGGACAGCGATGATAATAATAATAACAATAATAGTAGTAGTGAGAGGAATAGGATTCACGAATTTGTTGAACCCAATGGACGATGGAGTACAATAGGGGTACGTTTAATAGTACATTAAGCACATGAAGTCGCAGGAACTGATGTGACTAATTTTTCCTCGGACAACGGATGTGCTTTCAATTGATGCCGGAGGATATATATGTATATATATATGTGAGAAAGTGAGCTGTAAATAATGAGGAGAGAACTATTTCTCGTTTCTGTATTCCGTGTACGTATGGACACAGTAGGACACATTTAAATTTTAAATCTGTTTTGCATAATGCTCCACCGTTGGCTTGGCAATAGCAACAGAACGAGGTTACATTCTGGAGCTGGAGATCCCAGGATCTTCTAATTGCGGCCTCGTTCCTTTTCCCGACACCTACAAAACCGACTCCTTATACAAACACATCGGGTATAATTCAACTTCCGTAGCTTTTGAATCGACCGACAATTCAAATACAGATGAAAATTCGTTCAAATATTTTCATTATCTTTACAAGTTGAGTATTGGAAGAAAACAAAAATCTTTGGGTCATCCTTCATCAATTTTCAATCGCGTATATGAATTCAGATTCATACACATACTACATACGTTACATTTAATCTATAAAAACATGAAACGGCTGTATATAATGCCAAATTTCATATTAAATTGTAATATTGATATAAAATGTGTAGGGAAATTGAATTCAGGCACATATTTGGAAACAACTTCCAGCAAAAACAGTAAAATTAATATCAAAATTAACCCAGGTAGCACACAAAAATCCCTCCTGGTTAAAAAAATCCATAGAATCTGATGAAGTGAAATTTAATGGGATTTTGGTCAGAACATTGTACAAGATCCAATCAGAATCACATTGAAGAAATACATTGATATGATCAAATCTCATTGACAAATGTTTGAATAGGATTTGGCCAGAATCAATGATTTCGTTTAACCAGGAAGTTGTTTCCAAATGAATTCTGAAAAAACTCTTGAAGCATTCTTTCAGAATACAACCCATGTGCCAAATCTAGAACGACCATTATGGGGCCAGTTCTCAAAACGTTTTAAAAACGTGTCCAAAGTCCCATAGATGTTGGTTTCCAAACGTCTTAGGAACATTCATTCAATGTGTTGGGGAGCACGTTTTGAGGACATTGTTTACACATGCTATGGTACGTTTTCAGAACGTTTTCGAGACGTTATATAAAAACCCAGTATTTTATCTCTAACCTATACAAATGTATATTCATAGTTTCACTAGGGAAAAAAGTACCAAACAACCATAAAAATATGTTTTGCATTGAATATTTGGAAAGATTCCTTTCCAGAAGTTCAAAACTATTGGCAGAATGTAAGTTATCAAGAATTAAGATTCACATCACCTCAAAATTGACGTGAAACAAAATTTCACTATCTGCAATGTATTAAAGAGATGCAAATGTAATTTATCAAATCTATCGATACAGGCTTCACCGCAGTTCATTTGCATCTCCTCGAAATGGAGAATATTAAAAGATTTGGCACAAGTTTGATCTTTAACAAATTCTCATTTAACATGTTTCATAAACGTTCCATAGAAACCTAAATAAGACTATACCGGACATTTGTACATCCCTGGAATGTCTGAGGCTCAGACTCTGAGCGACATTTTTAAAACGTCCTGGAACATTTTTTGAACGTTCTTCTTGTGACCAAGTACGTTTTCTGAACGTCCGAAGAACGTCTCAGTGCCGTCTGGGGTACTGGCAACCCACATAGCACAAATGTCTCAGTAATATCTCCAGAATATTCTGGAGACATTGTAATATTGTCAGAATATTCTGGAGATATTACTGAGACATTTGTGCTATATGGGCTGATACTTGTGATGGAGAAGCACAAAAATGCTATAGAAATCTGAAAGAAATTACATAATCCACTCAAAGATCAAGAATTTTTGTGAATAGAAATAACTTTCTCAAAACGAAAGTTGGTTGCTGGATAGCAGAAAAGACTCAAGAAAACCGGGACAACTTTATATAGCTCCTAACTATTTAAAATTCGAGAATTTTCATGACTAAAAAGCGATATCTGCAGTATCGATGTTTTTTATTGAAAATTTATCGAGTTTTTGTTAAATTGTATAAATATCGGATTGCTCCAAACAAAAATGCCGCAGTGATACACGGAGAGGGATAGATACTAATGGTTAGAATACGAGGACAAGTATCCAGATTGTACAAATTTATTCTTGTCCCTAGTATCCATATGCTAAGGGGTATAATATATTTAATACTCCTTAGCATATGGATACTAAGGACAAGAATAAATTTGTACAATCTGGATACTTGTCCTCGTATACTAACCACTAGTAAATTTCTTATACTCATTAGTATCTATTTCTCTCCGTGTACGCTGAAGTGGAACTCTTTCTGAGATTTCTAAAAGGAAATTCATCAGCATCGGATGAAAATTGAGTTGTAGGTTGATTTTTGTCAACAAATACACCAAAATTTCCCACTGTGCGGCGGTCAGGGTTGCCAGATTATTTGTAACGGTACCCGCCGCTAGAGGCTGCAAAAACCGCCCAAAACCGCGGAAATTGAAAAGTTTCCCGCCCAAAAAACCGCACGTTCAAAACCAAACTCAAATAATTCAAATAAAAAGTTAATTTAACGCAGACAAGAGCTTTTAACCCAAGTTCTTTCCCCTTCATATAACCTTGCTCTCTGTAATTAATAAAAAAATCCCTCGACCGGATAAAAAATAATTTTGCAGAAAAAGGGTTGGATTATAATGCAAACAAAAATGTAATAGTTTCTCGAAAATTCAAACAATTCTGAAATCCTTCATATACACAAATAAAGCGTTTTGATTAGAATTGTAATAGAATGTATTTAATTTTTAACAACAATTAAAATAATTTGACAATATTTGTAAAGCTCTTTGCGCAACTTGGGTTATATTATATAAATAATGTAATTTTCATAGCAAACAAAATGATTTGGAAGCATCTGAAACATGACTAGGCGCCTGTTCAACTTAGAATATATTATAATAAATCACTCAATTCTTGTCGAACGTGTCCATACGCATTTTCATCTTCTCTCTGGTACAAAGTTCTCAACAAAGTCTTCACTATGACACAACAGCAGTAGCGCAAGACTGGCGCTTATTCACTGAGTGCTACGCGCGCGTCATTCAATCACGCATTACACTTCATCGGTAACGTAAATTAATTTTTTGAATATGAAATAACCCAAAAACCGGAAAAACATATTTCTAAGTTTTCAAATATGAACCTTCTTAAACCGCCCAATTTGCGGGAAACCGCATTTTTTAATTTTCTCCCGCAAACCTTCTCTCCATATCCGCCCAATTTGCGGGAAACCGCCCAATCTGGCAACCCTAGTGGCGGTAGCGGTATTTGATGTGAGCCTGCTATGGTGAAACTCTGGCATTGCAACAGGATCAGTTGTTTTGCCAGAGCTGGATGAGAAATGACAAGGAGTCGAAATGATGACATCCTATGTAGAAATTCAAACCCGACCCAGTACTGGCACAGTACCGGTAACCGGAGTTACCAGGAGTGATCATATTCCAAGTAAAAAAAAACACAATAAATTTGAACTTTGAAAATCTGGATGATTCGTTGTTCTCATTATCATCATCGGAGAAACACACTTTGGAAGTGATTTCTTAGAAGTTCACTGAGTGAGGATTGAACCCTGGTCCTGCGAGTGAGAAACTGAGTCTCTATCGCATCAGCCAATCTCCGAGTTGACGACGAATCGCTCAAATTGCCATTTATTGTAATGGGATCGTTGAAGTCATACAATTCATTACAGATTTCGTAGTGAAATGGAGTCCTACCAATGCTGGCACATTGTTGTCTCTCGAACATATCGAATGATGATACCAACTCTGGCCGAATGCTGGCGCAACTTCGGCTCACTACAACAGCCAAGTTGCTAAGATCATGATTTTAATGTCATTCGCCCACCGATTCCATAGTCAGCCAGAGTCCTATCAATACTGGCACATTGTCATCTATTGAACATATTGAATGCTAATACTAACTCTGTCTCAATACTGGCGTAATGTGGTCTCATCAAAGTAACCGTGTTATTGGAAAGATCAGTGGAATCCCTATCCACTATCTATTCCATATTAGAACAACGTTGCATCGATATTGATGTCGTATCATATTTTCTTCGCATTTCACCATTCAGCCAACTCTGATTCGGTACTGACGCGGTTTCGTGTTTCTGTACGGTCTGGGTATTCTCCGAACAGTATTAGTTCGATTCTGACTCAAGACCGTTTGACCAAGTAAGCCAGTACCGTCTGAAATCCGGTGAACATTTGGCGCCAGTTGGAAAATGGTAATGATCCTGAATGGGCACAGTTGTTTCTACCGAAGTCTGGCAAATACAACTTTGCCAGTACCGCGCCATTTGTCAACTCTGGGTATTTCGACATGGGTGGTTTCAAGAAAGATTCATAGAACATTTGTTAAAGGTTCTCCGAAGATTCATTCGAGTTTGAATTGAGCATGTTTCAGAGGTAATTATAATTATGATAATTATGATTTGCGTAAAAAAAGCGTAACTGAAAAAAACTTATATTCAAAAATTGAAACTTCAATGAATCTTCGGTGAATCTTCAATGGAAGTTCTGTGAACGTTCCTTGAAATTATTCTCAAGCGGACATCGTAACGTTCATCAGACTTTCGTGGAATGTTTATCAACCCAAACTTGAGCTCCAACGAAGCTTTAGTCCGATCTATGTTGATCTATTCTGAAAGTTTGTTGGGGTTTCATGTTCTTTTCGGGTAAGTATTGCAGATTGATTCCTCCTTTGTCATCCTTCATTTGGAATTTGAAGATTTTTCCTAACCCGGGCATAATTTCAAGATTTAGGGGAACGGCGGGTGGTTTGACCCCCCGCGTGTTTCCAGGATCTGACACTAGGTGACAGCGCTACACACTTTTGGTCACGGAGAGATTGTGTCCGTCCATCATGTGCGGGAACTCCATTGTTGTGAATACAGTGTGTTAAAAGAAAACTAAGTATTTCTATTTACTTGTTCTTGGTGTACTGTGTCGGCGAAACTTTGAGACGTTCTGTACTGAAGTCGGTCAGATCATAAAATAATGTGTCATACTAGTATTAACCCCCCCCCCCCCCCCCTCGGTGAAAATGAAGCGTATACACAAAGCGAGAAGGAAACGTATACGAAGCGAAGAGTTTCAACTCCCACTTTCTGGAGCGTATGATACCCGCTTGATGGAAAGTCATCAAATCATACGTTCTGTATACGTTTCATAAACTTCCGATCCCGTTTCACAAATGCTTCATGTAACATGATAGTAGATTATATGGAGCGTATGCGAGTTATACGGATGGGGGCCAAATCAACGAAATCAGTGTTTGAAAAGAGAGAGTGTGACGTATCTCTTCTTTCAACCAACTTTTCGTTGATTTGGTTTTTCATTAATTTGGCCCCCATCCAGTCATACCTATTCTGACTTCGAATAACATCTTTCAGCCGTCGATGTCAACGACGATCCATGGCTCAGCGGATAAGACCCTACCATAGTGAAAGTCACCGGTTCGATTCTCACCACAGAGTTCAATATTTTTGTCTAGATCTCTTGAATTCTTCCCGCTTTCCTTGTTTCAATTCCCGTTTCACACACTCTTTGTATCCTTTCCATTCAAGCTCCGTATACTTTCCATTAACGTTTCTGTTACCCTTCAGCATACGCTTCGTTTACTCTTTCTTTACGCTCCCATTTTCACCAGGGCCCCTATATGAAGAACACGTCTCATGAGTTTTGAGCGGTAATGTTTGTTTGTTCGGTTATGAACTGATTTTTTCGTCAAAAATCTCGATCGGGCGGTATGACCCACATTGAATTCGGGTGGTATGGCCCACATTAAACCATTAGAGCTCATACTGAAATAATGGGGGATATAGTCTCGGTCGCCGATGGAAGCTTGGCAAACCCATGCCATGCCAAGTGAATGAGAAACGTGCGTAAACAAATTTTGTATAAATAAATTGGTCAAAAAATTTTCCACATCCACATTGCGATCGTTCATTGTTATGAAAAAAATAACAAACCAATACGTGTTCCATTTTTTTATAACAAACAATCGCAATGTCAATTCAGGGTACATGTTTTCTATGTATTTTTTTCTATAAAAATCGATTGGTGGGATCAGTTTTACCGAACACTTATTCTAAAAAAAATTGTTCAAACAATTTATGCATAAAAAATGTTTTTATGTATGTGTCTCACATGAAAAAACGTTTCTCGATGCTATGCCAAGATTTCATCGGCGACCATACTCCGCATGCCTTCACCATCGGCTCTCCAAAGGATGGACACATGAACTTTGTGCGGATGTTACGGACAAATTATATTATTATTGCGATAGATGTACGTATCATCCGTGGACAAGGTGCACGAGAAGGACAGTTTCCATACATGGTGCAACTATTCGCAGAAGGTTGCGGAGGCGTGATCATATTGAAAAGTTGGGTACCAACTGCAGCCCACTGCGTTTCATTAGATGAAACACATGTATCGATAATCGCCGGGGGAAGTGAAATGATAACCAAATCATCAACGTTTCAATGGATTGCAACAACCGTTTTTATACATCCCGATTTCACGCGGTATATATAGCAAAGTGACTCATGATTCAAATTTTACGCACCAAAAATTATAGTAATTCTTCCTATCTTCCTGGAAATTTTCATAACAACTTGAGGAATATTTTTTCTGTTTATGTGGACTCGTTCAAGAGGATACGTAAACTATATCACATTGCTGAGATTGGAAAAGACAGTATGGTTTAATGAAAATGTAACACATATTCGTCTTCCGAAGACCAACGATCCCCCACCGACAAACGCCCTGGTAGAAATTCTCGCTAGTAAACCAAAACCCAGTAAACACACGCACGTTTTAAAAACGTCACAAACAGTCAATAACCACACGTTGTTAAGTAGTCACATTCTTGCGTTGATTCAACGTGAAAATGTCGCGGCAGATCACGTGTTTTTCAACCATAAAATAACGTCATATCAACGGTTTGAACATCGTTTAAAAGACGTCAAATATTGACGTGTCCTAATGATGGTTTTAAAACGTGAATTGAATCCAACAAATCATTTTGACAACTCTCCATTCAATATCGAGAACAATAGTATTCCTGAGTATCACAGAATTTGGAAAGTATGCCATAATATTTACTATCTTGCTCTTTGTTGAAATTTTAATCAATGCTAGTTGGATCCAACTTATCAGTTATTGACTAGCCCCTTGCTAGTTTTTCCTAATTAGTTCTTCCTTCTTAGTGCCTCATCGATCATAGGGAAGAACTTGTAACATTTCTACCAGGGCGGAGTAATGATCGGTTGGGGAAAATCTGCCATATCTGATGATGACCCACCAAGGTGGGTACGATACGTGAACGTTTCAGTCACTGAAGGTGAAGCTTGTCGAGAAGAATGGTTCGGTGTTACCGCCCATTGGTTAAGTGACTTGAACAATGATCATTTATGCTACATGAGTTCAAATCATGCACCCAATAGTTGTGCGGTAAATGAAATCCTCTGTATTCCATATGATTATTTCACCGAAAGGGGATATTGCAGATATTGATTCTACTTTTAGGGAGATTCCGGTGGAGCTTTAGTTTCCAGTTTAGACCCTGGAGGAGCAAAATTGCTCGGCATTATTCCCACTGGAGATGAATTGGGTGGATCAAATGGAACTCCGCTCAGCATATTCGTAAAGGTTTCGAGTTTCATAAATTGGATTGAAGAAACGATTTATTCCAACACAGAGGAAAGCACTGATTGCTGGGATCAGGAATTAGACAATGTCCTCTTTGAATCTGAATCAGTGAAATTCCACCGGGTTGCAGTGATAACCCTCAAACGGTACTCATAGGTCTTTTGTGCCCAGACCACAACAAAGAATTGGTTGGTTTCAAGGTTCAAAGTTCACAATTTTGCATTTATTATAGATAATAATCATGGAAAATACCCTATTATTCTCCGTTGAAATTTGATCCTCTTTCTCCATCTAACAGTTATGTGGTATTTTTTTCCACATGCTCACGATACACGACCTTTTTTTTCAAAAAACAGGCTCCATTTCATTTTCTGTGAAATTCAAGTGCTTAAAAACCCAAAGAAATAACTCTTCTTGCCTCCGTTTTTTTTACATGAATGTTGAAAAATACATGTTGAAATAATATTTGTTGGCAATTTGAATTGTAGGCTCTCAAAGTAGATTGCTTAAACTGCGTTCGTGAATTTTCGCAGATTTTTTTGAATATATTAAAACAGTTCAAAATACGCAGGACATGAATGACCCATGCTTACCTTCAACGGATGCTAAAAAAAACGTTATCGTTTGAGGGATGAGTGCCCCATTGCGAACCAGCGCATTGCACTGTGAATAATCACTGATTTTCCTAATGAAATGTCCCCAGTTTTATTCCGTGAAAAGAACATTCAATTGTTCATTAATTATACAGTGGAATTGAACTGATTAAGATTAATGTTACATTCATAATTGTGGAATCAGTGAAATTCCACTAATTCCGATTTAGAGAGCTGATGGAAGTTTAATGATGAATTTTTGAAATGTATCTTGACTTATTAAGTGTCTAATAAAGATCTTCAAATCCATTTTCTACGAGTTTCCCTGACAATTTTATAATACAATTAAATTGTTATCTGAAGAGAAATTGTATATAACTGATTGATAATGTGATTTGAGTTTTATTGTTTACAACATTTCGAATCTTTGTGATCGATGCATTAGAGGTAAGGGTGGATATATGGGCCCCCACTTTCTTTATTTGTAATAACTTCTTCTATTTTCAGCATAAAAATCTAAAATAAATCATAATTCTCCTATGAACTACCCAACACTGATTGCATGAAGTCCCGTTTCATTCTTCGCAGCCATTAAAGGAATAAAATCGTTTTTCCAAAGTTTCCCATTTTTTCATTACCAAGATTTGTGCGGGTAATATGGGCCCCAAGGTATTTTTGTCAAAGAAATGAAACAATTGAAGGAAAGTGTTCATCTACTCATAAATTCACATAGAATAGAGTTGGATCTAGATATAAATTGAAAGTCCGCTTGGATATTGCGTCAAAATAAAAAAAAGTGACTTATCATAAACCAACTGGAAGAATCATTTTCGTTTTAATTTATTTACAGAAGTCACAATTGTAAACATCTTTTTCGCAATCAGCACAATTATTGTGAGCCCACATGTCACAAACCACACACTTGACCCACAGTTCAGATGGGGCCATAATACCCGCAGTGCAGAGAGCCCGTATATCCACCCTGACCATCTTGGAGAATAAAATTTTTCTACCCTCAACTTTGTAAATAAATTGACATTACTTGATGTGAAACACGATCTTTAAAGCATACTAAATACATACCCAAACTTGGTTTCACCGGTTGAAATGAAAAAACTGTAGTCATATTAGGTCAAACTCTTACCTTTCAAACTTTTGATAACGAGCACAAAATTCATCGCTTGATATATCATCAACCATAACAGCTGAGCGATCAGCGTAATCTACAGTGTTGTTGGTGAACTAGTTCCAGTAGTTTGAGTGTTCACCGCTAGAATTCGTGACTCACATAATCAGATACAGAGGGAGCCCATATTACCAGCAGGGGCCCATTATTCCACCTTTGCCTCTATTGGATATGAAATGAACCTGGAGAAAAAATTGGTTGACGCAGCAAATCAAGGTATTATACTACTGTGTCCAAAAAATAAGGGGACATAGCATTCATTTTAAAAAATCTTTGTTTATTCTCACAAATCAAATTCATCGCCTTCAAAATAATCCCCGTCCCCCTCCCCCGATACAATGCACT
The DNA here is from genome assembly GCA_018340375.1 of Gonatopus flavifemur. Classification (NCBI taxonomy): domain Eukaryota; kingdom Metazoa; phylum Arthropoda; class Insecta; order Hymenoptera; family Dryinidae; genus Gonatopus; species Gonatopus flavifemur. The sequence continues at coordinate 5,217,112 of JAFFJZ010000012.1, read as the reverse complement.
CATGCCACGAACAGATACAAAGATATCTTTTAGAATTCTAAAAGATATCTTCCAAAAGTACAAGAAGTCTCGAAGAATTTTCTAAAAGATATCTTTTCGTATTCGAAAAGATGTCTTATGCAACATGAATAGATTTCTAAAGATCTCTCGGAGATGTTTCAAAGATATCTTCAAGAAGAAATCAAGAAATCTAGAAGAGTTCTTCAAGATTTCTTAAAGATGTCTCGGGAAATTCATAAAAATGTCTTGGAAAAGGCTTGAATTTATTCACAAAAAACATTCTAACGTCTTCTTTCTCCTTTTTCCTCTTGTTTGTCTTTTTTATATTTATGTCTTGGAGATTCGTTAATCCCAGCGCCGGATCAAAACCCACACAGCACACAGTTCTTGGAGATATCTAAAAGAATACTCAATCAAGAGATCTTCGAGAATCTTCTTGAAGAGTTCTTAAAGATATCTTTCAGAAGTGTTGAAAAGACGTCTTGTAAAGGATTTCTAAAAGATGTCTTGATTCAAGACATCTCCAAGACGACCATGTAAGACATCTTAAAGATATCTTTTAGAAGCGTTTGAGAGATATCTTTTTGGAAGACTTTGACAAGATATGTTCAAGAAGATAGATTAGATTATCGAATACCTGATCATATGAATTGACATGAATAACACTTGGTATATGCTTTTTATTATAATCGAATTACAGATGTGACAAATTCGTTCACAAATCGAAAGCTTGAAAAATCTACATACATGCCAAGAGATTTTAAATTCCGCAAAAAGTACGATTTTGTAACCTTTCAATACCCACGCTGGAATTAACGGATCTCCAAGACACAAATATTTTACAAATTACTCAACTTTTTACGCTTAATTTTATGCACAGCCATCAAGTAAATTTAAAAAAATTCTCATTTATACTGATTGATCAGTTATTCTTCTATAACGATGAGATAGAAATTTATCTGGCATTTTTTTATACAATAACAGTTTTTTTTCAGAAGATCATTTTTATTCTGAAAATGTACACCACTGACACTATTCCACTATCTCATATTGACAATTATAAGCATCGAAATCAAACTGTCTGTATAGCTCAGGTTACTGAAGCGTGAGTACATCGTGAGATGCGCGGGTTCGATTCCCGCAACCTGAAGGATCGAGATAAAGTATACTTCCATAGGAGTGCGAGAGCGATAAAACAAATAGGGGGGAGAAGGAAGAAGAAGACGTGAGAATTGTTTTTTGTGAAGAAATTCAAGCTTCTTCCAAGATATTTTTATGAATTTTCCAAGACATCTTCAAGAAATCTTGAAGAACTCTTTTAGATTTCTTAATTTCTTCTTAAAGATATCTTTGAGATGTCTCCGAGAGATCTTTTAGAAATCTGTTCATGTTGCATAAGATATCTTTTCGAATACGAAAAGATATCTTTTAGAAAATTCTTCAAGACTTCTTGTACTTTTGGAAGATATCTTTTAGAATTCTAAAAGATATCTTTGTGTCTATTTGGGAAGCTTACAAAATCGTACTTTTTGCAGAATTTAAAATCTCTTGGCACGTATATAGATTTTCCCAGCTTTCGATTTGTGAACGAATTTATCACATCTGTAATTCGATTATAATAAAAGGAACATTCCAAGCATCATCATGCCAATTCATATGATCAGGTATTCATAACATGAACCTGCTGACAATCTATCTTCTTAAACATATCTTGCTAAAGTCTTCCAAGAAGATATCTTTCAAATGCTTCTAGAAGATATCTTTAAGATATCTTGCATGGTCGTCTTGGAGATATCTTGAATCAAGACACCTTTTAGAAATCTTTTAAAAGATGTCTTTCTAGCACTTCTGAAAGATATCTTTAAGAACGTTCAAGAACGTTCTTGAAGATCTCTTAATTGAGTATTATTTCAGATATCTTGCATGGTCATCTTGGACATGTCTTGAATCAAGACATCTTTTACAAGACGTCTTTCTAACACTTCTGAAAGATATCTTTGAGAACGTTCCAGAACGTTTTTGAAGATCTCTTAATTGATTATTATTTCAGATATCTCCAAGAACTGAAGATGAATCGTGTTGTGTGGGATATGGTTAAAGTCGGTTTTCGGGATGGCCTTCAGCTCTTTCCTCGATTCGGCTTAAATCTCGGTTTGCTGAATAGCCAGGAGTCGGACGGTGCCAAATCAGGTGAATACGGTGGTTATGGAACGATATGGATAGAGTTTTTTGCGAAATAGTCATGAAGAATCTATGCAGTGTGAGCCGATGCATTGTCGTGGTGCAAAAACCAATACTTGTCTCGCCACAATTTTGTTCTCTTCAGGCGAATAGCTTCACGTAACCGACGCATAACGCTCAAATAATATTCTATGTTGACAGTTTGATCCGGTGGAACGAATTCAAAATCCACAACACTCGATAATCGAAGACCACAGTCAACATAACCTTGATTTTTGAGCGACTTTGGCGCAGTTTTTTTGGTTTTGCCTCACCTTTAGCGCGATATTCACTTGATTGATCGGTTGTTTCCAGGTCATAAGCATAAATCCACGTCTCATCTCCCGTAATAATGCATTTCATCTTGTCCTGATAGTCACAAAGCATTGTTTTACACACTCCAACGCGACGATGGTTTTCCAGGAAATTCAGTGTTTTGGTTACCAATCGAGATTTGACGCGTCTGAGGCCCAAAACATCCTTCAAAATGTTGTTGACTAATTCTTCTGGAATGCCAACATCACCAGCAAGATCTCTAATCAGTAACTGACGATTTACAAGCACCAAATCTTTGATTTTTTGGACATGAACTTCGTCAGTTGAAGTTGATGGTCGACCGGAATGCTTTTCGTCTTCGACACGTTCTCGACCTTCTTGGAACTCTTTATACTGCTGCCACAGCCAAAAAATCGTTGTGGTAGCTAACCAGATTGCTGAGAAAGCAAAAAATACCCAATAAAATCAAGTTTTGCTGTCATAGCGATTTTTTTCTCCGTACGATCAATATTAGTAGAAGAGGTTAGTATACCATATCTTTTTAATTGAATGACTTGAGCTAGGAAGCAAGGGTACTTGGATTTCGAATTTCTTCAACTTGGAATACATGTTCAAATTTCAGAATATTTGTTTCAATTTTTGATTCAAAAGTTTGAAAGTACTCAACACAACATGTTTTTCTATTAGATTTCTATTAGATTTGTGTATTGAATTTTCAATTTTTTTCAACAGTGTAACCGTGGGATTTCTCACTTCATTTCAACGAGCATGCGATAGATCAGCTCGAGTCTTTTCCAATTCAATATGCTTTGTACTTACTTATCACTTCATATAATATAAAGTAAATACAAAGTTACAGTTGGTATCGTCGTGATCAGGTGTACCCACGCATATGATACTTGCCCTAATAATATTTGATACACAAAATTTTCTTCGAGTATGATTAGTTTTGAATCAGCACAATTACAGAGGATGTAGATTGAATCTTCATCTTGAATAACCTACTTTGATTTCTCTGTGTTTGAACTGTATCATCGTATCGTGTATTCTATTCTTCTATCCTCCCCCTCTCTCTAGTCTTTCATTGTCAGACAAAATATGTTGAAAACAGAATTGAAATAATATTCGAATCCGACAGATAGTTGGCAGTCCCATGGTAAAGTTTTTTTGGGTAACATCCTCAAAAGTACTTTTTGATCTCTTTTTCCTGAAAAATATGCAAAGTAAAATATGAGCATCATATACTACTCAGTACTTGGATATTGCTTCCAACTTCAACGTTGAACGGTATGAATGAAAAGTTATCCCCTCTCTCTCTCTCTTTAGATGTTTCATTCTATTTTTTTTCAATACTTCTTGTATAGCAAGCAGACTGCCACGTATGATTGACGGACAACTCGCGCGAGTGGGACAGTTTCCGTACATGATACAAATATGGGGAAGAGGTTGCGGAGGTGTGATCTTATTGCAAACTTGAGTATTAACTGCAGCCCATTGCGTTGCGGAGAATCAAACATAAATATCGATCATCGCCGGGGGAAGTGATTCAGCACCGACATTAGGGTGGTTCTTATGTTATATATAAAGAGTGTTTTTTGATTTTTTTTTGTCAACAAACAAGTTTTCTGTACGGCCCACCCTATAATTTTGTTCTACATCATGAAGGAGTGCTACAATATTTTTTACATAATTTTCAAAAGAGATTTGGGGGCCCTCACGACGTTTTGAAACGCCTGTTTCAAAGATGTCTTTAAAGATTTAATAAAAGACATCTTTTAGATATCTTGAAAATCAAAACCACGGTATTAATAATATATCGATATATCGATGATGATTATACGCCTGAATTAAAAAAAATATCAATTTTGATATAAAATAAAATAATTGGCGACTTTCATTATAAAAATTTTTTTAATCTCATAGAGTGCATTATTTCTACTGACCAAATTGGATCACGTCGGACCACAATTGATGTTGCACGGATTGGAAACTTAATTCGTTCAAGTACTCCTGCTTAAAGAATTTCATTGAACCAATAGGAATCTGCATCGGAATCGGTGGGTTCAATGAGATATTTTGAACAGGCGTACAAGAAAATTCTACGGTCATAGTTTGTAATTCCAAAAAAACACGAAGGTCTAAAGAATATTCAGTGGAGGTGCATTGAACGTCCGGACATTGGATGGTCCGAACAATCCTTGAACATAAATGTACGTGTAATGAACGTGAATTTCACCTAAAAGATCTGTGTCTTGGGGAAGTTACAGGGATGGAATATATAATTCGCAAGACATTTTCAGATCATCTGAAAGTGTGCTTCAACCGTGGTTAATAAAACCTATTCATTCCTATTGAATGTAATAAATTCACATTAAAATTCGAATTCTCAACGTTTGATAGGAATAAATGGTTTTTTTTATCAATCAGGGAAGAGGTCCTAAGAAAAATTTGCATCATATCTAAAACTCGTCTTGAAGAAGTCTAAAAGATATCTTCTAGATATCTAGTAAGAGTTCTAAAAGATGTCTTACTCAAGACATGTTTTGGATGTCTAAAACTGGCGCATGAGACATCTTTTCGACTTCTTTTAGATATCTTTTAGAACAGTTTGTAAGACATTTTGCGAAGTCGCGAGACATCTTTTAGATTTCTAAAAGATAGTTTTTTGTTTATGTGGGTACCTGAAGATTATGAACGTTCACCCAGGACAACTAGCGATTCAAATTATAGTAATTTTCCCTACCTTCTTGGATATTTTTATAAAAACCCATACAGCACTGAAGATTCCATCAAGATTGTAGAAATCCAACATTTGGTACACTGAAATATTTACGTAATATTGCTGTATGTCACACTGATGTTTCAAAGTCCCTTAAAAAACATTGCAATGTCCACTAAGCTTACATTTCATACAATATTTCTAAATTATTTTTGAAATATTTCAAGAACATATGAAAATCATTTCATCGTAATATTTCTTTTGTGATGTACACTCAGAAAAATCACATAGTTGCTGTAACTATATGATAGCCATAGCAGCGAAATAATTTATTCATATATCAGACAGCTAGACTTTTATTCAAATCAACGCATTTTGTTTAGTCAATTGAATTTAGTTGAAATGAGTGAAACTTTCATTTCTCACAAATAAATATTTTGACGTTGTGACAACCAAATATTCCAATTGAATCAAAATGTTATTTCAACTGAATTATTTAGTTGATAAGATATGATTGTACTGAAATATTGTTAGTTATCGACAATCAATTATCTACTAGGAACACATAGACAAAAAGATATCTTTCCGAAATCTCAAAGATGTCTCGCGACTTCGCAAAATGTCTTACAAACTGTTCTGAAAGATATCTCAAAGAAGTCTAAAAGATGTCTTATGTGACAGTTTTAGACATCAAAAACATGTCTGAGGTAAGACATCTTTTAGAACTCTTACTAGATATCTAGAAGATATCTTTTAGACTCCTTCAAGACGAGTTTTAGATATGATGCAAATTTTTCTTAGGACCTCTTCCCTGATTGATAAAGAAAACCATTTATTCCTATTAAACGTGCAGAATTCGAATTTCAATGTGAATTTATTACATTCAATAGGAATGAATAGGTTTTATTAACCACGGTTGAAGCACACTTTCAGATGATCTGAAAATGTCTTGCGAATTATATATTCCATCCCTGTAACTTCCCCAAGACACAGATCTTTTAGGTGAAATTCACGTTCATTACACGTACATTTATGTTCAAGGAATGTTCGGACCATCCAATGTCCGGACGTTCAATGCACCTCCACTGAATATTCTTTAGACCTTCGTGTTTTTTTGGAATTAAAAACTATGACCGTAGAATTTTCTTGTACGCCTGTTCAAAATATCTCATCGAACCCACCGATTCCGATGCAGATTCTATTGGTTCAATAAAATTCTTTAAGCAGGAGTACTTGAACGAATTAAGTTTTCAATCCGTGCAACATCAATCGTGGTCCGACGTGATCCAATTTGGTCATTAGAAACAATGCACACTATGAGATTCGTTTATTTTGTTCCAAGTTTAATCGAAGAGTATAAAAACATTCTCTACGAGTTTATTATTTCAAATTGAAATGTTTTTTTTTGAAAAAAGTTTCATTGATAGAAACAAGTCTTAGCAGAAAACCAGAAAAGACAAAGAAATTTTTTCCTTCGAAAGTATGTAAATATACTGAAACTTCTAAGTGTGTTTATAATTAACAAAGTATTAATCCAAATTCAAGCAAATGTGCGTTTAAGATACGGTTAACCTGGTGGAAATCGGATGTCAGATTCTGAAATTTGTTCCAAAAACCGGTCAGATTATGACATATGGCCTATTTTTGTCAGAATTCGTCAGATTCTGACGAAAACTGACCGGTTTTTGGAACAATATGTCATATTATGTCAGATTACACTAAATCTGACATTTGATTTTCACCAGGGTATCAGTAAATAAGTTCAATACATGATGGAAGAAGCTGATTACAACACTCCTGCTGAAAATACCAAGCAGAACCTGATGAAAACTTATGGATCCTATAAAAGATGCAAGACCCGCAAGGTTTCATAAGGTTTCATAATGAAAGTCGCCAATTATTTGATTTTATGTCAAAATTGATATTTTTTTTAATTTAGGCCTATAATCATCATCGGTATATTACTATATTATTAATCTTGTGATTCTGATTTTCAAGATATCTAAAAGATGTCTTTTATTAAATCTTCAAAGACATCTTTGAAATAAAATCTATTAGACATCTTTAAGATAACTTCAACAGACTTCTTAGAAATGTCTTCAGTGAGACATCTAAAAGAAGTCTATAAGTTGTCTTTTAGAAGTGTCGAAAAGATGTCTTTTCTTAGACATCTTTTAGATGTCTTTAAGATTTGTATGTCCTCGATTTGTATTCGAGGCCTAGAGAATAACTAGAGTGATTTCTACTGAGGATGTTTTAGTCAGGAGGGATTCTGAAAAATCTGTTGGATTTCCACTTGCTCCATATTTTAGCACAATTTCACTGCATAAAAAAAGATTTTGTGCGAATATTCTTCAGATAAAACGATCACAAAACCGATAAAACGATGAAATTGAGCACTTTTGCTATGGAGTAATGTATTCTTCCAAGAATCAAATAAAAAATTCCGCATCGCCGTTGCACGTGGTTGCAGGCGTGTCGTTGAAAAGTGAGCATGGGTCAAAATGTTGATAAAACAATTGAAAATGATGGAATGGTAGTCAGCGCATGCGTAATCAGATTCTATTTGCTAAAGAACTCATTTGAATAAATATTTTAAGTTGCGTTGAATAAACATTTTTGAAATGAAACAATTCATTCAACGCGCATAAATTGATAGTTGTCACAAATAAATTATTCATGCTACTGTTAACTAAACTTTTTCATTCAAAATGAATAGACGTCAAATTATTGTTTTTGCTAACGGAAATAAATTTGTATTTGTATCAAATAAAGATTCATGCAAACGAACTAAAAGATTATCATTTGAAGTATTTTTGCTCATGTAGCTAAGCGATTTCTCTCAGTGTAGTATCTGAGACATTGCAAACAGCCAAAATTTCAGTTGATACATTTCTGACATATTTATTTCTGTGAATGGATATTGAAACGTAATGAAGGTGAAAGATTGAAATGTAATTGAGGTATCACTGAAATCTATGGTGCTTCATGGGAAATTAGGGAATGTTTTTTTCGTTCATAAGGAATGGTTCAACGGGATACATAAACGATATCGCCTTGCTGAGATTAGAAAGAACATTATGGTGGAATAGAAATGTATTACGTATTCGTCTTCCGAAGACCAACGATCCCCTACCGACAAACGGAGTAATGATCAGTTGGGGAAAATCTGCTCTATCCGATGATGACCCACCAAGGTGGGTACGATATGTGAACGTTTCAGTCACTGAAGGTGAAGCTTGTCGAGAAGAATGGTTCAGTGTTACCGCCGATTGGGTGAGTAACTCAAACGATGATGATTTATGCTACATAAGTTTAAATCGATTGTCCAATAGTTGTACGGTAAGTAAAATTTTATCAATTTCATATAATTATTTTATCGATAGAGAAATATTAATTCCACTTTCAGGGAGATTCCAGTGGAGCTCTGGTTTCCAAATTGAATGCTCGAAGAACGATTTCTTGGCATTATTATTGTGTGGATCAAATGGAGCTTCGATAACCATATTCATGAAAATTTCTAATTTCAAAAACTGGATCGAACAAACAATTTATGATAACACAGAGGAAAGTACTGATTGCTGGGAGTCAGTCGGATCAGGAATGAGACAATATCCTCCCTAAATCTGAATCAGTGGATCAGTGAATATTCATTGATTTGCATATGAAAACATTAGTAGTTATGCAGTGGAATTGAAGTCATTCAAATTAGAGTCCCTATAACAGAGTGGTCAACCATGATGTAACGCCTGAACATCGCAAGGAGATTTGAGCGCATTCATCGGTTGTTTCAAGTACAATGAAATTTCGCCAATTTTATTTACGATTCTACACGGAGAAAAATTTGGGGTAGCAGCTACAGCAATTGCAATTAATTGCGATAACCCAAGTAGAAATTACGCCTAGCCAATGGCTAGTGCCTCGTGAGTTTTTCTATACTCCTGACGAGGGCCTTTTGAGGAAAACTCACCAGGTACTTATTCGTAATGTAACGCTGTGTGTTATGAGGCACTTGCTAGTGTAATTCACAAGGTACTGGTCAGTTACTATTCAGTTACTCTCTAAATACTAGTCAATTACCAACTAGTTTTTGGCTAGAGAAATATAGACAAATCCAGAATTATACACAGACCCTGGTAGAAATTTTCTCTAGTACATCGAGAGTTACTCATAAGTTTAACTATTTTACTTGTGAGTCACTCATGAAGAAAACTTACGAGTAACTTAGTAGAATGCAACACGTCACTTAACTACATTCTAGTCATCAAAACTAGCGAGGCACTCAGTAGTAACTGACCAGGAACTTGTAAGAAACTAGCATTTATGCGGTGGAAATTCTGCATCATTTTTGCTGTAAATTGAAAACGTCGCAATTCTACCGCAATCTGATGTAATTTTAACATACGCTATTACATATATCAAATGTAAATTCTATTGTCGTAATGAATGAAATATAAACAGTATGACAAGCGATATTTACTTCAAACTTATGAAATTTGTACATCAGTCTGATGTAAAACACATGTGAGGATTTTCAAATAAAATTTCGATCGCTCGTTTATATATTTTATGCATACGCGAGAACTATACGATGACAACTACAATAATTTTTGTTAATTTTCCAAAAGCCACGAAGAAGGGGATAAAATTGAGGTAATTAAAATTTCACATTATTTGCGCCGCATTTTTATGAATTTTTACTGACAGTTGAGATCAAAAAAATTGTATCTTCCCAATTAATTCTTGCTGTTGTGTTTTTTGTCGAATTTGCAATGAGACAATATATACAAATGCATTTTTGAGCAGTGAAATGAACTGTAATCACTCAGCCTGAAGTATTACCTTAACATACACCTTACATCTTACATCTTACATATTACAATGAGACACAATACAATGTTATATCGCTTCATTCTATCATTATCACTAACCGTACGCTATGAGTGGAGATTCAAGTTTTTAATATACAGGGTGGGGCATTTAAAGTGTCGCGGGCGTTTTTTCCAAAAATAAAATGAGATACGAGAAAATTTTTCGGACAAAAATTGTAGGGTATCGAGGGGGACATCCGATGGTGGCCTTGGCTTTGACCTCAAATCTCATCTTCAAGGGCATTCTGAGATCAACTCTTGTTTTTTAAATAGCATCTCATATTTTTTACTGCAGATTTGGATTCTAGGTCAAAAACCAAGAAACTTTTGTCTGAACCATTTTCCTGAAATCCGCAAAAATGGCGCTCTAATCGATATTGTTCCATTTTGAATCTGACATTCGAATAACTCGAAAACGAAGGGTCTTGGAGGAGAATGTTTCGGACAAAAGTTGTCTGATTCCAAGGGGGACCCCTTGAACTGAAACGGAGGTGATGGGGTATAACAGACAAAACACAACACATTTCAATCGTCTACATCACTTGGATAATTTTAATGCAGTAGATGCTCAAAATGATGGCCTTCGACTTCAATACACATTTCAAAACGTTTTACAAAAGATTGCTGAACTCGTGCTAAAATATCTTCATTGATGCTCGCGCATGCATTGATGATTCGTTGACGCATATTCTCAGGTGTAGTCGGTGCTTGTTGATAAACTGTATCTTTTATGAATCCCCATTAAAAAAATCTGGAGAAGTAAGATCCGGAGAACGGGCAGGCCAATGAACTGGTCCACGACGTCCTATCCATCGTCCAGGATAATCTCTGTCCAATATTTCTCGAGCTGTGACTGCATAATGGGATGGACAACCATCGTGTTGATACCACATATTCAATCGTTCCTGAATAGGTATGTCTTCAAGTAATGTTGGAAGTACTTGATCTAAGAAATGTCTGTACTTCTCTCCATTTAGCGTATCTGCAATGAAGTACGGTCCAATTACTCGAGATCGAAGAATACCACACCAAACATTCACAGCCCATTGTCTTTGATGCTCTACTTGACGTAACCATCTTGGATTTTCTGTCGCCCAGTAATGCATATTATGTCGATTTACTTGACCATGATTGGTGAACGTCGACTCATCAGAAAATAATATGTTGATGAAGTTGTTATTGTGCATTTGCGCTAGACCCCATCGACAAAACTGTACACGATTTTCGAAATCATCACCGTGAAGGTCTTGATGCAAACAAATGTGATACGGATGGAATTTGTGACGTTTCAGTATTCGAAGAACACTTCTTCGAGAAATTCCCGAATGGAGTTCAATTTCACGAGAGCTCACGTGTGGATTATTGGCTACTGCAGCTAGTACATTAACTTCCGCATTTTCTCCGCTAACAGTTCTCATTCGATGTCGTTTTTCCCTTGTAACACTTCCCGTTTCTGAGAATAATTTTGTAATGCGTTGAAAATACCTAATGGATGGCGTTGTTCTTTCAGGAAATCGTTCTGCATACAAGTCATATGCTTGTCTGGGGTTCTTATGCACTTCACCGTAAATGTAGATCATATCGATCTTTTCAGAAACCGTGTATCGGATATCCATGATTTTCAATTTGTCATAAACCAAGTAATAATCAAATGTAACTGACAAACTGACTTTCAACATCGTGAATTTTCACTGAACCCCGTCGTTTGTTTACATCGCGTGAGCTCTGAATGGTGGTAATGTAGACGATTGAAATGTGTTGTGTATTGACAACTTTTGTACAAAACATTCTTTTGCAAGACCCTTCGTTTTCGAGTTATTCGAATGTCAGATTCAAAATGGAACAATATCGATTAGAGCGCCATTTTTGCGGATTTCAGGAAAATGGTTCAGACAAAAGTTTCTTGGTTTTTGACCTAGAATCCAAATCTGCAGTAAAAAATATGAGATGCTATTTAAAAAACAAGAGTTGATCTCAGAATGCCCTTGAAGATGAGATTTGAGGTCAAAGCCAAGGCCACCATCGGATGTCCCCCTCGATACCCTACAACTTTTGTCCGAAAAATTTTCTTGTATCTCACTTTATTTTTGGAAAAAACGCCCGCGACACTTTAAATGCCCCACCCTGTATACTATCATATACTAATATATAGTATCAAATGTAGAAACAAACTGATACTCGCGGGAAACTGTTGAAACTGTTTGCGCCATCTTTGTGACGCGATTTTAATAATTTTGAACTGAAAGGAGCGTTACAACGCTTCTCAGTAGTATTACCAACACAGGCGAGTAGTTTTTGCAGAAGCAATTGTTGAATACACATCAGATTGCGGTGACTGTATATTTGAGAATAAGAATAAAATTCCTGGGAAATAAATCAGATTATCATTCAAAAAAGCACAGGTAACATTAGCAACTGTACTTGTTGAATGTACATTAGATTGCTGTAGAATTGAATAAGTAAAAATGTGGTTGAGCATGCCTTATGGCATCACGTTCGTGAAAAGTAGATTCAGTCGAGGGTAATGGAAAATTTACATTGTTCGTGGTCAATAATATCATAATAAACATATTTTTGGATTGGCGTAATTTTTACAATCTTCCAAAGCAATGATCATGTATGTATCATGTGAGTTCCATCAAAATTAATGTAGAAATCACATTCAAAGTTTTATATATGCACTGATGTTAAATTTACATGATAATTTTTCTCCGTGTATTGATATTTCTATTGGTAGAAATTGAATGATCTGTCATCGAGTCTGAAGTTAGCCACACTCTGTTATAGGGATGTCCAAAAAGTAAGTGGTAGTGTTCACTAAACATCGATAATTAAGAAATCGATTAACATCGATGTGAAGTTAGATATTTGAAATTTATTATGCCTAATGTCATTTCACTGAAGAAATTATGATTCAAAAGTTGTGATTTGATTTTTAGTGATCTTTGAACACAGTAGTAAGTACTGTTCCACCTTGTGCGAACGTCTTGAACTAATTTTAGCTGTTCAACCATCAAGCGATTCTGTATTTCGCGCAGTTTGTCAGCGGCTAAATTACTTGTCTTGAAATGGGTGACGATTGCTCTCGTTTTCCCTATTATTTCTGCAACTCGTTGAACTTTCAAGGCATCAGTGACAACAAGGTTGATGGTGTGGTTAAAACATGATAGCTGCCGGATCTTCATCAATTTAAAACAAGCGAGAATATTACTACCGTTGTCTGTTACCATCGTCACAACTTTACGGACAAGATTCCACGGGGCCAAAATTTTCTCAATCGCCTAGTATAAAATAATATATGATTACGTAAGCTGTTGGAGAATATCATGATCTCATTCTATTCATATCAATTCAAATACATAGAGTATAAAAGAAGGAGAGGGAAAGGAAAAAAAAAGAAAGAGTAATACAGAGATGATATTTATATTTCTATATTGTTTCTACAAAAAATTTATATGATTTCAGAAAAACTCGCTAGGTATGGATAAAATGTTACTTAGTAACTCTTTTCTAATATCTTTACTTGTTATCTTACATTCTTGATGGCATCCCCGGTGTGACTTCCTCGAACTACGTCCGTACAGAGAACCGGAGATTGTAATTTGTTCTCGTTAATAAAGTGGCAAGTAACTGTGATGAGTCCCTCGTTGGCAGGAGAAGACCACATATCCGTTGATATAGCCACAAATTCTGTGACGCCAAGTTTAGCATAAAGCGATTTGACCACTTCTGAATAAACTTCAGGAATTAAACTTTTCGTCAAATGAGTATAACTTGGCACGCGATATTTTGGATCGAAAGAGTTGATGAAGGTATTAAATTCCTTTGAATTGACTATATTGAAGGATTGAAAATCTGACACAATGAATTTGACCAATTTTCTGTCTAGATCTTGATTTCGTGGTGAATTCCGATCATACGGTGTAACAGAACTCGTATTCGTTGTCAATCTTGATGTCCTACGTGTACCAAGTCGGACTCTAGGTCTAGGCTCCTCTCCAAAAGCTGCATTCGCTTCAGTCGGATGTTTATTGTACGCGTGTTGGAACAAATTAGACGTATTTGAAGACGTTTTCTTGATTTCTCTGCAAATCTTACATAAAGCCAATCCCTGCCCTTGTTTTTCGAACAAGATCCACACTTTCGATGTTGGCCTCATTCATTCGTGAACGTCTAAGTATTTACAACAAGAAATGTACCTCTGTCCGATTGTAAACGATAATTTTCAGTTTCATTGAATATACACAACTTTATTTTATTTGATCAAAGTGTCGTTCTTGAACAGAGCTGGATCTACGGGAGGGGGGGGGCAAAAGAGGGCACGTGTCCCGGGCGCCGTGGAAGAAAAAGCGATCTCGCATCAAAAAATCTCTATTTTTTCGGTTGAAGGAGCTTTTTTTGTCAATGAATTATGGTGGTGCCGTGATCACGTCTTGACCCCCCTTAAACAACTGTCTAGATGCAGTTCTGTTCGTGAAAGAAAATCTGAGAAGAAATTTGTAAAAAAATCTATTTCTATCGATTCCCTACGTGTTTATCAAATTATTTTCAAGGAGTAGGTTCAAATTTCTTTCGAATATGATAAAATTAACAAATTAAATTCTTCAAAATTTATTTATGAATGACTTAGAAATCTCACAAAGATTGGCATAAGATATTAACCAAAAAAATAAGATACTCAATATATGAAACATAACTAATGTCAAACATAAATACAAACATCAATTCTGGTAAGAGAAATCCTTTGGGGAAGATTCGATGAACCACAATAATTCCACCCGAGATTGAAATTTCCTGAAATTATTGTTCTAAATCTCAAATGCAATTTCAAATTTGTATTTATGATACGCGGCTCACGTGACCGTCATTCGTAAAACAAGGATCAATCGTGTATCTTCAGTAACATCGATGTTCGCGATGTTGGGCATCGATACCAGTGCATCGAATGACACGTCGATATGTCATCGATGCTTAGTGAACACTAGTAAGTGGTATAATTTGTATTGCGGAATGGGTGAGATCCGCCGGTCTAATGATGAATTTTTAAAATGCCAGCAGTTGCGTTCGCTGGACTTTGAACTTGTTATAAACTCATCACATTTATCACTCCGTTGCTTTTGGCTCCTCAAGCAGGAAATAAAGATTTTCATATGTGTTTTTTTACGAGTTTGCTTGACAATTGTAGCACACCCTGGACCCAGGTGGGTCCAACAACAGATGAATTTTTCTTTGATTCTAAGAAATGAATTCATCCAATGGTATCTGTGGAGTTATTGCATCAACTTCATGTAATAAGTGGTGGGATCGTTAATTGGAATATGAGGTCCTTAGGATTGATGAAAAAGTTATTGTATGGGAAATTTCCATTTTTTAATTCATGAAATATAATTCAATTCAATGAATTATGCATTTGATGGGTAGAGGCCATTCCTAACGCTTTGATAGCCAAATGTGGTGCCAAAATGATAATTTCTCCTCCCAATGAAATATTTAATTATTCTAATAAAAGAAATTTTAGAGTAGGAAAATATCAATATAAGCAATACAAATTTTTCTTGCATGTAAAGAAAAATGTTTCCATGAAATAGATAAATAAATATTTGAAACAACCCAAACAGACACGAAGATATCTTTTAGAATTCTAAAAGATATCTTCCAAAAGTACAAGCAGTCTTGAAGAATTTTCTAGAAGATATCTTTTCGTATTCGAAAAGATGTCTTATGCAACATGAATAGATTTCTAAAAAATGTCTCGGAGACTTCTCTAAGGTATCTTCAAGAAGAAATTGAGAAATCTGAAAGAGTTCTTCAAGAGTTCTTCAAGATTTCTTAAAGATGTCTTGAAAAATTCATTAAAATATCTTGGAAGAAGCTTGAATTTATTCACACACAAAATTTTAACCTCTTATTTTTCCTTCTCCTCCCCCCTACCCCTCTTCCTCTCCTGTCCGCCATATTTGTCTCTGTCGCTCTCGCACCCTTTTGAAGTTAACTTTATCTCAATCCTTGAGGTTGCGGGAATCGAACCCGCGCATCTTCCAATGTACTTACCCATGTGGAAATGTACACACGGGCCGCTCCTGGCGCGGTACTGTTGCCAGAGTTGCCAGTACTGGCAAATCCAACCTTGCCCTTATGGGGCCAGTGGTTTGGACGGTACTGGCAAGGAGTCGGAATGACAACATCATTTTACATAAGGGCCAGTAAAACATTTACCACCGCGTCGGTAGCGATATTTGGTGTGTGCCTACTATGGTGGAACTCTGGCATTGCAACAGAATCAGTTGTTCGGCCAGTACTGGATGAGAAGTGGTAGAGGGTCAAAATAATACATCCTACGTAGGAATTCAGACCCGACCCAGTACTGGCACAGTGCTGGTAATTAGAGATCCCCGGAGTTATATTTCAAGTAAAAAAACAATACATTGAATTTGAACTTTCAAAACTTTGTGAATCTATTTTCCTCATCACTGTTATCTGAGAAAGACGCTTTGGAAGTGGTTTCATGAAAGTTTACTGGGCAAGGGTTGAACCCGGGACCTGCGAGTGAGAAACAGTTTCTATCACATCAGCTAATCTCCGAGTTGACAACGGACCACTTAAATTCCCATTTATTGCACCAATTCCCTTGAAGTCACGAAATTTACTATAGACTCCGTAGTGAAACAAGATTCTACCAATACTGGTTCATTGTTCTCTATCGAACGTATTGAATAATCATACCAACTATGGCTCAATACTGGCGCGTCTCCGGCTGACCACAACAGCCGAGTTGCCAAGATCATAATTGCAACATCAATCGACTATCGATTTTGTAGTCAGCCAGAGTCATATCATTACTGGCATATTGCCGTCTGTTGTACATATGGAATGATAATACCGACTCTGGCTGAATACCGGCGCGGTACCGTTTCTCGAAATCCTGGGTATTATCCAGACAGTATTCATTCGATACTGACCCTATATCGTCTGTCCACGCGAGACAATACCGGCTGAAATTTTGCGATTGTTCGGCGACAGTTGAAAAACGGTAATGATTCTGAACAGGCACAGTTGTTTTTGCCGAACTTTGGCAAATACAACCTCGCCAGTACCACGCCATTTGTCATAATGAATTGATTTTAACGACAATACAACATCGATTTCGTAGTCAGCCAGTGCCATATTGATACTGGCATACAGTCGGCTATCAAATCTATGAAATAGTAATCCGCACTTTGGCTCAGTACTAGCGCCGCTTTGGTTTACCATAACAGCCGGATTTCCATGGACATAATTTCAACGTAGTCCGACTACCGATTTTGTAGTTAGCCATTGCCCTACCGATCCTGGCACTCGATCACCTATTAGATATATTGAATGGTTATCCCAACTTTGGCACAGTACTGGTGAAGCTTCGGCTCACCCTAATAGCCTGACCCCCATCACTACGATTTTAACGACAATACAACATCGATTTCGTAGTCAGCCAGTGCCATATTGATACTGGCATATAGTCGGCTATCAAATATATGAAATGGTAATCCCATTCTGGCTCAGTACTGGCGCCGTTTTGGTTTACCATAACAGCCGGATTTCCATGGACATAATTTCAACGTAGTCCGACTACCGATTTTGTAGTTAGCCATTGCCCTACCGATCCTTGCACTCGATCGCCTATTGGATATATTGAATGGTTATCCCAACTTTGGCACAGTACTGGCGCGGCTCCGTTACACTACGATTCGTGTATTTTCCGGCCAGTATTGATTCATTACTGGCCCAACACTGTCTGTCCACGCCAACCAATACCGTCTCAACTCCGTTGAACATGTACAGCCAGTTGAAAAACAGTAATGGGCCTGAACAGGAACAGTTGTTTTTGCCGAAGTCTGGCAAATCCAACCTTTCCAGTACTGGGCGATTTGTCAACTCCGGCAATTTCCACATGGGTACGCTTCAGTGACCTGAGCTATAGAGACAGTTTGGTTTTGATACTTATGATTGTCAATATAATACAGTGAAATCGTATTAGTGGTGTACATTTTCAGAGTAAAAGTGATCTTTTGAAAACGCTGTTATTATATAAGCGAATGTCAGGTAAGTTGGCCGTGGATACGACAGATTCTTCTTAAATTATTTCTATCTCATCGTTATTGAAGAATAACTTATTAACAAGTATGGATGAGAATTTTTTTAAATTGACTTGACGGCTTTACATAAAATTGAGCGTAAAAAGTCCAGCAATTTGTAAAATATTTGTGTTTTGGAGATTCGTTAATTCCAGCACTGGTATTGAAAGGTTACAAAATCGTACTTTTTGCAGAATTTCGATTGGTGAACGAATTCATTACATCTATAATTCAATTATAATAGAAGGCACATTCCAAGTGTTGTCCACGCCAATTCATATGATCAGGTATTTATAACCTAAACCTGCTGACAATCTATCTTTTTGAACATATCTTGTTAAAGTCTTCCAAGAAGATATCTTCCAAACGCTTCCTAAAGATATCTTTAAGGTATCTCGCATGGTCGTCTTGGAGATGTTTTGAATTTAGACATCTTTTAGAAATCTTTTATAAGATGTCTTTCTACCACTTCTGAAAGATATCTTTAAGAACTCTTCAAGCATGTTCTTGGAGATCTCTCAATTGAGTATTCTTTTAGATATCTTCAAGAACTGCGTGCTGTGTGGGAATGAATATTCTTTCTTATCTAAGGAATGATTTCATATAATGTACAAAGATATTTTCTAATTCTTCAGAGAACTTATTGATATTAATAAATCTTTCTTCAAATCAATGAACCTCATTTTGATCGAATGAAGTGTATTTTAAAAAATTTCCAGAATAAAAAGAAATAAGCAGGAATCAAAGTATTCGCGCAAGGCCGAAGCCGACTTTCCTAATTCCTCTGTGATCTGTGATTTATTTGAAACAATCGGATTATTCGATCCGATGATTAATATGATCAAGAAGTTCGAAGAAACTGTTTTTCTCCGCGATGAAGTCATATACATTGATGATGTTCAATACCGTAATCTGAAAGAAATATTTATTAGGACGGACCATTACTTCTCAGGGTTCGAAACGTTACCCTAAAAAAGTACCTCGTTAGAGTTACCGTTGCATCATCAAGGAATTAACGAAGTTACCGTCACCGTTACCATTTTAAAAACGTAACGAATTACTGTGATCGTTACTATTCGTTACCGTTACTTCACGGAGAAAAAGGAATTCGCTGTGGCAGCGAAATCTACTGTTGCTGGGTTCCTTTTGCCAGAGCAGCAAATTTTTTGCTGTGACAGCAAACTATGTGCTGTCCCAGCAATCTTGTTAGCTGCGACAGCGAATTTTTAGCTGTGGCAGCAAAAAATGTTTGCTATCCCAGCAAAATTTGTTTGCTATTCTGTATATAATACTGAAAATTTGCTGGCGGAGCAAACATTTTTTGCTGCCACAGCTAAAAAATTGCTGTCGTAGCTAACACGATTGCTGTTATAGCAAATTTTTAGCTAGGTCAGCAAAAAATTTTGCTATTCTATATATAATACTTCGATTTGCTGCGTCAGCAAATTTTTCCTCTCCGTCTTTCACGTTACTTTCATCACGCTAGTAGAAACGCCTGGGCATTCACGACCCATACAGCACAAGAGTACCCACAAAGAGCTCCCGTTATGCTAATCAATATGTATTCATTATGAATATTTTGAATTCAAAATCGGAACTCCATGATGAATTCTTTAGGCATTCAATATGTTTTCATTTGGAATCCA
The DNA here is from genome assembly GCA_018340375.1 of Gonatopus flavifemur. Lineage (NCBI taxonomy): Eukaryota > Metazoa > Arthropoda > Insecta > Hymenoptera > Dryinidae > Gonatopus > Gonatopus flavifemur. Next base: position 5,197,269 of record JAFFJZ010000012.1, on the reverse strand, counting down.
TTAAATTCATATGGAATTCATTGTACGTCGCATAACTGTTCAAGAGGTCTTTGGGAAGTCTTTATGAATTCAAATTAATCATTTGTGTTGGCGGGGAGTCTTGTAACGCCCGCGATAACGAAATACCAGACACTTGCGAGTGCCTCACCAAATACTTGCGAGTATTACGAGCGCTTTACAAGTATTTAATGAGGTCTTCGTAAGTGTCTAGTATTTCGCTGGCGCAAGCGTTACAAAACTCGTGGATACCTAGAGCATTTCTACTAGGGTGGTTTGAAAATTTGTTTGGAAATTCACCCCAATGTTGTATAAGAAACATGAATATTTATTCAACAGTTCTGCGCGAAGAATGTCGCGACTTTCAAACCGTGTTATAACATTTAGTTATTGACAACAACAGTTGAGAGCGGAATTATAGTTTTTGGAAGAGAATCTCGGTAAATTCTATACATATCAGACTGCGCCTACACGGAAAAAAGAAAACACTACTAGTTACTGTGAATGACATCGATCGGTTGAAAAACAAATGAAAACACGCCTGGATAATAAGGATTATTGCGGTCACAGTGTTGAGTATTGTCATGAAATTCTTCAATGCTGTTTGGACAGTAATGAGGACTGGGAAACGCAGTACTGCATGGAATGAATTTGAGTTTCAATGTATTTTTGTGATTCACAGTAACCATTGCTGTTTTCTTTTTTCCGTGTAGAGTCCTCAAACTCGGTTAGAGAATTGGAAGAATATACCCAAAAGACAATCATTTGTGAATCCGAGGACAATGACTAGAAGTTTCTAGCCCCCCAGGAAAAAATCATTAGATCTATTCAGATCTGAATAGATCTGAGTAGATCCGATTTTTGGTCAAATCTGGTTCAAAAGATTAGATTAGATCTGTTCAGATCTCAGTAGATCTGATCAGATCTTGGCACATCTGGTTAGATCTGAGTAGATCTCGTTAGATCTGAATTGAATATTAGATTAAATCTTAATGAGCAATTGGTGATTCAGTTGTCAGAAATTTTGTGATATCTGTCTGTATATGAATTTGATTTTGCACATATATTGTGACAAACACAAGCCAAAATCGCAGTTTTTCAGATCTTAATAGATCTGTTCAGATCTGACCAAAATTTAGATCTGGTCAGATCTGATCATTTTTTCCCGGGCCTCTTCAAATAGCCACAGACTTTACTGCTTCCGGGTAAATAGCCTTTCGGGCGCTTGCTACCTTACCATCACAAATTACCAGCAATTACCTATCAACCTATCAAAGGTATGATCTGAATCATATAAATTGAAAAAAACCATACCTCAAAGTAACGGAGAAAGGAATAAAAATCGTTATTAGTTACTAACAATTAATAACGACGTTATCGTTATCGTTACTTGCTCAAGAATTTAACGCGTTACCAAGTAACGAATAACGTAACGAGTAACTTCGTTACATTTTATGCGTTACTTCTGAACCTTGTTACTTCCCATGTGGAAATAGCCAGAGTTGACAAATGGCGCGGTACTGGCAAAGTTGTATTTGCCAGACTTCGGCAAAAACAACTGTGTCTATTCAGAATCATCACCGTTTTTCAACTGGCGCCAAATTTTCCCCGGATTTCAGACGGTATTGGCTTACGTTGACAGACGGTCTCGGATCAGTATCCAATTGATACTGCCTGTAGAATGCCCAGATCGCAGAGAAACGGAACCGCGCCAGTACTGAGCCAGAGTTGGTGTTATCATTCAATATGTACAAGAGACGACAATGTGCCAGTATCGGTAGGACTCTGGCTGACTACGGAATCGGTAGTCGATTGACGTTAAAATGACGATCTTGGCGATTCAGTTGTTGTGGTGAGCTGAAGTAGCGCCAGTACTGAGCCAGAGTTGCTGTTATCATTCAATATGTGCGAGAAACGACAATGTGCCAGTATCGATGGGACTGTGGCTGACTACGAAATCGGTAGTCGATTGACATTTAAATCACGATCTTGGCAACTTGATTTTTGTACTGAGCCGGAGTCGCGCCAGTATCAAGACAGAGTTGGTATGATCATTCAATACGTTCGATAGAGAACAATGAACCAGTATTGGTGAAATCTTGTTTCACTACGGAGTCTATGGTAAATTGTGAGACTTCAAGGGAATTAGTACAATAAATGGGAATTTGAGTGGTCCGTTGCCAACTCGGAGATGAGCTGATGTGATAGAGACGCTGTTTCTCACTCGCAGGTCCCGGGTTCAATGCCCAGTGAACTTGCATGAAACCACTTCCAAAGTGTCTTTCTTAGATAACGGTGAAGAGAAAAATAGGTTCACAAAGTTTTGAAAGTTCAAATTCAATGTATTTTTTTTTCACTTGAAATATAACTCCGGGGATCTCTAATTACCAGCATTGCGCCAGTACTGGGTCGGGTCTGAATTCCTACACAGGATGTATTATTTTGACTCTCTACCACTTCTCATCCAGGTATGGCAGAACAATTGGTTCTGTTGTCATGTCAGAATTCCGCCATACTTTGCTCACATTAAAAATCGGTACCGACGCTGTTGTAAATGTTCTACTGGCCCTTACGTAAAATGATGTTATCATTTTGACTACTTGCCAGTACCGTTGATTCAACTGTCCCTGTACTGGTAAGTTTGGATTTGCCAGTACTGGCAACTCTGGCACCAGTACTGAGCCAGTAGCGGCCCATGTTTCCATTTCCACATAGGTTGCTATAGGTACTGCAGAAAGATAACTGGTCAGAAAGTATTCCCACCTTCTGAGAAGTAATTGCAATTTGTCGCAGTGAATTAAATACATTTTTATTTCCAAAACATATTTCTTTGTTTCAATGAATTAATAAATTCGATCAGTCTATCAATTTTATAGACTTGATGAAACCTTTATTTGCAAAAAGCAAATAAATTTTGCAGAATGTATCAAATTTTAATCTCATCAAACATAGTATTGACAAGAATAATCAGGTTCGCAGTTTATTGACTAAAATACTTCTTCAATCATGAATGAGAATTTTCAATGAGGTAATTCATCAGATGTTGCTGAAGCTTGAATCGTTTCTTGAACACTGAAAACAAAGTTTGTTCCAACCAAACAAAATTTTGATTGAAATTAACGCAAAGGAACTTTTTGGTTGGCTGAAATAAAATTTATTTGGGGTGAACAAAATTTGGTCCACAATAATTAAGTCTCTCATACAGACAAATAAATTTTGTTTATCCTGAATAAATTTGATTTCAGCCAATCAAAAAGTAGTTTCTTTGCGTTCATTTCAACCAAAATTTTGTTTCGCCGAAACAAACGTTTTCTCAGTGAAACTAATTGACAATCGGATCATATAATATTCAACTATTGAAGCCCAAAAATCTTGCAGTACATTATTCAAACGATGTTTCCAGCGGCAAAGAGTTGATCCGAGAAGATGTGTAACGATGATTCATCAGATTTCGTGAGTTTTAATTTCCTCTTTGTTTCTATAAACGATTCAAACTTTGAGAATATATTCATTAGCATGATAGCAAATAGTTTAATTTTGTGCTATTAAAATGATTACGGGGTAATCTGTAAATTACATCACGGTCTTACTCATTTCGTTCTTCATCGCATCAACTCCACATGTAAGGAATGACATAAAGGAGAAAATAAAGATAAGCGTGACTTGATTAGTGGACATCCGTTATGGCGCACAGTAGGAAATTTTGGTGTATTTATTGACAAAAATCAACCTACAACTCAATTTTCATCCGATGCTGATGAATTTCCTTTTAAAAATCTCAGAAAGAGTTCCACTTCAGCGTATCACTGCGGCATTTTTGTTTGGAGCAATCCGATATTTATACAATTTAACAAAAACTCGATAAATTTTCAATAAAAAAACATCGATACTGCAAAATATCGCTTTTTAGTCATGAAAATTCTCGAATTTTCAATAGTCAGGAGCTATATAAAGTTGTCCCGGTTTTCTTGAGTCTTTTCTGCTATCCAACAACCAACTTTCATTTTGAGAAAGTTATTTCTATTCACAAAAATTCTTGATCTTCGAGTGGATTATGTAATTTCTATCAGATTTCTATAGCATTTTTGTGCTTCTCCATCACAAGTATCAGCCCATATAGCACAAATGTCTCAGTAATATCTCCAGAATATTCTGACAATATTACAATGTCTCCAGAATATTCTGACAATATTACAATGTCTCCAGAATATTCTGGAGATATTACTGAGACATTTGTGCTATGTGGGAGTACTTTCATGTGAAGAAATATGTTTCGTCACGTAAAACAGGAAAAACGTTCCTTTTTAGACAAATAACGATTCACTCGTTCACCAAATCTTCTTTTTCAATTTTGATTCGAATTCTCCTGTAATTCAGCTCAATATTACGGAAATGCCGCAATGATACGTTCAAGGGGAACCCTTTCTGAGTATCCTGAAATGAAATTCATCAGCATCGGATGAAAATTGAGTTGTAGGCTGATTTTTGTCCATGAATCCACCAAAATTTTCCACTGTGTGGCGTTGAAAATACATTTGTTCAACGCAATAAATTAGGAATCAATTAAATATATTCCATTAAGCTTAATTGTATTCGCTTCTGCTGTTGATTTGGATTTAATAATGTTTCAATTGAATTAAATGATCAGTATTCCAAATGAGCTGATTCATTGATTTCATGATACTCAATACAATCATACTATAAATTTAGATCAATCGAGTATCTCATTATGCGTGAGCAAAATTCATATATTGATTAATATTTGATTTGAATTTCCAAATCATCGGTTATAATACTTCTTTCTATTGATTCCAAAACTATCCAAACTATCATTATTCATATGAAATCTATTCTATAAAATAGTTTTTATCCAGAGACATTGCTCTGAAGTTCGAACTGAGAAAGTATTAATATAAAACATTAATATGAAATATAATATAAAGTATTAATATGAAATTTCATTATGATTATAAATTCAGTTTTCTGTTCGAAAAATATAACTCTTGGAATGAAAATTCACAACTATTCAGTATATGATTTGATTCTATTATCTGAAAAAAAAACACCTTTGTTGAAATGAATGAGATTATTATACTCTAAACTGTACCGATTTATAAATAACAGTATTTTTAGTTCTATAATTTCATGTTCACTTCTTGAATGTAACAATTATTTTATTAGCCCGATATCGTATTTTTTTGTTATGATGGCAACAGTTCATCATCTGTAAGCCATGTCCATTCATTTTATGAAATATATTTCCCTTTGGAATTAATAATTATTCTGGCGAAGAAAAAAATTATCATGTCAAGTACTTGATTGTTAAGAATTTCAAATACTAAGTATAATCACGCTCGATTATTTCCATACGAAACTTCACGTTATGAAATTGGACTTGTATTTCATTGATTTTCACTTTGGAATTCATCACATGAGAGTCAAAATGGGATGAAAGATGATATGGACAAAAACAATTAGTTATTCAGTCAATAGAGTGCGTTTTTAAATTCAGAAAATAAATTCCAATGAGCTGATTTGATCCTATGAATGGAACGAGTTTTTATGGTTATGAAATTATCGTAGAGTCAAAAGAATATTTATTCAATGCAATGAAATCCATTTCATCAATTCAAAGAATTTTTTTCTCACTGTGGATCAACACAAAATCCACCCGGAACCCACGGAGAATGTTGGCATATCCAACAGCATTATATTCCAGGTGTTATTTTGTTGGAATTCCTATTAGTTCAATGATGGGGATCCTTGTGAAAGATCGATCTTCTTTCTCATACAAGAAGTATCGGATTTTCATTCAAATCTATAAAAATTATATATTTTTCTTATAAAACCAACCGATCCTTTCCTGCAATCCCCATCATTAATTCTTATCTAAGACTTCCCACATGAAATCACAGATTATAAGTAATTTCATGTTCATGGAGACAATGATACATTTCAGAACCGTTCAATGGAAATTTTTAGAAGATAACGTTTCCCAACTTGATATGATTCAATGTAGAGGATGTGGCCACAGTACTCTTTGTGCTCTATAATGTATGCAAATGTGAGTTCGGAAACATTTACATCATTATTGAAAATTGACACGTGTTCCCTCTCGTTCGAAAGAGTTAAGAATTCATTATTCTCGGCGTTTCTGATTGATCCAATATGAAATCTAATTACGAATAATTATGATAATTTTTTCTTCGCGCATAGCACAAATGTCTCAGTAATATCTCCAGAATATTCTGAGAATATTTCAATGTCCCCAGAATATTGCAGAATCTTCTCAAAATATTACTGAGACATTCAAATTCAAGCTCACTCCATCTTTCATAACAATAGCGATAATCATTCATTAAGTTTTAAAATGGATTATTCAGAAGTGGCTATTCTGTTTTATTCCACAGTCACGAACGCATTCACTGTTAAATCTACCGTTAGACGACAAATTCCACTATAAGCCGCTAGAGTGCTTCTGTTCTCTCGTCTGTAGGAATCAACAGACCAGAGTATAAGAAAAGGTTCTCAAACTTTACTCTCACCCGCGAACGTGCTTTGAAACTATCTCTCATCGAAAGTGAAGCTTGTAAGGAAGAATGGTTCGGTGTTAACGCCGAATGGCTGAATCATTTGAGCCCTGGTCACTTATGCTTTCCAAATTCTAATTATACTTTCAGCAGTTGTGCGGTCAATACAATTCTATTTATTTCATATAATTATTTTGTCGATGGGGAAATATCGTGAAGAATTTATTTCACTTTCAGGGGGATTCCGGTGGAGCTCTAGTTTCCAGTATATATCCTCGAAGAGCAACATTTTTTGGTATTACTTCAACTGGAGATAAATTTTGTGAATCAGATGGAACTTCGATCACTATATTCATCAGAATTTCTAACTCCACGAAATGAATTGAAGAGACTATTGGTTCTAATCTAGATGAAAACACTGGTGCCGAATGCTGGTATTTCACCGGGTCAGTACCCCGACAACGCCGGTAGAGGTTCGATATTAGACTTTTTGAACGCCAAAAGTTGTAATTGCTGGGATGTGTATTGTCATAAGTTTGTCAAATTCAGGTAGCAAATCTGGATCTCCGCGTCTACCTTGCCACAAATTTGCTGGGCAAGTGTATAACAAGGTTAACCTGCTGAAATAATCTCATTTAACCGATTGATTCTCATTGATTCCGATGCAGGATCCATGGTTTTGAATCGGAATCAATGAGAATCAATCGGTTCGATGAGATTCTTTAAGCAGGGTAGATTGACATCTGAGGAGAAGTTGCATATAATTGATTGAAAATGCAATTTGAGTTAATGAAAAGAACTGTATTTTATGTTTATAAAGCATAATATGAATCTCGTACTTGTATTCATACATGAGAATAAAAAAGAATCTATTTAATTTCATAAGTCCTAGTGGAATACGATTTGGTTGTTCACGACTCTCTAAGGCCCTGTGATGAGTCACTATTTTCAACAAACGTCTGTCTTTGACAGAGCATAAATAAAGCGAGAATAGCGACATTTAATAAGAAAAATAATACGGGTCCGTGCAAAAGGACATAGAATACTATGTCCCATACAACAAAAGTTGCTGTGAAATCATTGCTCTTATGTTGTTTCTTAAGTTTACGTGAAGTTGCTGGGAATTTGCTACGCATGTGATTAAGAGTTTCATGAAACCGAGCAACTTCCCAGCAACACGACAACAACTCAACCCAAAATCCCAGTTTCACAGCATATTGTTGCGCATTTGGCGACGCAACGTCCCCGCAAATTGCTTTGAACTGTTGCTGAGTGTTTTCAACAATTTGACGCATATTCGTTCAGCACTTTGCGCCATCCGACGGAGCGTTCGAAATCTTCATGCAAACATATGCTTGGCCGAACGCATGGCGTATATCGCGCGGCACGCCGCTGCCAACACCCTACCCAACGCAAAGTTGAAACAAAAGGAGTTAGTATCACGAAACCGAACCGCATGGTGGAGAACCGGGTCATGGCGTTGCCCAGAGTCAAGCTTAACTATCTCCGGATATATATAGGGGTGCCTGGTCAGTGTACCAGCACTGTTGTTCTCCTAACGCGGCTTGCTGTGCAGAGTACCCTAACAGGTAACTCAACTTATTGGAAATGAAACAATCGTTCGACACCACCGATACGGGTGGTGTTCGAAAAATAGCTGTTGTCACGGCTTTGTGCATTTGGTGGATGAGTCATTCTGAAGCCTGAGAACAGAGCACCAGAAGACAAGCAAGGGACTTGCTTCTGTCAGGTAGCTGAGGGTTGGTGGTGGCCGAGAATGGGACATCCTGAATCGGACCAATTAGCTTAGGATCCTCGTCACGCACCCGAAGTAGGCTCATTAACGGCTCCTATAGCCGAATTGCCATAAAAACATTTGAATTGGTGCGTCGCTAGAACTAACTAAACGCAGTACACGATCAAGATTTCTTGTCTTACAAAAGCATTTTACTGGTTCAAATCTTGATTCGTATATGGGAAATTTGACACATTAATGATCATTTAGATCAGTTGAAGGTAGAACGTAAAGTTACTCTCTTTCTCTATTTAGGAAAGGAAGAGTTATAACTTAAAGAAGGAAGCTTGATCGTGATTGGCGGGAACCGAATTCCCATAGATTCTCCGATCAGCAAATCCTTCTAAGGATTTGTAAAATCGTTAAGATTCGACCCGCGCATGTGCGTAATAATAGGTTAGCTTTGTAGATACCGAATAATCACCTCTTCTGGTTGAAGCCTTGTTCATTGAACAATCTTTTATAAAAAATCATTATTCTTAATTATTTAAATTTAACTTTGATTTTGTTTATTTATCCAATAGTCTGTAACTCGCGTTCCCCCACTCCTGAACTTTATATCCGGTGAGGTAGAGGCACTGGGGTTCTGGTTATTGTTCAATTAGGTTCGGTTGAAAACCGTTAGTGCGCACTTCAGATTTGAAACGTTACAACCCTAGAACGATATCTTAAATGCACATTCAAAATCTTCTCTGTAATCGATGCATTATTCAATATCAGTCACATTCGAAATTATGTGAGTGAAAAAAATTTATATCATAACTTCCAGTCACAGGAAAGAATATTCGATCGTATCTATTTATCTTCAAGATTTTTTTCCTAGATTTGTTCAACTGAATCGAATTTCATTCGTTACGGTTGGCTAGAAAATCTGGCAGAACTTCGATAGAAATTCTCAGGGTTGGCTCAAAGCCGGATTAAGCATTTGGGGGGCCCTGAGCCCATCATGATCATCGGGACCCCCTTGTGAGGGCAGACTTTTTAACAGACTTGAAGTTCAAGCATACTTTTTTAATATTCTCTCAACGTCAAAGGGGTTATACTCAGTTCAGGTTTTCAAAAAATTGATTTTTTTCTTATTCCATTTTCGTAATGAACACGTATTGAAGTATACACTCAGAAAATTTCAAGTCAATCCAACAAATATTCTCCAAGTTACAAGGATATTTGTGAACAATTTTCCACTATGCGTGATGAGATTTTGGAACTTGAAACGCGTTTTCAAAGTCGGTGAGCGTTATTTCTCCGGAATGGCTCAACTGATCAGTCTGGAATTTCAAGATAACCTTCTCAGACATATTTTTCAGGTACTGATCATAGGAATAAGATTTCTGATAATAATTCATATTTTTTAAAAATAATTTCACGAGAAAATGTTGATCCAAAATCGGACTCCTTGCTTTTTGAAGCCGCCATTTTGTCAAAAATGGAAATTTCGACTATTCCTCCGATCAATACATACATGGATTCATCTATCCACTAACAGAATTTGACTTTTTCATTTTAAATAACCCAAACTGGAGATGTCGTGCTCACCTCCGAACACTTTTTGTTAAAGGACCCCCAGGAGATCATCTGCAAGAGCGATTCAACCCAATATTTTTGAAAATAAAGAGTGTTGATGTTCAGTTAAAAGTTACTCCTACATGTGTTTATACTTCTTGTATTAGTCAAATGAAATCCCTTCCAGGAAAAAATTTTTAAAAGAGCGCCTTTTTTCGACCTTGCAACTGAGTATAAGCCCCTGTATATGCCCCTTAAATTGCTGTACATGAAAAGACTACACTTAGCCGCATTTTGTTACATATCTGTAATATTCAGAAATCAATAGAAATGAGGAATCAATTACTGAACAGTAATAATTTATCCAAATAAAATATTAAATACATTTCCGCCTCATTTTTTGTGATGCGAATTCGTCGATTATTTCGTCAAAGTTAATAGAACGTAATAAATCATTTTCTATACACATTACACTGTATTCGTTAAGTGTTTCTTGAGTCATAGTGCTTCTATGTTCAGCTTTTATCAAAGCCAATCGGGAGAACGATCTCTCACCGCTAACATTCGTAGGTAATATAGTTAAAAATATTCTTATGCCTATTTTTACACTTGGGGAAGCTGTTGTTATATCATCAATATATAATAACTCATCCCATACAGCACAAGAGTTCCCACAAAGAGCTTCCGTTATGCTAATCAATATGTATTCATTATGACTATTTTGAATTAAGAATGAATTCTCAATGAACAACTTAATGTTCAGAAAGAACTCATATCGGAACTCCATGATGAATTCTTCAGGCATCCAATATGTTTTCATTTGGAATCCATAATTCTCATATAGAATTCATTGTAAGTCGCATAACGGGGGCTGTTCAAAAGGTCTTTGGGAAGTCCTTGTAAATTCAAATTGATCATTTGTGCTGGCTGGGATAAATCTTTCTTATCGATATTTTCGATTCTTCCAATTTTCCATCTGTTAATTTGTTAATTGAATAAAATTTGAAATGTATGAACTCACATACTATGCAAGATTCGTCGAAATCATGAGAGTACATTTCACAAAGCTTTTCACAATATCATCATCGTTCATATTTTCAATATTCAAGATGAATCCAAATGTATCATATATCTTTCTACATTCTTCACTCCTACGTGTTAATTCAGCTGACAGTTTATCAATTATAGGTATAAAAACTTCGATCTTGAATTTATTTTCACCTTCTAGAGTAATATTATCTGTACATGAGTCAGAAAAAGAAAATCGTGTACTAATTTTTTTTACACCCTTATTATATAGTCTTGATAGTTTTCGTTTTTAAATAATTTCTTTGCTAATTCTTCATAATTATCAAATTCTGTCCGCCAGACAGAAAAATCCACATTTTTGTCATTCGATTGATGGGAGCCCCCCAACCGTTTGGGGCCCGGGCCCAGTCAGACCCATGCGTTAATCCGGCTCTGTGTTGGCCATTTACCGTTCGAGACCTTGATTTATTCATTTTAGAAATCCAGATAAGGCCCCAAGATTATTTTCTTCATCACCGTGCGATATGCGGGATTTTCCACGTATATTCCGTGCATATAAAGAACATATTGAATGAGTTGAGGACAAACCAAGTAACAAATTTGGAAAAAATATTCCAAAATGAATTTCAAAATGATGAGAGAGGCGAAGGAGAATCTTTGAAGATCAATTCTTGAATATTTAGAGTATTTGATTGCATTTATCGACTCATAAATCTTATAAAAGTTGCTCCCTGTCCAGATTATTACGAGCTAGAATTTTAGATACCGCCATCAGGAATTCAGAAAATTCCTGAATTTCCAAAACGGGATTCCCAGAAATTCTTTTCTTTCGCCAAAATGGAATTCAGAAGATGAATGATGGTTATAAAAAGAAAGGAGAAAGGAATGATCAGTATCTAGAATGAATAAAGGGTGCATTATTATTCAATCCATATCATTGGCTTTATGATGTCTAATCAATATTCAATTCATATGATCTCTCGATAAGTGACAAATCAAATAAGGAATTTTAATAATTCCCAATCACGTCACGGTTGGATGTAATCAGGGTAAATATATTGAGAATTCTTCTGTAAAAAAAATGAAGCGGTGAACCCACTGGAATTAATCGAATTCAATGAAATAATTCATGCAACATATTTATTTTATTATTGAGAGCGACATGGATTCACTTTCGTATTTATACTTTCGAAGGTAGATGTTATGCCCTAGTTCTCCACGATGTTGCAAAGAGGAATCATCTTTTCTTTACTTTGGGCTGGGTATCAATGCACGTTTTTCGGTAAGAGATATGTTAGATGAAAACTTCATAAGATACCGTGTTCACGGATTATTTTATAAGCACTTTTATCTGGGTGTGATATTCCAAATCTGCACATGTCAGATTGATTCCATTCAGAAAAAATTGGACATGCAGATTTGGAATTTCAGGTAGGAACTGTTGAAAAAATCATCATTTTCGAACTGGCAAGGTTCCGCATGGATCCCAGCAAAATTTTTCCAGCACTTTGAGTACTAGTGGGCTCAAAACTCTCGATCAAAAATAGAAAATGACAAATATTATTTATGCTCGCAATTTTCACAAGAAAATCTTCACATTGAGTCAAAGCTAAACATGAAATGGGTTAGAATGCCATATTTGAAAAAAGGAATTGATTCGATTGTGAAGCTAGAACGAGATGTTTTATATTCAAGATCGAGACTGCATGAGTTTTGAATGAATCGTTTCAGATCAAACATATTTCCCTTCTGTTTCCTTTCATTGGACCCTTGAAATAATTGTACATTGATTCAGTCAATTGCGAATTGTGAACGGTGGAAATAATCTTGATTATTTTCGTCCGAGAGTTTCGAGTCAAGAAATTGGTTGGAAAATAATGAAAGTGGGAAGAAGTACTTAGACAAATTCATGTGCATTACAAAACGATAGAATGATATTATGGTATGAAATTGGAACAATAATCTTTTTGAACCATCCTCTGGTTTGAATCGCGCAACAGAAAAGTTACCGGTTCCGTCTCCTGTGATCGGCGGTACACCAGCGGCTTGGACAGACTTCCCGTTTGTAGCATTGATTCCATTCTCCACGTACCACTGCAGCGGTGCGGTAATCGAACGTTCATGGATCCTATCCGCGGGACATTGTTTCAAAACAGAGCAATGGGCGACGTATATCATCGCTGGTCCCATCTCCTCTGATGAATTCCTGCAGAACGTTTCCATCTCCAGTGTATTCATACATCCTAATTATTCCAGGTCAATACCACAAATGATGAGTAACGCGGGCAGAACAAATTGTGCGTTTATTTTAATGTGCTCGCTCTTTGTTAAACAGGTCCGCAGCAGAAGGAATACCAAACGACATAGCGTTGGTGAAATTAGAACATCCCTTGGAGTTCAACGGATATGTATCTTCCATTAATTTGCCGAGATCAGAGAGATCGTGGCCTGGATTTGGAACGATTGTAGGTTGGGGACTGACGACGTATGATAAATATCCAACTGTCCCACATCATACCACTTTACTCATTCAAAATGCAAACACGTGTCGCACCAGACTCAGTCGTAGAAGGAATGAAACGGTGACCTGGATACCACCAAATTCCTTATGCTATGTACCCATGGACGATCGCTATGAAGATACTTGCCGGGTAAGAGAATTAATATCAATCGCTGAGGGATAGGAGGTGATGGTTAACTATCGTTACTTGTAGGGAGATTCTGGAGGACCTTTGATCGCCGATTCGATTGAAGACGGTAAGAGGATCATTGGTGTAGTTTCGGTTGGATCACACTCATGTGGTCAAGAAGACCTACCGTGGACTGTGTTTGTGAAAGTTTCGTCTTACGTCGAGTGGATTCGAGGGGTTATCAGAGATAATACTAATAGGATGAATTTGAAACGTCAATCAAGCTTTATCAGTGAAGACAGATGGGGGTACTAGACGGGAATGCACCAAGCTATGTTGCATCCTTCACTCTCGTACATCGGTGTATCAACTCAACTTCACGTGGATGAAATATTGAGACGTAACTTGCAAAGGTGCGTGAGGTAATCATCAAAGCTAGGTCTTCAAATTGCACTTATACGCCCTAAAAACTTGTTCATCGTAGTTCTAGCAACTTTCCTATCGTAATTTTTCACTTCCTCTTTAGCTACTATCACTTACTATGTCAAAATAATTGTTTTCTCGACAAAAAGTTGTAGTTCCTGTAAATGACCAATACTGCCCAATCAGAAAAATCCGTAATATGCCAATGTTGACAACAGGTGCAGTACAGTGGCAGTATTGGGTCTCCAACACTTGGTCAACACGTACGTGATCAGTACTGGATACATAAAAGTACAGTAATATGCCTGTACTGATAAACCAGTACTGAGAACTTAATACCGACCAGGTACTCACCCAGAACTGGCCCTGCACTGAATGCGAATAATGGCATCAGTACTCAATCCCCAGTACTGAAAAGCGTTATCATTCCAGACAAATGCCAGTACCTTTCCAGTCTTGGCTAGTACTGGTGCAGTACTGCGCCTGTTGTAAATTTTTGGTTGGGTGGTAGTATTTCAATTGCAAAGCGTAAGGGGTTGGTTCGATTTGGATTCTAAATCAGTATTGTGAGTTCACCTCGCTTTGAGGTGTCTTGCATTAGTGATTTCAAATCCAAACAACGCAAGCATCAGAAAGAACTTTACGCGATCTGATTAATTGAATGAAAAATCCTGCAATTCATCTCTCGTCAATTCTATCTATGAGAAGTGTGCAAAGCTTCAACGAAATCGATACAATATTTCTTTGAAAATCCTGTCTATTTATTTCACAAAGATAGTTTCGAGAAAAACGCACTCGAAGTTCCAAGGAGGCCTAAAACGGTGAGGGAGAGGAAATTTTCCAAAAGTTCCTCTCTCTTCGATGTTTATTCCTTTGACTTTAAAGTTTATAATAAGAAAATATGAAACAAAAATCGATTTTCAAAAATGTTGGAACCTATGTAACCCCTTGATATACTTTTGTACAGTAATTGATCACTAGATCTTAGTTCATATACAACTGATTTTCTTCAATCCTCTTCCTATGAACTCTGAACTGATTCTTAGTATTGAATAGAGAATATTTTTCATGACAACCCTCACAGCGTCACAGTCCCAGAAGAATTCTTGAAGAATTCATAACGAATACAATCAGTTCAATAAGAATTCTTTATGAATTCTTCTGGAACTGTGGTGCTGTGTGGGAAGCTTCTCTAAGTACTTTTTGTTTGTATGTCGATGAAGTTTGAATCGTTTATTGAAACGAATTGATAATCGAATAACGAAATATTCAACCATTAAAGATTCCAATTTTTGCGCACCTTCTTTCAACGATGTTTCCAATTCTGAGGCATTGATTCAAGAACATAAATACCGTTAATTTTTCAGATTTTCTAAGATTTCGTGATATTTGAATTTTCACTCCGTTTTTATAAACGATTCCAACTCCAAGAACATTTGTTTGTTTCCTGCATGTGTTCAGGAATTGTATATTTTCTATTGTCTACTAGATCAAAATGCGTCGATGTTTTGAACATGTTGGAAATAAAAAGCTTTTTACATCAGCATTTTTACTCGGAGGCTAAGTGACTATTTTTACCTCTATCAATTTCAACCGAGCGAATGACCACATGTTTTCCAAGAATTCAGGGGCATGCGAGTCATAAATTGAAATTTTTTAAATTTAGAATTATCTCAAAACTTTTATGGAATGATAGAATGATGCATTCAAAAATATAGCTAACAACTTTCATGAAAATCAGTCAGATGATTTTGGTAGTATTCATTATCAAATTAATGAAAGAAAATAGAATTTTCACAAATTTCTTATAGCGTTTTCGGTTATTGAATTCACAGACGTAATGTGGATTGAGCGCCATAACACGATTGGTACAAGAATGGAGAATGGTCAAATGAATATGAAAAGTAAAAATCAACGGCAAGAAGAAACTAATCGCTCATACGTTGAATTTTTTCCTGCGTATATATATTTATGTTATGATGAGAATCTGTCTCTGCAGGAAATTCTGTAAGAATTGCTTAAAAAAATGACAATACACTTTCAGAAAATTAATTTTTCTCAAAAAATAGACTTTATGTGACAAATTATGGATATATATTTATAAAACGAAAACAAGAAAAAATAACAATTATAGAATAAACGAGTGCGATCTTCGACTTATGTCATCGACTTTTTTTTCTGGTAAAAATTAATTTCATATAATCTCTCGATAAGTGTCGAGTTAAATAAGACGCTCTAATGTTGTTTAATTGATTGAAACTTGAATATGATAAGGAACAAATATATCAGCAATTGTTCTGTCACGGTGAAAGAATGTTAAACTCACTTTAATCATTTCAAATCGACGGAACCACATATGAGAACTATTTTGGTTTATTTGATTATTGAAAACGAAGTGAATTCACCTGAGTATTTATACATCCGAAAGTAGACGTGATCGTCTAGTTTTTCACGATGTTGCAGCTAGGAATGGTCTCTTTGTTACTTTGGGCTGTAGGTCAGTGCACGTTTTTCGGTAAGACAAGTGTTAGACAAAAATTATGCTTCTAAAGTTCCAATCGTTTATTGAAACGCATTGGTAATCGAATAACGAAATAAGCAGCTGTTAATATCCCAAATTTTCGCGGTACATCCTTCAAAAGATATTTTCACACTGAAAGAAATCGCTTAGTTACATGAGGAAAAATACTTCAACTGATAATCTTTTAGTTCGTTTGAATGAATCTTCATTTGATACAAATAAAAATTCATTTCCGTTAGCAAAAGCAATAATTTGACGTCTATTCATTTTAAATGAAAAAGTTTAGTTAACAGTAGCATAAATAATTTATTTGTGACAACTAACAATTTATGCGCGTTGAATGAATTGTTTCATTTCAAAAATGTTTATTCAACGCAACTTAAAATATTTATTCAAATGAGTTCTTTGGCAAATAGAATCTGATTACGCATGCGCTGCCTACCATTTCATCATTCTCAATTGTTTTATCGGCATTTTGACCCATGCTCCCATGCTCCCTTTTCAACGACACGCCTGCAACCGCGTGCAATGGCAATTCGGAATTTTTGATTTGATTTTTTGGAAGAATACATTACTCCATAGCAAAAATTCTCAATTTCATTGTTTTATCGGTTTTGTGATTGTTTTGTCCAAAGAATATTCGCACAAAATCTTATTTTATGCAGTGAAATTGTGCTAAAATATGGAGCGAGTGGAAATCAAACAAATTTTCTAGAATCCCTCCTAACTAAAATATACTCAGTAGAAATCACTCTAGTTATTCTCTAGGCCTCGAAAGACCTTACGATGCCCTTGTGAGGGACTTTCAAGGCCTGGCAAGGCCTTATAATAACCTAAGAAAATTCCTGGACTCATTTCTAATGAGGTTGTTGAGAGATTCCTAGTAGATAATTGATTTTCGATAACTAACAATATTTCAGTACAATCATATTTTATGTGCTAAATAATTCAGTTGAAATAACATTTTGATTCAATTGGAATATTTGGTTCTCACAACGTCAAAATATTTATTTGTGATAAATGAAAGTTTCACTCATTCCAACTAAATTCAATTGACTAAACAAAATGCATTGATTTGAATAAAAGTCTATCTGTCTGATATACGAATAAATTATTTCGCTGCTATGGCTATCATTTAGTTACAGCAACTATGTGATTTTTCTCAGTGCAGTTCCAAGGATTCGGAAACATCAACACCGATGATTCGTCAGATTTTGTGAGTCAGTTCGTTTCTATAAATGATGCAAACTTCTAAAACATTAAAAATTTTATAAAACCTTATAGTCTGATCCGAGTCCAATGGTTTATATGAAAGAACTTCTGAAAGTAACATATTCCACATAGCACCGGATGTTCCAGCAATGTTGATATTGTGATATTGTCAGAATGTCTGCAACTTTGTAACATTCTGGACACATTCTGAAATACCGTTGGGATCATTTCGCATATATTAAAAAGCCTACAAAATATTACTTTGGGTTGAAAAAAAATTTTCTAGGTTTTATCGGGATGTATATGGATATTTTTCCATCGTTTTTCATGTGGTTTCTGAATACGGAATTATATCATTCATGCGCGGAGAAAATTTTGTAGTATACATTGCATAAAAAATGTGTTGAATATTACTATGTTTTTGTAAAGTTGGACCATACTGACATCACGATGAATATTGCGATGATCATGATTTAAATTACGATAGATTATAGTAAAATTTGAAACAAAACAAAGGAAGGTTACAATGTCTCAATCGTAAACAGGGATGCATGCAAAGCATTCCTGAATAAACGTTCAGTGATTTTAGTCAGAGTGTCAGTATAGTCCAGCGTTACAAAATAATTGTAGTAATCTATACTACAAAATTCTCTCCGTGTGTACGATATAACTGTATTTTCCCCAATAAGGTTGTATCGTAATTTCACCATACAAACTTTGTATTTTTTTTCTACAGAATTATAATTGTATCCAAGCTCAATCATTGAAATTTTCCAGTTTACATCGGAATGTATGTGGGAATTTTTCTATCGTTTTGTATATGATTTCTGAATATGGAATTTCCGGACTTGTATCTCTAATTTACGATATTTCCGTATTCTTCCTCATCAAGTAGTATCGTAAGTTCACCATACACTGAGAAAAAAAAAGAGAGGAATTCATATGAAAGTGCACAAGTTTTACATTTTCTGAGGGAATTTTCGGCATGGTGTGAAAAAAATTGTAAATTTTATATTCCGAAGAAAATTCAAAGACCGCACCGTAAACATCACATCTTCCAGAGACAACGCAAGAAATTGAATGCAGCCACAATAAATATTACATTCTCAGTATGCAGCATAGAAAATTCAACGTAGATCCAAGAAAGTTCAAATTTTCCGCAGACATTACTTTGTTCAATGTGAGTAGCAAGGAAAATGTACTCTTTGCTTCATCAGAATGTGAACTTTACATTTTTCTGTAAGGGACAATGCATCGAGAATTTGGCAATCAATGCTTCCATGAATGATACAAATCAAAATATTTTCTGAATACATTCTGCTAAAAATTCCCAATACAGAAGGATTCAAAATGATAAACTTTCTCTATAGTTTTCAATTAGGTTTTTGAATACGGAATTTACAATTTTTCATCGTTCTCGAACGATAGAACTCTATCTCTCTCATCGTATTCTATAGAATTTATCATGAAACGTAAGTGGTGTTATCGTGAAATTTTTAGAGAAAAAGTACTACTTATTTTAGAATAAATAAGTATTATTTTTCAAATAAGTGGTACTTCTTTTGTACGTATTAGGTGTACAAATAAGTTTCCGCGGTTTTTTATAAAAAATTAGGAATTTATTGTAAAGGAAAAGTACATTACGTTTTATTCAAAGTATTTTCCATCATTTGCCACTACTTTTCCCCATCTTTCTGGCAACATTCGGATACCTCGTCGAAAAAACTCTTCATCTTTTGACGCTATCCACAAATCTACCCAATTTTTGGTGTCTTCATATGATGTAAAGCGCTGCTCAGACAGACCATGTGCCATCGACCGGAACAGGTGATAATCAGAAGGGGCTAAGTCTGGTGAATACGGCGGGTGGGGTAAAACTTCCCAGTTGAGTGTTTCCAAGTATGTTTTTACCGGCGCCGCAACACGTGGACGAGCATTATCGTGTAAAAGAATAATTTTGTCGTGTCTGGAGTAGTAATGGGCGCGTTTTTCCTTAAGTGCCCGACTCAATCTCATCAATTGTGTTCGGTAGAGAGCTTTAGTAATGGTTTCGCTTGGTTTCAGCAATTCATAATACACGACACCAAGCTGATCCCACCAAATACACAGCATGAGTTTTTTTCCATGAATATTCGGCTTAGCTGTCGATGTTGATGGTTCGCCGGGCTTAACCCATGACTTTCTCTTCTTTGGATTATCGTAGTGAATCCATTTTTCGTCACCAGTGACTATACGATGCAAAAAACTCTTTTTTTTATTCCTGGCAAGCAGCATTTCACTCATGCATAATCGGCGTTCAACGTCTCTCGGCTTTAGTTCATATGGAACCCAATTTCCTTGTTTTTGAATCATTCCTAACGATTTTAAACGATGTGAAATTGCTTGTTGAGTCACTTGTAGAGTAAGTGCAAGTTCTTTTTGCGTTTGGGACGAATCTTCCTCCAATAGTACTTCTAATTCCATGTCTTCGTACACTTTCGGCCTTCCACTGCGTTCTTTGTCTTCAACGTCAAACTCACCGTTCTTAAACTTTTGAAACCATTCCTGACAACTTCTCTCACTTTAAGCAGCTTCACCATATGCTTCTAGAAGCAATCGATGCGCCTCAGCTGCAGATTTTTTCACATTGAAGAAGTAAATCAAAAGTTCCCGCAAATGATGCTTATTCGGAATAAAACTTGACATTTTTGCACGAAAAAAATTACGTGATGCTGATACGGAATCACTAGTACTTTAAGGTTATGGTGTTGCCAGATGACTAAACTTGGGATATTACGTTTTACATCTGACAATTTCTCCATAACCTTCTGGTGGGGCCATCTTTTGACAAACCGCGGAAACTTATTTGTACACCTAATATTTGCTGATGAAACCACATACATCCTGTTCAGTTTTATAGGACACGATGAGGAACGATTAAAGTTCTATCGTTTAAGAAGATTACAACATGTGTCTGTGAAGTTGGCATATCAAATGTCAGCATCGCACAAAGAAGCGCCAGTTCTAGTCGCATCCACTTGAAGTTCTACAGTTCATCATAAGTTACAACGATAGTTCCGGGTAAATTTGTGAAAAAAATCGATTTTGAGAAAATGATATGCTAAGTTCTTCTACAATATGACAGCATCGCAAGGAAAATGGATGGGAATGGACTGTATCTCGGAGTTCTAGGGATGATTGGGATGCGAGGATGTCAAAACAAGGGAGTTCTGATGCTAGGAGTGCTCAGGAAATTTTTTTCGGGAATTGAATGGAGAGACATGAGGAGTTCTTCTACGATGTAGTAGCAGCGCAGGTGAAACCGCTGGAAGTGGACTATATCTCGGAGTTCTACAGCTGATTGGCATGTGAGGATGTCAAGGAACGAAAGTTCTGATGTGGGGAGTATTAGGAGAATTTTGTTCGGAGAATGATTGAGAGCATATGCTGAGATCTTGTGAGATATAGAAGAAGCGCAGGTGAGAGCTATGGAGATAGATTATATCACATAGTTCTAGGGAAGATATATCCTGATAAGCATATCCTAGAGAATCGGTAGTTTTGACCAGCATATCATTGGAAATCGATAGTGCTGACCAGCGTATCATTGGAAATCAATAGTTTTGACCGGCATATCGTTGAATATCAACAGTTCTGACCAGCAAATCATCAGGAATCAATTGTTCTGAATCAGCATATCATTGAAAATCGGTAGTTTTGACCAGCATATCATCAAAAATTGGGAGTTCTGACCAGCATATCATTGGAAATCGAGAGTTCTGTTCAGCGAATCATAGATTATCGGTAGTTCTGATCAGCATATCCTAGAAAATCGATAGTTCTGACCAGCATATCCTGAAAAATCCACAGTTCTGATCAGCATATCTCAGAGAATAGGGAATTCTGATCAGCATATCATTGAATATCGATAGTCCTGATCAGCATATCATTGGAAATCGAGAGTTGTGATCAGCAAATCATTGGAAATCGGTAGTCCTGACCAGCAAATCATCAAAAATGGAGCGTTCTGACCAGCATATCATTGGATATCGAGAGTTCTGACCAGCAAATCATTCGAAATCAGGAGTTCTGACCAGCATATCATTGGAAATCGAGAGTTCTGATCAGCATATCCTAGGAAAGCGATAGTTCTGATCAGCATATCTCAGAGAATAGGGAGTTCTGATCAGCATATCATCGGAAATCGATAGTTCTGACCAGCGAATCATCAAAAATCGAGAGTTCTGACCAACATATCATTGAAAATCGGGAGTTCTGTTCATAAAATCATTGATTATCGATAGTTCTGACCAGCATATCTTCGAATATCGATAGTTCTGACCAGCGAATCATTGGGAATCAACAGTTCTGTTCAGCAAATCATTGATTATCGATAGTTCTGACCAGCATATCCTGAAAAATCCACAGTTCTCATCAGCATATCTCAGAGAATAGGGAATTCTGATCAGCATATCATTGAATATCGATAGTCCTGATCAGCATATCATTGGAAATCGAGAGTTCTGATCAGCAAATCATTGGAAATCGTTAGTTCTGACCAGCGAATCATCAAAAATGGAGCGTTCTGACCAGCATATCATTGGATATCGAGAGTTCTGACCAGCAAATCATTGGAAATCAGGAGTTCTGACCAGCATATCATTGGAAATCGAGAGTTGTGATCAGCAAATCATTGGAAATCGGTAGTTCTGACCAGCAAATCATCAAAAATGGAGCGTTCTGACCAGCATATCATTGGATAACGAGAGTTCTGACCAGCAAATCATTGGAAATCAGGAGTTCTGACCAGCATATCATTGGAAATCGAGAGTTCTGATCAGCATATCCTAGAAAAGCGATAGTTCTGATCAGCATATCTCAGAGAATAGGGAGTTCTGATCAGCATATCATTGAATATCGATAGTTCTGATCAGCATAGCATTGAATATCGATAGTCCTGATCAGCATATCATTGGAAATCGAGAGTTCTGATCAGCAAATAATTGGATATCGTTAGTTCTGACCAGCAAATCATAAAAAATGGAGCGTTCTGACCAACATATCATTGGATATCGAGAGTTCTGACCAACAAATCATTGGAAATCAGGAGTTCTGCCCAGCATATCATTGAATATCGATAGGTCTGATCAGCATAGCATTGCAAACCGATAGTTCTGACCAGCGAATCATCAAGAATCAAGAGTTCTGACCAGCATATCATTGGACATCGACAGTTCTGTTCAGTGAATCATTGATTATGGATAGTTCCGAACAGCGAATCATCGAAAATTAAGAGTTCTGACCAGCATATCATTGGAAACCGACAGTTCTGACCAGCATATCGTCGAATATCAATAGTTCTGACCAGCATATCCTGAAAAATCCACAGTTCTGATCAGCATATCTCAGGGAATAGGGAATTCTGATCAGCATATCATTGAATATCGATAGTCCTGATCAGCATATCATTGGAAATCGAGAGTTCTGATCAGCAAATCATTGGAAATCGTTAGTTCTGACCAGCGAATCATCAAAAATGGACCGTTCTGACCAGCATATCATTGGATATCGAGAGTTCTGACCAGCAAATCATTGGAAATCAGGAGTTCTGACCAGCATATCATTGGAAATCGAGAGTTCTGATCAGCATATCCTAGAAAAGCGATAGTTCTGATCAGCATATCTCAGAGAATAGGGAGTTCTGATCAGCATATCATTGAATATCGATAGGTCTGATCAGCATAGCATTGCAAACCGATAGTTCTGACCAGCGAATCATCAAGAATCAAGAGTTCTGACCAGCATATCATTGGACATCGACAGTTCTGTTAAGTGAATCATCGATTATGGATAGTTCCGAACAGCGAATCATCGAAAATCAAGAGTTCTGACCAGCATATCATTGGAAACCGATAGTTCTGACCAGCATATCGTCGAATATCAATAGTTCTAACCAGCAAATCCTAGAAAATCGATAGTTCTGACCAGCGTGTTATTGGATACCGATAGTTCGGACCAGCGAATCATTGAAAATCAAGAGTTCTGACCAACATATCATCGAAAATCGATAGTTCTGAACAGCATACCCTAGAAAATTGATGGTTCTTATCAGCATATCTCAGACAATCGGGAGTTCCGACCAGCGTATCATTGCATATGGATAGTTCTTATCAGCATATCATTGGAAAACGAGAGTGCTGTCCAGCAAATCATTGAAAACCGATAGTTCTGACCAGCAAATCATTGGAAATCAACAGTTCTGTCCAGCAAATCATTGATTATCGATAGTTCCGAACAGCAGATCATTGGAAATCAAGAGTTCTTACCAGCATATCATTGGGAATCGATAGTATGATCTGCATATCCTAGGGAATCGGTAGTTCTGATGGTAGGGGGTCTTTTCGCCGAAAATGTTTTTCGCCGAAATTTGTTCATTGGCAGATCCAATAAAGGTAACCACAAATCCCTAGGAAATACTAGTTATCATCCAATGCGGAAATTTCGGCGAAAAACTTTTTCGGCTAAAAGACCCCCTACCGTTCTGATCAGCATGTCTCAGGGGATAGGGAGTTCTGATCAGCATATCATTGAATGTAGATAGTCCTGATCAGCATATCAATGGGAATTGATAGTTCTGACCAGCGCATCATCCGAACTCCATAGTTCTGATCAGCATATCCTACAAAATCGATAGTCCCGACCAGTGGATCATTCAAAATCCACAGTTCCGATCAGCATCCATTGTCACTTGATTGTTCTCCATAGTATTGTTTCCACCTCGATAGATTCCGGTCGGCTACCCATAGAGTCTGCTGTGATGTCTGATGTTTGCTGTCTCGTCTCACTCTTCGCGTTGCCAAGAGCCAACGACGTGGACGTGGTGAGATTATGGCTCCATTTGTTTTTTTTTCCGTATTTTTTTGGGCTCTCATACTTTTTTTTATATTTTTCATTTTTTTATTTTTTTGGGGGTTTTGTTTCAATTTTTTAATTTCCTTCCGTTTTTCTAGTTTTTATTCCCTCTCAAGCCCCTTCTCCTCCTCCGCTCACTTCTCTTCTTCATTGTCATACTCCCCGAGCTGAAGAGGTCTGCACCTCCTTCACTAGTTTCTTACTCCAATCCTTCTCCAAATCATAGATGTCCAGCTGATCCCATGTATTATTCTATAAATTGAAATTAACTTCGAATGAACTTCAATATAAACTAAAATAAAATGAAAACATGTTTCGAGTCCCTCAACCGTTGTCTCCCTCCTTTATTTCCTCGTTATCCCCCCTGTCTCCCAACCTTTTGCCTAGAGTGGGTGTATTGTCTCACTTTCGAATTGTCTCCTCTGTAAGTTCCCGACGTGCCGGATTACAAAATTCCCTATTCATCATCCCTTGAATGGATCATATTGATGCCAAACTCAAAACTGAAATGATTGGCAATATCTCGAAATTTCAATTCTTGGATTTTGCAGTCCGGCACACCGAAGTTTCGGGAGAATCATTTTTCAACAGTGGGACGATACATCTTTCTCGTATTTCCGTTACAATCTTTCCTACTCTTACGTAAATCATCAGATGAGGCTTAATTATCCGTTTCCCATTGACGTTTTTACGTTTCTTCTTCATATCGTCGTAAGAGTTCCAGTATCTACCGGTTTTAACGTATGCAACATAGTGTCCTGCGGACCAGTGAACCACACCAGATAAAATGTATTCCCTGTCACCTTGTCTGATCACTCTTTGAATGGAATCCAAAGAGAAGTCCACCATCTTATCTTGTTTTTTATGATAACTATTATCCGTACATACCGATCAATTTATCATTATATGTGGTGCGTAGGACACATACTCTTCCTCACGATCCTTGCACAGAGAGCATGTTCGTGTCAAAATGTCAGCATCATCTATCGCTTTCTGCATAGCATTGAGTCCTTCACTAAACAAAATATCAACGTTCGCATTAATCATTATATTTTTGCTTCTCTTATTATTCCCACATCCACAAACAAACTCTCTTTGATAGCTCGGATCCTTCACAAATAAATATCCTGCCAAATGGCAAACATTACATTCAGCATTCAATTTACTCACTGTTTTTCCGTACTTGGTGATGGCATTTCGAAAAAGTCCTAAATCGCGAAGTATTTCTGCTCGTCTAATGTAATGTTTCTGAACTATTTTCTTGTCGTTCAGAACTGAAAATGCCAAGTGCGTTATTGGAGATGAAGAATGTTCCATTGATTCTCGATACAATTGATAGCATGCTATCCCATTCAAGATTACTTGAAATGTGGCATCAAACGCACACGTTTGAGTCACGTTCAGAATTTCACCATCAATTTTTACAGCTGCGCGTTTCAGGCCATTTTCGAGAAGAGGAAGGTTATTCAGTTTCGAATCCTTGATATAATCCCAATCAGGATATTTACCTGAATAAGATGGTTTCCTCCTGTCTGGTTTTTCTGAGCAACGTCTTTCTAGGTCTTTAACTTCTTCAGATGTCTTAACCAAGCCTCGCCAGTTCTCACAAATATTGAGATCATCCGTAATTCCGTGGCATGTCTCGCCTGATTTCTCAATTGATTGATCTTTCTTCTCAATTATAAATGTCGACGGGCTGGGAAGTGATTCAGGATCTGCTGAATTCAAATGTATCGTAGATAACTCTAATGCGTTAGAACGTGATACATTAGGCGTGGAACATACCATCGGTTCAAATTCATTCATTTTCCAACGTTTCCTCATTGTATTTTTCATTACAATTCAATTCTGCAGATATAGAGTCATCATTTCCATTCTTCCTTATTTTAATGGAAGAATTATGTAGGTCCAATTCATTTCCGTCACCACAATTACGTTTTCCAGATTCATTTATTGATATGTTTCGATCTTCATCGATCAACTGGATGGTTTGATTTTCTGATTGGATCGCAATTGATTGTGATGAATCAGATTGAATTACCTTCGAGGAAATTTCATCCTTAGATAGCTCGTGATCGGAAGCTACATCTACATCTCGCTCATTGGATGATAATTTGATTTTTCCATCTACATGATCGAGATGTTTCAATATAAACTTATCAACCCTCATTGGTAATTGACCTTTGAAGCTTCGAGTTTTATGTCGCGAAATTCCGCTTCAACGGACGAAGATGTAGCAATTATCGATCCTCTTTTAAAATGTGGTAACATGATGCATGTCCACAATAGTACATACGAGAATAATTGTTTCTTCACTCGAGTCGCGAAATTTAGATTGAAGCAGGCGTTTATTGTATCTCCCTTATCAGAGTTTTCAACGATAAATTGTGCTCCTTTATACAAGGATTCTGTCCACATCGACCAACTTGAATCAACATGTTCGTCAATTTCATCTTGATTTTCCTTAATTTGCGCATAGGATTCTTCTTCATCTTCCAATTCTGGCTCTTCGATACTCATGCCTTTTATGATATTATTTATGTACTGGAGCCTATTTTGAACAGCTGTAGGGTATCCATTGTCTCCACATCCAATAAATTCACTCCAGCTCACGACGATCATAGATTCTAAGAAATATTTCAATTCAGAATGATCCGTCATCTGATACGCTTGACCGATACGACATAGGAAGAATCTTCGCACTGATGGGTCCTTCCCTTCTATACATCCCTACCGTTCAATCATAGATAGTATGTGACTCACATCCAATCTGATGTAGCATGCTGGGAGTACTCCATTAGCTGTTCCAAGTACATCATAACATTTTTGCAAGTATTGTTGCAAACTGGAGCAATTTCCCAATACCTCTGCCATAGTGATCAATAATGCTCTTCCAGAATCACTGACAACTGTAAGAGGTATTGGCACACCTTTCGATCGAATCACTCTGGAAAAATGACCAATGATGGGAGCTCTATGATCCTCGGACACCATCTGAGAAACTGGAACGTTCCCTTCGTTAGGAGCCAGCATGCACTGATAGAGAAACATTGGTGGATCACTCTGATCTGTGCGCTTGGCAAAACCCCCTGTCGCGTCAAGTATGAAAACAGCATTGGGATCTTTTTTGCATGTTATCGTGTATATTTGTTCCTGTTCCCTCGTCCGATAGATGCAGTGGAATTTCAGTGCACTTATACTATGAATTGCACCAGCATATTTACCCACTTTTGAATGTGACAACAGCTTCAGTACTGGATTGGAATAATTTAAATTCAAATTTCTCAAATCCTGTTGCTCTTTTGCTTTCCTCAAGACAGCCGTGCTAGGTAGTATTGGCGGACTTTTTTGGCCAAATCGTTGGATTTTTTTTGCTTCTTTACGTCTTTCTTTAGTATTTCCTGAAATAAAACCTTGTCATACATCTTTTGAGTAACGTGTGTGCATGCAGATAGATAGAGTGTAGCGAAGCGCTTATGCTCACAATGTTGGATGAGTCGTGGCAGAGAAACCGTTGCCTGGTACGATGAGTTGAAGATATAGCACAATCCTTCGTTCGTAGCCTTGACTCAAGCGAGCGGTAGCCTGTGGTGAGGAAGGTGCGCGCACCGGTTTCATGCACGAAGGCGAGGCACTTGCACCCGCGTGCGCGCGCCTTCCCCACCACAGGCTGCCGCTCGCTTGAGTCAAGGCTACGAACGAAGGATTGTGCTATATCTTCAACTCATCGTACCAGGCAACGGTTTCTCTGCCACGACTCATCCAACATTGTGAGCATAAGCGCTTCGCTACACTCTATCTATCTGCATGCACACACGTTACTCAAAAGATGTATGACAAGGTTTTATTTCAGGAAATACTAAAGAAAGACGTAAAGAAGCAAAAAAAATCCAACGATTTGGCCAAAAAAGTCCGCCAATACTACCTAGCACGGCTGTCTTGAGGAAAGCAAAAGAGCAACAGGATTTGAGAAATTTGAATTTAAATTATTCCAATCCAGTACTGAAGCTGTTGTCACATTCAAAAGTGGGTAAATATGCTGGTGCAATTCATAGTATAAGTGCACTGAAATTCCACTGCATCTATCGGACGAGGGAACAGGAACAAATATACACGATAACATGCAAAAAAGATCTCAATGCTGTTTTCATACTTGACGCGACAAGGGGTTTTGCCAAGCGCACAGATCAGAGTGATTCGCCAATGTTTCTCTTTCAGTGCATGCTGGCTTCTAGCGAAGGGAGCGTTCCAGTTTTCCAGATGGTGTCCGAGGATTATAGAGCTTTCATCATTGGTCATTTTTTGAGAGTGATTTGATCGAAAGGTGTGCCAACACCTCTTACAGTTGTCAGTGATTTTGGAAGAGCATTATTCATCGCTATGGCGGAGGTATTTGAGAAATGCTCCAGTTTGCAACAATACTTGCAAAAATGTTATGATGTACTCGCAACAGCTAATGGAGTACTCCCAGAATGCTACATCAGATTGGATGTGAGTCACATACTATCTCTGATTGCACGATGGCGATGTATAAAAGGGAAGGACCCATCAGTGCGAAGATTCTTCCTATGTTGTATCGGTCAAGCGTATCAGATGACGGATTATTCTGAATTGGAATATTTCTTAGAATCTATGATCGTCGTGAGCTTGAGTGAATTTATTGGATGTGGAGACAATGGATACCCTACAGCTGTTCAAAATAGGCTCCAGTACATAAATAATACCATGAAAGGCATGAGTATCGAAGAGCCAGAATTGGAAGATGAAGAAGAATCCTATGCGCAAATTGAGGAAAATCAAGATGAAATTGACGAACATGTTGATTCAAGTTGGTCGATATGGAAAACGTTGCAGTCTGGCTCCAAAAGTATTTCCTGGAATAAAATCTTGTCATACATTTTTTGAGTGACGTGTGTGCCTGCAGATAGATACACATAGAGTGTAGCGAAGCGCTCATGCTCACAATGTTTAATAAGTCGTGGCAGAGAAACCGTTGCCTAGTACGATGAGTTGAATATATAGCACAAGCCTTCGTTCGTAGCCTTGACCAGTGGGGAAGGAGCGCGCACGCGGGTGCAAGCGCCTCGCTGTCGTGCACGAAACCGGTGCGCGCGCCTTCCCCACCACAGGCTGCCGCTCGCTTGAGTCAAGGCTACGAACGAAGGCTTGTGCTATATCTTCAACTCATCGTACTAGGCAACGGTTTCTCTGCCACGACTCATCCAATATTGTGAGCATAAGCGCTTCGCTACACTCTATCTATCTGCATGCACACACGTTACTCAAAAAATGTATGACAAGGTTTTATTTCAGGAAATACTAAAGAAAGACGTAAAGAAGCAAAAAAAAACCAACGATTCGGCCAAAAAAGTCCGCCAATACTACCTAGCACGGCTGTCTTGAGGAAAGCAAAAGAGCAACAGGATTTGAGAAATTTGAATTTAAATTATTCCAATCCAGTACTGAAGCTGTTGACACATTCAAAAGTGGGTAAATATGCTGGTGCAATTCATAGTATAAGTGCACTGAAATTCCACTGCATCTATCGGACGAGGGAACAGGAACAAATATACACGATAACATGCAAAAAAGATCCCAATGCTGTTTTCATACTTGACGCGACAGGGGGTTTTGCCAAGCGCACAGATCAGAGTGATCCACCAATGTTTCTCTATCAGTGCATGCTGGCTCCTAACGAAGGGAACGTTCCAGTTTTCCAGATGGTGTCCGAGGATCATAGAGCTCCCATCATTGGTCATTTTTCCAGAGTGATTCGATCGAAAGGTGTGCCAATACCTCTTACAGTTGCCAGTGATTCTGGAAGAGCATTATTGATCACTATGGCAGAGGTATTGGGAAAATGCTCCAGTTTGCAACAATACTTGCAAAAATGTTATGATGTACTTGGAACAGCTAATGGAGTACTCCCAGCATGCTACATCAGATTGGATGTGAGTCACATACTATCTATGATTGAACGGTAGGGATGTATAGAAGGGAAGGACCCATCAGTGCGAAGATTCTTCCTATGTCGTATCGGTCAAGCGTATCAGATGACGGATCATTCTGAATTGAAATATTTCTTAGAATCTATGATCGTCGTGAGCTGGAGTGAATTTATTGGATGTGGAGACAATGGATACCCTACAGCTGTTCAAAATAGGCTCCAGTACATAAATAATATCATAAAAGGCATGAGTATCGAAGAGCCAGAATTGGAAGATGAAGAAGAATCCTATGCGCAAATTAAGGAAAATCAAGATGAAATTGACGAACATGTTGATTCAAGTTGGTCGATGTGGACAGAATCCTTGTATAAAGGAGCACAATTTATCGTTGAAAACTCTGATAAGGGAGATACAATAAACGCCTGCTTCAATCTAAATTTCGCGACTCGAGTGAAGAAACAATTATTCTCGTATGTACTATTGTGGACATGCATCATGTTACCACATTTTAAAAGAGGATCGATAATTGCTACATCTTCGTCCGTTGAAGCGGAATTTCGCGACATAAAAACTCGAAGCTTCAAAGGTCAATTACCAATGAGGGTTGATAAGTTTATATTGAAACATCTCGATCATGTAGATGGAAAAATCAAATTATCATCCAATGAGCGAGATGTAGATGTAGCTTCCGATCACGAGCTATCTAAGGATGAAATTTCCTCGAAGGTAATTCAATCTGATTCATCACAATCAATTGCGATCCAATCAGAAAATCAAACCATCCAGTTGATCGATGAAGATCGAAACATATCAATAAATGAATCTGGAAAACGTAATTGTGGTGACGGAAATGAATTGGACCTACATAATTCTTCCATTAAAATAAGGAAGAATGGAAATGATGACTCTATATCTGCAGAATTGAATTGTAATGAAAAATACAATGAGGAAACGTTGGAAAATGAATGAATTTGAACCGATGGTATGTTCCACGCCTAATGTATCACGTTCTAACGCATTAGAGTTATCTACGATACATTTGAATTCAGCAGATCCTGAATCACTTCCCAGCCCGTCGACATTTATAATTGAGAAGAAAGATCAATCAATTGAGAAATCAGGCGAGACATGCCACGGAATTACGGATGATCTCAATATTTGTGAGAACTGGCGAGGCTTGGTTAAGACATCTGAAGAAGTTAAAGACCTAGAAAGACGTTGCTCAGAAAAACCAGACAGGAGGAAACCATCTTATTCAGGTAAATATCCCGATTGGGATTATATCAAGGATTCGAAACTGAATAACCTTCCTCTTCTCGAAAATGGCCTGAAACGCGCAGCTGTAAAAATTGATGGTGAAATTCTGAACGTGACTCAAACGTGTGCGTTTGATGCCACATTTCAAGTAATCTTGAATGGGATAGCATGCTATCAATTGTATCGAGAATCAATGGAACATTCTTCATCTCCAATAACGCACTTGGCATTTTCAGTTCTGAACGACAAGAAAATAGTTCAGAAACATTACATTAGACGAGCAGAAATACTTCGCGATTTAGGACTTTTTCGAAATGCCATCACCAAGTACGGAAAAACAGTGAGTAAATTGAATGCTGAATGTAATGTTTGCCATTTGGCAGGATATTTATTTGTGAAGGATCCGAGCTATCAAAGAGAGTTTGTTTGTGGATGTGGGAATAATAAGAGAAGCAAAAATATAATGATTAATGCGAACGTTGATATTTTGTTTAGTGAAGGACTCAATGCTATGCAGAAAGCGATAGATGATGCTGACATTTTGACACGAACATGCTCTCTGTGCAAGGATCGTGAGGAAGAGTATGTGTCCTACGCACCACATATAATGATAAATTGATCGGTATGTACGGATAATAGTTATCATAAAAAACAAGATAAGATGGTGGACTTCTCTTTGGATTCCATTCAAAGAGTGATCAGACAAGGTGACAGGGAATACATTTTATCTGGTGTGGTTCACTGGTCCGCAGGACACTATGTTGCATACGTTAAAACCGGTAGATACTGGAACTCTTACGACGATATGAAGAAGAAACGTAAA
This sequence comes from Gonatopus flavifemur, assembly GCA_018340375.1. Classification (NCBI taxonomy): domain Eukaryota; kingdom Metazoa; phylum Arthropoda; class Insecta; order Hymenoptera; family Dryinidae; genus Gonatopus; species Gonatopus flavifemur. The sequence continues at coordinate 5,164,710 of JAFFJZ010000012.1, read as the reverse complement.
AACGTCAATGGGAAACGGATAATTAAGCCTCATCTGATGATTTACGTAAGAGTAGGAAAGATTGTAACGGAAATACGAGAAAGATGTATCGTCCCACTGTTGAAAAATGATTCTCCCGAAACTTCGGTGTGCCGGACTGCAAAATCCAAGAATTGAAATTTCGAGATATTGCCAATCATTTCAGTTTTGAGTTTGGCATCAATATGATCCATTCAAGGGATGATGAATAGGGAATTTTGTAATCCGGCACGTCGGGAACTTACAGAGGAGACAATTCGAAAGTGAGACAATACACCCACTCTAGGCAAAAGGTTGGGAGACAGGGGGGATAACGAGGAAATAAAGGAGGGAGACAACGGTTGAGGGACTCGAAACATGTTTTCATTTTATTTTAGTTTATATTGAAGTTCATTCGAAGTTAATTTCAATTTATAGAATAATACATGGGATCAGCTGGACATCTATGATTTGGAGAAGGATTGGAGTAAGAAACTAGTGAAGGAGGTGCAGACCTCTTCAGCTCGGGGAGTATGACAATGAAGAAGAGAAGTGAGCGGAGGAGGAGAAGGGGCTTGAGAGGGAATAAAAACTAGAAAAACGGAAGGAAATTAAAAAATTGAAACAAAACCCCCAAAAAAATAAAAAAATGAAAAATATAAAAAAAAGTATGAGAGCCCAAAAAAATACGGAAAAAAAAACAAATGGAGCCATAATCTCACCACGTCCACGCGTTGGCTCTTGGCAACGCGAAGAGTGAGACGAGGCAGCAAACATCAGACATCAGAGCAGACTCTATGGGTAGCCGACCGGAATCTATCGAGGTGGAAACAATACTATGGAGAACAATCAAGTGACAATGGATGCTGATCGGAACTGTGGATTTTGAATGATCCACTGGTCGGGACTATCGATTTTGTAGGATATGCTGATCAGAACTATGGATTTTGGATGATTCGCTGGTCAGGATTGTCAATTTCCTGAGATATGCTGATCAGGATTATCGGATGTCAATGATTTGCTGGTCAGAACTCTCGATTCTCAATCATATGCTGGTCAGAAGTCTCGATTTTTGATGATTTGCTGGTCGGCACTATCGATTTCCCATGATATGCTGATCAGAACTATCGATATTCAATGATATGCTGGTTGGAACTCCCGATTGTCTGAGATATGCTAATCAAAACTATCGATTTTCTAGGGTATGCTGTTCAGAACTATCGGTTTTCAATGATATGCTGGTCAGAACTCTTGATTTTCAATGATTTGCTGGTCAGAACTATGGATTTTCTAGGATATGCTGATCAGAACTATCAATAATCAATGATTTGCTGAACAGAACTCTCGATTCCCAATGATTTGCTGGTCAGAACTATCGATATTCGGAGATGTGCTGGTCAGAACTATCGATAATCAATGATTTGCTGAACAGAACTTCCAATTTTCAATGATATGCTGGTCAGAACTCTCGATTTCCTAGGATATGCTGATCATACTATCGATTTACAATGATATGCTGGTAAGAACTCTTGATTTCCAATGATCTGCTGTTCGGAACTATCGATAATCAATGATTCGCTGAACAGAAACTGTTGATTTCCAATGATTTGCTGGTCAGAACTATCGTTAATCAATGATTTGCTGGACAGAACTCTCGTTTCCCGAAGATATGCTGATAAGAACTATCCATATTCAATGATACGCTGGTCGGAACTTCCGATTATCTGAGATATGCTGATCAAAACTATCGGTTTTCTAGGATATGCTCATCAGAATCATCGATTAATCATGATCTGCTGGTCAAAACTATTGATTTCCGATGATATGCTGGACAGCACCATCGGTTTCCAATGATATGCTGGTCAGAACCACCGATTCTCTAGGATATGCTCATCAGGATATATCATCTCCAGAACTATGTGATATAGTCTATCTCCATAGCTCTCACCTGCGCTCCTCTCATATCGTACAAGATCTCAGCATATGCTCTCAATCATTCTCCGTACAAAATTCTCCTAATACTCCCCACATCAGAACTTTCGTTCCTTGACATCCTCACATGCCAATCAGCTGTAGAACTCCGAGATATAGTCCACTTCCAGCGGTTCCACCTGCGCTGCTACTACATCGTAGAACTCCTCATGTCTCTTCATTTAATTCCCGAAAAAAATTTCCTAAGCACTCCTAGGATCAGAACTCCCTTGTTTTGATATCCTCGCATCCCAATTATCCCTAGAACTCCGAGATATAGTCAATTTCCATCCATTACTCCTGCGATGCTGTCATATTGTAGAAGTACTTGGCATATCATTTTTCCAAAATCGATTTTTTTCACAAATTTACCCGGAACTATTGTTGTAACTTATGAAGAACTGTAGAACTTCAAGTGGATGCGACTAGAACTGGTGCTTTTTTGTGCGATGCTGACATTTGATATGCCAACTTCACAGATACTTACAACATAGTAAATTCCGTATACAAAAACCTTATTGAAAACTATAGAGAAAATTTATCGTTTTGAATGGTTCTTCATTGGGAATTTTCAGCAGGTTAGGGTGATTGAAAATCCGTGGAAGGTACTGCACGGGTATATACTGGAGAAAATGAAAAGCTTCTCCCTCTGATTATCTTGTGAAATGCCTAATTTGGTGCTGACTCCAGTTACCCTCACAGCAAAAATTCTGCTTTGTCTAAAAGATTCGTACTGCAATATACAATATATTATGCAGCAGTTTTGGCTGTCTTTAATCAGATGTCTCAATTTCAAAAGTCTGGAAGCTGTCTTCAGATTTCTTTTAGATCTTTCCCCCAGATTCCTGAAACGAAGACGTATGCAGTGAAGACTGTCGCATAAGACATTTTCTACACATTCGGTAGAAATCTTTCAGACGAAGCAAAATTTTTGCTGCATGGGTAGTGACAACTACATACGTATACTGTTTGATCTCCAGAGAAGCTACTCATCTCTTAATTAAATGACTAACTTATTTCACTGATAACTTAAGAATTCAGCTCATCACAGCATTATGTGAAAAGATAAATCTTGTTACTTTCTTCCTGAAAAGTTTACCCGTGGAATACAACCAAAAAGTTTCCACCACCCTGTTTAATAGTGATCAGTGAACATTGTTCTCCAACATTTGAAACATTCATTATGTTCTCCAAAGATGGGAAAATTCTCTCATTCGTCGGTTTTGGGGGTTTTCAAAGAACATGAATATTTGAAATATTGAGGGAAAAATCTCCACTAAAAATCTTGTTTGTAATTGAAAAAAAAAGAAATCCTTCGTCCAAGTCCTTGAGAAGTTTATCTCGAAGACCCGTGTAAAATTTCATCAAGATTGTTCGAGTAGTTCTCGAGAAATCTTGACCACCGTTTTTTCCTAAATGTCTCCGAAACATGCTTATAACCGGCTCAATTCTCACAATTTTATCGTTCAAATTTGGCAAAATATAGTTCAAAGGTTACTGCACCGAGAGAAACAGCATACTGCAGAAGTATGGCGCACTGAAGTTTCTAATGCATTTGTCATAAAGTGCTTCCGACGCTCGGTACCCATGCTTAGGAAACATGTGACACATACCCAAAAAGCATGCTTTCGTGCGTTAACTGCATGAGTCCCGAACGTTAAAATTACGTTGTAACAAATGCGTTAGAAGCATTGAAGTGTGTCATGCTTCTAAAGCATGCTTTGTCTCTCGGTGTGTGTATGTACTCAAAAATTCAAGGAGCATTTCGTGTGTTGTCATATACCCGTTCGTTGTTCACTGGTCACTCTATCCTATGTGTAAGCGTTTATATTTTCAAACAGCCGTTAACGACCAGAAAATGTAATTTTGACAACGTCGCAATGGAATCAGTTGGTAACAACCAAACACCGTAAGATTTACACACAAAGCTGAATACATTACAAAGAAAAATGTAATGTTTAACGAGTCTTTAGCATCGACAAAAAAAATGTAAACTTTACAGTAAGAACATACGCTATCCATATTATCGTGTTCATAACGCAATATTTACATTTTTTTGATTGCTATTATTATCGTGGTAACTCCGAATCTTTCAATATAAAACTGACTATTGGAAGTAGAGAATTTGTTCGGTGTCATTTCCTGAGAGGAAATGTAATTTTTCAAAATAAATACTTCACTTCTATTATTACATCTTATGATATAGAACATTACAGATTTCTCTGCTGTAGTTGCAAGAAATTTGGTATAGAGCCAAAAATTACAGAACAAACTGTAATTTCTCTCTTTTTTTTTTCTCAGTGTAGAATTTGTACATTTTTTTAAGCATACTACCGAACGTCAACCATATAAATTTTCTGGTTTTTATGGGTCTCCATGCAGATATCTCTCCATCGTTTTGTATGTAATCTTTGAATGAAAAATTTTCCGAGTGATATCGTTGATTGCATAGGTGGCGAAATGGGTCGTGGAGCTTTGAACCCTACCGCAAAAGTTGCAATGTAACTGTTGCTTCAGTGTTGATGCACCAGTTTGTGTTTTATTGTTGGAAAATTGTTTCATCCCATACGCCACAGCTTCATGTATTCAAACATCTTCGCAGCATCATGACAACAACTTTTGTGCAGTTTGGAGCATTTCGCTACGAATCGCATTCTGTGTTACCCATGCAAAACAATCAAAACTATGTTCAGAGTTATTGATATGATATGTATCGTGGAAGTACGATAGAAACCAATCGTATTCTCCTTCGAGTTCTTCGAATTTTATTTCTCAGGAAAAAGAAGAAAAGAATGTATAGGAATTCCACGATAGATACCTCTTTGTGTGTTCCCCATAAAAAACGATCAATACCATGTTCAAAGTTGTTGATATGATGTGTAGAGTGCAAGTACGATAAAAACCGATACGTTCTTCAAATTTTTTTCGTCAGAGAAGAGAAGAAAATAGTGTATAGGAATCTCACGATAGATGCTTTCGCGTTTCCCATACAAAATGATCAAGACCGTGTTCAGAGTTATCAATATGGTATGTACCGTGGAAGTACGATAAAAACCGGTGTGTTCTTCAACTTTCATTCCGCAGTCAAAAAATGTAATAATGTAAAGGAAATTCCACGATAGATACCCACACGGAGAGGAAAATTGCTGGCATAACAAGCAGGTCTGTTACTATAGCGCCTACAAAAGAAATTAGCTGTAAGAGCAAGAAAAATTATTGACAGAACTGAATTTTTTTTTTGACATAAACACATTTGTTAATAGAACTAACGTCTTAGCTGCTGTAGTGAAGATTTTTCCAAGGACAATAAATTTCTTTGTAGTTGCTATAGTAGCAAAGCATTTTTTCTCCGTGTATACATACCCTTTCGCGCGTTCCCTATACAAAACAATCAAAACCATGTTCAGAGTTATTAATATGATGCGTATCGTGGAAGTACGATGAAAACCGGTACTCTTCTCGAATTTTATCTCGGAGTGGAAAGATTAGAATAATTTATAGGAATTCCACGATAGATAACTATACGTACTCTTCCGTGCGTTCCCCATACAACACGATAGAATTCGTGAATGAAAAAAATGTTATCAAATGTATGGTGAACTCCCGATTAAACCATATACGACTGAGTAAGGTCAGAATAATGTATCGTGCACAACCGATGAGAAACGATAAAACCCATAGAAATCTGATAAAGACCTATTCGTGTTGTATCGTTTTACCACTATAGAACCCCATTGGTACAAATTTCTTCATGGGATCACTCTGATATCCCAATACACTCCATACAAAACGATAAGAAACGGACTTAAATACTGTTGAATCCTATTGTTTTCCATAGGAAATTCTCAGCCGGGTAAAATATAAACTAGATTACGGAATTATGCGATTCCGATTCCGATTCTAAAAATTTTTCTTTGATTCTCGATTCTTCAGTCGATTCCGATTCCTGTTTTGATATACATACACTGAGAGAAGTGGAATGTAATGATTACCATGTACAAATAGTCATTGGGGGACAACTTCGCTAATTTGGTTTCGGATACTATAGAGAATCGTAGCAATGTTCATGCACATGGGAATGGTTACCATTTACATGAAGATGGATACCAAATAACCTGATTCTGTCATTCAACTACTATTTTCACATGGCAATGGTTACAGTTCACTTTTCTCAGTGTAGAAAAATAGATATTAATGAGTATGAAAAATCTAACACTGGGTAATATATGAGGACAAGCATCTAGATTATACCTTTCAGATACTTGTCTTGATTAATTTTCAATTACTCAATACAGGGTGGCGCAAAAGTCTGGAAACACCCCCATACCTTTTGAACGGGGCATGATAATTGGATCAAATTCTTTTTGAATTAAAGGAGGGACCAAGGGCTATCTCAATGGGGGACTTTGAGTTCCCCAGCCCTGTGGGGGACGATTGGGGGAAGGGGGCCAGAATCTCAAATGAGACGGGGGAGCTTGTGATACGTCATTCGATGGGGTGTCTCAACCCGAATCCAGCAGTTTTTTGTTTTATGAAATCGGATGATTTTTCGCTGAGTTATTGTGATTTTAATACTCTGATGTGGCAAAGTCTGGAGCACCCCCATAACTTTTGAACGGGGCATGATAATTCAATCAAATTTTATTTGAATCGGAAGTTTTTTTATCCCAATCTTGGCGTTACCCAGAATCAACAGCGTGGGCGTGTCGGGAACCTGGTCCTTCCCAGACCGCACTGAGACGTTCTTCGGACGTTCAGAAAACGTACTTGGTCACAAGAAGAACGTTCAAAAAATGTTCCAGGACGTTTCAAAAATGTCGCATAGACATTCCAGGGATGTACAAATGTCCGGTATAGTCTTATTTAGGTCTCAATGGAACGTTTATGAAACATGTTGAATGAGAATTTGTTAAAGATCAAACTTGTGCCACATCTTTTAATATTCTCCATTCCGAGGAGATGCAAATGAACTGCGGTGGAGCCTGTATCGATAGATTTGATAAATTACATTTGCATCTCTTTAATACATTGCAGATAGTGAAATTTTGTTTCGCGTCAACTTTGAGGTTATGTGAATCTTGATGTATTCGAATTAATTTTTGATATTTTACATTATGCCAATAGATTTGAACTTCTGGAAAGAGATCTTTCCAAATATTCAATACAAAACATATTTTTATGGTTGTTTGGTACTTCTTTCCCTAGTAAAACTATGAATATGCATTTGTATAGGTTAGAGATAAAATACTTGGTTCTCATATAACGTCTCGAAAACGTTCTGAAAACGTACTATAACATGTGTAAACAATGTCCCCAAAACGTGCTCCCCAACACATTGAATGAATGTCCCTGAGACATTTGGAAAATGTGCTTCTGGAAACCAACATCTGTGGGACTTTGGACACGTTTTTAAAACGTTTTGACAACTTTCGGTGCTGTTTGGTTTGTGTATTGTGTGTGCGCGCGTGTGTGCGTGTGAGTAGGCGTGTGTGTGTGAGTGTGGTGTGTGTGTGTGGTTCTGTGTGGGCGTTGGTGTGTGTGGTTATGGGTGGTTGTGTGTGGGCCAGACAGGCCCATACGACCGAACCACCCAAACAAGGAATCAGGTTCCCGACACGTCCATGCCGTTGATTCTGGGTAATGCCAAGATTGGGATAAAAAAAATCTTCGATTCAAAAGAAGTTTGATCCAATTATCATACCCCGTTCAAAAGTTATGGGGGTGTTTCCAGACTTTTGCGCCACCCTGTATAACTGATTTAATACTTCTCAACAAATAGATACTGGGGACTAGGGAACATTTGTATGCTTAGTCTACATGCTTGTCCTCATAGTATGGTCATTAATATTCATTTTTCTCCGTTTATACGCTAATATATTATATGTCAAGACTATGTATCCATACAGCACCAAAGTCCCCGCAAAGAGCTCCCGTTATGAGAATGAACATGAATTCATCATGAAGAGTTTGAATTCAAAATGAACTCTTGATGAATAACTCAATCTTCAGAAAGAATTCATATCCCGAATTCATAAAAAAACTATTCAGGCATTCAACATGTATGCATTTTGAATTCATTGAGTTCATATTGAATTTATTTTTACTGTCATAATGGGGACTGTTCAAGGAGTTCTTTCAGAAGTTTTTGTGAATTCAAAATGATCATTTGTGCTATCAAATATTGATGGTCTACGGTACAGCGGTTCACTATCAATGATGGTAAAAATGAGTGAGAATCGAAAGTACATACAATTAGAATTCCTTCATGTCCCTGGATTACGAACAAAAATTGATCAAAATAAATTTCTCTCAGTATATACCGAATATTTATCACCAGGGATGTTAAAATACACGGTTCTAACGGTTTTTCACATTACGAGTAGAAAAATGTGAAATGCATCATGTAAATTACACCTTATATGTGGAAAAAATAAAATACTCAATTTTAGTTACCCCAATAAAAATATTTCTCTGCAAAATTCTTCAAAACTCTTCAGATTTTTCTACATAACTGTCAGATTTCGGACGCTTTAAGAAATTCGCAGAATTATTAACCATAAGTATTACTCTACAAATTTCTGCATTACTCTGCAAAATTGTACATAATTCTTCCAATCTTCGTAATATTTTATGAATTTCTCCACAAAATTCGTACAAAACTCGCCAAATCTCCATATTACGTAAAATACTTCTCTGCATATTTCTGCATTACTCTACAAATCTCTGTTTCATCTATTCACTTTTGCTTGAGAAAAAAAATTTTCGTTCAGAGTTTATCTCTACAAATCTCTTTCCAGTTCGACTTGAATCACATTACCGAAGAGACATCACATTGAAAGTCCATTTTTAGGAACTTTCCTCAGTGAGGATTGAACCCGGGGTCCTGCGAGTGAGAAGCAGAGCCTCTATGACATCAGCGAATCTCCGAAATGACTACAGTAATCTTAAAGTACCACTCATGGGAATCATCGCAATGGAAAATTTTGAAAAATTCGTTTTCGTGAGGTATAGACCAATCAATTCAGAATCTTCTGAAACGAAAAATGAATAGGTCGTAGGAGAGGGGATTTTTTTGACCTCAACTTGTAAATTTTCCCAAGTGCTGAGTCAAATCGATAGAAAATTTTGAAAGTTCGTCCCTGTAAGATATAGACCAATCGATTCAGAATCTTATGAAACGAAAAATGAGCAGATCGTGGGAGAAAGGTTTTTTTCGACCTTAACTTGTAATTTTTTCCAAGTACAGGGTCAAATCGATGGAAGATTTTAAAAAATTTGTTCCCGTCAGATATAGACTAATCGATTCAGAATCCTACGAAAGGAAAAATGAACGGGGCGTGGGAGAGAGGTTTTTTCGAGGCCTACTAGTGAATTTTACTTAAGTTGTTTTGAGTCGATTGAAAAATTTGAAAAAGTGCGATTTGAGAAAAATGTATGAATTTGTATAGAAAACTCAACTCTCCGCCACAAGCCGTAATATTCTTGGGATAGACAAATAGAGAGAAAATTCACATTTTTTTCTGCAAATGTAGTTTGCAGAGAAATGTATGAATTAATGGAGAAAATTCCTTTCCTCATCAAATGTTTCCACCACTTATCAAGTAAAAAAATGTTGAGAAAATTCAACATTTCTCAACAAAACAACTTTGACCAATAAGTTGGAAATGTACAGAGAAACCTCTACTGGCAATAGAATTTTTCAGAAATATGCAGAATTTCAATGCAGAAATTCTTTCTTTTTCTGAGAATTGCGATGAAGAAGGTTTGCAGAGAAATTCTTGAAGTTTTGAAGAGAAATATTTTTATTGGGGTAGTAATTGACTTTATTGCTCATTCTCAGCGATACATAAACTTTAATACTCAATTTTCAAACATTCAGGTTATGGATGGATAATACTTTTCGATTGATTGAACGCCTGTTATTAATGTTCAATTAGGCTACCCACACAGCACAAGAGTTTAAAAAGAATTCTCAAAAATTCATAATGAATTCTTCGCGAACTGTTTCCAAACTGGTATGCTGTATGGGTACATTCTAATGCTGTAGAAAAACGTCCCAGATCTCAGATAGCACAAGAATTCTTGAAGAGGTCTTGAAGAATATAATTCATTCATGAAGAACTCTTTAAGAATTCTTGTGCTATCTGGGATAACACGAGGAATTCCTTTTAAAAAAAAAGAATAGAATTCTTCAAGAACTCTTTTCGAACCAATGAATTCATAAAGAGCTCTGTAAAAGGTCAATTTTCCGGACATTAACGAGTTCTTTGATGGTATTGAAAGTATTGTTTTAGTACCCTCAAAGAACTTGTTAATGTCCCAAACATTGAACTCCTTCAGAGCTCTTTATAGATTCATTAGTTCGAAAAGAGTTCGTGAAGAATTCTATTCTTGTTTTTGAAAAAGAATTCTTCGTGTGTTATCAGGAGTTTTCTTCCGTCCCTACCGATAGATCCTTAATGCCAATTCATTGGTAATTGATTAGGAATATTTTTAAGTGGATAAATATGTGAGAAATATTCTTCTGAACATATTCATGCACTTGAAAATGTTTCTCATCAATTAAGAATGAAATGACAACAAGAATCTTTTGCAAAGAAAGAAAAGGATCAATTGAACCCACTGTTTATACGTTATGGATTGAAAACTCAATGTTCTCATTCAGATTTGAATTTGAAATCACTCTCGATTTTTTAACGTAAAATACATAGTTTTTTACGTATCAAAAACTGTGTATAATACATCATGTATTTTACTCTAACAACCCTGTTTATCACCATCTAGCGATGACATTATTTTTCTCCGAATTCAAGTGCGGAATCGGAATCGAGCACAAACTTGCCCAGAATCGAGAATCGTCGATTCCTCGATACCATAAGGATCCTGAGTATTCAGGAATCGAGAATCGGAATTGGCCCATCTCTAATATAAACCAATCGATTCAGCCTCGGATGAGATCAACAGGTTTTCTCAACATTCACAAAACGTACTTGCTCACGCAGAGAACGTTCAAATGAGATCCCAGGACGTTCTAAGAACGTCGCATGTACGTCCCAGGGACATACAAATGTTCCGTAATGTTCTATTTATCTTCACCAAGCGACGTTTTGGGGATGTGTTCAATAAAGGTGTTAATGACGTTCTGCGATACCACACATACGTTTGTAAAGGTTAGTTTCCATGAAAGTACGTTTGGAAAACGTAACGCGAACGTCCCGTGGTAGACGAAAAAGACGTACTGGGAACGTATTCAGGTGCATCAAAGATGAACGTTCTCTGAACGTATTTAAACCTACTCCACGGAGACGAAGCGCGCAAAACTAAGGGTATGTTTCTAAAACGTCCACAGGACATTCAATGCTGTCTGGGGAAGGTCCTTTTGGTCCTTTCATCAGGAGGGTCCTGTGGTGCTTGTAGAAGCGTGTTCATGTGGATAACTTGAATAATATTATGATATGAAATTGGAATAATACTTCTTGTAACTGATCCTCAGGCGCGCATGGAACAGCAGAAAGGTTACCAGTTCCATCTCCCGTGATTGGCGGAGTCCCAGCGGCTTGGGGAGACTTTCCGTTTCTAACATTGATTCTATCTCCTGATGGCTTCTGCAGCGGTACAATAATCAAACCACTTTGGATTTTGACTGCGGCACATTGTGTTGGGATGAATGAATCGACGACGTATGTCGTCGCTGGTCCTGTCTCTTCTGTTGAATTCCGGCAGAACGTTTCGGTCACCCGTGCATTTGTACATCCTAATTATTCAGAGTTAATATCACAAATGAGGAGTACAGCTATAAGAACAAATTATGACGTGTTAATTACAACGTGCTTGCGTTTCTGTTGGACAGGATTTTAATGGGAGAGGTAAGGAACGACATAGCCTTGTTGGAATTGAGCTATCCTTTGGAGTTCAACCAATTTGTATCTTCCATCAAATTACCAGAAGCAGGCAGTTGGTGGGTTGGATTTGGGACGGTTGTTGGTTGGGGAAAGACGTCGTATCGTAATCAATATCCAACCAAACCACACTCCGCTATTTTATCCGTACACCATGAAGACGAGTGTATTAAAAGATTCAAAGCTAGAAATAATGGTTCGCCCATAACCTGGATGCCAACAGATTCCTTATGCTACGTACCCAATAACGAACGCTATGAAGACACTTGTCAGGTAAGAGAATTAATATCAATCGCTGAGGGATAGGAGGTGATGATTAACTATCGTTACTTGTAGGGAGATTCTGGAGGACCCCTGGTCGCCAGTCTGAATAGAACGAATGAGAGGATCGTCGGTGTTGTTTCGACAGGATCGTTGTTTTGTGGTAGAAGAGAATTACCATGGACTGTGTTTACGAAAGTTTCGTCTTATGTCGAGTGGATTCAAGAAATTATCGGGAATGAAGATACTGGTAAGATGAGTTTGAGACGTTACACAAGTTCGATAAGCGAAACCTATTGGTACCCTATGAGAACAACTCAGTCAAAATGCCGTCAAGTTGACGTCACTTTGACCAATTTTTCAGAATTACGTCAAAATGACATCAAATTGATGTCATTTTGTTAAACTGTTCTGATTGGGTAGATCCCTGTGAAAAAATGATGCTGATATTTGGATAATTGAGAATTACCTATGGTAGCGATTTTTCAGCTGTGACAAGAAAAGTTATTGTCATAGCTGCTCAAATTCAACTGTTGCAGCGATGATGTTCGCTGTCCAAAAAGCCACCACAGCTCATTCCTAGTCTTCATACCGAATTATTTTTTTCTGTGTGGAAATATACCGGGAATATCCAAGTAGATGGAGTTTTTAAAGGAATATATCCCTGTTGAAAAAGTCTCATAACCTCTCACATATATGAACCTTATTAGTTTGTTTCGATGCTAAAAAGCCTTTACCAGTCTATATGCGATTTCTGTCTAAGAACTCATGGATTTTTCGTAATTTAATTCATATGAGAATGCGAAGACTGTATAATACATTCATAAGATTAAATCAGTCATTTGAAAATCTCATAAAACCTAACAAAATCAAGTGTACGTATTGAATTTCATGCGGTTTTTGTCCTAGAAATGACTAAAATTAATTGGAATCCATGAGTCCTTTTCAATAGGGATGAAAATTTACGCGGCCAAATTCTATCGTTGAAGATACCTTCGCACGTTGGAGTACAACACTATTATTATACTGTGTCACGAATACACGTACACACATTTACACACTTTTACGTACATACGGATGCACACCGAACGACACACCTCCATTCGTGATCTAAACTGAAGCCCGCTACAGTCACCAGGTGTTCGCATTATTGGAATGTATATTTAAATAAATGTACATTATTTGTGGTTTTCTGCAGGAAAATGAGACGAAATACTCAACGATCGGATTCCACTTGCCAATTTTCACGTCGAAGTCAATGATGCACTGTACGCTGCCCTATCTTTGGAGCGATATGTTTTGTGTACGGAGATTGAGGGGGAAATTTAAGAAGCATTTTGTGGCGAACTATAAATAAAGGAAATTATTTTAATACTGGCCTTTTTTCTACCAAAAATTCCTACAAGCATTGATTACCGGCGTTTTAATAACGGTTCACTTATGGTCCAGCTATGTCGATTAATCGCCATTAATCCCCCTTTGCAAGATGATTGCTTCATGTAATTCCAGCGGAAGATGAAAAAGTGTTTGAAATGGTTGTGAAGTTTTGAACTGACAATGAATCGAGTTGACATCGGCCGGAATCACTCACTCATCCTGTGTTTTTATATGATTTCCAAGTACGTGGATAACTAACTCATCCCGAAAAATGATAGGATTATTCCAAAAATATAGCATCATCCACAGTAAAAAATTCTGCGTCATTCTGATACAGTACACATGGTTGTGTCAAGTATTCAACAGTCTTGTGTGTTAATTTATCACAATTGTGGCAAGGACCGAGTTAATGGATAACGGGACTTCATTTGTGGATATTATCCTTCTCAAATTCATCCCCTCTCCAAAACAGCATTTTTTCGATAATAATTTCCTAGTAGAAATGACTCTAGTTATTCCCCAGGCCATTACTAGGGCTCGTAAGTCCCTCACAAGTGCTCAGCGAGACCGTGTTATGGCCTGAAGACTGGCTGGAGTGATTTATAATAGGATTTCTCCCGTGCAGAAAAATGGGAAGATTCAGTGTCGTTTTCAGCAATTTCCTTCTCTCTCTTCGTCGATTCAAACATGCACTGAGAAAAAAAGTCATGGAATCAATGACAATTTCCTCCAATCAAAGAAATTTCGTCATTCAATAGTATTTTTTATAATATTATTTCATAGGATCAAAAGAGTTGCCATGACTTCAAACCGATGAGAAAAATTATTGACATAAATATGTCCTTCTTGAATCAATGAAGCTCATCTTTATTGAATGAATAATGTCTTAGAAATCAATCATCTATCATTATTGTTCTTCATGAATCTATTTGTGACAAAACATTGTTGTATGCTGTGGAAAAGATATCAAATATATTGGAAGAAGGCTTAATCGATCCCAAGAAATGTGATCTTCGAGTCAATATATGATTCTTTTGATTCAAAGTTACTCTATTTGGATGAACCGGAATACGTATGTAGCGAATGAATAAAATTATGAATCCGATGAAATGCATGCAGGAAATGAATAAATGATAACTAAGAACAAATAAATATGTGTTCCTTGGAAATTAATGACTCAGTATTCATAATACAAAATTATCAATCTCGATGGAATGTCATATTCCTACGATTAAGACAGTTTTCCAATCAATCATGTATGTCATTGGATCCGATAAATGATTCTTAGAACTAAAATTATATCCTATCAAATGGATATTTTTATTCCTGTAAGCTGAAAGAATATATCTTCAAACTAGGAATATTAATCACAACATTGATGAACCGTTTCCATAGCAAACAAATCTTTACTGTGCTAAGAAATAATGAATGGAACAATGTATATTTCCTTTCAATCAAAGAAATATCGTGTTGTACATGGAAGTCGTTGAAGAATCGATTGAAATCAAGGGTTCTTTGGAACAATGAATTGGATGAATCATGTCAATGACATACATTATTGAATTCTAATAGTTATTCTTTGGATGAATACAATATTTCATCGGGGCCAATGTGGGATTTTGGAAATAATAAAAAAAATATATTCACTATTTAAATCAATTTTTTATTTTACGATACTATTCCTAGACCTCTCCACAACTGCAAGTTTTGAGCACTCTGGGAAACTTGGAGCACAGTTTTACGAAGTCATTGGTCATTGAGAAGTCATAGCTCATCCTGTTGTTGGTGGAGTTTCTTTGGTTTCTGTATAATCTGTAATTAATTTCAAATAACACCTCATGAGATGATACTTCTCTGTCTCGTGACGATGTTATATACAGTTCCGTAGATGATCAACGCCATTATCTGAAGCGAAAGTTTCTATGAATGGAGTATGACTTACCGGGAGGATAGGGTATATTGATTCCTTATATACAAACTATACTGTGAGAAGAGAACTTGTGAGAAAATACTGACATCTTGTGAGAACTAATCACAATCCGTATCAGCGAACGGGGTATAACTTCGCTGGAGACGTACACTTCTTCATCTCAATAGATCATTCAATTCAATGAATCGGCGAATTTAATTGATTCAATGAAATATTTTTTTCCAAAACGGCAATGGAACAAAGAAAAATTTTTCTAACTCCAAGAAATATCTTCATCTCAATAAATCATTCGATCCAATTAACCTAGGAATTTGATTGATTCAATGAAATATTTTTTTCCAGAACGGCATTGGAACAAAGAAGAATTTTTTTCCAATTCCAAGAAATATCTTCATCCGAACAATTTCAGTTAACAGAATACTTTCCTGAACTGAGATATCCTTCTGAATCAAAACAATTCAAATCCAAAGCGGTCAATGAGATTTTTTCTCATTGCTATAAAAACTGCTATTCTTATATCAATTCAGACAGTTGTTGTTTTTTAAGAATATTCAAAACCTTCAGAGTTGCTAGCCTGAAGAGAAGTGATTTTCACTTCATTTATCGTGTCAAAAATTATGTAATAAGTAACGTCACAAATCACGTTTTTTATCATGATAGAGTGGTCCACGGAGAAAAAACGAAAATGATGTGAAAAATCACGTGAATTTCACGGTATTTTTGAAGTCTTGTGGATATGATATGGAGGTATATAACTACGTTTACACAGAAAGACCAGCGACGAATCGATCCCCCTGGTGCGAACGTGGCCATCAATTGGCATTTTTTGAATTGTTTATTCAATTCCATTAATCAAGTCTTTGTACTGTGAATTTTGAAAGAGGGGAAAATTGGTCCACATCCTATACATCTGACCGTTTTCCTTTAGAACTAATTTTTTGGTAAGAACTGATCATAGGTGCAGTTATGAGAGAGCTACGGTACCCACATCACTGCTCAGAAGGGTGCCCAAATTGGAATCGAAAACCCAATCATTCTAATCCGTGCTTCCTTATGGAAATCATCCTACACCATAGAACATTTGAAAGGGGCGAAATTTCTCAAGCGTACCAGCTCAAAAATTTTTACCTCCTCAATGTTTCTGAAATTTCACTGAAATGTAGTACTAGTTGGCGACTTTTGATCCTATAAAGGATTTTGCTCTGGTACCACTGGTTATCAAATTACAGGGGTCCAAAATTCACAGATTTCGTTAAACCAGCTTTTTTGAAAATATAATTTCTCAAATTACATTTTTTTATAAAATTATTTCCAATATTGTTTTTCGTAGCTTCTTTTCTGTTCTTTACCATGGCGTAATCTGTTTTTGTAAGAAAAAATTTTTTCCAACAAATTTGGAGAGTTTAAAGTTATTTTTGCATTTTTTTTTCAATGTTGACAATTTTGAAAATCTTTCAAGTCAGCTCATCTGAAAGCTGGATTCTTCAGCTCTCAAATCGTGTAGGAGTAATTATGGGAAGAAAATTTTATCCAGCATTCGCAATAGTGATGCCGATTTTTGAACAGAATCGATTCTTTTTCATAGAAAAAGTATTCAATTTTTATAGATTTGTATAAAATATCGATAAAAATTTGATACATTTTGTATAAAAAAGAATCGATTCTGCTAAGAATCGGCATCACTAATTCGCAATGGTTTGCAGCGCGCGTGTTGCATATTTCTATTTGCTACTGAACATTCTGATACGGTTCGTCATACCGTTGACGTGGAATTTATGTGGAACGAACTGTTCTTCAATAAAATATGATTTTTCAATCATGCCAATGATTTCATACAATGCTACCGCACATTATACTATCAAAATTTATCAATTCCAGCTTTTGAAATTATGGAACATAATAATGAATAAATACACATAATATAATAAATATGGAATAATTCTGCTCCCTAGAAAATACACTGGCTTCTTTCCTGCATAACCCACACACTTCTGCATCGAAAAGAATGTTGGGGAACTTTTGTTGTAGACTCGGAAAAATAGTTCTCAAATCTATTCATTTGAATTTGTGATCGATTTTTCTCAATTCGATGAACAATTGGAATTCTGTAAACATCTCCGATACATCAAACATATCGACGATGTTCATTTGTTTTCCCTTGTTTATACGCCGACTTCACACAACTTGACGTCACATGAAAAATCACATCGCATGACACGATCTTGAATTGTAAGTAAAATTGTTTCAATTCTGTATATGATTTGCAATTCGTGATGAGAATGAATTTTTTCTTTTCCAACTGTTTGATTGTGTTTGTTTGTAGGCAATTCAATTAATAGATGAAATACAGCATTATTGACACAACATTCCTTGATTCTCAAGAATGTCTGCAACCCAAAGTTTCGTTAATCGTTGTTGTAACCCTTCGCATAAAATTCATTACAAATTCAAATCAAGAGATTTGAGAACTATTTCTCCGAATCTACAAAAAAAGTTCCCCAGTATCCTCCCCGATGCAGAAGTCCGTGGGTTATGTAGGAAAAAAGCTGCTTGTTCTGGAGAGAAGCCTCCAATTGATGCACAAGATGATTCGTTCGGCCATGTTTCACTCGAGGTATTGATATCATATTTTCAATTGCTAACAAGACAATTCGTACATCAATGAAAATGAACAATACATTTATATGAATGACAATTGATTACTACGATATGTTTCACATAATTCAGGATGACGATGATGATGGTATTGATGAACATGGTAATGCCGATGATTACCAGCCATTAGAGAAGAAACCAAGAGATTGTAATATTGAGGAACATGAATCGGCTACCTCCCCGTGGGATGATTGCGGGTCTTCCAGGGGGATATTCTTGATACCTGTCCTTGATATCCTTTTTATCCATCCTTGGTGGTATCTGCTCCCTTTACATGGTGGGGAGGATAAGTATCTCAGATTTGGGTCTCTTTTTCGGGTGGAATAAACTCGAAAGGAAGAGTACAAACTAAGAGGAACTCAATCATCCCAACGCCAGGAACATCGGCGAAAACGGAGGGAAAGCAAAGGGAAACTACCTTCCTTGACATCTTTCAATATTCCCGAGGAAATGAAATCTTTTCCCGAACCTAGAATTTTGAAAGTTCAATTTATTGGAAAAAAGCGATAACAATATGATGGCGTTTTCTCGAGTAAAATATTCCGGAGGTAAAATAGCCCCCCGTTCGGATCTCCGGGTGGAGGCTGCTCGAGAGAGCTTCATCAAACAAGATAGAAAACCAAAGAAGATAGGGAAGAAAGAGAACATTCTTCGAGTCGGCGCGTGGAATGTTAGATCACTGAGACAAACAGGAAAGCTAGAAAATTGGAAATTAGAAATGAATAGGTTACTTATCGATGTAATGGGAATCAGCGAAATGAAATGGCCGCAAGAAGGGGATTTCTGGAGTGGGGATTATAGAATCATTCATACAGGATCAAAGAATGATCTAGCAGGTGTGGGGATTACAATGCATAAAAGGGTGGGGAATAGGATAGAAAATTATTTGCAACACGCGTAATGATGGTCAGAGTTAGAACCAAACCGGTAGACACTGTTATAGTTCGAGTATACATGCCCACATCTGCGTACTCAGAGGGAGATATCGAAAAAACGTACGATGAAATAGAAGAGGTGATAAAATATGTAAAGGGAGAAGAAAATTTGATAATTATAGGCGACTGGAATGCGGTAGTAGGGCAAGGAAAAGAGGGCAACATAACAGGAGATTTTGTGTGAGGAAAAAGAAATGAAAGAGGACAACGTTTAATCGAATTCTGTGAAAGCCATAAAGTGGTTATTATCAACACATTATTTGAAAATCATCCAAGAAGGGTCTATACTTGGGAAATGCCAGGAGATACAGCAAGATACCAAATTGATTACATATTGGTGAAACAAAGATTTAGAAATCAAGTGGAAAGCTGTAAAACTTATCCAGGTGCGGATATATATAGTGATCACAATATGTTGCTCATGAAATGTTTTCTGAAATTCAAAGCTCTGAAGGAGAAAAGGAAAATGCGAAAAAGATGGAATTTGGAGAATCTCAAACAAGAACAAACACAAGAGGCATACAAAGTGATGTGGGACGAAAAATTGGAGGATCGATGAGAGAAAGACTTGGAAATGGAGAGTAGATGGACAAATATAAAGAAGAATATAGAACAATGTGCGGATGAAATTTTGAAGAACGATGGAGTAGAACCTAAGAAACCATGGATAACAGAAGAAATTCTCGATTTGATTAATGAAAGGAGGAAATACAAGAATAAGAGTAGCGAACATGACCAGCAGACATACAAGGCACTGAGGAATAGAATATTAAGAGAGCCAAGGAAAGCAAAAGAACAATGGTTAGAGGAAAAATGTCAGGATATAGAAGTAAAATTACATTTAGGAAAAATAGATGAGGCATGTAGGATTGTTAAGAGATTTTCTGGACAAATGAAATCTAGAAGCAGTAAAATTAAAAACTCACTACACTGTAAAAAAAAACTGGAAATTTACTGTGCAACTGGACTGGAAATTTCCAGTGCTAGTACTGGAATATGGATATTCCAGTACATGTACAGAGATTTTGTTGTTACGTTACTGAAAATTTACCAAGCATAACTGAAAATTCAGTCATTGTACTGGAATTTTCAAGTTTGAGATGATGTACTGAAATTTTGCCATGATTTCGCGAAAATTTTACCGGCTCGTACTACAATTTTATAGTTCTTGTGCACCAAAAAAAAATATTCCCTCAAAAAGGACTTGAGAAAAAATTTGGAATTTAGAAAAAAAAACCTAATCGTTGGTATACTGGAATTATACAGGTTTTTAACTGCAATTCTCAGGTTTTGTGATGGAATTTTCCAGTTACTATGCAATTGAATTATACAGGTTTTGAACTGCAATTTTCAGGTCGTGTGATGGAATTTTCCAGTTGCTATGCAACGGAATGTAATCACTGTTGCACTGAAATTTTCCACTTCTATTGGACTTCGTCATTTCTGGCAGGAAAAATTTCAAGTCTTTATATTAAAAATTTCCTGATTGAGATTTTGAATAATAATTGTAATTGTAGCCAATGAAATTGATATATGAGGTTTTTCCAAGACTTATCCTCTTGTGTTCTAGATATGAAGCATATGTAGTAACCCAAGCTGGCCTTCCAACATGTCGCGCTATAGCTCATCGGTTAGGTCTTAGGTTTCAGTTGGTAGGCAGGTAGAAAAGTGTGGGTTCAAATCCTGTTAGGTAGACATGAGTTTCTGTCCATCCAAATGAACGATCAAAAGTTTCTCAATCATCTTGGAACACAAGGACCCTGCAAAATCACTTTGCGTGAGCAATTTTTTTTCAATTTTCATGGATATTTTCAGCATTAATTTTCCAGTACATGTCCTGGAAAAGTCCAGCTCGTGTACTGAAAAATTCCAGTACCGAGGCTCAGAAAATTTCCAGTTTTGATGCGGGAATTCCATAACGTTTGCACTGAATTTTTGCAGTACAAATGTGCTGAAATTTTCCGGTACATGTACAGGTTAATGACTTCCAGTACATGTACTGGAATTTTCCGGTGAAATTTTTTCACTAGGGAGACAATTGATAAGAACGAAGGAAAGCATAGCACAATGGATTAATCATTTAGAAGATCTTTATAAAGAAAGCGATAATATAGGATTTTTAGAGAGGAGGAAGATGTCGACGAAGAAGAATTGGGAGATTCAATTTTGAGATCAGAATTCGACAGGGCTTTAAAAGAATTGAAAAATGATAAGGCACCAGGAATAGATGGCATAAGTGCGGACCTTATCAAAGCCTCCAGTCAAAGAACTCGTGACGCACTGTTCGAATTGTTCAGAGACATGTACGAAAGAGGAGAGGTACCGAAAGATTTCCAGAAGAATAAAATTGTCACCATTCCGAAAAAACAAGGAGCAGACAAATGCGAGAACTACAGAACGATTAGTTTAACTTCACATGCCTCGAAAATACTGACAAAAATTATATACAGGAGAATAGATAATAAAATGGAGAGTAGATTAGCCGAAGATCAGTTTGGTTTTAGGAAAAATAGGGGAACGCGGGAAGCAATATTAGCACTCAGAACAGTCGTAGAGAAAAGTCTAGAGTTGAAAAAGTTGGTGTATATAGGTTCTGTAGATATACAAAAAGCATTCGATAATGTTGATTGGGAGAAAATGTTCACGATTTCGAAAGAGGTAGGGATTAATTTCAAGGAGAGGAGAATAATGTATGAATTATATAAAAATCAAACCGCAATAATAGAAATAGAGGGTCAAAAAGGAGCAGCACAAATTAGAAGAGGGGTGAGACAAGGATGCTCACTATCGCTATTGATTTTCAATTTGTATATAGAAGAAGCGATGAACGAAGTGAAGGAGCAAGTGCAATTGAAATTACAGATTCAAGGTGAAATTGTGAGCATGCTGAGATTTGCGGATGACATAGCTATATTAGCTACGAGTGGTGCTGAGTAAGAAAATACTGTCGACACGATGAAAACAATATTACTAGAAAACTATTGTATGAATATAAATCAGGACAAAACAAAATTCATGATTTGTGGGTAAACACCCGTTGGTCCGAAAGCCCGTTAGTCCAAAGCGCCGTCCGTCCGAATTATAAAATTCCGAATGAGAATAATCCCAAAAATATAACTAAACGTTACTAGTCATTTGCGAATGAGATAAAATTTTACCAAAACGTTTTCGGAATTACTTTCATTCGGAATTTTATGATTCGGACCAACGGTGCTTCGGATTAATGGGCTTTCGGACCAACGGGTGTTTACCGATTTGTGCATCAGCGAAAACACCGAGGAGAACGAAAATCAAAATAGATGCAGAGACAATTCAGCAAGTCAAAGAATTGAAATATCTAGGGAGCATAATTACAGAAAACGGTAAAAGCGAAAGAGATATAAGAGCAAGAATAGCACAAGGAAAACAGGCTTTCCACCAAAAGAAACAGTTACTGTGTTCGAAGAATATCAGCTTAGCAGTAAGGAAGAAATTCTTGAAGAGTTACGTTTGGAGCACAGCATTATATGGTTGCGAAACTTGGACAATTGGAAAAACGGACCAACGAAGGCTGGAAGCGTTTGAAATGTGGTGTTATAGAAGGATGCTTAGAGTAAAGTGGATAGAGAGAGTGAGAAATGAAGAAGTACTTGAGAAGGTAAATGAAAAGAGAAGTCTTTTGAGACAGATCGTGAAAAGAAGAAGTAATCTGATATGACACACGTTAAGGCATGATAGCTCATTGAAAACAATATTGGGAGGAGAAATGAATGGTAAAACTCGAAGCGGTAGACCTAGATTAAGTTATATGAAGCAAATTATGCAAGATAAGGGTTGCCGTATATATGCAGAAATTAAATGGTCAGCGGATAATAGGCAGGGTTAGAGGATTTCATCAACCCAGTCATGAGACTGATTACTTCATGATGATGATAAATCGGATATGGAGGTTCTTGATCAAATTGAGCAGAAATATAAAACTTCCTCGAGTGCTCCGGAAAAAGTATTACTCCTTACGCTCGCGCCAAAATCCTGGGGTCGGAAGAGACTTGCTGACGAGTTTGAGACTTCTGAACGCCAAGCTAGGAAAGCTATCGAACTGGTCAAAGAAAATGGTATTTTAACGTCACCATCTCCAAGAAAGGGTCATGATTTAGCTTTTGAAATAAAAAATAAGATCATAAGTTTCTATAATGATGACAAAAATAGTCGTAAAATGCCGGGCGTGGAAGATTTTGTTCCAGTTGAAAAAGAAGGCGGATCACGAGAGCACGTACGAAAGAGATTGATTCTGTGCAATCTTTCAAAATTATATTTTGCTTTCAAAGATCAGAATCCTACTGTTCCGGTCAGTCCAGGGGGCTTCAACTCTATGAGAAATACTGTTATGATTATTTCAGTTTAGTTCAAATCCTTTAGTGTGGCGGCGCCTGTGTTCTCCAATCGAGACGACTGTGCTGCCCTCACTCTCAAAATATACGAATTAACGCAATATAACCACCATATCGCGTTGATTCATATATTTTGAGAGTGAGGGCAGCACAGTGGTCTCGATTGGAGAACACAGGCGCCGCCACACTAAAGGATTGGAACTAAACTAAAATAATCATGACAGTATTTCTTATAGAGTTGAAGCCCCCTGGGTCAGTCTCTCCACATTCTCGCAGCTTGGACCTCGTAATTGCGTACTCGCTGGTGCTAGTGGAACGCATACTGTTTGCGTTTGTGTCCATCACGAGAATGTCAGTTCAATGCTTGATGCGATTGATATTCAAAAATTAACATCCGGTACGAATAATCCAATCGCCACTTATCATGATGCTCTCAAAATGTTTTCATGTCAGAATCCACGTGCCGAATGTTATCTCGATGAATATTTATTATTTTCTGGCAAAGAGGTTTTCCAGAATTTTTCACAAACAGTTTTCGAAGACAATTGCATCGACAAACTCGAATATCAAATTTGGCAACAGACTGATCGTAGCACTTTGCGTACTGAAGTTGCAGGTGCAGAAGATTTTTTAGAAGAACTTTCTCGTTGCCTTCCGAAACTCAAATTCCATTCATTCGTTGCGAAACAGCAGTCATCTCTTCTGAGGAATTTGGAGGATAATTTACAAGAAGGAGAATTTTTAGTTTCATGCGATTTCGCGGAAAATTATGCGTTTGTAGCTCAGAATGCTGCACAGGGTTTCCACTGGAACAACGACCAATTGACAATTTTCACCACTGTCATTTATTACAAACAAGGAAACGAACTCAGTCATCGGAGCATTGATATTTTATCGAATAATTTGAATCACGGTACAATCGCTGTGTACGAATTCCAAAAGATTATAATAGCGTACCTCAAAGAGCATTTTCAACCAAGAAAAATTTTCTATCTTACGGCTGGAGCATCTCAGCACCTGAGGAATAGATATAATTTCAAACATCTTTTGTATCATTACAAAGATTTTGGAATAGGAGCTGAATGGCATTTCCATGCAACCGCTCATGGAAAAGGCTCTTGTGGCGGTATCGGTGGTAATCTGAAACGACTAGCAGCTCGAGCGAGTCTTCAAGCGAGGTCTAAGCAGCAAATTTTGAGTCCTGATGCGCTTTACGAATGGGCGAAGAGAAATCTATCAGAAACTGTTGTTTTGTTGAGTTCGGAGACAAATCATTAAATCATTGCTAAAAAGCTCAAAACTCGCTTCGGAACTGCAAAAACAATCTCAGCAACGCTCAAATATCATCGTTTTATCCCAACTTTGAACATGACTTTGCATTTACGAGTATTTTCGTCATCATTGAATGTAGATGTTTTCCCGAAGATGAAAATTAAAAAAAAAATTGATATGAATGAGAAATTGCGCTAAATATATTGCTTCGAGCAGAATTATTCCATACTCATTATATTATGTGTATTTATTCATGATTTTGTTTCATAATTCCAAAAGCTGTTATTGATATAATTTGATGATATAATGGTACGGTAACATTGTATGAAATCATTGGCATGATTAAAAAATCATATTTCATTGAAAAACAGTTCGTTTCACTCGTATTCCGCGTCAACGGTATCACGAACCGTATCAGGAGATAATAGAAATATGCGACACGCGCGCTCGAAGCCGTTGCGAATGCCAGATAAAATTTTCTCCCCATAATTACTCCTACACAATCTTAGAGCTGAAGAATCCAGCTTTCAGATGAGCTAACTTAGAAAATTTTCAAAATTGTTGGAATTGAAAAAAAATGCAAAAATAACTTCAAACTCCCTAAATTTGTTGGGAAAAATTTTTTCTCACAAAAACAGATTACGCCATTGTGAAGAACAGAAGAAAAGCTACGAAAAACAATATCGAGAATAATTTTATAAAAAAATGTAATTTGAGAAATTATATCTTCAAAAGAGCTGAGTAAACGAAATCTGTGAATTTTGGACCCCTGTAATTTGATAACCAGAGGTACCAGAGCAAAATCCTTCATAGGATTGAAAGTCACTAGTACTACATTTCAGTGAAATTTCAGAAAGATTGAGGGGGTGAAAATTTTTGAGCTGGTACGCTTAAGAAACTTTGCCCCAATATTGGATTCTTGTCTCCTCCATAACGCCTGAATCTCTTATGCGATTTCTGGAAGGATGATATATTTCAGTCTCCTCACTTACATAAAAAAATTTGGGAGAAACAGTACCTGAAATCACCAATTCTACCAAAAGTTACCCACAACGGAGAATATTCTATATTCAATTGATCATTTTCCCCTCGTATTGAAAAAATTTTCGATCTGATCTGGACTCATTGAGAACAAAATTTCGGCGCAAGCCTCATCCAACTCCATGCAGTATGAGAGTTATCGTGAACAACAGAAAAGGCGGACGTACGAACGGACGGACGGCCAGACGGACAGACAAACAAACACGCACACACGCTTTGGGGAATCCCATTTCCTCGATATTTTGAAGCGTTTGGGAAAGCGGAATACCCCTTTTTTTGACTGCGGTAGGGTGTAAAATATTCCGAATTCCTCACATATAAAGTTCATGAAAGTAACATTTCCTTATATGTTAGGAACATGGAAGTAAAAATACATCATTCGAAACTTCTTTTTTTAAACTTCAAATTCTATTGAATATTAATATTAGTATAAAAGGATGTCTTTTATCTCCTGTATATGTAAAAAAACGTATACAACGTAGTGATATTCTGCATGTACACCAGTGTTCGTAGCAAAATGAATGTGCGCTTCGTTCATTCCCATAGAATCCGAAGTATGATTCGGAAATCAAAAACAGCAATCCTTTCAAATCTACTGCAATTCAGTCGATAATACCAAATCATTACTTCTAATTTTTTACTATGACGAAATAGATTTCATCCATTTCTATGAAAAAAAATTCTTTCATTGAATTTATATTGGTTCAATCTGAACAAATGGATCATTGTTACGATGAAATATTTGTTTGCATTGGAAAAATACATCGTTGCATGAAATACATCATGTTCACGTTTCTGAAGTTTGAACTATTTATCAAATCAAAGTTAATCTCACTCAAAAGGCTATTGTCAATATAATATCAAATTCATACACTGAAAACATTCCTTCTCATCAATCAAATAGTTCATTCGTTCTTTCTCCAAAGCATATGCTATATTCCTTGAGATTTATGAAATATTCAATCAAATCAAAGAACGAAATGCTTTTCTCAAATAAATTGGTTTTCTAAATAAATAATTCAATCGCCACAAATAAACAATTTTTGCATTCAATTGAACATTCAAGTTCTACAATCAAATATTTTATGAAGACAGGACAAATGAATATCTTTCCCATTATCGGTTATTTCATTGAATTTCGATACCAGTTCGATACGCTAGATATCGATTCAATATCAAATCCATATCAACAGATTGTGATTTAAAGTTGGGGTATTGAATGTTGAAAAATCTTCAGACAGCGGAAATATAACTTATCAATCCGTAATTTGGGGTTTTTCAATAATTCCGATCATGTAACATAATATTCGCAAAAGGTACTGACAAGGGGAGGCTGTGAGAGTCGGGAGCTAGCTTTCAATGAAAGGTACAATTAACTCCATTCCAAAGTAAATTCAACATCATATTGACAAATATTCTTTCCTAGTGTACATATATCTTAGGCACCGTTGACAACAACCACTTTGGCTTTTATTCTAACGCGGCTTTGTCTTCAAGATATTGAAGCTTGAGGACTAACGACAAGTTGATATACACAAAAAAAGTGCCCCTGTCCAAGAAACCGGCGGTGCTTTGAATCAGGGCTGTGGAATGATGGGTGGAGTTGGAAGGAGAGTCGGAGTCGAATGTTATTTCATCGACTCCTTAAAAAACAAGTTAGTTTTCATGAAAGTACGTGAGAAAAACATTACGAGAACGTCCTGTAGTATATGAAAAGAACGTTTTCAGAACGTGTTCAGCTGCATTAACCCATCAGCGCCTGAACAGACACTTTTGGACACCAAAGTTCAGAGATTCATTGCACAATGAACTTGGTTGAAAAAAAATTCTTGAGCCACTGTATCCTATGTTTTGAAGGTCGCTCTTTCGAATGGTGATGTTCAGAAGTCCCTAAAATCAGTTTTTTTGTGTGAAAATTGCGGATTCAAAAAAAGCACTGTTTCTCAAAAAAAAAAATTTTTCAAGATCATATTTTTGTTTGCTTTTGCATTTTTTTACACACTTAACACCGATAAATATCGCGTCCATGGACCGTCAACTGAAAGGTATCAGCTTAAGATTGATAAAAAAAAATGTTTATCCATACAAAAAGGCGGCCGAAACAATAAATTTTACTTTTAATCTTCAGCAATTTTTTTCTGGATTTCTAAGGACTTCAGGACAAATTTCCTAGGAACAAAAACGTCTTAAAATTGTCCAAAGAATACCCTCGAATCTTTTCAGCACCGTAAAAAACATTTTCGATTTTCCGGAAAATGGAAAAATTGGCATTTTTGAAAAATTGTTTCAAAAATCTGAAGAAATTTGAGGGTATCCTTTTACTGATTTGAAGACTTTTTTGTTCCCACAAAATTTCCCCGCAAGTCCATAGTTATTGAGAAAAAAATCGCTGGAGTGTTTCTGAGGTCTCCAATCATAAAGCTCTTAGGAGTATCCAAAAATATTCTCATTTAGTAAACTACGTGTTGACGTGGATGTGACATTCAGAGGAGTAAATAAGCAATTGACGGTAGTCCATTTCCTTTCGATTATTTAGAAGCGTAGAATAGAAATACCCACCCAAGAATTACTATGAAATATTGATATATGGTAAATATTCCTATGTGATAAATGTTTGATTCGATTGCATCTCAATTTGAACAGGGTTTGAGAGGAATAAATGAAATCACAGATTTCTTGAGAAAATATATTCTGATATTCATCACATACTAATAATTACACAATGGAAATGTTGAATTTGTAATCGGCGATCTCAGAAGCCATTCAGCAATCTCTTTCTCAATAACTATAGACTTGCGGGGAAATTTTTCAGAAACAAAAAAGTCTCAAAATCAGTCAAATAATACCCTCAAATTCTTTCAGATTTTTTAAACAATTTTTCCATTTTCCGGACAATCAAAAATGTTTTTTTACGGATCTGGAAAAATTTGAGGGTATTTTTTGACCAATTTGAGGACGTTTTTGTTCTTAGGAAATTTGTCCTGAAGTCCTTAGAAATCGAGGAACAAATTGCTGAAGATTGAAAGTAAAATTTATTGTTTCGGACGCCTTTTTGTATGGATAAACATTTTTTTTTTATTAATCTCAAGCAGATACCTCTTAGTTGACGGTCCATGGACGCGATATTTATCGGTGTTAGGTATGTAAAAAAATGCAAAAGCAAACAAAAATATGATCTTGAAAAATTTTTTTTTTAAGAAACAGTGCTTTTTTTTCGAATTCGCAATTTTCACACAAAAAAACTTATTTTAGGAACTTCTGAACATCACCATTCGAAAGAGCGACCTTCAAAACATAGGATACAGTGACCCAAAAATTTTTCTTCGACCAAATTCATTGTACAATGAATCTCTGAAATTTGGTGTCCAAAAGTGTCCGTTCAGACGCTAATGGGTTAAGGGGGTAAATACAATTATACGGGCAAAAATTACGCTTGACAAAACATTTTTTTCATGAAGAAAGTTTAATACAATGATTATGACATCATGTACAATTGTTGGAAAAAAGAAGAGCTATGTGAAAATATTTTTTTTTAATTTTTAAATCCAAAATGGCGGCTGTACGTTGGCGCGAACTTGACCCTCCAAAAAAACGGCGGCCACTCTGGGAGTCGTGTTATTGATCTGTAACAGCCCAGGAAAAAAATTTGACTCAAGTATACATGTAGTTTGTCGGTAAACCTCGAAAATTGAAAAAAAAAATTTCACAATTGGTAGAAGTTTTTGTGAAAAATTGATGATTTTCACTGTTTTTTCTGCCAGTTTTGCATTAAGAACTCAATTTTGCAATATGAAATTCCGAAACATTTAGGTTTACAGACAAGCCTATGGTATAAAGAGGAAACCCTGAAAATTTCAGCTGAATCGGACCAGTAGTTTTTGAGTAATCGTAGCCGCCAATTTCAAAAATGTTGTTTTGAGAAAAACGCGTTCAAAGTTTTGACAACCAAAAAACGGTACTTACGATTTAGTCAGCGATTCCAGGGGCATATAATAGACCTTCAACCTCTTCGTATATGCCATTGTTGATATTCTGGAACTCTCTGCGAGCCTTACGGGCTTCTTTGCTGGTTTGATCAGTCCGAATGTCTCGCCTCTTCATTCCTTCTGAGTCCTTTAACTGCGCGTACTCAAGGCTCTGCCGGCCAATGATGATGTCCATGGCGATCATTATTTTTAATATTGTTGATAAACCTTCATTGAACTCCAGTAGGAATATAAGCTAAAATCTCGACGATTTTTATGCCAGAATGAGAAGTTTTAGGTGCTAAGCGCCATACCGTGCCACTAAAACCTTCGTTCGCATTTTGCGTATGACCGCCGAGGCAACGGTGAAGCAAGTCGTCTCTCGATAGTTCCTCGTAAATTGGCAGTAAGCGCCTTTGTACATCTGGATGCAAAGCTGGGGGATGCTCAATTTTACTCACATCTACTCCAGTAGCCTCTGCCTTCTTCCACTTACACCAGCTATTCGCTCCGTCCGGGCAATACGTGTGATTAGGGTTTTCATTGGTTGAGCACATGTGATAATATGTTGCTAAGATATCTTTTCTCATGCCTTCTACACTATCGATATTACGCCGGATGGCAAGGCCATAGTATATACTTAACTTTTTGATAAGTGCATCGGTAAGTTTAACAAATTTCTTTTGTTAATCTCTACCACCAATACCGTGCTGTTTTTTCACATTCCTAAGGCGGCTTCCCATCCTCTTCTGCACGTGCCCTATACATTCGCTTTTCGTTACGACGAGATCTCCATACGGAGCAGCATCAAGTATGACCTTCAAAGTTTTAGAATCACCGTCTCTTATGTAATTAATGTATTTTACTCCATACTTTTCCTTGGATCGCTGAAACATTTCGAGTATCGAGTCCACTTCCATTTTGCCTGCCGAACCCTCGTCATTTTTTTCGCAAGTTTCTTCGTGTTCCTCATACCAAGTAAGAAAATCTTCGGTATTTAATCCATTTTTTTTAAGAGTACATTGATGACAAGAACTGCATTCAACTACTGAGTCTACAATTTTTCCACTGTAATAACCAATCAATGTAGTTACTCCAAGCAGAGATTGAAAGCCTCTTTTTCTCCAGCTTCCATCACCGGACACTTTCGAATGTACAAGAGACTGTTCACGTTTCTCGTTTTCCAACTTCTCTTCTCCTATGGCTTTTTTGCAGCAATAATCAAAAATAGTTGAGGTAGCCGTATGAAGAGAATCGATGATGCGATCGTAGGATGATTGAGAAATACCTTTACAAATTTCCATAAAATTGACAAACAAATTAATTCCATCTCTTCCTACACCAAGCAATCGCATAATCAATACTATGCGTCTGTTTATTTCAAAGCCAGTATACACAAGTGGTCCTGAATTCATAAGCCATTTGCCATAACGACAAATCACTACGAGCTTGAAGCCCAAGCCTCGGTTTGGTGTTTATTCGAACCGCACGTTTTGTTTGCAACTACGGCAAGATAATATATCAGAATGAGGATTAAAAACAGTGGAGAATTCAATAATGCGGTATGCGAGTGGAGGGCTACTCGATATTTCGGAATAGTCAGCAGTAGCAAGTTTTCTTGACGTAGCACTTGAACTTGGAGAATTCAAATCGGAGCTCGAATCTCTCTTGTCAGAATGTTGATTGCCGTGAAATTTCCTTTCCTTTGAACGGTTCGCACGAGACGGAGCACTTTTTTCACTTTTCGGATACGACATTTTTGCACTGGAAATACACGTGGCTGTGTCTAGCTACACGAGAACCACACTAACATAACCGTTACGTTTGAATTCCACGTTGTAGCGAACGCTCCCTCTGTAGGCCAATGATGTCTCCAATACATGTATATATACACACATACATACATATACTACCATCAGATATACAAAAACGGCCTGGGGTATTCCAAAGTACGATACATCAGATAGAACTTTCACTTGGGTCGACCGCTCTCGTACACCTGCTATGCGCTGAAAAAAGGGTTCTGGAAAAACGAAGAAAAAATATAGAAAGAGTTCGAATTCCGGTTTGAAACTTTTTGGAGCGTATTCTACGGGAAATTTAATAACTTTTTAGAGGAAAAAAAATCGATTATTTTGACCGTCTAATTGTATTTACCCCCTTAAAAGTGAAAATGCTCAAAACATTCGAAATATGTGCTTTTGGGGGTGAAGACTCGCAGAACATAGGCTATGTTTTTGAAACATTCAGAGAACTGCGTGTGCTGTTTAAAATACGTTTTCATTTTCATGGCTCATTTTTTCAAATACACATATTTAATCTTCTCAGGTGAATCTCAGGTGCATCAGTTCAGAGATGAAATTTGCATGCAAAAAATTTTTCTCCAACACAAACGAGGAATCCATATGTCAATTTATGGACAATGTATTTTCACACGTTGATTCGAAGTTCAAAGTGTAATGTTTCGGAATCAAATGCATAGAATTCTCTGTAGACATAAATGAGATGAATAAAAAAATGAGAGTAGGAATTGATGTGTTTGTTTTCATAATCTGTTCGGTAAGAAGGTGCTAAAATTCTTTATATCAATGGAACTATAAAGGTATGAGAATGGAGAAAGGAAGTCATAGGAAATCTCTAAGTGGGAATGTAACGTCCCCGTAAAACTGAGATCATTCGAAGAATTGATTCTTTTCAAACGAAATTTTTTGAATGAGAAATGTACAAATTTCAAATTAGCCGTTTCAGACTCAAATGATTCGAAATAAGTTTGAATCATATTTTTGATCAGAGATTTGCACTATCAATCGTTCTGAATGATTCCGTTTCTGCAGGGAGAGCTAAGGTTGTTGCAGCTCTGAAATCCCATTTATACGGCATAGGAGTTGAAAAAGAATTTTTAAGAATTCATATTGAATTCATCCGACCGCAATTGAATTCTCTGCGCACTCTTTCTGAACTGATTTGCTGTATGGGATTCCTCTTTCTCTTTATCAGTATTACAAGTTTGCAATAAATGCGAAAGTTTCAAATGGAAGATAAGTCCGTAATTATTACCGAATTATTCAAAAAGCTCCATACTGCTCATTTCCAACGAATCTTGCTATCACTTCATGCTTATTTGCTTAATGGATTTCATATTGCGCTTATTCCCATTGCCAGAACGGAAATCGTTTTGGAGTTGTTTGAGAATTATTCGCAGATTGAATTCGTTGATTCATTGATATGATCAGAGATGTGACAGATTTACAAACACTAGAAAAAATATGGGGAGTTTTTCCTCACTTTAATGGCGGATTCCATCCCCTGGCCGTGGGAGAATTGTTTTTCCACCAGAAATAGGAGATTTTGAGGAACTATTCCGTTTTTTGGGTGTTGAATTCTCCAAAAAGTAAGGGCAAACTCTACCAAATCAGGATGTCAAGTTCCCTATTCATGGTGGAAGATTTTTGGTGAAATATTCCACATTTATTTTTTACAGTGAAGAATGAAAACATTCAGAAACAAAATATTTTTGATTCATTTATTCTTGTGTTCATTATATTTTGAAATAATCAAGAAACGTGCTTTTTCATCCACCCTGTTGGTTCTAATTGTTCAATAAGCTGCTGCATATAAAAACTTACAAATTTATGTACTGCATCAGATCAACGCAATGATTGTTTGTGTATGAAGTAGACATTTGCTGTAGATGGCTAAGCTCGATTTTGTTCCCTTGTTTGAAGACAGCTGACGCTTTTTCAGGACTGTTTTGTTCAGAACAGTTTGAAGACATCAATCCAGACTTCTGAATATTCGTTCGCCCACATTCATATTCACGGGTGTGAATTGTATGTAATGATGAGTGACTGGGTGTCGGATCATTTTCTGAATTTATACTTCTAGCCGAATCCGTACGAGGCAGTCTTCGATCGCTGGAAGTGATGATAATGCGAGAATGTTCGTCCATTCCGATTTGCGGCTTTGCCGAGATGTTACAGGAAATGAATTTTCACGTATCACAGAACGAGGGGAACAATCTTTTTCGGAATTTGTATTATATGAGTGTGATGGTGAGTATTCTTTTGTGGCCATTTGTCTGAGTGAGCGCGCATTGGCGGAATGTCTAATATGGGGTGGTGAGTTTATAGGAGTAAATGATATTCCTTCAGGAGAAGAGGGCGCTGAGTTATGTCTCCGCTTTTGTGAGGAAACGTATGGGGCCAATTTTTTATTAGATTCCTTTTGCGCGTCTTGTGATGGCGTATATCGTGGCGTGATTCGCTCTGAATGCTCATCCATACGTTTCTGAGCGTTAATTGCTGGAGAGGTTGAGCTACTCGTCGTACGAACCGATTCAGGTGTACATGGACTGGGTAGTGTCGGTGAAGTTCTATGCATGAATGGTTCGTGGGATTGTTGACGGTTCGTGCTCGTGGTGAGAAACATGTGGACGGGCTCGGTGACGTGACTGGAAGAAGCTTGTGAGGTCAAAGTGAGTTGATGTGGTGATGAGTGTATCGGCGAAAGTTGAGGAGAGGTTACTTTTCTTTTAGAAGAACTTTTCGGACTTCGGATCGTCTTCGGACAACGCAGCGTTCCACACATCAAATTGATTACTCGATAATATTCTGCTACTTCCATTTTAGGCGTTGCATTTTTGTTCACGTACCCTGTAAATGGATTTTCAATGCCATAATCAATTCACCCGTACATTTCCCTCGGCACATTCATTTATCCAAGCGGAAAAAAGCATGACTTATATGACATCTGCTGTAATATATAGTGAAGTAGAAATACTCCAGTCATTTACACGTTTTGTAACGCTCAACTAGCTAAGAACCCAGACAGCAAAACGTATTATTGGAACGTTTATGGAAGGTTTATGAAACGTAGGACAGGTTTTCTGAACGTTCAGAAAACGACCCAGAGACACAGTTTGCTCTTCAGGAACTGCATGTTTTTGATTCCCTCGCCACAAACATACGAGACACTTGCAATCGTCTAATTTTGGTCTGATTAAGCGTCACGGAACTCGTAAAGAAGTAGTCTTTCTACTAGAGTACTTAGATAACATCCCTGGTGAAAAAAACCTGATAAGAATCCGAATTAGACCCGGATACACTTGGGACCTCATCCGGGTGAATTTGGGCGCGTATACGGGTTTTGCGGCGATCCTTCATCCGGTTCAATGTGGGTCCTATCCGGGAATGGATAACAAGTAGCGATCGGAATCCCGGATCAAATCTGGACAAAAACCCGGATACACCTATACAGGATGTCCCAGGAAACACTACCCGCCTTTCACCAGCGTATTCCTGAGAGAAAACTGAACAACTTTCCCATATACCATTTTTTGATCTGAGGCTTAGTTTCGGAGTTATGAAAAAAATAAGTTGACCATTCAGGTCGCAAGTACATCGGCTACTCCAATGATCGACAAGTAGACTTATAGAGCTTCTACTCGATTGGTGAAAGTAAACTCTGAAACTAAGCCTCAGATCCAAAAATGGTAAATGGGAAAGTTGTTCAGTTGTCTGTCAGGAATACGCTGGTGAAAGGCGGGTAGTGTTTTCTGGGACACCCTGTATACGATACCTATCTTCCAAAACTTGCTCAGATAGGACGCGAAAAATTCCGGACGGAATACGCGTTATGAGTAATGAAGTAATTTCGTGTTCTAATTCTGGTATTACATCCGGATGAGCCCGGATACATGTCCGTCTCACGCATAGCAGTTCTCGCACCATACACAGAGAAAACTAATTTGCTAACGCAGAAAATCGAGGTATTACATATAGAATAGCTAATCTTTTTGCTGATCCAGGTAAAAATTCGCTACCACAGCTGACTGAATTGCTGAGAGACCAACATAATTGACTAAAACAGCCAATTTTTCGCTGGACTTGCTCGCTGAAAATGGTCATATCTCAAAAACAAATCCTCCAAAAAACATTTTTCATACGGGAAATTATTGCATTTTGGCAGCAGAATATGCTCTCAAAATATAATCTACCTGACTCGTGTCACCCTGTATAATATTGCTGTTGAGATATCCTCATCATATTCCATTTGCGACAAACTTAACATTCTCCCATCATAGATTTTCAGAACATCGCAGAACTTTTTGTGTACTTTATTCCAATTGGGAAATTCTCAGAATATTCGTAATGAAATATTCCATCCAAAATATCCATGGAATCTCGTGGAAATATATCACCCAGAATGTTCCGAGTGAGGGATTCTGATATTCTGACAATATTATTGGGACTTTGTGTGGTGTATGGGTACCCAGTACAGAAGGGACGGAATCACATGTTGGAGTTATGTATTATATTTTGTCATCAAAATGACTATATTTTCTTGCGAGGAGTAACAGGATTGTGTTATTTAATAATACAAGATGTAGTAATTTTAATGAAAGAAAGTAAGACATAACTCCACAATGTGATTATTTTGAATACTTTTTTTCTGCGCGTATTGCCTACTTCCTACCTAGAAGAAAGGAGTAGGAAATAGAATAGTCATATGAGCTGGAGAAGCGTTTCAGTTAACCATACACCACAACCACCGATCCCCCATCTAAGACTTGAGTGGAATGGAGTTCCAACTGGGTTTTCTCATCAATGTAACAAATTTCATAGCACACTTCCACACAAACGCACTGATTTCTCATGACACTCACAAAATACGGCCTCTCGAATATGTTTGGGAATAACTTGTCTCTTATGTTGACCAGATCCCAATGCGGACATTTGTTTCAATTCCTCTTCGCCTATGATAAGTTTTAATAAACGGCGGACCATTTCGTTGGGTCGTTTCTTCCATCGTTTCATCATAAGGATCTCACATTGATCCAACCAAATATTTGACGATGGCTGAAACTCGACCTCAAGGAGATATATTATACATGTTTCAGAGAATTACTATGAATAACTGAAAAGACTTTCAACTCAAAAGACTTTTATGCAAGAAATCATGAAAATCCGGATGATTACTTTTTTACTTTCTTCCTCGTTCGTAGAGCAGGACGGTTCGATGGTTTTCAAAAGTTTCTCCATCTCTGGAATTTCTTTCGCTTTTTCATTTATTTTCAGCGCATTCCGCAGCATTTCGGCAGTGATTGTCTGAGGATTCTCAACATTTTCATGAGATTTTCTGGCACACTGATTCATATGTTCTTGAGAATCCATAATTTGGGCAGTCTGTGTTTCACTTTGAACATCGTCATCACTAATGTCTATGGAGTGAGTCGGAGAATAAATTTAAAATTCGACAATTCTTCACACATTACTCTGAATCCAACTGCTCTGAACAATGAAATTCCTTATGGGTTCCATCACTACGGAATGTTGATTCTAATTTCTTCACACGAACACATACTGAGAAAAATCAGCATGTTCACGGAAACTACGCTCGCATGATTAAGAATTCATGGTTGCAGTCATTTGAAATTTGTTTATAATGAGATGGTGGAAGTCAAAATCTCCCTCGTGTTCAGACTATGGGAACCAAATGTTTCTTCCAATACAGTAGTCTATACAGCACAGGGAAATTCTTTGAACGTCTACAAAACGTGCTTGATTACAAAAAGAAAATGCAAATAACGTCTCAATGTGTTATGAAAACGTCGCATGTCCCAGGCACAAAGGGATGTTCTCTTTAGTTGAGACCCATGTCCCTCGTGCGATAATGTGTTATACTGTGGGAGATAATCGGAATTTTCCTATACGCAGCACCCGGGAAATTCCGATCATGCAATAGGAAATCAATTTTCGGTGAATTTATATGGAATTTCCCATACATTTAACTAAGAATTCCAAACATTCAGGGATTGTGACTATCATTTTCCAGTGAATTTGCGGTAAAATACGGAAAATTGCTAACGCATGTATGTGTTAATTATTTTTGAACATTTATGTGAAGTTGCCCATAGGAATTTTGTATAGTGTAGTTAAGGCCACACATAGATCACACAATTAGAATACAATTTTACCTTGTGGATTCTGAAACGGTGGCTCACTTGTTGCAATTTCATCCTGAATGGATAATTCCTCATTTTTTTACAATTTTTTAATCGATCTTCCTCACTCGCTTGTTTTCTTTTTCCTCTTGCATTCTTGGGAGGCAAATTTTTTTTGAAGATGATTCCCCCACCTTCATCCACGTGTAACTTTTCAAGCCACGGCTTATCATCTGTAATTGGTTTTGTGAAATTTTTAGTGAATAATAATAAAATCCACGACTAGGATTAGCCTCTAAATATAAGCTTCAGTGTTTTACTGATTTTCTGACGAGTATCAAAGGATCTCAAAAGTAACAACCTCCATCTATCGAAAATTGTTCTTAATTTCATTTCCTAATATGTACAAACTATGAAGAGACCCAAATTTTTATTCAGAGTCCAATCTCAGTTATGTACTCAATTATTATCGGTTTCAAATCTGAATTGATCGAGTAGTTCATGAAAAATTTGTAGCAAAATTTTACCCACTTCTTCTGATGTTCGAGTGCCCTTAATGCAGGGAATCGACAATGTGAGAATTCGGTTGTCAGTCAGTTCAATTATTTCCTATCTGACATTTCCAACGCAATGAATACGTACAAACAAGAAAAAACAGTCAATCAGAAGAAAAGTATGAGAATACAGGTAAAATCGGCATGGAGAATCATACATTACAGGTTGGTTGAAAAGTTCCTGCGCTCACCAAGAGATAGCACTGCTAGCTCAAAACTTTTTTTTTCTCAAGTTGGTATATCTGTCCTGAGAACACATGCAAAGTTACAAGTCATTCTGTCAATTCATTCTTTGTTTACAAGCCATTTGAAGTTGACGTGTCATTGATTTTTCTTAATATGGAAAAGATTGAATATCGTGCAGTAATTAAATTCTTTGTTTTGAAGGGTTTGAAAACAAAGGGAATTCATGAACAGTTGTTAGAAGTGTATAAGGAGTCCTCACCTTCAAAACGCACCGTTGAATTTTGGGCTGGTGAATTTAAACGTGTTCGTACTAGCCTTGAAGACGATCCACGCGAAGGAGGACCAAAAACTGCAACCACAGCAGAAATCATTGAGCATGTACATAATATGGTTAGTGAAGATCCAAGTTTGACTAAGCGTGAAATTGCTAATGCCATAGGCATCTCAAACGAACGAGTACTCCATATTTTACATGAAGAATTACGTATGGAGAAACTGTTTGGAAAGTTAGTGCCGCACACGTTAACAATTCAACAAAAACTGGATCGAAAACAAATTTCTCAGCGTAATTTGGAGCGTTTTAAGCAGAATAAAACCGACTTCTTGTGTCGTTTTATAACTATGGATGAGACTTGGATCTACCACCATGATCCTCAATTGAAACAAGAACGTTTACAGTGGACTGAAGCTGGTTGTTCAGCTCCAAAGCAGGTAAAGTCACAACGATCAGCAAAGAAGGTTATGGCATCAGTTTTTTGGGATGCAAAAGGAATTTTGTTCATTTATTATCTTCAGGAAGGTAAAACAATCAACTCCGAATATTACTGCAGCCTTTTGGATCAGCTGGATGAACAAATTCGTGAGAAAAGACCTGGTTTAAAGAAGAAAAAAATCATTTTTCATCAAGATAATGTACCTGCTCACGAAAGTGTTTTGACGATGGCTAAATTCAAAGAACTCAAGTACGAATTGCTCGAACACCCACCGTATCCACCAGATTTGGCTCCCTCCGACTATTACCCCTTCAGAAATTTGAAAAAATTCCTTCGTGGAGAGCATTTTTCGTCGAATGAAGAGGCCATAGCAGCCGTAGACGGTTATTTTGCAAAGCTTCCGGAAAACCATTATAAGGATGGGATAAAATTATTGGAAGATCATTGGAACAAGTGTATTGAGCTTCTAGGAGATTATATTGAATAAAAAAATATATTTCGTAACAAAAACAGTATTCTTTCATTCCGAGCGCAGAAACTTTCCAACCAACCTGTACTTCCATGTTATCGATATATTTATAAGGGATAGATGTAACAGAGTGTGACAAGATGTCAAGGAAGAAATTACTGCTGTTCGATATATCGATGTTTTCAAATAACTTGACATAGAAAAATTATTACGTTCAATTTATATTTGTTTAGTTGCAATCAAACAGTCACATAGAACGAACGAAAACTTCTTCCTCCAAAACGGGGGGGAAATTTTTTTCACAGTTGTCCACCAATTGGAGCGAAACTCGTATGGACCTATTATAAGATTGTGAATAAAACGTGGTATAAGTTTCATTGCAATCGAATAACCAGAAACGCAAATACGAGCGGTCGCAAAATTACAATTTTCGATAACATGTTTCCCCTTCCTATTTTTTTGGAAGGATTGGGTTGAAACTGATATAGGACCACTATCGAAATTGCATACAACTGTGGTAAAAATTCCATAATGATCGGATGATGAGAACGGAAGATATCCGCTTGATCGCGGCATTTCCGAAATTTCAAAATTTTCTTTCAAAGCTGAATGCTTACCCTTTTGTTCTCTCAATTCCGATTTGCCTGAAACTTATATCACACGATTAACATCTCATGAATTGACTATGCTCAGAGTTCTATGGCATTCAGATGACACGAACATAGGGACGGCATGCTTTCAACATATCGTCAAATG
The DNA here is from genome assembly GCA_018340375.1 of Gonatopus flavifemur. NCBI lineage: Eukaryota > Metazoa > Arthropoda > Insecta > Hymenoptera > Dryinidae > Gonatopus > Gonatopus flavifemur. The sequence continues at coordinate 5,124,417 of JAFFJZ010000012.1, read as the reverse complement.
ATGCGCATCGCGAAAGAAAATTCCCAACATTTTTCAACCGATTGGGATGAAACTCATATAGGAACACTATCGGATCACAACTAGAATGTGGTATATATTTCATCGCGATCGGATAATAGGGAGCGGAGATATGCGCGTTCGCAAAATCACGATCTTTCAAACGATATTCCGCAATATTTCCAAAAAGCGTTATCCGATCCGATTCCGTTTCCTTATATGTAAGGAACATGGAAGTAAAAACATGAGGGAACATTCTACAGATATCAATGAGTTTAATACATACTTTTTAAGGAGAGGAAAAGTTCAATAAAGATACCCACCGCTATATTTTAGGATTTTACAAAAGTATTTTTTCTTCTCGTATCACGCATAAATTTTGTCCCCTTCGCAAGCCTTGGGTGTATTCTCTCGTCGCAATATAGACGTTGATCCATGTTTAATCCAAAATACTAACGCGTACATTTTACTATTGAAAGTTCGAATTCCTATTATATTTTCGATGTTTACAAATTGTCGAATATTAAACGTTGTATCGAATGAACTCCACATCGATTCAAGATCCGGTTCATCGACAAGCTTTTGTTTCAATGCTATGAATTCAGTTCATTCCAATATACTATTTTCACAATCAGTTCCAGATTACTCCATCGATAACAAGGATCCCGGAATTCTTTTGTATTGACAACTGTTGAGAATTTAATTATTAATCCATGTATTTGTTTTAAACGAGGTTTATTGATTTCCTTTATATATAGTAATTGAATTCGACGAATATTGAGTACATCCTCCACAGGTCGTTGATACTTTTACATTACCTACATCCAATGAGAAGTCAAGCGGCAAACGTACAATAACATTTTCCAATACATTCAACATGTGGGTTATGTTTTATGTAGAGATAAAGCTGTGTTTCATCATTTTTCAATTGAATAATTGAATTCAATGTAAGTATCTATATTACATTGAAACCTATGTAAAAAAAATAGAAATCAAACTTCAGCACTCTGAATTTACTGTAGTGATTTTTCATTTTCAAATACAGTACCTAATGAAAATTTACAATGGCATTGTGCATCGATGTAAGGAATTTTACTCTCCAATATCCAAAATTTTAGTTACTTTCACATAAATAATTAGTGCATTCCATTTCAGAATCATTTCAGAACTTCCACCTACATTTTCCTATACACTATTTCATATTGAAACATGTAAGGTAACCGGCCCCATTAATGAACACCTTAGCCCCCATTAGCGAACCATCGTTTATTTATTATATCTTTCCTATGGCATAGTATTCTGAATTCATTCACATAACAGCGGTTGATTCAGTATCCAGTCAGTCATGCTTGGATGAAATTAAAGCACTAAATGAAAAGTACTATGAATCAAAAACCAAAATGTTCATTAAAGGGGTCATCTACCTTATAGAGAAAATATTCCATCAAACATTATTCTGTATCACCACCGAATTTTGGCGCCACGTTGGTATGAATGAGAGAAATTACGACGTTACCTTATGTAATCAAACAGTAATTTTTCTTGTACATCCCGACATGGCTCCACGGTGATGTGTAGTAGGATATGATCTCCGTTTTTGATTCGAAATTTGAACACTTATACAAAACAGGTTGATGAGTAGATGCGCTACTAATGATAATGAAAAATCACCAAACCTTGAACATCAATTCTTGGAATCCAATATCAATGACTTTCAGTAATAAAAATATATTACAGTGAATTTATGCGAGTGAAAAATTTTTCTGATAGTAAATATTCATGTACTTGTTTGAACAGTGATTTTGAAATTGTTCGTTGACGTTTACATTTTCAATCACGATTAGGAATTGATAAAACGAGAAGTTCTAGAATGCTACTTGAATGTGATTATTCTAATAACTTTCCACGTGGGAATTGGACTCTCACTCTATACTGGCGCAGTACCATTACTGGTATCACCAATACTGGCAAATTCGAACAACTATCACAAGGCCCATTGATTCAGCAGTTCTGACCCATGGTCGAAATGATTAACAATGTTTCATATAAAACTCAGCAATGGAATTATGATGCTACCCATATTATGAATTCATATGTGCCATTATTGCCATAATTTTTGCTCCAAGGTATTTTCGATTGCACGGAAAGTGACAGTGGTTGGAGAAAGAGCTGAAAACTACTATGAACGAATTTGCTGAACCATTAAGAACGAAATTCCATTGCGTGTAAGTTGAATTTTGAAAACCATGCTCTGGTATGCATCAAAACCTGCGTCCAAATCTCGTACAGCACAACCTCCGATTGCCGGACATTTCTCCGTTGCTTCTCCGTTCCTCCACCTTGTATCCACGTCCCTCCTCTATCCACCTCGTCTCCACGGGGATGCAACGTGGATATCTGTAGGTGTGCTGTTAGGGATATTCCACCGTGATATCGATTGATTTGAATTACTTTGGCTGAGTACTGGTTTGATTCAAGTTCATCAAGCGCTGGGTTGCTATAATTCATTGAATGTCGACACGAATCTGACCACTTTCAAGACCCAGGGATGTTTGCTATCTGTGAAATAAATGGCAACATTTGAAATACAGTGATGATGCAGTAACAAGTCAATTGTTCTGACAGAATCTTGCAAGTAATTCCTTGTCAGTATCGAGCCGTTTGTACATCCCCGACAATTTCCACATGGGATTCCAAATTGGAATAAAAAACTGATTTTACTTGATGAAGTTTTCTCGTTATAATTCATATTTTACAGGATCACTTGAAATAATTCATGAAAATGGCAAAACGACCTCTACATTTCGAAGATTATGTGCCAAGATCGCAGAGACGCATTTACAAGCAACTCATGAAGGAACCTAATACAAATTCCCCCAATAATCTCATGTAATGTGATTGATTTCGAAATTTCCTGTCCTCAACAGTCCCCCTTTTACTAAATCCATTTCGAAACAATTCAAGTTCAGAGGAAGACGAAGAAATTTTTGTTTCCAATATGGATGTTTCAATGCCTGGCAATTTTGAACAGAACGATCCAATGATTGATGATAATCAGCTCCCTATTTCTGAAAATGAATATTTTGATGCAAATGATTCTATATTTGATTCAAGACTTGATAATGAAGGTAATATATTCACTTTGGTGGGTTCAAGAATTAATGAACATTACCAGTGAATACATGTGAGGACACTATCATCACGTTGTCGAAAAAAACCCACACATCAACCATATATATGAACAAAAAAAGTTTGTTGTGTACTTCATACCCCATTCAATAAACTTACAGAATCCAAAGTCAATAGGTGCAACTGTTTTTCCAAAAAAATTTCGAAAACATACATCGGTTTTCAGCCTATCACACTGTTATAATTCCATAAATGACGTTGGGAACAACCGGGTTTTTTCCCCAGTATCAGTATGTGGAGTTGAATTATTGATGAATAATACCGTAGAACCGTCTCGAATAATCTAAGTATTCACTTACAGCATAGATTAAATGGAGAGGGATGAACTTTCAAATCTTGGAATGGAGAAAACATTTTTCACACTTATTATCGATAATAACAGCATTGTTGATGGATTTATTTGAAACATGAGAACGAATTGAGCAACAATACTAGCATATTCGATAATAAGTACGGATAACATTTGATTCAGTTCAAGACTGGAAAGTTAATTTACTTTCATTCCATCTGTATACTCTTGTACTCATCTGTATTTCCTTACTATAGCCACTGATGCAACAACCAAGTCTTCTATCTCTCTCTCCGTCCATTCAAACGTGCAGGTAAGTAAAGGATGAAGGGAGGGTCCAAAGCACCCTCATTCTGTCCTTCACTAAACTGCACGTTTGAATGGACGGAGAGAGAGATAGAAAACTCGGTCGTTGCACCAGTGACTATAGTACAGTATTTATTATAATAAATTCCTCATCAGTGACTGGTAAATCTCTTATCGGTTACTTACTAGTGCTTGCTTACTTCTTCGATTAGTCCCTCGTTAGCGAGAGCATTATATCACTCACCAGTTGCATGTAAGTTTTCCCGATTAGCGCGAATTCGCCAATGAAAAGGATGAACTGATGATTGCCTCATGGTTTACTAGCAAAAATTTATACCAGGGCCCTTCTCCATCGATTCCGCAGTGAAACAAAGTTATATCAGTACTGATATAGTTTCATATTTTCTTAGTATTCTATACTATTATCAACTCTGGTTCGGTACCTGGACTTTCTTTTTTTACCACAAGAACTGTGTTGCTACAAACTTCATTTGAACTGAAATTACCCACTGATTCCGTGGTAAAACAACGTTGTATCAATACTGGTGGAGTTTTGTCTTTTCATGTATTTCACAGTGTTATCAATTCTAGTTTATAACTGGCCCAGTGTAGTCTCACCAAAGCAGGGGTATTATTACAAAGTGGGTTTCAATTCTGGTTCATTATTAACTCTATATCGTGACGACGTTACAGCAATACTGATAGAATATCGTGTTATCATATATTTCACAGTGTAATGAACTGTGGTTCTGTAATGGCGCGATGTAGGTTTGATAAAATGACGATGTTGCCATGGAGTAGATTTGAACTTCGCTCCATCATTACTTTTTTAGATAGACAACATTGTGTGCATAGTCGTTTGGTTTCCCGTTTTTATGTTGTCGTACAATGTATTACTAACTCTGGTTTCATACCACAGTTCACAGTTTCGATTTCCTAAAAGTTGGCTTTTCACTAAACAATAATGACTCAGTACTAGCCTAACATTGCCTGTCTATGGGGGCCAGTATCATTTCGAAATCCGTCCAACCACTGGTACCAGTTAAGAAACAGTAATGACCCTGAATAAAAACTGTTATTTTCGCCAAACTGTGGTGAATGCAACTTCATTAGTACTGCGCCTTTTAACAACTCTGGCAATTCCCATATGAGTGCCTGAGGATATTTTCTGCTTTATTTCTGTGTGACTATGTCTAGTGGAAACGCCTAGGCATTCACGAGTTTTGTAACGCTCGCGCTAGCGAAATACTGCACACGTGCAAGTGCCTCACGAAATATTTGCAAGTATTACGAGTGCTTAACAAGTATTTAGTGAAGCCCTCATATGTGTCTAGTATTTCGCTAGTGCGAGCATTAAAAAACTCGTGAATGCCTAGAGCATTTCTACTAGGGATACACGGTGTCTAGATTCTTAGTAAACCTGTCTGAAATACATGGACTGACTTTATAAAAATCCTGTTATCTTTGTACAGATTTTGATGCTTTAGATGAAGAAGATGATGATAATGATGATCACGATGACCATTTCAGTAATTTTGATGAAAGCGCAAACACAGATCACGAAAAACATAATCATCATGTACCACTGTACGAAGGAGCTTCGATCACCATTGCTCAGAGCATGTTGATGATTTTAACTATTGCATTACGTCACAATATAACTAAAGCGTTGCTCTCTGACATCTTAGAACTAATAGCACTCCATTGCCCCCAACCAAATGTTTGTAAAACTTCTGTGTATAAGTTCAAAAAGTATTTCGAGAAGCTTAAAACCCCTTTAACGCGACATTTCTATTGCACACATTGCTATCGTAGGGTTGCAAATGAAAATTCTGTGTGCCCTGAAGGTCATGAAACTCAAAGAGTTGCTTATTTTCTAGAAATATCACCAGTTGCCCAGTTACAAACGTTATTCAAAAGACCTAATTTTTATGAACTATTGAATTACAAATCCACCAGAAGTCGTCAAAACGTTGACAATTATGAAGATTGTTATGATGGTCAAATTTACAAAGAATTAGATCACAACCGTGGAATATTATCTCGTACTTCAAATATTCCGTTCACATGGTACTGATGGGATATCTGTATTCAAATCAACCAACTTTAGTATTTGGCCTGTATATTTAGTTATAAACGAATTACCTTATTCACAGAGGTTGAAGATAGAGAATGTATTATTTGTAAGCCCCTGGTTTGGCGCAGAAAAACCAAATCCGAATTTATTTTTGCAACCTCTACGTTCGACTGTCAATGAAATTTATACAGGTATCAATGTTCAAATTCCCAATTATGATGAACTTATCACGATCCGAGGTATTATCATTTATGGCACATGTGACTTACCTGCTAAGGCTCTATTTTTGAACATGAAGCAGTATAATGGCAGGTTCGGTTATCAAACCTGCAAACATCCTGGACAACGTTTGAATTCTGAAAATGTTCAAATTTATCGATATCGACCTTATCAGTTACGTACAGACGAGGAAACTCGTGTACACGCTCGGCAAGCCCTTGAAAGCGGTCTACCAGTATGTGAAGTTAAAGGCCCGACAATATTATCTTTGCTTGCACTAAACTGCATGAAAGGAACAGCCGTAGATGCCATGCACTGCGTTTTTGAAGATGTTGTAAAGTTACTTTCGATTTTATGGTTTAAACCTAAATATTCAAATGAACCTTTTTCAATTTCACATCATTTACAAACTGTTGATGATAGATTAGGTTCCATTACACCACCGTCTTACGTTCAAAGATTACCTCGGTCTGTGGGGAATCACTCGTTACACTGGAGAGCTGACGAATTGAAAGCATGGTTTTTTCACTATTCACTACCCATCTTGGAGGACATTCTGCCGAACGAATATCTCAGCCATTATAAGTTACTTGTATTGGGTATTTCACTATTATATGGAAGTAGTATATCTCCCCACATGGTCCAAGTCGCGGAACGAGCGCTACGAGAATTTGTCGGCAGATTTGAATTATTATATGGACTGAAATACATGACCAGCAATTTGCATCAACTCTTACATCTCTCAGAAACTGTTAGGAACTTTGGATCTTCATGGACTACGTCTTGTTTTCCGTTTGAAAGTTTCAATGGCATAATAAAGGAATTGATTCACGGGAGTAATTCACCGCAATTGCAGATCTCATCTATTTTATCACTGTACTTGCACATATCCACTTTAAAACATGAGCAATTGATCATAGGAAGTGCTGTCCATTCATGGTGTGAGCATTCATCGTAGAAAACTCAACGTATGAAGAAATACTTCACATCTGATAGCATTTTTGCAGTGGGAAAGTTTACACATATTTCAGAATTACCTGAAGATGTGAAAAATGCTCTTGGAAACTGTGATTTTGAAGGGAACAAATTTCATTTTTTCGATAGACTATACAAAAATAAATCCTTGTTCGTTGCTCAATCATACCGGCGTGCAATCTGCACAAATAAAAGGTGTGTGAAATTCATGTCAGGAGGCAACTTTCAAATTGGCCTTATCCACACGTTTATTAAAGTTTGAAATTGTACGTGCAATACTTTCTGTGATTGTGATGCAAAATATTATGCTATTATAAAGAAGTATCACGCTCAAGAAATATTTTGCACTTCTATTGATGATACGTTCATACCTTTTCTGTACAAAATACCTTCATCGTATAATGAGATAATTGCTATCGATGTCAGTTATTTAGACTCTGTTTGTTTTCATTTGAGAATTGAAGACAAGGATGTTACTTATGTTGCTGAGCCAATGATTTCAGTAGAATTCGAATAATTGTAGACTTTTCAATCAAACCTCTGGAACAATTGAACGTTAGCACATCTCATTCTGCGTAGAGGTATTGTTAGGATTATATATTCAAAATTGCTACTGTTACACTCGGTTTGTATGTTCATAATCGTAAAAATACTGGTATTTAATTATTAGTTGCTTCAGTTTATATATATATTGATATTATGTACACTTTGTGAGTCATTATTATTAGAATAAAGTGGTATTCTGGATTGGGTTCTTCGTGACAATTTTTTATGTTACCGTAAACTGGGGTTACTTTGTAACTTGGAGCGTCATAAACTCTGATCGTTATCTATGCGGTTTGGGACTATCAAAGAAAATATGCAATAAAATGATTAAAACAATAGTTTTATCGAAAAAAATATATGCGAATAAACGTGGGAATACATGTCACAAAGTAACATCACATCAATGAAATACATGTCAAAGTGACAACGATCTACATGTGCCTTTAGTCCTAAGTAACCCCAGTTCACGGTATGAAGTATATCAAATCAAAAAATGACCCCAAATTCAGTCTCACGTTTGACTTTCCATCGATGATATATGTATATGATAGTCATTGTATATATAATATGTAAATATTTTCTAATATTTTTGATGTATCAATACATGAATGTATTCATTCATTTTATTCGAACTTCCAATGCCGATCGTATCCTTGGTATTAACTGGTATTTGGTTCTACGTTTCATCATAAGGTATGAGTATCATTTGGCGCACAATCCACTCCAAAATTTGAGATCCGAAAAACAGGCAGTTTTCGGAGTCACTCCTTACATATTAACTCGGAATTTTCATGTACTTCAGAGCTGGGACTATGCCCACTATGCATGAGTACTTCGCACTATGCACGATGCTATGCATGGGTACTTCGCACTATGCACGATGCTATGCATGGGTGCTCCGCTCATTTCAGCCTGGAGAATGAACAGCCTCCACATGTGTGTAGGAATATGTGTTCACGAATATGTGTAGAGAATCCAATCTATTCGAAAATGATGGGATAGATGTAAAATATCCAAAACATTGATGTATACTCAAGTTGTTGAAGTTTGGATCCCCAAGTGAGATAATTCTCGAAATTATATATAATTTATATATAATTTTGGAAAATTCCCTCACCCGAGTCGTTCATAGAAACGAAACAAAAATTCACATTTATTAAATCTCAGGAATCATCGTTATCCATTCCCTCAAATTAGCTCATGAGAACTGAAAACATCGCTCAAAAAATGGACTGCAAAATTTTTGATCTTCAACAGCTGCATATTGTGTATTTGATTACTAATTCATTCCAATAAACGTTTCAAACTTCGGTAAGATTGAGTATTCTTAACATACAATCATTTCCTTGGACATGAAAGTCTTCCATACTATGAGAATACAATGACAAAGTCTATTCACGGAGAAAAATGTATGGTTAAGGTAATCAATTCGTTGGTTGAATCCAATCTAGCCAATTATAATGATTACCGCCACCAATGAGGTGGTTTTCATGACCTACTCGATTGGTGGCCTCAGCTGTGTAATTGGGTGATATAAATTGGGTAGAATAAGTTTCGGAATGAATTTGTGAGCAGACTTTGATTCCCATACTATGCCCATATTCTATTCAATCAAGTGGACAATATTCGGAAGAGTATCACGTACTGAATAGATCAGCAAAATTACTCATTTTCCCGTGATGTTATTCCAATACTCTTGCCATACTTTCACTTACTTGAATGAAATTTGTGTGCAAAGTTTCAATCCCATACCATGCCCATACTCCATCTGATCAAGCGTCTAATATTCAAAGGAATGTTGTACGCCGAATAGTTTCACCGGGCGTGTATCTACTTCATTCCAGATGTCATCCCAATACTCCAGCCATATTGGAACAATAACGAGAAGCAATATCTCAATAGTGGCACAGCATGGATCGCCTGGCGGAGATTCCTCCAGAGTTTGATTCCCATATTGTCCCCATATTCTTTATTCGAACGAAAGACAGTATTCAAATGTAATATTACTTCGGAAATGATCTGGGATAGATTATACGGTTTTCCCTTCCAATATAGTATACCAATACCTCCGCCATACTTGAATCAATCAATCTTGGATGAAAATGTTGCGATAAGTGGGTAATATAAGTTCCCGAATGAAGTTGTGAGCAAAGTTGAATTCCCATACTGTGCCCATATTCCATTCAATCAAGTGGTCAATATTCAGAAGAGATACTGAATGGATCAGCAAGACTACCAATTTTCCCGTGAGGTTATCCCGATACTTTTGCCGTACTGCCACTCACTCGGATAGGAGTATCTGAGAATCTACACAGCATGGATACCCGAGAGTGAAATTTCTTTCGAGTTTGAATTCCATATTGTCCCCATATTCCGTCCGATCTGGATGATAACATCCGAAGACATAGTGTACACCGAATGATGTGAGAGAAATTCTACGTTTCCCTCCTGCGATTTAGTCTTACCATACCCTTGCCATACCCGAACGAATATGGATAAACTTTCACAATCATTGGGTGATATAGATTCTGAAACGCAGTCGTGACTGAAATTCCAATTCCAAACTGTGCGCCCATATTCCGTTTCGTTCAAATAATAATATTCAAATCAAAATATCCAAAGAAGTGTCGTATATTGACTGATTCCAGCAAACTTATTCAATCCATTCCATATGTTTCTCCAATCCTCATGCCATACTATAAATTATTTGATTCCAAATATTTCCATAATTGCACAAAATGGATTCCGAGACGAAAATTGCTTCTGAGTTTGAATCCCATATTATTCCCATGCATTGTTATGCACTATCTGCCCATGATGCCAGGGAGATTGAACATTTTCTCTTCTCAAACTCCCGTTCCCATACTCCTGCCATACGCAAATTAATTCAGATGAATAAAAGTTCGATAATACGCATTCTGAGACAAGAATGTTATCAACATATCAATACCCAACTCATTTCATGATCTTTAGACTAGTATGGGAAACGGCCTGTGGCGAGATCCCAGCCATACTTTTGCAGATACTCTGGGCCAGATTCCAACCGAGATCCAAGCCAGGCTCTCTCCCATACTTTTTTTTTCCACGCGGGAATATTTGAATGAACCTTGAATTCAAATTGAATTGACGAAGGATTGTATTTAAACGTACCCAACTGTCGTGCGTAGTTGCCTCCATTATCTTTTTTCCCAATGTATACTGTGTACTTTTTTGATGAATCGAATAATAAAGCGGAACTACCTCAAGTGAATTATTCTCGCATGTATCCATCTGAACAGATTGGACATCGTACAAAGGTGACATTGAAGATAGTACAGTCATGTCTTTCCTGCATCTACTACATATTCGGGTATCAGGGGGTAGATGATGATATTTTTTTCTCAGATTTGAAGATAAGGTTCGAAGATCTGAAGATTTTTTGTGACAGGGATATTGAAATGGATTGAAACAACGATCACCTGAACTCCTTCGTTTCATTGTGTCATTACATGTAGGAAAAAGTCCTTCCTCAATAAAATAATTCAGCAGAAAATCAATCACAAAAACTTCATAAACAAGAAAGTTTCACTGATTTGATATTTATCTCTGTACATTCAAAACGACACAAAACCGTTGATGAGTTCAGATTGGAGAGAATGAGGTTGGTTAGGTTACAAATAAAAAAGAATCAGGTTGCCCTGGAAATATCCACAGTCACTATTCAATTGAAGCTTCAGAGCAGAAGTTTATATGATTGATAAGAATGAATTCAAATCCTCAGTGAATTAGAATCAGAGAATAGCATTAAGAATCACAGGATATTTGATTTCTGGAAGTGATTTTCACTGATAATAATACAGAAAATTACGGCAGAATGAATTATTGATTAGCATATAATATTATTACACAATGTTCGCGTAGTGTTGTATTGATACACGATGGTAGCGGGTGGACGTGTGAGATCTGAGCACTTAAACCCCTCCGTAATTTCGAGGAATCTTCTTATCCCATTTCTTAATCTGTATGATTTTGAAGCTAAAGAATCAAGCTTTCGATTTATCAAGGTTTTATGAATATCAAAAGGGGCGCAGTGACCGGAAAATGCAAAAATACTTTTAAGAATCGAATTTCTATGTGAAATATTCCTTCTGCATGAATGAAAGTATTTTTATCGTGAAATTCAGAAAAAATCCTAACAATATCAATAATTTAATTTTCATTAAATGGAATTAATGAGGATGGTGATTTTTCGAGAAAACGCAGATCAAAAAAATCTTGAAAATTTAAACCCCTGTACCACGAAAACCTGACTTCCTAGAAACCTGGTGTTAACACAATATGAAGAGGGTCACTGGTACAACAAATTCATGGAATTTCATCAACATTGATGAGATTGAAATTTTCAGGTGGGAACACTTGGCGAATTTTACCCCAAATATCCATTTCGCATTATTGAAATAACGAATTCCTTTGAATTAAAGAAGATTCATTTCAGTCAAAACATTGACATTGTGAAATTAAACACAAGGCTTCGATCGAAAGGAATGTGTATTAGAGACCCACATAGCACAAATGTCTCAGTAATATCTCCAGAATATTCTGGATACATTGTAATATTGTCAGAATATTCTCCCTGGTGAAGATGAAGCGTATACACGAAGCGCAGAGGAAACGCATACAAAGCGAAAAATGTTTCAATTCCCTCTTCGTGAAGCGTATGATGCCCGCTTGCGGTAAAATGATGAAATCATAACTTCCATACACGCTCCCGTAATCTCTCGATCCCGTTTCACACACGCTTCATGTAAAGTAATAGTAAGTTACATTAAGCTCATGCGAATCATACTTATTCTGATTTCAAATAATGTCTTCAAGCAGTTTATCCCAACGACGATTCATGGCTCAATGGATAAAATTCTCGTCCACCATGGTGAAAGTCATCGGTTCGATTCTCGCTATGGTATGCGATTTGTTTATTCAGATTTCATGAATTTTATACGCCTCCTCCGCTTCAATGCCCTCTTTGTATCTCTCCCATCTAAGCTCCGTATACTTTTCATCAACCTTTCGGTTACCCTCCAACATACGCTTCGTTTACTCTCCCTTCCCGCTTCCATTTTCACCAGGGCTGGAGATATTACTGAGACATTTGTGCTATATGGGAACATTTCTTCGATCCAAAGAAATCTATTTCTTTTGATCTAATGATTCTTTTTCTTAGTGTGTATATTAGTGCGCAGAGAGTATATTTGAGAATCATTGCTCGAATTCTTGAAACAGAATTTGATTGCACCCATTGACTTATACATTCAATTGAAAACTAACTTGATTACGACGATTAGCATCCAACTTGCTGGAGTTCGAATCGTTCATTGGAACGAATTAATGATCGGATAACAAAATATTCAGTTGTTGGAGACCCAACATTTTGCAACATATTCTTCAAACGATGTTTTCAACTGCAAGAAATTGATTCGGGAAAGTAAATAACGAAGATTCATCAAATTTTGTGAGTTTGAATTTTCGTTTCGTTTCTACGAACGATTCAAACTTCAACAACATTGAAATTCTGTGATTTAAAATGCAGGAATAAATGAACCATGCGATGCTCGATCTGTGTCATTGACTTTATCTTATGATCAATATTGATTTCGTATGATTTCTCGATAAGTGTCAGATCGAATGACAAATTTTATTCATTTTCAAGCACTTGAAATTTGTATATGATAAGGGCAAATTCAATTCGATGGAATAATTTATAGATTTTTTTTTCTCACAACGAGGTGGATTCACCAAGGTATTAATACATTCGAAGATAGGAATCATCTTCTAGTTTCCCAAAATGTTGCGACGAGAAATGATCTTTTCTCTACTCTGGGCTGTATGTCAATGCAGAATGTTCGGTAAGAGAAGTATTGAATAAAAATTTTATGGAATTGTGTTTTCACGAATTATATTCTGTACAACTTTCATATAATCCTTAAACATATTCGATATAAAGATTCTATAGATTTAGTCATGGGATAATATCGACACTTTGTTGAAACCTCTCTAGTTTTCAATAATGCGCTGTAAGAGAAACTGGAACACGGAGAGAAAAAATTTGCTGACGCAGCAAATCGAGGTATTATATATAGAATAGCAAAATTTTTTGCTGACCTAGCTAAAAATTTGCTATAACAGCAATCGTGTTAGCTACGACAGCAATTCTTTAGCTGTGGCAGCAAAAAATGTTTGCTCTGCCAGCAAATTTTCAGTATTATATACAGAATAGCAGACAAATTTTGCTGGGATAGCAAACAGTCTTTGCTGCCACAGCTAAAAATTCGCTGTCGCAGCTAAAAAGATTGCTGGAACAGCAAATAGTTTGCTGTCACAGCAAAAAATTTGCTGCTCTGGCAAAAGGAACCCAGCTAAAGTAGATTTCGCTGCCACAGCGAATTCCTTTTTCTCCGTGAAATTTATTGCATCTTGGTACTGAAAAATATTAGTGAATTCATTTTTTCCGCACATTGTACTGCAACATCCCAATTTTTGCAGTAGAATTCTAATGAAGGAGTTGGAGGATTTTTGAAAATGCATTGAAATTAGAGTTAGAGAAAACTAGTTCAAATAACACAAAAGCAGGATGAAGAACTTGAAGTAAATCCATGTACGTTACGGAACGGTGGATCAATATAACGATAGGGAATCTAAATAATAATTCTTGTAACTCATCCACAGGCATAAATCGCCCAGCAGAAATATTACCAACTCCATCTCCAGTGATCGGTGGTAGGCCATCAGCTTGGGAAGATTTCCCGTATGTAGCACTGATTTCATCCCCTACGGATCACTGCAGTGGGGCGATAATCGATCCTCTTTGGATTTTAACCGCGGGGCATTGTTTCGAAACGATTGAAACGGGGACTTATATCATCGCTGGTCCCATCTCTTCTAATGAACTCCGACAAACCGTTTCAATCGCTCGTGCATTTGTACACCCGTATTATTCCAGGTCAATGTCACTTGACGGATACCAAAGTGAGAACGAATTATAGAGATCGACTGAAAACTTCTTACGCAAATGACTAAAATTCAAGCTGAGGCCATTATTCCCAGTTCAGGATCATTTACGCTGAAATTATAAGCCTAAAATCGAAATCATTTTATCAATTATGTTGATATTAGAAGATTTGTCTAGACTTTCATCCACGGATTGCAAGTTTTCTTCGAAAGCAATAGTCTCAACTTCAATCTCAGTCATTCTCGGCAAAAGTTTCCGGTCGACCTCTAACAAATCATACTTTTATAATAATATGCTGGCTTTTTGTGGAACAGGAGCTCAATGGGAGTAATATCAAACGATCTAGCGTTGTTGAGATTAGAACGTCCTTTGCGGTTCAACGAATTTGTATCCTCTATCAAGTTACCGACAACGCGCAGTTCGTGGATTGGATTTGGGACGGTTGTTGGTTGGGGAAAGACGTCGTATCGTGATGAATATCCAACCGTACCACACTCCGCTACTTTATCCATACAAGATGCCTACGAGTGTCGTAGAAGACTCAGCCGTAGAAGTGGTATGTCCCTAACGTGGGTACCATCAAATACCTTATGCTATATGCCTACGTACGAACGCTATGAAGATACTTGCCTGGTGAGACAATTGATATCAATTGCTATGGAATAGGACGTGATTGTTGATTATCTTTTAGGGAGATTCTGGAGGACCCCTGGTCGCCGATCTGAATGGAAGGGATGAGAGGATCGTCGGTGTTGTTTCGACAGGATCGTATTTTTGTGGTGAAAAAACATTACCGTGGACTGTGTTTGTGAAGGTTTCGTCTTATATCGAGTGGATTCAAGAAGTTATCAAGAGTGAAGATACCCAATAAACACACACACGTTATTTCAACGTTGAAAGAACGTTGGACTGTCAAACGGACGTCAGTCGTTCATTTCATAACGTTGATTCTTAGTTGAAATTTGATAGGGAAATAGACGACCAGGAATTACGTTTTGATGACGTGTAATTTAAACTAATATTCAAAAATAACCATCAAACGACGTCCTCAAAAAACGTGTTTTGCACGGGTTTGAATCACGCGTTTAAAATGTGTTTATAACACCTTGTGTTTGAACTTCAATTGAAGATATTCTGCTGAAAATGTCGCACAAAACCGAACAATGGTTAAAATTTCAACAAAGAGCAAGATAGTAAATAGTGTAGCATACTTTCCAAATTCTGTCATACTCAGAAATACTATTGTTCTCGATATTGAATGAAAAGTTTTCAAAATAATTTGTTGGATTCAATTCACGTTTTAGAACCATCATGAGGACACGTCAATATTTGACGTCTTTTAAACGATGTTCAAACCGTTGATATAACGTTATTTTATGGTTGAAAAACACGTGATCTGCCGCGACATTTTTACGTTAAATCAACGCAAGAATATCACTAATCCACAACGTGTGGTTATTGACTGTTTTTGACGTTTTTAAAACGTGCGTGTGTTTACTGGGTACTGGTAGGACAGATTCAAGATGTTACTCAAGTTCGATAAGTGGAGCCTATTAACGAATGAGAATGTACCGGAATCATCCACATAACTGCGTTGCATAAACTGGGAAAAAATTCCTTTCAATCAAACAAATAGTTTATTTGTCCTCTCTCCATAAAATATTCCTCAGGATTAATAAAATATTTAATCAAACCAAATAATGGAATGCTTGCCCCAAATGAATTGGTCTTCTAAATAAATAATTTCTTTGCTACGAGTAATCAGTTTTTGCATCTCATTGAATATTTAATTTCTGCGAATAAATTGTTTATGGAGAGGGGACAAATAAATATTTCTTCCAGTGTACTTCACTTGGTAATATTACTGACTACCCAGTGAACGATATGTTGTTGATTCATCCAATGGTATATGTGGAGTTAATGCATCAACTCCACGTAGTATGTGATCCACGCGGAAGTAGTGGGATCATTAATTGGACTATGAAGTCCTTAGGATTGATGAGACAGGTATTGTATGAAAAATTTCCATTTTCGCATTCATGAAAGATAATTCGGTTCCACGAATTATGCATTTGATGTATAGAAGTCATCCATAACGCTGGGATAGCCAACTGTGGTGCCAAAATGATAATTTCCTGAGCATAAATCTGTTACGGCTAGCCGTGATACTGACGCGGTCTGAATCAGGCTCTATCACGGTATAAATTATCATCAAATCCACATAGGGTCCTAATGAAGTACACGTATGAAATAACGTATCAAGGAACTCCACGTCAGGCCCAAATGTGTACTGCCGTAAGACTCTCGCGATGCGACATACCGTTTTCCATCAAATCCGGGTCTGATGAGATTTTCTAGTATGGACCCTGTTACGGCCAAACGCCTTGAAAGAGGAGCAGAGAGGAGAATCCAACCCTCTCTGTCGTTCAATCATTCTCAAAAGTACGGAAAGTCGCTCTCATTAGAAGAAGACAGTGCAGCACGATACGTATAACTAGAATCTTCGTTACCGTGTAATTAGATCAATGCGAGTTCGATACTTTCCTTGTATTAATATATTTCCTTGTATGATATTCACGCAATCTGTGTAATTACTACGGACTCTGATAACGAATTTCATGTCTTGTTATACATAAACATTTAGTTCATGTGCTTATGAATAAACATTCCACATTATTGTTTGAACGAGAGAAGTGATTGAACCGGCATCTTTGAATTCCTTAATTCCTTGAAATCTCCCTGTTTCGTTCTTATTTGATTGTAGAGGCTTTTATTAATCGTTTAAGACATTTGAAAATTCCGAGCTAACGAAGGGCCTCTACAGACCCTATCACGATTCTATCAACTCGGACCTGACATCGGTATTCTTATTTCAGGCATACTAAATTCCACGCCTCGCATTATCGCCATGTTGTATTTCAACTATCTCTGTTTGGATCAGATGTTCTTGATTTTATTGGCAAATGAGGTTTTATTCTGATCAAAATCAATTATTGGGTGAATTTCAAGAAGATTTTTCTCTTGAAACAATTTTATGCAGGGCTCAGTTTTTGAGTTATGAGGGAATGGTTTTTCTCCAATATAAATATTCTTCAACTCAATCATTTAAAGTATTTGTTCCCTAAAGCATTTCATTATTCATGTTTCCAACAGTTTCTTAGCCCCTTTTTTTCAAGTTGTGGACATTTAAAAATTCAACTATTTCGATCATTCATAGTTATCTATGTTTCAATAGCCATAACTCAAAAAATATGAGTCTTAAAAACAGATTAGGAAAAAATTAATACGTTATCATGGATAATCGGATGTTATGGGAAACAAATATTGACAATACAATCTGTCCTAAAATGTTTACGTTCGCAAACAAAATTCCATTTTTCATAACTTTGTAAACTTTCAGAAAGAAAATCGTCCTAGACTTTGTTCGATGATGAATCTTCAAAAAATCGTTCGTTGAGTCAAAACTGCCATGGGAAAAGTCATCAGATGCGTACTACAACCAGCTGATACGCACGTACCGCATGGAATTTTGGAGAAAAGGGTCGAACTCAATAGTCTGATATGGGTCGATTTTGAATTTGGTAACCTAATCTGTGCCATACATTTTTCAGATAAGGAACCGGAACGGTCGGTCACATTTGGACCGTATCTGATCAGGCGTTACATTTTGTATACCAGCCGGATCCGGCAACCCTGATTAGGACCGTATTTATAATTTGGCAAACAGGACGAGGACCGCAATGTAGTCGTAACAAATTTCCGCTCGGATTCTCCTTCCAATGAAATATATAATTATTTGAAATAAGGAAGAATAAAATAATCAGAAAATCAAGGAAAGCAAGAGAACAGTGGTTAGAGGAAAAATGTCAGGATATAGAAGTAAGATTACATTTAGGGGAAGTAGATGAGGCATATAGGATTGTTGAGAGGTTTTTTGGACAAATGAAATCTAGAAGCAGTAAGATTAACCCTCAACCACGCACCTTCGAAAAAATCCCTAATCCACGCACCCGGGTCTTTTGGACCCGGCTCATCTTATTTTGGCTGTATTTTCTTCAAATATTATCCTCTTAAGATGATTTTTTTTCCAATCGATTCGTCGTAATGTCAAGAATAGTAATCAGCATTGTGAGAGAAGATTTTCTTGGGATTTCTGTGAGTTATGTAGGAAAGAAGGAACATAAATGTGACAAATGAACTCTCTCTCTCTCTCTGGGAGTATAAGCCTGCACGCTCTTGCTTCGCTCTACTTTGTCTACTGTTTTACTGCATATTTTGTGGCCCTATCGGGGTCGACCTTGTTTCAGTGCATCCCTTATCGGCTCGGGTATTTTTTTGAGCAACTAACGATAAGTAGCTGTTTCGTTGGCAGCCGATGGTGGATGTTTTGTGATTTGCATTTATCTGGTGTTGTTGGAGCATCTGCCAAGCGGGAAGACCAAGGCTGGTGTATTACAAGTGCTTTTCGCGCGTGGCGCTTATCATTCGCCTCTTATCATTGATTGGTCTGTCTTCTCTACACGTCATCACGGTAACGTTGAGGTATTGGCCATCGTAGCACATCCACACTCCACAGCATAAATCTTGCCTTCCAACGGGAGCCTTGACGACATCTTTGTTGGCATACTAATTCGTATCACATCACTTTTCAACGAGGTTTTTGACACATGCTTTCTCTATCCTCATTTGCGGTCTACATAGATAATTCGGTGATGCATTTCTCAATAATTCTTTCATTACATTCATAATTATAATGCGCGATTATTTCATAGTACTAGCGTTCGTTCGTATATACTGCGTTGTGTGTGTCACACATATACTATGATACCGAGTGTATAGATACGTGCACACTGTTGTTGTATTCTTTCTACGTTATTGCTCTCATCTCTGTCTCTCTAACTACTCGATGGTACTCTCTCTCACCCAACGTAGCATATACTCATCTTAACCGTTCTTACAACGACTTTTTTTCTTTATTATTCGTTTTTTATTTGGATTTTCACACATATTAGTACCAGATTTTCCTCTTTTTCATTATCACAATGGATCACATTTGCTCAATCTGCAGAAAATCTGTGAAAACGGATGTCATTAAGTGTACACCGTGCATAAAATCTTTCCATCCTGGTTGTGTGAAACTACATAAAACGTACAACCACAACAACGAGCTTGTACTTTGCAAAGGTCCCTTGGAATCCTTCAAAAAGTCTGGAGATATCCCTCCCTCATCAATGGAAGTTGATTGTCCGTCAACTTCGATGGTTGATCGCAACACCAGTGGTGGTACTACTCCTAATACAACCTTTACCATAGATGATATTATGAGAGCTATTCAAATATCCTCAGATAAACTCGATAATTTCATTGAGCGGCAAGAACGCAATAATACTGAGGTTCATGCTCGACT
This sequence comes from Gonatopus flavifemur, assembly GCA_018340375.1. Classification (NCBI taxonomy): domain Eukaryota; kingdom Metazoa; phylum Arthropoda; class Insecta; order Hymenoptera; family Dryinidae; genus Gonatopus; species Gonatopus flavifemur. The sequence continues at coordinate 5,104,427 of JAFFJZ010000012.1, read as the reverse complement.
TCAACAACTGTCTTCCATCGAAAACAATGTCTCCTCTTTATCCAGCAAATTTGCGGGGCTTGAACAGGCTGTTATGACAGTCAATCAGGATGTAAAATCGCTCACTAAAGACTACCAGGAATTAAAAACCTCACTGGAACAGAATTCCTCTTCTATAAAAATGACTGATGCCAGCCTCATATCGCTTAGCCAGCGTGTTATAACCATCAAAGATAACTCTCAATCTCACTCAGCACGCATCTCTGAATTGGAACAACAAAATACCAAGTTGCAAGAAGAACTTCGAGCGCTGCGCTCTCAATCAAATAGGAACCTTCTCACTCTTTCAGGATTACCTGAACTTCCTGATGAATTAATTCCGAGCCGTATCATGGATGTCTTGGCTCATCTTAATGTTCAGATCACCCAATCTAACATTGTGAGAGCATTTCGTCTTCGCTCCACCAAAACTACATCGCGTCCACGTACCATCCTTATGGAGCTTGATTCTCCTTCTCTCCGAACGAAAATACTTGAGGCCAAACGTTCTACAGGATTAGTCGACGCGTCTGATATTAATCCCTCTCTACCTGAGTCTAGGCTTTATCCTAATGAATATCTGCCGTCTGATATAGCCTCTATTCTCGCAGAAACTGAGAAAGTTGCGAAGTCTAAAGGATATCTCCATACTTGGTCGAGGAATGGACGTATTCTGGTGAAAAAAGATAATACCTCAAATGTTATCGTCATCTCATCTAACAGGGACTTTGATCAACTTAGGTGACTCCCGATCCGACCCTCAAACTCTCACTCTAATGAAGTTTTCCGTTCGTTAAAAATGTGTCATGTTAATGCACAATCACTTATGGCTCATTTTGATGAATTCTCTGATTTTTTCTGCACTAAGAATCCGAATAAGTACGATGTTATTGCGGTATCTGAGACCTGGTTTAGGAGTGACATGGATGACTCATTCTGCTCATTGGATGGATATGTGGTCTTTCGTTGCAATAGGGTGGGTCGTATTGGCGGGGGGGTCTGTCTCTATATTAAACAGAATCTCCAATACAAAATTATACAGAAATCTGAGTACGATGCCACTTGTCCACAACCCGAATATCTATTCGTCCAGGTTTCCAGCACGTGTATGCGCAAAGTACTCATTGGTGTAGTTTAGACCTCCGAAAATAGGATTTGCTAATTTGGAAACGGTGATCTCTACACTGAGTACTGACTATCACGACAAAATCATTATGGGTGACTGGAACACCAACTTGTGCCGTTCATCTCCTGATAGTACTTATCTCCGTAAAATACTCTCCAGTCTGAATCTGGCCATTGTCCCCTACGGCCCCACTCATCACACGTCCATCTCTTCTACCTTGCTTGACTTATGTGTAGTGGACGATCTCTCCAAAGTGATTGACCATGAACAAAAGGAAATGCCTTTTCTATCTCGGCATGACATGATCTCAATTGAATACTCTTTCAATCTACCCATGAGTCAACAGCAGATCGTCTTTGTGCGTGATTACTCGCGTATCAATAGGCAAGATATTGATATACCATCGATTTTGCTGAACATCGGGAACTCGGGTATTACAAATATTGATGAGTGTGTTGGGGTTTTCCATGATTATCCCACTCATCTATACAATAGTGAAGTACCGATCAGAAGGTTCACTCCCAGACGTCCTCCTTCTCCCTGGATAACTCAGGAGATTCGTAATCTCATCCGTGAACGTAACACTGCGAGGAGGACATATCTCCGCACAAGAAATCCTGAATGTCATCTACTCTTCACACGACTAAGGAACAACGTTGTTACTTCTCTCAGGAATGCGAAGCGTCAATATCATAACGACAGATTGATGGGCACTCCCGACTCACGCACACTTTGGAGAGAACTTCGTACCCTAAGAATAATCAAATCTAATAGTAATCATCCGCCCGCGGATAAATTTTGTGTGAACGAGCGTAGTTTACACTTCTCTGCTGGCTTTCATCCGGCCTGTCCTCCACCGCCCATTCTCGACCAAAGTCTCGGCTACAGTGATAACCTTTTCTTTTTCCCTCACTTGACTCCTTATGATCTGCTACATTTCTATCATTTTTCTAACTCAAATACTATTCCTCCAGATGGGCTCCCTGGTCGATTCCTTAACCTGATCGCTCCGTCCATTTTTCCATTCCTACTGACCTTATTCAATCCCTCTCTCATGCTATCTCTCTTTCCTATGGCGTGGAAACGCTCCCTCATTACACCTATACCTAAAACAAGATCTCCACAAACTCCACGTGATTTTCGCCCTATCTGCATTCTCTGTGAGTCATCTAAAATACTTGAAAAGATCGTCCATCACTTCTTGTGTGATTTTTTGACCAAGAATTCTCTACTTGACCAATATCAGTGTGGATTCATCAAACACCGCTCCACTCAAACTGCTCTTTTAAAATTGTCTGATGATGTTCGTGAAGCGATTGATAAGCGCATGATCACTCTTTTGGTGGGGTTTGATTTCTCAAGAGCTTTTGATACCGTTAACCACTCTTTGCTTATACAAAAACTCGCTTCTTTCAATATATCTACCCCCGTGCTGAAGTGGTTTTGGTCCTATCTATCTGGTCGCACGCAATCAGTTAGAAGCTCTAAAGGTTGCTCCGAATGGACTCCAGTTACCTCAGGTGTTCCCCAAGGCTCTCGCCTGGGCCCTCTCTTATTCGCACTGTATGTCACCGACATAAATTCGATTATTCACCATTGTAAACTCTCTAAATTCGCTGATGACTTTTATATTTATTTGCATACTTCACCTTTTCTCATAGACGAATGTATCTCGAAATTGAATGACGATATACAGAGAATTGCCAGCTGGTGCTCCACCAACTACCTAATTCTGAACCCCTTGAAAACCAATTGCATGATCCTTGGTTCTCCACGTTACGTCAACGATATTTCTCTTCGCTCCTTACCGGACATCATACTTCAGGGCACCCCTATAAATCTTGTCTCTTCGCTTAAATCGCTTGGGATTATTCTGACACCTTCTCCTAATTGGAATGAGCAAGTAACTTCTGTCTACAGGAAAGTCTCGTGCGCACGCTACCAATTGCGACTTAATGGCAACGCACTCTCTATACAGATGAGAACTAAACTGATTTCAACGCTAGTTATACCCTATTTTGATTATTGTTGCTTAGTTCTCACTGATCTCTCCGAAGGAGACAGTATACGTCTGCAGCGTAAACTGAATGCCTGCGTGCGGTTTATTTTCAATCTCAGGAAAGATGTCCACATCTCTCCTTTCTTCACGCGCCTCGGCTGGCTCAAACTCTCTGAGCGACGGAAATTTTTCCTGGGGTCGTACTTGCATCATCTATTTGCTTTCAAGGATCCTCCTTTTCTTTACGATCGTTTTAACTTTGGTACCTCTGATGCAATTCGTTGCACTAGATCGAATAGGGGGCTCCTTAAAATACCACTGCATCGTACTACCACATATCAAAAATCTTTTTTGATAACAGGTAGTAAACTCTGGAACACGATCCCAGATAACATCAAGTGTAGCTCTCCCCCTAACGTCTTCAAAAAGAGGTATTATGACTTCTTGCTCACCCCCACCCTTTCTCACTCATAGACATATACTCCTTTTCAAGTAGGTTCATCGTGGTTCATCTTACGCTTTTCTTGCCTTCATCTTCATTCTGCGCATTTATAACTATTGTATCTCTATTTTATATCTGTATTTTCATTTGCCTTCATCTCCATTCTGCGCATTTATAACTATTGTATCTCTATCTTATATCTGTATTTTCATTTCTCACACCTTTGTAATCTCATCCTCACTCTCATTCTCATTTCATCTTTATTTTTAAGTTCATGCTTTCTGCCTCCTTTCTGCTTTTCGGGCTGTGGGTTTAATGCTTTATATATATAAGTATTATATATAATATATATATATATATATATATAATATCTTTGTTATTGTTTATACTTCTTTCTCAATTGTTCCACAGGATGTTCATCCTAGAACATAAATAAACATATCTATCTATCTATCTATCTATCTATCTATCTATCTATCTATCTATCTAAATCTGAAAAAACAGTAAGAAAAACGATTTTTTTCAAAAAATCATATCTATCCCGCACGAAGACGTGAAGACAAAAATAACCACCGTTTTGTAATCAGAAAAAGTTCAACTTCCAGGAAAGAAATAGTTCCTAATGATAGCTAGGAAAAAACATAATTATTTACAAGAGTGAACTTTGGGTATTTTAAAGGATCCACAATTGGTGAATTAAAGATATTCATCGGAATATATTAGAGGGAAAAAATATAGAAACCGATAAGAATAATGTTCGAAACACTTTTATCCTCCGAGACTATCCTTTGTTGATAACACAGGCCTACAAAATTGAACTTTTTGTTTGGTGCAACAACTGTATCATACTTTTCCGAAGTATTTTGGCGCGCTGAATCCGAATCTGGCTTCAAAATTGCATTATTACGTGTGGTTTTTGAGATATTTTAACGTCAAAGTGTGAAAAACACCGTTTTTCGACATATTTGAGATTACGTGACGTCAGAATGTAATTTTTTCTCATGAAACTAGTAGATGCACCTCAAAATATAATCCATCCCCTTCCGAATGCCGTTGAGTTTGCTCGAATATCTTTTTTTTTTACTGTGACACGACAATTTGAAATTTTTGTGTTCATGGATTTAGTGAATAGGTGAAATAACACAATTTTCAAACTGTCGTATCTCAGAGAAAAAAAAAGATATTTGAACAAACCTAATCGCATTTGGAAGAGAATGACTCATATTTTGAGATAATTTGAAGAATAATTTGATAAAATGTTGTTAACGTGTGGAATAATTGAATAAAACGTTTCAAAATCGTGCATTTTCATTTTATTTTACACCTGCGATTTCTTGAAAACTACACGTAGCATTAAAAAAATAAGTATATTTCCAGAGTCAGGGTATCGAATATACTCAAAATCTGCTTTAGTTTTAGCGGTACCAAAATCATTGTAGACCTGTGTTATGAATACCCTCAGTGCATATGAGTACATATACACTCAAGAAAAAATCATTTAAACTGAATATCGATTTGTTCTTTATCCAAAAAAATATTAATTGCTATCAGAACTGCAGTAGATGGAATGTAACGAAAACGATTACACTGGCGAAAATTAACCGTAAAAATGCCATGGAGTGTGGGTGAAGTTAGAAGCGAATGTACCCTAAGAGTCATTTTGCGCTTTTGAAATGTAGCATGTTACAGTTCCTTGCGCGAATGTACATTATATTTTTCCCAGAGGATTTGTAGGAATAGAATTCAATTACTTCAATTCAATGCTAGCCCAAACTACACAACAATTCTGAAAGAACTTTAATGTACTCATTTTGAACTTTCATAGTTCCCAATGAATTCAGTATGAACTCTTTCTGAACTCATGTGCAGCGTAGGTAATCAATACCACTAAATACTTGCTAGACAAAAAATAAATGTATTTGATGCAAATATATATTTTTTAGTGTAGTTCAATGGGTTATGATTCAATCCCCTCGGGGGGGGGGGGGGGGCTGCACACATATGTATACACTTATCATACCGAAACAATATATTCTTCCTCAAAAGGATACATGAACATCTTCCATGCAGTCTTGAAACATTTTCCAGTTTTCCGCCAAAAAAAGTTACACAACCACGCACATCGGGTCCAAAGGACCCGGGGTGAATTTCAAATACATGCTACTCGAAAACTAAGTGGCGGATCCCGGATTTCCAAAAAGCATTCAAAGCAGGAAGGTTCGAAGTTGCTCACATTACAATACCAGCCCTCGGCTGTGCATTGCAACAGAATGAGAAGTGAAAGGAAAAATTTCTCGGGTCCAAAGGACCCAGGTGTGTGGTTGAGGGTTAAGAATTCTCGAGGGAGAAAATTGATGAGAACGGAGGAAAAAATAGAACAATTGAGCAATCATTTGGAAGATCTGTATAAAAGAAGCGATAATATAGGATTTTTAGAGAGGGAGGAAGATGTCGATGGAGAAGAATTGGGAGATTCAATTTTGAGATCAGAATTCGACAAGGCTTCAAAAGAATTGAAAAATAATAAAGCGCCAGGAATAGATGGCATAAGTGCGAACCTTATCAAAGCCTTCAGTCAGAGAACACGTTATGCACTGTTTGAATTGGTCAGAGATATGTACGAAATAGGCGAAGTACCGAAAGATTCCCAGAAGAATAAAATTGTCACCATTCCGAAAAAACAAGGAGCAGAAAAATGCGAGAACTACAGAACGATTAGTTTAACTTCACATGCCTCGAAAATACTGGCAAAAATTATATACAGGAGAATAGATAATAAAATAGAGAGTGGATTGGCAGAAGATCAGTTCGGTTTCAGGAGAAATAGGGGAACGCGGGAAGCGATATTAGCACTCAGAACAGTAGTAGAGAAAAGTCTAGAGTTGAAAAAGTCTGTGTACATAGGTTTTGTAGATATAAAAAAGGCATTCGATAATGTTGATTGGGAGAAGATGTTCACGATTTTGAAAAAGGTAGGAATTAATTTCAAGGATAGGAGAATAATATATGAATTATATAAGAATCAAACCCCAATAATAGAAATAGAGGGTCAAAAAGGAGAAGCACAAATTAGAAGAGGGGTGAGACAAGGATGCTCACTGTCGCTACTGATTTTCAATTTGTATATAGAAGAAGCGATGAACGAAGTGAAGGAGCAAGTGCAATCAAAATTACAGATTCAAGGTGAAAATGTGAGCATGCTGAGATTTGCGGATGACATAGCTATATTAGCTACGAGTGGTGCTGAGTTAGAAAATACTCTCAAAACTATGAAAAGAATATTACTAGACAAATATTGTATGAATATAAATAACAACAAGACAAAATTCATGATTTGTACAACAGCAAAAACATGAAGAAGAACGAAAATCAAAATAGATGCAGAGAAAATTCAGCAAGTCGAAGAATTCAAATATCTAGGAAGCATAATTAGAGAAAACGGTAAAAGCGAAAGAGATATAAGCGCAAAAATAGCACAAGGAAAACAGGTTTTCCATCAAAAGAAACAGTTACTATGTTCGAAGAAGATTAGCTTAGCAGCGAGGAAGAAATTCTTGAAGAGTTACGTTTGGAGCACAGCATTATATGGTTGCGAAACTTGGACAATTGGAAAAACGGACCAACGAAGACTCGGAGCTTTTGAAATGTGGTGTTATAGAAGGATGCTTAGAATAAAGCGGATAGAGAAAGTAAAAAATGAAGAAGTACTTGAGAAGGTAAATGAAAAAAGAAGTCTTTTGAGACAGGTCGTGAAAAGAAGAAGTAATCTGATAGGGCACACATTAAGGCATGATAGCTTATTGAAAACAATATTGGGAGGAAAAATGAATGGTAAAACTCGAAGAGGTAGACCTAGATTAAGTTATATGAAGCAAATTATACAAGATAAGGGTTGTCGTAGATATGCAGAAATTAAGTGGTTAGCGGATAGTGGACAGGGTTGGAGGATTTCATCAAACCAGTCATAAGACTGAGTACTTCATGATGATGAATTATTTGAATAAAAAAAGTTTCAGAATAAGAAAATATCATTATAAGTAATTACTATAATATTATCATATAAATATTTCTTGCATTCAAAATAAAAGGTTTTCATGAATATGGAATAATAATTCCTTGTAAATAAGTAAATGTTTGAAACAATGAATATTCTTTCACATCTAAGAAATGATTTCATATGATGTACAAAGAGATTTTCTAATCCTTCAGAGAACTTATTGATACGCATAAAGCTTTCTTCGAATCACTGAACTCCATTTTGATCGAATGAATTGTATTTTAAATAATTTCCAGAATAAAAAGTAATGAGCAGGAGTCAGAGCATTCGCGCAATGGCGGAGCCGATCTTCCTAGTTCCTGTGTGATCTGTGATTTGTTTGGAACAATCGGATTATTCGATCAGATGATTAATATGATCAAGAAGTTCGAAAAAACTGCTCGGGAAGACAAACTTCACACTCGTCGTAAATTTCCCACTTTCCCCCCTTGATGAAAAATATACTATTTTATTTCCAAAACATATTTCTTTGTTTAAATGAATTCATAAATTCGATCAATCTATCCATTTTATGGACTCGATGAAACCTTTATTTGCAAAAAGCACTGAAATTTTGTAGAATGTGTCAAATTTTGATCTCATCAAACGTTGTGTTGACAAGAATAATCAGGTTCGCAGTTTATTGACTGAAATCCTTCTTCAATCATGAATGAGAATTTTTAATGAGGTGCTTCATCAGATGTTGCTGAAGCTTGAATCGTTGATTGAAACTAATTGACAATTGGATAACATAATATTCGACTATTGAAGCCCAAAAATCTTATAGTACATTATTCAATTGATGTTTCCAGCGGCAAAGAGTTGATTCGAGAAGATGTGTAACGACGATTTATCAGATTTCGTGAGTCTTAATTTTCGTTTTGTTTCTATGAACGATTCAAACCTCGAGAACATATTTATTATCATGAATAAAATAGCTCCATTTCATGCTCATAAAATAATTATGGGGTCATCTGTAAATCACATCACGGTCTTACTCATTTCGTTCTTCATCGCATCAACCCTACCCGAGAAAAAATAATTCATATCTGGTTGCATATGAGCGTCCCTGTTGGAAAAATCGGATAGAAATAGATAGATTTTGACATGCATCCGTTTGAATTCTATTTCTGATCCATTTTTTTCGGGATACAGTGTCATCCGCATGACGCATAAAAGTTTCATCAATTTTGATCCACAATATGGATAGTGGGTTATTGGGCCCCGTAGCAATCGTATTCGAATGTATCCATATTCCATTCGGGGCCTGAATATGAATCGTATCTATTTGTATCTGGTGCTTTACGGTATCACCTTGATGAGTTCCCTCCATTCCCTGGCGAAAAAACGGCGTGCACATAAAGTTCAAACAGCGTACCAATAACGTGATTCTGGCCAATATACGTTCAATGCACGCTTACTTCAATATAAGCGTGAGTACAGCGTGCATGAACGCTTTTCTTCATGCTCGATTCACGCTCAACTGCGCCAATTGACTCTCAATACACTCTCATGTGACGGTAATAACACTCCTATGCGACGCTCCAAATGCACGCTTTATTTTCACCAGGGTTTCTATCCGTTTCTGCATGATTCTGCTGGAAAAAAATCCATCCATTCCAATCCGATTTCTTCCAGAATTGTTTTTTCTTTTGAATTTTCCCACAGGGAACAACAATAAGAAAAAATTATTCCGAACTCATTCAAACATTCGGGAGATTCCGTGGAATCTTCAACATCTGTATCTCTATTTCCGCACATGACTTGGGAATTTTATTCCTACCTGCAAGGGGTTCGAACAATCATCGCACTCACTTACCTTACCTACCTTACCTACAAGACCTACCTACTTAACCTCTAAGCTATCCTGACACGCTGCTCGGAGAGCGCATATTGCCCAAGATACTGTACATTCGTAATGTATTCGTGGCCTCATATAAAATTCTATGCACTTCTAACCCTTTTTGTTCCGATGATGCTTACACTATTCCAGGCATGGATCTAGAGCATTCTCGTGGGGGTACAAAGATGGAATTTGCCCCCCCCCACCCTTCGTCTCTTCAGAATAATAGGAAATTTGATGAAACCCAAAACATTACTATTTTATGATGTTCAAAATGTGTGATATAGAGGTAGGCGATTTAAAGGAAGAAACCGATTTGTCCATCAGAATCATAGAACTATAAATAAAAAAAAAGTGATTTTGAGAAACAATATTCCTTGAAAATGAAAAAAACTCACACTTTTGAAATTTTTTATTCTCTGTCCGACTCAATTGAAGTTCTTAAAAATTGTAAATTTTGGAAATTTTAATTCCATATCACACTTACACGTACACTCGAAATTGATTTCCAATATGATTGTTAGAGTAGGTCTGCTTACTGCATACACTGTAAAAAAATTTCATGTAGTGCATAATGTATCATTGGTAGTATACAGAACATTATTGTGACTTCTCACAATGTTATATTGCATAAAATCACAATTTTTGGTGAAATCACATCATAAATCATTGGGGGAAATGACAAATTCCTTATAAAATTCCACAATATATCATTGGCTAATATATTACCAATGCTATATTGTGTAATTCTCACATAATTCTTTCACAGTGAACATAAAACTATAATTATTTTTCACATTGGGTTTGAAATGGAAAATTTCGATTAGTACTCGTTGTGCCGTCCCCCTGATATTGCCGCCCGGAGCAAGATGTCCTGTTTGCCCCCCTCCCCCCTTGATTTGGGCCTGCACTATTCTCATGCATTCTTGTCCATATCTATCATTTGGAGAATATTCATCCAATCTTTTCCCAAATAAGCGTTCCCACGTCTATCAATTCATATCCGATAATTTTACACAAACGATATTTGTTTCGATTCAAATCGATCTCTATTTTCATCCATTCATATCCATGTGTATCGAGAATTCATATTCTCGTATCTATCGATTTGTACCCAAACAAGCTACGCTGATGTAATTGATTCTCATCCGTTATTGCCTATCCAAACCACATTTCCTCTGTTTTTATCCATTCCTATCCAGGTATATTCGTGTTCTCGTGGCTATCGATTTGTATCCAATAATCCTGCGTTGATGTTATCCATTTTCATCCATTGTCTATCCAAATAAATGTAATCTATTCTCATCCATTCCTATCCAGTTTTGTCCAAAGTTCATGTTCTCGTATATATAATTTTGTATTGAATAATGCCGTACTACCAAAGTCGAAATTCAAAGCCTCCCATACTGTGAATTTCAAGTTTGGGATTCCCAAATTCGCGTGGGTTTCACATGGGAATTGAGTGGGTCGCATGGGTCTCCACAAAGGAAACGCATAGGTCGCATGGGTCGCATGGGTCTCCACATGGGAAACGCATGGATCGCATGGGTCTTCACATGGGAAACTCATAGGCCGCATGGGTCTTTACATGAGAACCGCATGGGTTTCACACGGGAATCGCATGGATCACATGAGAATCGCATGGGTCTTCACATGCGAATCGAGTGGATCGACCCATGTGATTTCCATATGACACCCATGCAACTCATGCGATTCCCATGTGAAGACCCATGCGACCCATGCGACCCATGAGTTTCCCATGTGAAGACCCATGCGACCTATGCGTTTCCCTTGTGGAGACCCATGCGACCCACTCAATTCCCATGTGAAACCCATGCGAATTTGGGAATTCCAAACTGGGAATTGACAGTATAAAATACTCGTCATCGATTCTCATTGAAAGTTCATTTGTTGTACAGATGATATTGAACAATGGCCCAAGTTCGGATTCAGTCAGATTGGATTCGCATCCCTTCCTACGGATAAAAATAAGTTCAGGACCTGATCCTGATGAAGGCGTGACTTTTGATTCAAGTGGATTGAAATTTATTTATTTATTTATTTATTTCGCTTATACGGGTATAAAAGACCCTTTGGTACATAGAATATACATTATTTGAACCACATTATATATATCATGCATCAAAGCATTAAGCATCATGTTAAGCTCGACTACATGCATCTTACATTACAACAACAGTTAACGTGTATAATTATAGGTGAAAAGGACAATTAGATATCAAATTTGACAAATAAGAGAAAGAGAATTCCTAAGATCAGAATGAGATGAAAATAATTCAAGCACATCACTGTAAGAATTTGCTAGGATAGATATCCGATTTACCGGATCAGAATAACCGTATCTCGATTTATAAGAAATTGGATTGAACAATTTAGGGCGCCTCAATAAACGAGAAGGGACATTGAAACGTACAAGTCCAAGCAGTTGAGGGCAGCGAATTTTCCCATTACCAATTTTATACAAAAATGAAAAATCATTGAACAAACGACGTGATTCCAAGGGAGGCAAGTTAAGTAGAGCCATAATCAATGAGTAATCATGACAAGTGACGCTCAATGGACGGCCTATCTGGTAGGCAGCAGAACGCAGAAACTTATGCTGAACTCTTTCCAAGTCTGTACAATCCCGAATTAGATTAGGACTCCAAATTTGAGACGCATACTCAAGATGAGGTCTAACTAAAGTACAATACAGTGTTCGAAGTGCAACAGGATCACGAAAATCTTTACAAACGCGCTTGATGAACCCAAGAGATTTCATGGAAGTACCAACTATGTGATTGTAATGATCTGAGAAGTTAAAACGAGAGTCAAATGAAACTCCAAGATCACGAACAGTATTTATAGGTGATAACAGAGAATGAGACAAGTTATAAGGAAAATAAATAGCATTTTTACCTCTATGAAATCTCATCACATGGCATTTAGTGAGATTTAATGACATATTAGATAGCACACACCAAGATTGTAACCGATCCAAATCAGATTGCAGATTTTGAGCATCTCTGTAAGTTCTTATAATCATAAACAGTTTCAGGTCATCAGCAAAAAGAAGATGTGTGCAGTACTTGAAAATCGTAGAGATATCATTAATGAAAATAATGAATAATAAAGGACCTAGATGTGAGCCTTGCGGTACACCTGAGGATACAAAAAATGAATCAGAAAAATATTGAGAGACACGAACTGATTGCGTACGATTCAGAATATAACTCTGTAACCACGACGAAAAATTGCTTCGAATACCTAAATTACTTAATTTATTTAACAATATATTATGATCAACTCTGTCAAAAGCCTTTGAGAAGTCTGTATATATAGTATCCACTTGGGCATTTTGATCAAGCGCAGAGGACACAACATGAGAAAAAATAGACAAGTTAGTTACGGTAGATTTGCCAGAAGTGAAGCCATGCTGGAAATCAGAAATAATATCAGAAAACAGTGGTGTTATTTTATCAGTAACTATATCTTCAAAAATTTTCGGCATAACATTCATGATACTAATCGGTCTATAGTTTCTCACGTCAGAACGGTCCCCAGATTTGAAGATAGGAGTAATTGAGCTGGATTTCCATTGAGAAGGAAATATTCCAGAGGATAAAGAGCTGTTGGAGATCAACCACAAAGGCCGAGAAATGACGAACTTGCAAGATTTTAGAAAATTAGGAGGAATACCATCATCACCAGGACCGGAAGAAGTTTTCAAGGATGAGATTTTATTGAACACTTCACCGATATTGATGGATAAATCGGAAAGATTGACATTGAAAGTAGATCCTGGTAAATTACAAGGAACAACGGGATAATTTTGATAAACTGATCTGAAATAAGATGCAAATAAGTTCGAAATAGCAATACCAGTATTGCCAATAGTACCGTCTAAATGCATCACCAGGGGTATACCGTTCTGATTCCGCTTACTATTAACAAAGTTCCAAAAGCTTTTGACATTTGTAGGAATGGACCCTTGAACGTAATGAAGATGAGACAAGTAACATTGGCGAGTCAAAACTTTACATTGAGCTCGTAAGTGACTAAAGATTAGGTAATCTTCAAAGCAATTTGACCCTTTGTACCTATTGTGAGCAATTTTCTTTTGACGAATAAGTTTAATTAATTCCGAAGAAAACCATTTTGGATAAGAAATTCCATACTTTTTTGCGATAGTCCCGGATACCGCCAATTCATGTGATACATTCGGATCCAGTGTATATTCGAAAATATGGATGAAATCGTATTGCGCACGCAGGCATGATTTCATGAAAAACTCATCATTGGTTCTTATTCAAAGTTCATACGATTTACGGATTGAATCGAATCATACTCTGAATTCGGATTCAGTCGGATGAGATTTTGATCTCCCCTCGCAAATGGAAATGGATTCGGTATCATAGTTACATCACGGTATGATTTTGGATTCAGTCGCATTTAATTCGCATACGCATTTCAGATAGTAACGGATATCAGTTCTTGATAGGATATATTCGGATCCAGTGTCCATCCGAAAATACGGATGAACTTGCATCATGCACGCAGGGATGATGTTATCCAAAAATAATCATTCATTGTGATTGAAAATTCATACGTTCTACGAATGATATCGGACTATCCTTATGATTCGGATCCAGTCTGAAGAGATTTCTATTCCTCTCCGTGGATCAAAATCGATTCACAGATGAATTCATACTTTTCAAATCCAATCAGATTTGTTTGGATAAATATCTCAACCGTCTTCTGGACGCGAACGAATGTATATTGCAGTTCAGATCATTTTACATGATCTTTCTTTCCTCTGAATGGACTGAAATGGATCCGCAACGCTTGTGGATGGGGAAAGGATGCAAGTAGATTGCAGGTCTCCAATAATTTCCCAATTCCGGATTGAAACTGATAGCAGGCCTCTTGCAATGGATGGAATTGGATATTTATGGACAATCCATCTCACTACCGGATAAAATCGGATTGATTTGTATAGAAAATTCTCAGACACAGATCGAGATCCTACCCAAATCCATCCATTTCGATCGTTTTTTCCAACAGGGGTATATGAATCATATATGAACATATATGAAATACATATGAACATATTCAAACATATATGGATTTTGGCCATATATGATCATGTATGGATGAGACTATATATGATCATGTATGGATGAGACTATATATGGCCATATGTGATCATATTCAATCATACATTATCATATGCACCCATATATGAACAAAAGAATGTCACAATTTTTTATGGAACGTGATGAAAAACCAAACGAGAGAGGAGTGAGATCACTGCTGATAGATTCCCCACTTTCATATATGACCATATATGAATCCATATATGGATCCATATATGGGATTTTTCCCCCCGGGTAGTGAAAAGTAAACACATATGACCCGTGTGTGTACGCATAATTCATACATAATACATATTAGGGTGGGCTGAAAAACCAAAATTTTTGAAATCCGGAACGTAATAGTGCGGAAAAGACGGTCTGGAGGAACACAAATCGAATGAAAAAAAGATTATTCAAATCGGTCAACATTTGACCCTCGCGCATCGAGCTTGAAGTTTTTCAGTTTTTACAATATTTAGCGAAAGCAATATATTTAGTCGGAAAAATTCATATTTCACTATTGGGTATGAGGAAATAATTGTTGAGTATATAAAAGAGTTTGCAATCCCTCATAACTCCGCAGGAAAGCTTCAGATCAAAAAATGCCAAAGGAAAAATCGAATGAATTTTCGTGAGGATTGGGCCCCCTGAAAAAATTTTAATTATTTAAAAATCATCTTGTATACAATATAAAAGTTCTTGCTCGTGCAGCTCTTGGCTCGACTTGAATATCTCAAGCGACTCAGAACTCACCACGGGAAGGTAGCCACACTTCGAGTTCCGCCCACACCCTTCCCAACCAACCATCCAAAAAGGGCATACATGTTTTTTTTTGTTTTTATGTTTTTTAGTTTTTCATAAGGGCATACATAATATACATATTATTGAATATGTAATGGTTTATTGTCAATTAAAAGTGATCCTCCACCCCTAAACAGGGAATTGTGCGTTGTTCGAGAACGAAGGCATGCTTTTTCTAGACATCAAAGTGGTTCGGATAAAACCATCCCTATTCTTATACCCAACAACTTTTCCTGCTGCCTTCGTCACCAACTTAACACAGCGCTCAACTGATTGAGTATGGCAAGGAAATCCTTTAACATCCCAATCTGGGAAAGATGTAGATTCTATCTGCGAGGTTATGTATTCAGTTGAGAAATAGCGTAGAAGGGGTGGTGAAGCCGGTTTAGTGGAGTTCCAGTCGATACATTGTGAATAGTCTGAGGCAGCAAAGTTAATTTTTGGGATCAAAAAATCACGAACTCGCTTCTTTTGCTTTGGATTTGCTGTTCTTGCCTCAATTATCTTTTTCAGGCCAAGTTCTCTAATATCTCTCCTGGCATCCATTGCCATTGATAAGAGTAAGTTCTCTGGATGAGCGAAGTACGCGTTGCGTTGGATAACAGGATCTATAATTTGGAGGAGATTTTCAAGTAAGTACCTTGAGGTTTCGATAACCTTGAACACATGTTTAGGCCCGTCTAGGATAGAACTATTCTTCTTGATGGCGAACCATGTGGGCATATAACAAGTAAGTATGAACCTCACCATCTGTATCAGTTCATTGGATGGATTGGTTTTTGATATGTATAACCTAAGAGTTCGATTCGCAGCTGTGAGCTACCGAGCATGACACAGCGGGCTAGGATCTGAAACAGCTAAATCTGCAGGACAGTATCCTGATTTGACAGCTGAAACGATATTCAACAGATACTTCTGATCCTTGCTAAGTTGTTTGAAAATTTCCTCATCAAGAGATGGGATGTCACAATCAATGCTATCGAACTCAACGACAGGTAAACTTTCGCAACCCACAAGACATTTACCAATTGGACCAGAAAACGATTTTGGACCTGTAGTTTGGCCATCTAAATGCCCAAATGAATGTCTTGATGGAAGCTCATTAAAATGTAACAAGCAAATCATCCATTGGAGCGGTCTTCTGAGAATCATTTCTATATTGTGAATTCCAGTATTAGTTGCTGTTCCATCACAACTAATTACATCTAAGTCCTCGAGAAAAATGTTACATTCATTTAGATGTGACATAATGCTATCAGTAATATTTTTTCCAGAGCCTGACATTGGAGACACATAACTGATGTAATTAGACCCTGGCTCTTGAATCATTGAAATGTGTTCCTCTTCCACCAGCGAAAGTTCTTGGCATGCATTGTTTCAACAACCAGAGTATCGTCTTTCCTGCCATCAAAGTATAACCCTCAAACGATAATATCAATACTATTCTGTAAGTTGGATCTTACACGTGTCTTTCCTCTCCTTAATTTATTCTTGTCAATAACGAGTGATATGTCAGATTCATTTATAATCCCTATATCCTTAAGAACACTCGAGGCGATTGCTGCTGTTGCCCTGTCAGAAATTCCGTACCTATCGTTCACTAACGCAGTGGATTTGAGTGGAATCCTCATCTGTGTGCTTGTTGATGGCTTATATTTTTTTGCAGGGACAAAAGTTTCATCTCCATGATTCTCTTCAGATTCAGGCTCTTGGTGTTCGACTTTTGCTGAAGTCGGTTTGAGAGAACTATCGTGCAAGTCTATTTCATCTGAGTTCGTGACATGAAATTGGCACGAAGATTCTGACCTTTTTTTATCGAAGTGAGTGAGTTCTCGCTCTTGCCTCAGAAGTCTTTTGGTAAGTCTCGTAGATTCTGTTCTGTCAACTTGTCCTATTTTTCCAAATCTCCTATTCCTTTGTCCGTACATAAATCTAATTTCAAGAAATGGAATTTTCTTTGATTTCTCACAATCACAATTAATGGAAATTGGACATGTACAACTTCGAATGCTTTTTTTACAGATACAGTTCCGAGTCATTGGACATTTACAGTGTGCTACATCGAAAAGTTGTACAGTTTCCTTCTTGAACTTCACCAGCTCAACTTTATAACTTCCTTTTTCTCTGTCCCTGGTGTAAGATTTCCGTATTCTGTGATATGAATCGTGGTATGATTTCATCATTTGTATGATTCTTGTTTCTGTAACTGTAGGGACAGTTACTAAATCGTACTGAGCCATAATTTTTCGTGCAACTGCTCCAGCTAGAGTGGAAAAACTAACTGTTTCGTAATTGACTTCTGAAGCCAGCTTAAATCGTTCTTCAAAACATAATCCCAAAACTTCCTCGTACGTAGGAAGTTGGGAAGTTGGTAGGTCCTTTGGACTCCCGAAAATTGGACGAGAAAATACTCTCCGACCCATGTGTTCCCTTAGCGCTTACATCTTTCAATGATGGGAAAGCCTTGGAATTCCGAAATGTACCCAATATAATCAGATGGAATGAAGGCCTACTACGCTCTAAATACCGTGAATATCAGTGAAAAAATATCAAAGTTGTTGAGGTAGTAATTTCTGGATCTCTACGAAAGAAAATCAGCAACCGCCAGTATGACCGCTTGCTAAAACAAATGAAGTACTTGCTGGAAAAAATGCAACGCCCCTGCTGTGCTCGTATATTTCTGTGCCATTCGCGTCACGTGAGTGAGGTAAGCAGTCGATCCGAATATCTGAGCAGTACACTTCTGATCAGCGTGTCCACAACGAATACGAGAACTTACGCATACGGTGCACACGCAAAACTTCTATATTGCGTATATGTATGTATGTATGTATGTATATTATATGTATATATATATATATTTATTTATTTATTTATACATTAATCCAACACTATTAACTATGTTCGTATGCTTGACAATCATTTTCTGACACTGAATAATGGAATATAAACTTTTTCGAGAAGATATATTGCATTCGCCAAAAATTGTAAAAACTGAAAAACTTCAAGCTCGATGCGCGAGGGTCAAATGTTAACCGATTTGAATGATCTTTTTCTCATTCGATTTGTGTTCCTCCAGACCGTGTTTTCCGCACTATCACGTTCCGGATTCCAAAAATTTTGGTTTTTCGGCCCACCCTAATACATATATATCCTATAGGTTCCCGTACACTTGATCCTCGTGAAAAAGATCCCGGCCCAAAAGATCCCGCAAAAAGATCCTGGTAAAAAACATGCTCGGGACAAATGATCCTTGCACAAAAGAACCTTGTAAACAACATCCCCCGAACCAGCAAATCAACGAATACATTCTCGAAAAAAACTTTCCCGAAACGGGAACACAACAAAAACAACTAATCAATTCTTCAATCACAAGAACCACATAACACATACCACAGTTCAACACAGGTACCCGCAATCAACACTTCCCTCAATTGAACATAACACAAAACGCAGTAATCAAAACAATCTTGTAATACACTACCGGCCTACTTCCTAATACAATCAATATTATTCTCATGTCGGGGGGGTCCTCCGACACAAATCTCGAATCAAATTGGAAGCTTGCGACACATCTGTGAATGGCGTTTTTTCAACTCGAATCCAACCGTCTCTGATTTCATGGAATCGGTCGATCCTTCGCCGAGATATCGCAATTTCTTCATTCCAGATGTAGTTTTCCTCCATTCCCAAATAATATCCATCATCATCATCATGAAGTAATCAGTCTTACGACTGGTTTGATGAAACCCTCCACCCCTGTCTATTATCCGCCAAACGTTTAATTTCTACATATCTACTACATCGCTTGTCTTGTACGATTTGCTTCATATAACTTCCTCTAGGTCTACGTTTACCAGTTTTACCATTCATTTTCCCTTCCAATATTGTTTTCAATACACTCTCATGCCGTAATGTGTGTCCTATAAGATTGCTTCTCCTTTTCACGATGTATAATATCCATGTTTGGGCAAATACGCGCTTTAGTGTGGGACTCGAATGAGGTGTTCAAAATGGTTGCCTAAACATTCGATGCAATGAGCGAGACAATTATAACAACTTCCACCTACGTTCCGCAAAATTTGAGGAGTGATGAGTGCCACTTTTTCTATTATTCCTTCACGCAACCCTTCTGAATCTTGTGCTCAATTTGTTGAACTCGATCTTCCAAATGTCCCCAAAGGGGAAAGTCTAATAGGGGAGATCGGGGGGGGGGGCATCCGATCGCTCCTCGCCTCTCAATCCACCTACCGAAAAAACTTTGGTGCAAAACATGTCGTACTCCCAATCCGAAATGTGCGGGTGCACCATCCTACTGAAACCAAACTGCATCGAAATTTGGGCCTGAAAGTCTACGGATATTGGGAACAATATCCTCAATCAGCATGACCCCATATTTTTCTGCGGTCAGATTTCCCTCGATAAAAAATGGACCTATGATATGCGTATCCAATATTCCTGCCCAAACATTCAATTTTTGTGGGTATTGGGTTTTCGATTCGGACTTCCAGTGAGGATTGCTGTCACTCCAGTATCTACACGGAGAAAAGAACACAGTGCGGTGCGCTGTGAATCACGGTGCTGGCATGCGTGAGAGAGAAATAAGATTTTCTAAGCTTCATGGTGACTGTGTTCACGTCAACCACGAACGCGTCTCACAGTTATCACAACTGTGCAAAACGCGTCTGCTATTCACAGTTCTCAGCACTGTTGTCATGTTGTTGGCCACTGTGAGCACGCGATCGGTCAGTGTGTACGCAGTTCTACGTCTTGTTTATCCACAGCCTCAGAAACTTTTCAATCACATGAGTTTCCTTCTATCGCGCACAACCGCTGAGCTGAACAAAATTCAATGTGAAGTAATATAACCTCGTCTGAGGTGAACATTGCCTTGTACATTGGATTCTACGTAATTTGCAGTGAGTACCTATATTTATATATGGGTATATATTGTTTGATATTTGAATTTCAAATTAACACATCTTTTTCACAAATTTAATGCCACTTCCATCCCTGTTCATGTTCAATAATTACTCCTGTCATACTTTGTTATGGAATGTAGAAAGATTTCGGAACAATAAAGTATCCTCTAAATTAAAATTACGAGAATTAAACTATTGGGTTGGAGTTGGAATTGGATTTTCAAACGAATTGCAAAATCAAAATTCAATAACTGTAATCATGTGAGATTTTATTGATTAGGAATAATGAATCAAGTTCAGAAATGATTCTGAACTTCATTTTACATAACCAAATATCGTCTAATTAGATTTTTCTATTCTTTGGAAAAACCAATTCCAACTTCAACCCAATAGTGGAATTCTCGTAATTCTAATTTAGAGAATACTTGACTGTTTCGAAATCTTTCTACATTTCATAACAAACTTTGACAGGAGTAATTATTGAACATGAACAGAAATGGAAGTGGCATTAAATTTGTGAAAAAGATGTGTTAATTTGAAATTCAAATATCAAACAATATATACCCATATATAAATATAGGTACTCACTACAAATTACGTGTAATCCAATGTACAAGGCAATGTTCACCTCAGACGAGGTTCATCACTTCCCATTATATTTTGTTCAGCTCAGCGGTTGTGCGCTATAGAAGGGAACTCATGTGATTGGAAAGTTCCTAAGGCTGTGGATAAACAAGACGTAGAACTGCGTACACACTGACCAATCGCGTGTTCACAGTGGCCAGCACCATGACAACAGTGCTGAGAACTGTGAATAACAGACGCGTTTTGCACAGTTGTGATGACTGTGAGACGCGTTCGTGGTTGACGTGAACACAGTCACCACGAAGGTTAGAAAGTCTTATTTCTCTCTCACGCGTGCCAGCACCGTGGCTCACAGCGCACCGCACTGTGTTCTTTTCTCCGTGTACAATTGTGTCTATTCACATTCCCATTCAACATGAATGTAGCTTCGTCGGAAAATACTATATTCTGCATGAAATTAGGGTCTTCGTCAACTTGTTGCATGATCGTTCTAGGCGTCGATCGAAATCATTTTCGCTTAATTCTTGGGCCAAATGTGTCCTGTAAGGATGAAATTTATTTCGTCTAAGAATCCTCAGGGCTGAATTATGGGAAATATTATGGTCACAAGAAATGTGTTTTGCGGAGGTAATTGGAGTATCTACAACTGTTCGTAAAATATCTAACGCAACTTCATCAGACGTCGCTGTCTTAAGTCTGTTCGATCGTGGCAGACCTTCAACACGCTCTGTCTCCTGGTACCGTTTTGCAGTCTCCGAAACCATTGTTGCAGGAATACTCGGCTGACCCACTCTGAATCCAGCATTGAATAAGTCCGCAACTTCTGTGCATGAGCGTTCTCGATCACCATATCCCTTCATCATGAGGATGGCAATGCTTGCTTTTCCCAAAAGAGACATTGAAATGGATTCATGAAGGTATATAAAAAATAATCCAATTTATTCAAGAATGTTCGAGAATATCCAAAATGAACAAAGTTTTCCGGAAATGGTCGAAAATTATCGAAAATATCGAAAAAAAAAGAATTATCCGAGAATGCTCGAGAATTATTAAGAATGTCGGAAATAATCTGATTTATCCAAGAATATTCAAGAATCATCGAAAATATCGGAAAGGAGCGAAGTTACTCGAAAATGTTTGAGAATTATCGACAATATCGAAAATTAGTGAATTCATCCGGAAATGTTCGAGAATGTCGAAAACAATCAGATTTGCCCGAGAATATTCAAGAATTATTGAAAATATCGAAGATGAGCAAAGTTATCCGAAAATGTTTGAGAATTATGGAAAATAAGCGAATTTATCCGTGAATGTTCAAGAATCATTAGGAATGTCGAAAGTAATCGGAAAGTATCGTAAAATGATGGGAAAGAATCGAAAGTAGCCAGAAATGGTGAGGAACACAAAAAACCTGGAAATTATGATTCGAATGAACAGGAGAAAAACTTGTAAAAAATTCTGAATCAACAGTTTTAGAGACGTTATAAGGCAAGTGCGGCGTGGAACGCTGGTATGAGAAAGTTGGAGGAGAGACTTTGATTAGGGGGATACATAATGTGTGCAATCCCTCTACACTTATTTCTCATGTATCTTTTTTTGTTGATGGATCCATTATTATTCATCATTTCCGATTGTTTTCGGGAATACACTTCCCTAGAATAATACATTATGCGCCTGCCCCTATTTGATTGAAAAAAAAACATCCGGAGATCTCCATCCGATGGGGACTTAGGAAGGTCTACACCGGCTCTGACTGCCCCCATAACGATCTTCGAGTGGTCATAATTCGGCGAAAAATTTACCGATTTCAAAAAACAAAAAACGGCTGTATTCGGGCTGGAAATTCCCATCGGATGATCTATCGCAAGCTCCCCCCACCTCATTCCGGATTTTCGCCCCCCTCCCCTATCGCCCCCTTCAAGATTTTTTACTTCTCACCCTCCTAATATGGTAGATTCTGTTCCCCCGTTGAATTGAAAAACGAATTTCCCCATTATCCCCACCCGTTCAGGAGTTATAAGAGTGTATCCAGACTTTTGCACCACCCTGTATGATCCATGTATGTAGAATACTTTATATATGGCAAAATTTTTTTACATACGTGAAAAATCTCTCACTCATGAGTCTTATATGGATTACATATGAATCATATATGGGTCGTATATGGGTCATACATGGATTCAATATGAATTATGTACGGATTATATATGGTCATATACGAAAATATATGAATTCCATATGGATCACATATGATTTTTATGTTTTTATATGATTCATCTTCACTAGAGAACTCCACATGTAAGGAATGACATAAAGGAGGAAATGAAGATAAGTGTGACTTAAGGGGTTATACAGGGTGGTCCATTCGAAGTGATATAGTCAAATATCTCGGAAACTAGTGGAGATGGAGGAAAATGTTCCAGATAAAAAGTTCAGGGTCCCAAGGGAGAAGTATGATGCTGACCTTGGAAAATCCCTCAGAGGTCATTTTGAAGGTCATTCAGAGGTCAAGATGGTTTTTTTAGATGGGACCCCATTTTTTCATCGTGGTATGGGAAAGCTGGTTTCGAACCCTTCACGGAACACTGGTCATGGACCCCTTTCCGTCCATTGGGGTACAAGGTATGGACCGTCGAAGTTATTGATGAACTACCCTTAGCGCTACCCAGGAACAACGACGTGGGCGTGGTAGTTCTCTGTTCCCTCCGGAGTGCTTGATTATTGTGAGTCCCCTCGCCTCTCACATGTGGGGTGCTCGATCATTGTTAGTCCCCTTGCCTCTCACATGAGGGGTGCTTGACGCGGTTACAATAATTGCTCGAAGTTACTCCCCTCTGCCTGGATACCTAATCCCAGTCTCCGCCGAAAATTTGTAACCGTCTTCAGAAAAATTTGGAATTTTTTATGTAAATGAGGGAGAACATGATCGATCGCATCCGCACTGTTGGTGCCAACATACCAGGATTATGTATCCAGGCAGAGGGGGGTAACTTCGAGCAATTATTGTAACAGCATCAAGCACCCCTCATGTGAGAGGCAAGGGGACTCACGATAATCAAGCACCCCGGAGGGAACAGAGAACTACCACGTCCACGTCGTTGTTCCTGGGTAGCGCTGAGAGTAGTTCATCAATAACTTCGACGGTTCATATCTTGCACCCTAATGGGTGGAAAGGGGTCCATGACCAGTGTTTCGTAAAGGGTTTGAAACCAGCATTCCCATGCCATGATAAAAAAAATGGGGGTCTCGTCTAAAAAAAACCATCTTGACCCCTAAATGACCTTCAAAATGACCTCTGAGGGATTTTTCAAGGTCAGCATCATACTTCCCCCTTGGAACCCTAAACTTTTTATCTGGAACATTTTCTCCATCTCCACTAGTTTCCGAGATATTTTACTATATCACTTCAAATGGACCACCCTGTATACCCTAGTGAAAATCGAGAATAGGAATGGATTGTAATGGATTGGAATTCTATCCTTCTAAATCCATTCGAATCTATTTCTATGACGTCTATTCCAAGAGAAGTGAAAAGTCTATCCAATGCATTTCAATTTCATTCCAATATAGTTGTATTCATGAAGGGGTAAGAAAATTTAATACATTCCTATCCATTTGAATTTTTAATCCCTCTTAATGCCAAATTTGGGATATAATTTCTATTACATGTGATGAATTTTCAAGCCGCCATAATTCAATCCATTTTTATACTGATGACGGTATAGACATTGGATCAGAGCCGGATTGAGCATTTGGGGGGCCTTGGGCCCATCATGATCATCGGGAGCCCTTGTAAGGGCAGACTTTTTAACGGACTTGAAGTTCAAGCATACTTTTTAAATATTCTGTCAACGTAAAAGGGATTATACTCAGTTCGGATTTTCAGAAAATTGATTTTTTTCTTATTCCATTTTCGTGATGTACATGTATTGAAATATACACTCAGAAAATTTCAAGTCAATCCAACAAATATTCTCCAAGTCACAAGGACGTTTATGAACAATTTCCTACTATGCGTAATGAGATTTTGGAACTTGGAACGCGTTTTCCTCAAAACTGCGTTTCCAAAGTCGGTGAGCATAATTTCTCCAAAACGGCTCAACTGATCGGTCTGGAATTTCAAGATAACCTTCTCAGACATATTTTCCAGGTACTGATCATAGGAATAAGATTTCTGATAATAATTCATATTTTTTAAAAATAATTTCACGAAAAAATGTTGACCCAAAATCGGACTTCTTGCGTTTTGAAGCCGCCATTTTGTCGAAAATGAAAATTTCGACTATTCCTCCGATCAATACATACCTGGATTTATCTATCCACTAACAAAATTTGACTTTTCCATTTTAAATAACCCAAACTGGAGATGTCGTGCTCACCTCCAGACGCTTTTTTTTCAAAGGACTCCCAGGAGATCGTCTGCAAGAGCGATTCAGCCTATTATTTTTGAAAATAAAAAGTGTTGATGTTCGGTTAAAAGTTACTCCTACATGTATTTATACTTCTTGTATTTGTCAAATAAAATCCCTTCCAGGAAAAAATTTTTAAAAGAGCGCCTTTTTTCGACTTCGCAACTGAGTACACTATAAGCCCCTGTATGTACCCCTTAAATTGCTGTACATAAAAAGACTACACTTAGCCGTATTTTTTCACATATCTGTTATATTCAGAAATCAATAGGAATGAGAAATCAATGACTGAACAGTAATAACTTATTCAAATAAAATATTAAATCCATTCTCGCCTTATTTTTTGTGATACGAATTCGTCGATTATTTCGTCAAAGTTGATAGAATGTAATAAATCATTTTCTATACACATTAGACTGTATTCGTTGAGTGTTTTTTGAGTCATAGTACTTCTATGTTCATCTTTTATCGAAGCCAATCGGGAGAACGATCTCTCACCGCTAGCATTCGTAGGTGATATAGTTAAAAATATTCTTATGCCTATTTCTACACTTGGGAGAGCTGTTGTTATATCATCAATATATAATAACTCATAAATCTTCCTTATCGATTTTTTCGATTCTTTCAATTTCCCATCTGTTAATTTGTTGATTAAATAAAATTTGAAACGTATGAACTCACATACTATGCAAGATCCGTCGAAATCATGAGGTTACATTTCACAAAGCTTTTCACAATTCATTTTTATATCATCATCGTTCATATTTTCAATATTTAAAATTAATCCAAATGTATCATATATCTTTCTATATTCTTCACTCCTACGTGTTAATTCAGCTGACATTTTATCAATTGTAGGGATAAAAACTTCGATCTTGAATTTATTTTCACCTTCTAGAGTAATATTATCTGTACATGAGTCAGAAAAAGAAAGTCGTGTACTAATTTTTTTTACACGCTTATTATAGTCTTGATAGTTTTCGTTTTCAGATAATTTCTCTGCTAATTCTTCGTAATTATCAAATTCTGTCCGCCAGACAGAAAAATCCATATTTTTGTCATTCGATTGATGGGGGGCCCCCCAACCGTTCGGGGCCCGGGCCCAGTCAGGCCCATGCGTTAATCCGGCTCTGCATTGGATCCGTTTCAATCGTTTTTCATCCCCTATCCATTTCAATCTCTAAATCGATCATCAGAATGAATCCACATATATTTTGTTGAATTCATCCTCTGGGATTGGATAGAATAAAGATATTTCATTACAATCGCAAGATTAAGTGACATTCAGAATGGTATTTAATCCTCATTGAAAATCATAATTAACTCCAATTCATTCCCATGTATTGAAATGGATTGAGCGGATTCATATTTTATTGGAGATCAGAATGAATCAACAGATGTACACTGACATCCATTTTTTGGGAATGAATAAGGTGAAGGCATCCTATTACAATCGAAAGATAAAGTGACATTCGGAATAGTATTGAATCCTCGTTGAAGATCATAATCAACTCTAATTCATTTTGATTTACTGAAATGGATAGAGTGGATCCATATTTTATTGAAGATTAGAATGAATGAACAGATGTACACTTGAATCCATTTTTGGGATTGAAAAAAATAAAGGGATCTTATTACAATTGAAATATAAAGCCAAAGGTGGTGTCGAAAAGGACATTGAAAGTGGATAGAAGCGAATACGAATTTTTCTATCCATTTCTATCCCCGATTTTCACCACCCATACAGGAAACCCCGAGAATGTAAACACAGCCAATAATCGGCCCATGTATGGCTACCATTTAATGGCCAATAATGGATTCACATCATTGGCACAACTGTGGCCCACCACTGGCTGATAAGAAAGGCCAGCAATGAAAACAGCCGATAATCAGCCGATGTACGGCTACGGTAAACGGCCAACAATTGATTCCCCGTTACTGGCTGGAATATGGCCTATTACTGAGTGAAATGGATTCCAAAGTTGAATGTATTGTATTCGTAATCACCCCTGAAAAAAGTTTGTTTTGGCCTTATTTCTATTACGTTGAATAAATCATTCATATCCATCAAATACGTTTTACATGATTCAAATGAATTCTTATTCATATAGATAATCAATTACTTCCTCATGTAAATAACAAAAAAATTTGAAGGAATAAGCAACTGAGTCCAACTGATTTATCGAGAATACTTTTGACTCGTATACTTTTACATTTGAGATTGTCGAAATATCAGGCATGCGAATCTATTTGGAAAAAAACATCCATTTCTGATCTTGTGAAAACTGGAATGACAAACATCCCAAAAACAAAAAAGTGTTTTGGGTCACGCTTAACCACTCATTTGAACTAATACTGAACCGATTATTCTGGAACGCAGTCATATTACCATTGGATATCATTATTATTATGCCCTCGTAATCTGCCATTGATGGCTAACATTCGAACATTATCCCAAAATTTCTGGCCATAAATCGGGATCATTTAGCCCCATTACTGGGCCAATCAATAATTTTATACATGGCCCATTATTTATTGCCATTACTGGACCCACGTTATCATCCAGCAATTAACCATTGATGAGCCATTAATGGGCGCCATTAACGGGCAAAGAACGCCGTTTGTGGTCCAGTAACGTGCCATTATTGGGCCAATTGTTGAACCCTGTATGGGCAGGGTAGTATCTGTTTGAAGTCTAAAAATAAGAGGGTTTTCTGTGAATTTTTTGTGACTCTGCAAATAGAACGATCAATATAAGGTTTCGAGGATTTATTATACATATCTTGAGGTGAAAAAAAAATTTTTTTATTTCAATATTGAGGGCAAAATGGCGGCTCAGTTGTATATACAAAAGAAGCGTATTCTTTTGAGGCGCTCTACGGCCGACATCAGAAGTTTCGTACGTCTGCAGCTACATCAATCAACAAAATTTTTGCTTACACTGTAAAAAATTTCTATGGGAAACTTCACATAAGTGTTCGAAAGTAATTAACACATATATGCATTAGGAATTTTCTGTATTTTACAAGAAATTGACTGCAAAATGATAGTAAAAATACCATGAAGTTCGGAATTTTCAGTTAAATTTATGAGAAATTTCAAAAACATCCATCGGAAATTGATTTCCTATCCCATAACCAGAATTTTCCCTTAGATGCGTGTAGAAAAAAATCCCATTATTCTTTACAGTGTAATCTACATAAATGTTGCCACAAAAGTACGTAGGATTATTGAGAAATATTGATTTTTGCAATTTTGGCATCAATTTGAAGGAAAACATCGCATTTCCGACGAAAAAAATCGACCATAATTTGTTTATAAAAATCGTAATTGTTCATCAATCGTGAACACCCTCTATATTTTGATGGATAATCTATCCGAGAAGCTACAGTTAAATTTTTAAGTCAATCGGATAAAAATTACTCGAGTTCTGATGTCGGCCAATTTTGAAAAAGTGGTTTCGAGAAAAACGCGTCTGAAGTTTGAAAATGAGTTTCCGATAGGAAATTCTTCAAATAGAGGCTTGCTGATTTTTTCACCTCAAGCCTGCGATCCCAGCACCATATAACATCAGTTATAAGTTCAAATAACTCTTCTCCAGCTCTTTCTTGGACGATTTAGCAATTTTTGGTAACATTTAAAATCGCTACATGGTTGAGAAAGTCGGAATTTGTCATTTCGAACCGCCCAGAGTTGCTTCAAAAATTCATATTTTAGGAGTTCTCAAAAAATGTTCTCATCAATAAATGTTGTTTGATATCATTCTTGAGATGTTTCTACATCATTTAAGCCAATAAAAAAAATGAGAAAAGAAAAAATTTCAAACAGATGTAACTTCTTAATTCGTGGACATTCCTTATGCTATTGAAAATACATTTGTTCAACGCAATAAATTGGGAATCAATGAGATATATTCCATTAACCCTGATTGTATTCGCTTCTGGAATAATGTTCCAAAATGAATTAAATGATCAGTATATCAAATGAGCTGATTCATTGATTTCATGACACTCAATACAACCATACTATAAATTTGGATCAGTCAAGTATCTCATAATGCGTGAGCAAAATGCATTCATTGGAAAAAATGGTTATTTGATTTGAATTCCCTAATCATGGGCTATAATACTTCATTTCATTGATTTCAAAACTATCCAAACTATCATTGTTGATATGATGAAATCTGTTCGATAAAATAGCTTTCATTCAGAGAAATTGCTCTGAAGTTTGAACTGAAAAAGTATCCCATAGTGATCAAAAACTTAGTTTTCTGTTCAAAAGTAGAACTCTCGGAATTGAAATTCACAACTATGCAGTAAACGATTTGATTCTATTATCTGAAAACAACCACGTGTATTTGAATGAATTTATGAGAACAGCTGGGTGAAAAATTGGTATTTCGAGAGTACAGAATGGTAATAACTACTCAAGTGGATTTAATTGGATGGAATAATTTACGTACGATATTACATTCTATTTTGATATCGAAAACGCCACGGATCCACCTTGATATTTATACATCCGAAGCGAGATATTTTCTCCTAGTTTTCCACGATGTGGAAACGACGAATAATCTGTCCCGTACTTTGGGCTTTGTGTACGTTTGTCGGTAAGAGACATGTTGAATAAGAATTCTATAAAGTCACCCTGGTGGAAATATTTCTCCGAATTTTTCTCCGTTTTTTTCTGATTTTGTTCGGGAATTTCTTCGAATTTTATACAATTGAGACGTTTCTCCGAAACACTTCGCTCATAGTCACTTCTCCGAATTGGAAGATTCAGATTTTTCCCGAATTTCTCCTCGAAAGATCACATTTTCTTCCGAATTATTCATTTGTCCAACGTAATTTATTTCGTGATCGAAATATTTCTCCAATCTTTTCCGACTCACTCCGAAATTTTCTCCGATTTATCCAGATTTTTCCTAAATATCATATTGAATTCACGAATTTCTCCGAAATACTCCGCCTCAAATGATTTTTCTGAATCAAAAGTTCAGATTTTCTCCGAATTCTTTCTGAAATGATTATAGTATTCTTCGAATTATTCATATTCTTAATATAATTCATTCCATAATCAGAATATTTTCCCGAATTTCTCCTCACTACTTTCGAGGGAGAATGGGAACTGTGCTACTTAACCTTTGACAATCCCCCCGATTTTCTCCGAAAATTCCCTAATGTATGGGAATTTGAATATAGATAAAATTCGGAGAACTTCGGAGAGGCAGGTCCTCTCCACCTGCTTCCGTAGCCATTCGAAGACAATCGGATTAATCCATCGCGCGTTTAAATGTTGGTGAGTGATCCGAATTCCTCCGGATTTTCTCGAAAAAAACATGCCAATAAATCTTCAAAAATATTTCCGATTTCCTCCGAATTTTTTCTCAGCGTATAACAAGAACAACTTGCCAAGAAATTCGGTGAATCTTTCATATACTAGCGCTTCCTGTAGAAATTCGAGAAAAATCAGAGTCATTCCTTTCTTCGAAGAATTTAAATCATTCTTCCAAATTTCTCCGAACTACTTCTGAGAAAGGTTTGGAACTGTTCTATTCAACCTTTGACAATCCCCCCGATTCCCTCCGAAAATTCTCCAATGTATGGAAATTTGAATATAGATAAAGTTCGGAGAATTTCGGAGAGGCAGGTCCTTCCCACCTTTTTTCGTAGCCATTCGAAAACAATCGGAATAATCCATCACGCGTTCAAATGAGGACACCCATGCAATGACAGCGGTAGCCCTCGGAAAGAGGTAAAAAGATTGATCCATGAAAAAAGAAAAAAGTTGGAATTTTGAAAAACTAACAATATGGGGGCATAAGGCTTGAAAAATCAATATAAGTACCCGAGAACAATTCTTTTCTAGGATCTATAGTTTTCGAGAAAAAAAATAAAAACTACCTATTTTTTGAACCGGGAAATTGATGGTTTTCAATGTTAAACTCGTCCTAACTCGATCATTTTTCAACGAATGGGGATGAATCTTGTAGATTCTGATTCGTGAGACTTTTCCGAAGACAACAATGTTCCAAAAATGTATAAAAGTTAATAACAAATCAATAAATTTTTAATCCGAAGTAAAAACCACGTTCTCAACGCTTTGCGTTCAAAAAGAGTCGAAGGAATTCTCGATTTGGAAAAACTCAAAACGACAAAGTTGTTCATTAGTGTACGGACAAACTTTTTGGGGAGTTACCGATCGATTGGACTATTAGTTTTCAAAATACAGCGATTTATTAATTAGTGCGCAACGGCAAAATGTCACAATTATCCGTCGATTACCGATCAAATATTGATATAATCATTATAATAATAATCGATATAACAATAATATCAAT
The DNA here is from genome assembly GCA_018340375.1 of Gonatopus flavifemur. Lineage (NCBI taxonomy): Eukaryota > Metazoa > Arthropoda > Insecta > Hymenoptera > Dryinidae > Gonatopus > Gonatopus flavifemur. Next base: position 5,072,771 of record JAFFJZ010000012.1, on the reverse strand, counting down.
AATTGAGATTATGCTTCGTGCGCAATCAAAAATTGAAACTAGTTCCCAAACAGAACAATTATTCCGGAAGTGAAATTGAAAACATACTCTTTCAGAATGTCAACAACGGGCAAACAACCAAAACTTATGAAGGAATGTTTTGTGAAAAAAAAATCATTCTCCATGCAATAAGAATTTTGTTTTGTTGAGACAGTTTTTCTTCAAAGTCCATGCCGTATTCACAAAAACGTTATGCAGAATTAGATTGTTTATAAAAGAGAAATGAATGACGAATTTCATAAAAATTGTTCGATATTTGGATTCTCCAACCCAAAAAACATCAAGTTACAATGAAAAATTCAGCGAATACATCTTTTCCTACGAGCTTTAATATTTGACCGGTAACCGATGGACAATCGTGACATTTTGCGCTTGCGCACTAATGAATAAATCGCTGTATTTTGAAAACTAATAATCCAATCGATCGGTAACTCCCCAAAAAGTTTGTCCGTACACTAATGAACAACTTTGTCGCTTTGAGTTTTTCCAAATCGAAAATTCCTTCGACTCTTTTTGAACGCAAAGCGTTGAAAACGTGGTTTTTACTTCGGATTAAAAATTTATTGATTTCTTATTAACTTTCATACATTTTTGGAATATTGTTGTCTTCGAAAAAGTCTCACGAATCAGAATCTACAAGATTCATCCCGATTCGTTGAGAAATGATCGAGTTAGGATGAGTTTAACATTGAAAAACATCAATTTCCCGTCTCAAAAAATAGGTAGTTTTCATTTTTTTCCTCGAAAACTATTGATCCGAAAAAAAAATTGTTTACAGGTGCTTATATTGATTTTTCAAGCCCTATCACTCCACATTGTTGGTTTTTCAAAATTCCAACTTTCTTTTCGAGGCCTCTCGTGTCAGTTTGGATCAATCCTTCTACCTTCTTCCGAGCGCTACCGCTGTTATTGCATGGGTGTCCTCAAATGTTGGTGAGTGATCCAAATTCCTCTGAATTTTCTTGAAAAATACATGTCAATAAATTTTCAAACATATATCCGATTTCCTCCGAATTTTCCCTGAGTCTGAAAAAAAGTCATGCCTAGAAATCCACTAAACTCTCTATTTGTTACATGTTTTCGGAGAAATTCGAAGAAAATCGGAATACTCGGATCGATTGAACAATTCAAGTAATTCATATGACTTTTGCTAAATTGCTTCTGAGGAGATGTGGGAATAATTGCATTCAATTTCTGAAAATTTCCCGGATCCTCTCCGAACATTCCCTGATATATATTGAACACATATATGGATGAAATTCGGAGAAATTCGAAGGAAACCGGTATGATTTACTTTCAAAATTTAGTGACAAGGTGTTCAACTTTTGACAAAAAATCACAAATTCTTTCGAATATGTTGCATTCGAAACATTCCAAACTTCTCGATTTCCTTTTTCTGATTAGCGGAGAAATTCGGACCATTTAGGAGGAAATATGGAAATTTCGTCAAAAACGGAGATTTGTGGATATTTTTCATAACTTTTTCTCCGAATTCCTCTCCGAAACTTTCAAAAATGAGAAATTCGGAGAAATATTTACACCAGGGCAAGGTTTACATGTTATTTCCCGGGGAAAAAAATTCCATATGTGGACCCATATATGGATTCATATATGCATTCATATATGCATCCGTATATGGATATTGGCCATATATGCTTAGGTCATATATGAAACTGGGGAATCTATCAGCATTGACCTCACTTCTCTCTCCTTTGGTTTTTCATCACGTTCCATAAATAATTGCGACATTTTTTCGTCCATGTATGGATGTATATGATAATGTATGATTTAATATGATCACATATGGCCATGTATAGTCTCATTCATACATGATCATATATGATCCCATATATGTTTATATATGTTCATATATGATTCATATATGATTCATATACGCCCGTATACAACCATATATGAATTATTTTGGAACCGGGTTAATAGAACTTTCAATCAGTTTTTAAACGTGTGTAATATGAAAATCCTATAAAATCAATCGATGGGAGAAAAAAATAACCACCTGTCGTGACATTGTTGAATTCTGTAACTTTCTCGTCAGCATACACGAAAAAAAATATGGTGTTACGAATGACTATAAAAAAATTGTAGTGAAATACCATATCACTTACAGATGCAAGTGAACGAGAAGCACTGCAAAACATTCCTACTGGAAACTTCCAATATTTCACTGGGGGCCATCAACTAGTACATTTTCTTGAATATCCTAGCATATTCATTAGAATTTTACCTCACAAATTGGAATTGTACAGTATAAACCCACATAGCACAAATGTCTCAGTAATATCTCCAGAATATTCTGGAGATATTGTAATATTGTCAGAATATTCTGGAGATATTATTGAGACATTTGTGCTATATGGGAAGTTTGTAATATTTCAGTGAATGTACTAGACAATGAATTTACTGAAATTTTCCAGTTTACCAAGGCGCAGTTAATCTCCATGTTTTTTATACAGTAATTATAAAATACCGTTGTTGCTTGTTTCGAAATTTGTCGTGGTAAATTGAACTGGATTCTGCGATTTCTCTCAAGTCTACACTGTTAGAAAAATGAGTACAAGTCTTCACGTACATCAATGTTACGAAATTTTGTATCATGTCAACACATGTGGCCATATCTGTTTGTATCATTGTTACAACATTCGGGATCAATTTTGAAACAAGATTTCGTATTATTTTTAACAGAGTCTCTTTCCTCGCTGCTATTTTCTCATAGTAACATCATAGTCGTCATCTTGTGTATAAAAGGATATTCACTGTGGTTTTAGACTTTACAAGATGTAGAACATTTACTGAGTGCTAGTTTAAAATATCACATTGGCGTATTGTGATGTATTTTGCTTTTTTTATAGATAAATTCTACACTTCGTGAAAAGTCTGACTTGTTCTGTATAGAAACTATGTAGAAAATGTCAGGGATGTACACACGGTCGAGTACCAGGGAAGATTTATTTTCTAAGACGAATCAAACTATTTTTGCAATGGCGAAACTGCGGCAACCAACCAATACCAGACACGACACATCTCCACTCTGAGAGCTTAAAATATGTATCGGTCTCCTCAGAGTTTATATTAAGACTCAACATACAAAATTGTCAAATTCATATATTTTTAATGTCAGTTTAGTAGTTCTGTGTCAATATTTATCCAATATAAATGATGACTGGGAAATTTGAGGAATATGAATAGATTATTGAAACCCAAAATGTTTCAACATACAGAAAGTTAAACGTTTTCATTTTTTGGATTCTGAGGCAGTACAGTCGAATGAGTAGGCTTTTGAAAATTGTTCAAATCAGCGAGTACTGATAAATTTAACAAAGGTATTGCGTCGATCTATGATCGATGAGGGTTATTTCCACATGACAAACTATCAGTGTCAAAGAACGATGATAGGAATGAAATGAGAGCGGTACACGGAAAGACCGGGTCTATCAATATTTAGAAAAATCACTGTGAATTTAGGGAAAAAGAGGATCGCTGAAAAATATTCGTAGTGAGTCTACTAAAAACTCGTAGTCGATGTATTAACAATTGATAGTTCCACTGTGAAAAATATCAATGAAACTATCAACTGTTAATATTTTGACTACGAATTTTTGGTAGACTCACTACGAATATTTTTCAGCGATCCTCTTTTTTCCTGAATTGGCAATCCTTTTTCTAAACGTTGATGAATTCTTTCTAAATATTGATAGACCCGGTCTTTCCTATAGGAAATAATTGACGAAAATCAACAATGTACGGACACGACACGATGAATTGATATTATGATATAAAATTCGAATAATGATCATTGTAAATTATCTTCAGGAATGGATCACGCAGCAGAAAGGTTACCAATTCCATCTCCCATGATCGGTGGTACACCAGCAGCTTGGGAAGAATCTCCGTTTCTAGTATTAATTCCATTTGACACGTACAACTGTAGCGGTGCGATAATCAAACCTTTTTGGCTTTTATCCGCGGGACATTGTTTCCAGACAAATGAATCGGCGACGCATATCATCGCTGGTCCCATCTCTTCTCACGAATTCTTGCAGAATATCACAATCGTCCATGTAACCGTACATCCCAGTTATTCCGAGTAAATATAACAGATACAGAATAACACTGTAAGAGCGAATTGACTGTTCATTACAACGTATTTATTTTTTGTTCGACAGACTTCTAGGGGGAGGAATACCGCATGACCTAGCGTTGGTAAGATTAGAATATCCTCTGAAATTCAACGCATTTGTATCTTCTGTCAAGTTGCCGACAACGGACAGTTCGTGGACTGGATTTGGGACGGTTGTTGGTTGGGGAAAAACGTCGGATGATGAATATCCAACCGTACCACATTTTATGACTCTAAGTATACAAGATCAAGATGAGTGTATTAGAAGATTCAGACGTAGAACTGGATTGAGAGTAAGCTGGGTACCAAAAAATTCTTTATGCTACATACCTCTAAGTGATCGCCATCAAGATACTTGCGACGTAAGACGATTGATATCAATTACCAAATCACGTGATACGTCATTGTTAACTATTGTCATCTTGTAGGGAGACTCTGGAGGACCCTTGATCGCCGGTTGGCATGGGATAGATAAGAGGATCGTCGGTGTCATTTCCACCGGATCGTCTATGTGCGGTAAAATGAAATTTCCATGGACTGTGTTTGTAAAAGTCTCGTCTTATATCGAGTGGATTCGAGAAACTATCGAAAGAGAAGATACCCGTAGGAGGAATATAAGATATTCCACAAGTTTGATAAGTAGAAGCTATTGATCCGGTGAGAATCATGGTGTAATATAAAAATTCCGTGAGAAGAACGATACAACGATGGGAACGATATTTCCATGTATTTTTTAAACACCTTGTTGAAAATGCCAGGCAAAACTAGACAGAAAATTGTTCTTAAGCTCTGAACAGTTTCTTCCCCAGTTAATCCAGGCGAAAACTGACGAATTCCCTACCGGATTTATGACGGAATCACTAAATTGTAACCTCGCAGGAAAATTTCCGTCAGGTTTTGACTGGATAACACAGTCTGTGAATTCCAAACAGAACCGTCCTAATGAAATTCCTGTCAGTTTTTGACAGGATATTCCGAGTTGGTGATTCTGGATCAAATCGGGTAGAAAGTTTGTCAGTTTTTGCCTGGCATTTTTAGCAGTGCACTAAAAAAGACTGTTATAATACCAAATTGAATACAGGGCTGCGGCAAAAGAACATTGTATGTTATCTTATATATAATTCTTAATCAATTTTTATAAATTTGTTCAAAATATCGAGTGAAACCTGATAAAAATGTTATACAAAATCTCACTGTAGCGTTGAAGGGTTATATGGGCATTCCACGTCAAGTGTACCCACGTAAATACCTTAATCGCTGGGATTTTGATGGAACTTCGTGAAGTTGTTGTACTATTGGAGTACATAATTTCTGCAAAAAGGGGGAGGAAATATCGACGGGTTGCCGAGATACAGGGGCTCAAAGTCTCGGGCATGTTTATCTCCGTTAAATTATAACTCGGTTACATTTCCTTTCAAAAAAAAAACGCGAGTCATGTTTTTCGTTGGTTTTTTCCGTTTTCTCCAATGAAAATTGGGACGATTCTCCAAATTGATTACTTATGCAAAAAACAGTGATTTTTATTCTTCTTTACAATTTTTTTGAAGATCGGCATTTTTGAAAATTTTTTAATCACGCTCAAAAGAACGCTCATACTTTTCCCTTTAAAATCATTGGTAACACAGGATGAACTTATCAGTGAATTCAATCGTTGAAGCCGGCGCGATCCAACCGCCAAGCGCGCTGAAAATGCTGGCCAGCCGTGACCCGGTATGGTGATGTCGATGGAAATTTTTTTCCATAGACTATGGCAAACATAATTGATAAAATACCTGGAACATCCCTTATTCACTATAGAAATTGATTATTATCATTATTATTAATATTATCATCATCTACATTGCGATGGTTCGAAATGAATCATTGCATGATATCATTATGAAATATTATAACAATAGGTAAAACGATAGATCTCTATTCCAAATATGAGGATAGATAGAATTTATACAGATTAAAGACGTTCAGTGGAATTTCTATGAAGTCCATATCGAATTTTTATAGAATTTGTATATAATTTGTGTTTAACTTGTATATATTTTGGTTAATTAGGATAATTTTCATATAGTTGTTGTTTGAATGAACAAAAGTAATGATTTTCAATAGGAAACAACAATACGATGAAGATTTATAATGATTTATGAAGTGGTATCTGAGAAAATGCATAACAGAGGTTAGTAGACCTGTCAAATTCCACGTCCCCATAGAATTCCAGGATTTAGAGAATAATCAAACTAAATATACGAGGGTGGATTGATAAGTTTCCGGCCTGACCAAGAAAAACAACGTTTTTAAGGATTTTTTTTTTTTTATTTCTCAACATAATCTCCTCCAAGGCTGATACATTTCTCATAGCGGTGTTCTAGTCTAGTAATGCCATCTCTATAGACTGATTCGTCAAGCTCCTCAAAATACCCATTTACAGCTTCGATTACTTCTTCATTGTCCGCAAATCTCTTACCGCCAAGCCATTTTTTGAGGTTAGGAAACAGATAATAGTCACTCGGGGCTAGGTCTGGAGAGTAGGGAGAGTGCGGCATTAATTCAAACTTCAGATCGTTGATTTTAGCCATCGCAACGATTGACGTCTGCGCTGGTAGGTTATCGTGATGAAACAAGATTTTTTTCTTCGCCAGATGAGGTCGTTTAATTTTCACTTCGTGGCTCAAACGTTGCAATAAGTCTGCGTAGTATTGACCAGTGATAGTTTTACCCTTTTCAAGGTAATCAATGTATATAATACCTCTTGCATCCCAAAAAACAGTAGCCATAACCTTGTTCGCCGAAAGAATTGTTTTTGCCTTCTTTGGAGTTGGTTCCCCTGGTCCAATCCACTGTTTAGACTGTTCTTTGGTTTCAGGAGTGTAGTGGTGGACCCAAGTTTCGTCAACGGTTACGAATCGACGCAAAAATTCGCTTGGATTACGCTTATACAACGCCAAATTGGCGGTAGAAATGTTCTTTCGAATCAATTTTTGGTCGACTGTTAGCAAACGCGGCACCCATCTTGCACAGAGCTTTTCCATATACAAATGTTGGTGCAAAATATTTTGTACACGTTCATATGACATCTTACAGGTCTCAGCTATCTCACGAACTTTTAATCTGCGATCTTTCAGCACTATTTGATGGATTTTTTCGATCATATCTGGAGTTGTGACCTCAATGGGGCGTCCTGAGCGAGGCTCATCAGAGGTGCTCACACGACCCTTTTTAAACTCGTAAACCCACTGCTTAACGGTTGAATATGATGGGGAGGATGTCCCCAGTGTTGAGTCCATCTCTTCTTTAATTTCCTTCGGCGTTAACCCCTTCAAATAAAAGTATTTAATGACAGCACGATTTTCCAGCTTTTCCATTTTTACGAAAAACACAGAGGCGTCTTGGTCAGCGTGCTCTCAAAACTAAACTAACATGGCAATCGGACTGAAACTATAGCTACAAGCTATCTAAGGATGGTACTATAGAACGCCACCTCAAGGTAGGCCTAGTGGCGCCATCTCTTGGCCAGGCCGGAAACTTATCATTCCACCCTCGTATTAATTCGGGTTCCCAATAGTCTGAAGTTCATCAGAAAAATCCGTTTTTGAGTATTTTATATCCTGGAATGGATGTATAACACAAATCTTTAAAACAGAAAATCACAGATTTTGACAGGTTTGCTAGCGTGCGTTCAAATCATGGTTATAATCGATTATTCTGATTTTATATTGAACAAATATGACCAATAATACATGAAAACATAATATAAACAATCTACAATGTTGTAGATTGTAATTTATTAACGAATATATCATGTTGAGAAACGACAAATCATATTGATTCTATCCGACGGCAAAGTAGGATCGATAATTATAGTCAAACACGTATTAGATCGAGATTTTGTATTAAAATACACTCTGAATTGTTTATAAATTTAGTCAAACACATAATTGTATGTTCATTTGACATATTTATAACAGAGAAATGTATGTTTAATGAATACAGATAGTTAGATTCTCAAGACCATAAAGAAGAACAAAAATCGCGATGGCGTCATACTACTTATTTTTACTGTTTCTTTTGTATAAAACATTCATATAATTGTTATCAAACTATTGGAAATTGTTGTGAAATACTTGTAAAGATGTTATAAACAATGAGTGATAGTTTGTATAGGTGTAAAATGCGGTTAAGAGAGAGAAAAGCTAGTTATATGTCGATCAATTATAGCGGTCAGAATGAGTGCGAGCGAGAATACCGTGCGCAGAGAAGGAGAGAAATGTAATTCGCGGTGGAAGGGGAGGCTTCTCGCGGGTATATAAGGCGGATCGCGAGCCTCAGTTGACCTCCATTGCTCTGGTCAGCAGTCAGACGCTCTTCCTGACTACCGAGCATTACAAGCCTTGCTTAGGCTCGGTGCTGACGTCATAAGTCCTTAAGACTATATGAATAATAAATTCATGCGAAATTAATTCATTAAATAAATTCTTCGAAGTTTTTTTCTTTTCTCTCTCTCTTATCAATTAAATATCGTTGCAATCCATGTAAAAACTGTTTTTTTTTTATTATCATAAAATTTTATTTATCATAAAATTTTATACAAGATTGATATTGGGCTCATTACCGGTTACGCGGGTGCGGCAATTGCGCCAATCCTTCATGGCCGATTTTGGCTCAATATCAATATTAGTTATTTGAATCAGGATTCATAGATTGGTTACGCGGGTGTGGCAATCGCGCCTATCCTCCATGGCCGTCTAGAAAATTCTGATTGTGAAATATAATTTTGAAATAAATCATTAAGTCTGATTCTGGTTACGCGGGTGTGGCAATCGCGCCTATCCTTCATGGCCGAATTGGATGAGATGAATTAACGTTGAGTACGAAAAATTTGCAATATAAACAAAAGAACAGTTCATTTGGAATAATATCAGGAAAAAAAATCAGAATAAATATCAGATTCTATTGGAAATCCATTGAAACTGGTTCTGGTTACGCGGGTGTGGCAATTGCGCCTATCCTTCATAGCCGAACTGACTTAAATGAACGAAAAAAAGATATTGAGAGAGAAGATGTTGTGAATTAGCTCAAATTAGAATAATTTCTGTTATAAATAGAAATATTATTTGTGGTAAACTATTGAAAAACAAAAATTCAAATATTGTCATTAAATTCTGTTTGTGAATTGAAATCGAAATATTATAATCAATCCAATTCTATTTATTTCAAGAATGAATTTTGAGATCGATTGATTCTCTTAAAAAACACTCTGAGTTTTCGTGTAAGACCCCAACTTCCATTGAATATATTGTGTGATTTAGATTAACTCTCGTTATTTATTTATATTCACCCTTCAAAATCCATTTTAACAATCAAACGTTTCAGATACGTAAGAATTAACGTATCTAAGAGAATCAAAACGTTTCAACATGAAATCAATCTTTTCTGAAATCGCTTACGAGATCAATCAGCTCTTCTCATCGAAATGTAATCTTTAATCCCTGCCATGATACAATTATTTTAATCATCTTTATAAAACAATAAAATCGTCAACATTACTATCGTACACGCAACAAAATAATACTATAGAATTCACAACACTCTTCATGTTTAACTAAAGTCGTCGTGAACATTATTTTGTTCCAACATCAATGTGAAGCGAAGCCCCCTCGAAAACGCCCAACACCTTGCGTTTTCTGGAGCATTGAGAACAATTTCCGAAAGTTTTCAGAAAGAATACCTTTTTTAACCAAAAGATGCTGAAATATGCGGAACCTGTTGGAAAAAAATGACTGATCCTGCCGCTATGTCTTTACTATACATTCAACTCGAGCCAATGGAATTGGTGAGATAAAAAAATTATACTCAAAGAATTCTAAATGTATTACTGAATCCGGCAATACGTCACTCAGAAGCGATTGCTCGGGGAATCGTTTTCACTAGCTGTAGGATTGTTCTATCACTTTCTGGTCATACTTTATGAAATAGATGATGAAAAATATATAAGGGAAGGGACAAAGAGTGTATAAAATGCAGCATTGTATAAATTGGTATATTCATGCCACCAATTTATTCGTGATTTGTAAAATATTCTATTAAACTGATGATAGGATGGACTCAACCGGTTTTTTTAGATCATAATTTTGGAGCGATGATGAAGAAATAGACCACTAAGTTTTTGACAATCATCGAGGTATTGATATTTTCGAGAGTCCTTCTGTTTCAAAGTATCGAAGAAAAAAACGATTGTGGAAACGAACAACATTTGGCGGCAGTTGAGGTTTCAGATCAAATTAAAGAAAAATTTGCAAATTCAAAAAATCATTCGGAAAGACTAACACTTCTCATTCACGCACCGAAGTCTCGGGGTTGAAGAAAATGAGCTACAGAATTCGGTGCTTCTGAACGCCAAACAAGTAAAGCCGAGCAGTTGGTGAATGAATGTGGTATTTCAACCCAACCGAATTCCAAAATAGGTAAAAATTTACAAACTCATACAGCTAATTTGATCGTCGCATTCTATGAAGATGATGAGAATAGTCGTATCATGCCAGGGATGAAAGATTACGCGTCGATCAAAAAACCAGATAGATCTCGTGAACATATTCAGAAGAGACTGATTTTATGTAATTTTTCCGGATTATTTCAAATTTTCAAAAGCACATACCCTACAATAAAGATAGGCTTCTCTAAATTTTGTCAACTCAGACCACGGAACTGTGTTCTTGCCGGAGCCAGTGGTACTCACACCGTATGTGTTTGCGTCCATCATGAAAATGTGAATCTGATGTGGGAAGCTGTGAATTTCAAAGACTTGACTTGTGGAACTGAATTTTCATTCCAGACGTACAACGATATTCTCAAAATGATGACATGTACAACACCGACTCCAGAATGTCACCTTAATGAATGTGAAGAGTGCCCTAATATCGGAGTGCCTAAATATTGGAAATATAGAGTTCCAAAACTGGTAGCAGACCGACAGGAGTGCCTTGCTCACTGTAGTCTTGGATTCAGAAGATTTTGTAGATCAGTTTTTTGATCGGTTATGAAAGTTAAGACCTCATTCTTCCATCGCTAAACAGCAGTCAAATTTCGTGCAACATATTAAGCAAAGTCTGAAAGAAGGGGAATTTCTCGTAACATATGATTTCACTGAGAATTATTCTTTTATCGCGCAAAATGTTGCGCAATCTTTCCATTGGAATAACGATCGGATCACAATATTCACAGTAGTATTGAATTATAAAAAGGGGAATGATATTGCACATGAAAGTATGGCAATTTCATCCGATAATGTAAAACATGACATGGTCGCAGTGTATGCTTTCTAAAATATATTGATTACGTACTTGCGACAAGAGTACAATGTTGAGAAAATATTTTATTTCTCCGATGGAGCAGCACAGCATTTCAAAAACAAGTACAATTTCCAAAACCTACTCCATCATGAGGAGGATTTTGGTATTCAAGCTCAGTGGCACTTCCATGACTGCACACGTTAAAGGGTCATGTGATGGTACCGGTGGAAGCATAAAAAGATTAGCAATGCGTGCAAGTTTACAGGAATCCTCAAGGGATCAAATTTCAACCTGCGATGCATTTTATACATGGGCGAAAGATAACTTTTTAGGAACAAGAATATTTTTCAGTTCCGAAGAGAGCCATGGAAAGATAAAAGATGAGCTGAAGTGTCGATTTGACTGTGCGAAAACGATTCCGGGAACACTAAAATATCATGCGTTTGTCCCCGTTTCACAAACGATCCTCCAAGTTAGAAGATATTCTTCCTGCTCTAATAGCGAATTGTTTCCAAAACTCCAGAAAAAAATTAAGAAAACGTCATGTACACATTTTTTCTCAATTTCATAGACAACATACATACACTTGTAACAATATTCATAACGTTAATGTAAGAAAATTGTATATACTTCTAATGAACAAAATTTGTTACTGATGGGAATATTAATAATAATAATAATATTTGATTTCTATAATAAATAAAGGATGTTCCATGTATTTCATCAATTATGCTTGCAATAGTCTATGGAAAAAAATTCCCATCGACATCGCCATACCGGGTCACGGCTGACCAGCACACGGAAAGAATAATTCAGCTGCAGCACCTCAGTGGCTAGCACGGCCTTGGACAGCCATTAAATTAGCTCCTGCAGCTAAATTTTAGCTGTTATAGCAAAAAAATTTGCACTCGTAGCTAATTTATTCACGGTGGTAGCTAAAATTTAGCTGCGGGAGCTAATTTAATGACTGTCTGTGTCTGTGTTAGCCATTTAGCTGCGGCAGCTGAATTATTTTTTCCGCGCATCTTCAGCGCGCTTGGCGGTTGAATCGCGCCGGGTTTAACGATTGAATTCACTGATGAGTTCATAAGAGCCCATGTTGTATGAGCAATGATTTTGAAGGGAGAAGAATGAGCGGTCTTTTGAGCGTGATTAAAAAATTTTCAAAAATGCCGATCTTCAAAAAAAATTGAAAAGAAAAATAAGAAACCCCTTTTTTTTGCATAAATAATTAATTTGGAGAATCGTCTCAATTTTCATTGGAAAGCACAGAAAGGAAATATAACCGAGTTATAATTCAACGGAGATAAACATGCCCAAAACTTTGAGCCCCTGTATCTCGGCAACCCGTCGATATTCCCCCCCCCCCTTTCGCACAAATTATGTACTCCAATAGTACAACAACCTCAGCAAGTTTCATCGAAATCCCAGCGATTAAGGTTTGTACGTGGAATGCCCCCTATGTCAAGTACTTTTGAAACTTTGAATGCATTTTTCTCCAAATTGCGTTTCCAAAGTCAGTGACCAAGATTTCTCGGAAACGGCTGGCCCGATCAGTTTCAAATTTTAACACAAGCTTGTTGACTATATTTTTTGGGAAATAATCGAAGGTTTCTTCTTACCGATGAATATTTTTTTTTTATGAACAATTTAAGGTCAAAATTTTTGTGAAAAATCGATTTTGTTCTAAAAGCTGCCATTTTGTCAAGGACTTTTATTTCACTCATTCTTTCGATTAATTCCTAGATTATACATTACTCGAACAAAATCCGTGTAGTTTTTTCATTCTAAAAGATTCAGTCCCCAGATATCGTGGGCACCGCGAAGCGCTTTTTTTCGAAGGGGCTCCTGGAGATCAGCTATGTTATAAAAGCTCTCAAAATTATTCCTCTCACGAATAAAAAATGTTGAAATACAATTAAAAGTTATCTCAATATGTGTACAAAATTTTACATCAATCAATTTACTGTCTTTTCAGGAAAATTCTTGGAATCGCTTTTTTTGCGCATCTTAACTGTATATAACCCCTTAAGCTCTAATCGAACATTGCTCAACATAAGGAACGTTCCTTGACCAAGATGATCCTTGCACCTCCCTTTCAATCTTACAACGCTATTTTTTTGTTCCTATTATTATCGATGTTGCTAATAAGAAATTGAGGATGATCATATGTTATAATCGATTCTCGTTTCTAGTTCAAAAGTATCGAGTAAATGTGGATTCTCATAATTTTAAGGGGATTTACGAATGTATCGAAGATGGAATAGATTATTAAGAGGTTGTGTCAATATGACAGACAAAAGAGTAACTTATACTCTGATAATAATCAGGGTGTGATATTCCTGTTAAAGTCATGAAAAATACTCTGTAAACTGCATTGTATAATGAATCATCGATATATTGTTCTACGTGTCAGTTGATTTGAAGAATTTATACTTCAATCACATAGCAATCACACGAAATTCTCTCTGAAGAAATACTGTAGAATTTATGGAAAATGCGTATACAAAATGTATATAAAACCTACAGGTATAAAAATTATTAATAAACTCTTTGAAAACAATTTTCAATACAGAAATCTATACATATATATATATATACATTCTATTTGTCTCACGAAATCAATTTTTCGCGACGTTTCGGTAAGCGACAAATGAATGAGAAATTTCAATAACTCCTAATCACGTCGAATTCGAAAGGAGAAATGGGCCGAAAAAGTCTTCTCCAGGAGAACAAAGCGATGAAAGCAATCGATTGAATTGAATTCGATAAAATGGTATATATTTAGAACATTTGATTTTATTGTGTTATTATGAGCTATTCCGATTCGCTTCGGTATTATTTATATATCCGAGGGTAGATATTATCTTCTACTTGTTCACGATGTTGCAACGAGGAATGGTCTTCTCCTTTTTTTGGGCTGTATTTCGATACGCGTGGGTCGGTAAGAGATAGTTTGAATAAAAATTTAATAAAATCGAGTGATTATGGATTACTTCATGGAAATTTTGTATAATTCTTCAATACGCTTAATATGGGAATTTGAAAAAAACAATCGTTACGAGAAAAAAACAACCACCTGGCGACGGACTATTTAACTTGTAAGCCCGTATGAAACCATTTTTTTCGGTTGTTGAATAATTAATCTTGTTAAATTAGTCAATTCAATAACAAAAATTTTTATTCTAACGAAAAAAAGGTCCCATATGCGCTTACAAGTTAAACAGTTATTTCAACTATAATCTTCTTTTCTCCGTTCTGGGTACACTGTTAAAAATTGCTTGAAATTTCATGTACTTTTCATGTACATATGTGAATGAAAATTCAATTTTTGTGAAGTGAAATAGGAGTCCAAATACATGTTATTGAATTTTCAAGTTATCGTGCATGAAAATTGAAATTAATGTACAGGTGATTGAAAAAACTTAGAAAAATTTAATCCAGTATAATAACATAATAATATCATTATAATTATAATCAAATCATGGCTCTAATGGCATCCAACTGAAAATAACAAAAATGATCCAAGTGTGTTTGGATTTGAAAAAAAATCTAAAAATGCTCATATCTCAAAAACTAACCTTCAAAAAAACGAGAAATTCTTGCATTATGGCTGCAGAATACGCCCTTGAAATACAATTTTTCTCACTATGGGTCACCCTGTATACTAACGCTTTGACGAAGTCATCCGCGTATCCACTTCAACTATGTACTAGTTAGATCACACGGTTTGTTCAGTGTTTCTACATTACAAGTACATCTTGATTCACAAGTTTGAAGAATGAATGCAAGGTCATATGAGCAGAAAAATACTCCCTTCCACATAAATGGCAGTGGCTTGAGTGACAGAGCTTTGGCGTCCGACTTCGACGTCCCGCGTTCACATCTTGTGGAGGTGATTTTTTTTTTCAACGATCATGAACATGTGCATGAAATTTAAAGAACTTGTTATTGAATTTTCAATCATGATTTCTCTCAACAATCAAGAACATGTGCATGAAATTTAAAGAACTGGTTATTGGATTTTCAATACTACTGTACATTATTTTTCATTTACGTGAGTGGAAATTGCTTCCATTACATGTAATTGAAAATTCAATCAGAAATTTCTAACAGTGTAATATTCAGTCGTTACATTCCAAGGACAATAATCAATCTGTCATTGCAAAATTCTTCTTTTTTAATTAATGTCAGTTATCTCAAGTCGTAGTTGTGGCCCATAGTATCTTGATATAAATCACCAAAACTTGTAGGATTTCAATCCCACAGAGCTGAATATCTTGTGCTTGAAAGATTGAAAATCGACACACAAAATTTCAGAATTAACAAATTTTCAATGTCAACCTATAATATTTGTGCATTGATGTTAAATATAAATTGTGAATGAACTATTTGAGACACATGTCTACTGAAAATATCAAAAATTCCTCTGCATACAATCGGTTAAACATTTTCATCACTTGCATTCTGAATCAGTTCAGTTGGGAGTAGCCAGCACTGATAATTTTGACAAAGGTATTGCTTCAGTCTGCGTACGGGTTGTTATTTCCACATGAAAAATTATTGGTTGGAATAAAATGAAAGTAGTAACCCTAATAGAAATCACTCTAATCATTCTCCAGGTCATTCTTAGGCCCTGCAAGGTCCCTCACAAATCCCTGGAGGGATTCCTACTATAGGAGAGAAGTATCAGGTGTATAACTTTGCTTCCGCCGTTTTTTTCCGAAATTCGAGGCTTTATTGTAAAAAACTGGTTATACATTTATGATTCAAAGTATTGTCCATCGCTGGCCACTACGTTCTCCCATCTTTCGGGCAGCATACAAATCCCGCGTTAAAAAACTGGTCATCTTTTGAAGCGGTCCACGAATCGATCCAATTTTTTACGTCTTGATAAGACCGGAAGTGCTGGTCAGCTAGGCCGTGTGCCATTGATCGAAACAAGTGATAGTCCAAGGGAGCGACGTCTAGAGAATACGGCGGGTGGGGTAGGACTTCCCATTTCAAAGTTCCCAAGTATGTCTTGACCACTTTCGCAACATGGGGTCGAGCATTGTCATGCTGTAAAATCACTTTATCATGTCTCTCGTTGTATTGCGGCCGTTTGTGTTTCAATGCTCGGCTCAAACGCATTAATTGCGTTCGATAACGATCGCCTGTGATTGTTTCAGTCGGTTTTAACAACTGATAATACACTACGCCGAGCTGGTCCCACCAAATACTGAGCATAACCTTGGAACCGTGAATATTCGGTTTAGCCGTCGACGTGGAAGCATGGCCAGGATATCCCCATGATTTCCCGCGCTTGGCATTATCGTAATGAACCTATTTTTCGTCCCCAGTCACAATGCGATGCAGAAATCCCTTCCGTCTTTGCCTTGCAAGCAGCTGTTCACAAACACACAAACGCCGTTCAACATCTCACAGCTTCAACTCGTACGGCACCCAATTTCCTTGTTTCTGAATCATTCCCATGACTTTCAGGCGTTTTGAAATGGCTGGGTGCGTCACTCCCAATGATCCTGCCCATTCTTGTTGCGTTTGACACGAGTCTTGATCAAGTAATGCCTCCAATTCTGCATCTTCGAAAACCTTCTCTCTTCCACCGCCATGCTGGTCTTCGACATTAAAATCACCGTTCTTGAAGCGTTTAAACCACTTTCGGCACGTTCTTTCACTAATAGCGGCCTCACCATAGGTATTTGAGAGCATTCGATGAGCCTCGGCCACAGATTTCTTCATATTAAAGCAGAAAATTAAAACCTCCCGCAAATGACGAGTGGTTTGGCTCGTAAGCTGACCCCAGCCAGCAAAGTGCTTCCAAATTCACGTTTCCGCTACTAACAGTGCTAGTGGTAGCAACGTAGTAGCTTTTCCATTACCGTGAGACTGCATGCTATCATAATATATATATGATTCAATTGATAACGTAGCACTACCTCAGCGCTACCAAGTAGTGCTCCTAGTAAAAATACTACCAAGTCGCTCCTATTTCCATACATAAATGAAGCCACATATGTACAGAAGATTTCTAACTGTATAAGTGAATGATAGCACCACTGCCAGAAGCGCTGCCTTGATTTTGTTGGCTGGGACATGTTGAATCGAGAATAACTTAATGATGCAGACACAAATCGACTAATATTTCGATGGCGTTATGTTTACAAATACCTAAGCTTATTGTATGACACCTATGATCTATTTATTTCAACTACCACTTACCGCTACAGCCATCTATTGCAAAACGGCGGAAGCAAAGTTATACACCTAATATTTGGAGAAGATGTCGAATGAGAATAATCATGATTTGAAATCATTCTCAGGTACATACGGCGCAGCAGAAAAGTTGCCGATTCCGTTGTCCGTGATCGGTGGTACTTCAGCAGCTTGGAAAGAATTCCCGTTTCTAACAATCATTCCATTCTCTACGTACAACTGCAGCGGTGCGATAATCGAACCTTTGTGGATCTTAACTGCGGGACATTGTTTCCAACACAATGAATCGGCAACGCATATCATTGCTGGTCCCATTTTCTCCAATGAATTCCGGCAGAAAGTTTCAATCGCACTTGTATTCAGCTATCCCAATTACTCCTAGTAAATGCACCATATGATGTATACCACTGTAAGACCGGAGTATTCATTCGTTATGATATGCTTGCTTTTTGTTGTACAGTACTGTGAAAGAGGGAATACGAAACGACATAGCGTTATTGAGATTGGAACGTCCTTTGGAGTTCACCGAATTCGTATCTCTCATCAAGTTACCGACAGCAGGCAGTTCGTGGCTCGGATTTGGGACGGTTGTTGGTTGGGGAAAGACGTCGTATGATGAATATCCGACTGTGCCACACTACATCAATGTATCTATACAAGATGCGAACATATGTCGTGAAATACTCAGCTACAGAATGAATGAAACCGTAACCTGGGTGCCACAAAATTCTTTATGCTACATACCTCCGAATGATCGCTATGAAGACACTTGTTATGTAAGATAATTGATATCAAGTGTCAAAGGGTAAAATATGGGATTATTAACTCTCCTTGTCTTGTAGGGGGATTCTGGAGCACCTTTGATCGCCGATTGGAATCGAAAAGATCAGAGGATCGTCGGTTTCGTTTCAGTAGGATCACCTTCGTGCAGTGAAGAAGGATTCCCGTGGACTGTGTTTGTGAAGGTTTCGTCTTACGTCGAGTGGATTGAAGAAATTATCCAGAATCAATCATAATCGTAGAATGAATTTCAGTTTTCACACAAGTTTGTTAAGTGAAGATTATTAATGCTCTTATAATGCTAAGAATTATTGTATCTAGTATTGCATGTTCTTCATGAATTTGATGATGTTGAAAAGAACTTTGCTATAGTACATAACCAATTGAATATCCCAATCAGAAAAATCCGAATTATGCCAATGTTGACAACAGGTGCAGTACAGGGCCAGTATTGGGTTTTCAACACTTGGCCAACACGTATGAAATCAGTGCTGGATAAATAGAAATACAGTGCTGTGCCTGTACTGATAAACCAGTACTGAGAGCTTAATGCCGGCCAGGTACTGATCCAGTACAGGCACTGCGCTGATTGCAAATAATAGTATTAGTACTCAATCCCCAGTGCAGAAAATCATTATCATCCCAGACAAATGCCAGTACCCTGCCAGTTTTGGCCAGTACTGGTGCAGTACTGCGCCTGTTGTAAATTTCTGGTTGGAATTGTCAAATATGAGAAGCACAAGTTGTGTACGGTAAGTCTTATACCTTCTTTTCTATTGTGATTTGAATATTCGACGCTTTCGTATGACACTGTCTCTGATTTTAATACAATCTTTAAAAGTACATCCAATGTTCTCAATTTATAATTCATTTGAATCCAATAATAGTTCAAATCAAAGAGTTCAACATGAATTCTTAGGTATGAACATAAAACACTTCATGAATTTCTATAGGAATTCACTTTCACTCGGATAACGGGCGTTCGTTTGGAACTCCTAATGATTCCTTCATGTATACCCTAAGAATTTTGAAATGAGTACTTCAAGACTTCTTATGGCACAGAATGTATTCGATCGGAGTTAGTTCAGGATTCATGAATGGGAATTCTGTAAGTCTTCTTCAATCTGGATTCTTCGAGGAGTCCAAAGGAGTGAGTGTGCTGTCTGGGAATGTATATGAAACTCATAAGACTGGGTGAAAATTTTGTAAGATCAGTTTTCAAGACAGCATCCCCTATTTTATGGAATTTTCAAACAGTTAAAACTGACATATGGAAATCCAGGCTTTCAGTAGCAAAACATAGATGAAGAACATCATTTTTCGACTGGTTATTGTCTATACAATATTCCTAAAATCACTGATCCCTGGCATTTCAACGAGCCACAATCAATCAATTCCCGCAGTCTTGTCTCCTGATATAATACTTTTCGGTACGGAATTCCAAACATTTAAGGAAGTTCATGATTGAAACCGACCTTTGATACCCAAGACGTGTATAGATCATATTTCAACTTCCACGTTTCGGATCAACTTCAGCTCTTTCCTAGTGGAAAATTGGTGATTATGGGGTAATAATGGCCTGGAATAGACTCAATATTCATGCACACATGGCTTAGTGATATTCATGAAGCTTATTATCAGTATGTTTATATGGGGAAAGCTAGCCCTTCATCTGAATTGTACTACAGGATGAAGTATCCCAAATTGAAGATTTACATACAGACCATCTGTATTATGTATAAAAATTATCCTGTGAAAGTGGACAGGATTCCGACGTGGCTTGTACACATTATGTACTATATATACAGTGAAAATTTCCCTCACAGCAGCCTTGCTTGAGATCTATCGAATCATTGGAGTTGCGAATGGCGATTGTTTTAAACAACCCTGGTAAAAATCACTCTACTAATTCTTCTGATCATTACTAGACCTTGTAATGACCTGGAGACTGGCTAGAATCATTTCTACTACGGGAATCGATATAGAGAATATAATTTTTTTGCTGAATTCGAATGTTCCTTTTCGTTTGACGATACATAATTCAGTACATAATTCTAAAGCAATCTGTTGAGGCAAATTCCGAAAAAATGTGCTGAGAAATGTTTCATCTATGAAATAAAATGTCATTCTCAGCATAGAATCTCAGCATTCTCTGGCTCTCCAATATACACCAAGCCCTAGTAGAAATTCTAACATGGAAAACATGCAGTCCACATGAAGCGTGCCTGATTCCGGTTGAGAGCCTGACTTGAGTACACTCTAAAAAATAATTGTGGAGTTTTCTCCCAGCAGACAGTTTCCTCCATACATGAGGAATTTTTCACCATAATTTGGTGCACTTCTCCTTTATTTCTAGAGGCTTTGACACCCGAAAAACAAAATAGTTCCTCAAAGTGGTAGGAGAATTCCCCATATTTGATGAAAACATAATTCCCCCACGACGAGGGGACAAAATCCACTAATAATGTGAAGAAAAACTTCCCACATTTTTTCAGCGTATCTGATAAAAATCCCCTGAAGGCTACGCCAAAAATATAACTCAGGGGAAGAAGATCCTAATTAGGGAACCCAAATATTTCCCAATCAGAATCCAAGTTTAGGGTTCTGAAAACATGTTTCTGTTGTATTCGACTACTCTCTTTTCTGTATTATCGAATGACGGCCACTTCAATGTTTTTGAATTATTTTTGGTATATTAAATTCAACTATGAACACATAAGGAACTTTTATATTGCCGCTGAAACGTATCGTGTACCGTGCAATATTTACGGTGATCACGCTCCGTCTAATACAACTCACGGAGAAAAATCATAATGTAAATTTAACATCAGTGCATAGATAAAACTTTAAATGTAATTTCTACATTAATTTTGATAAAACTCACATGATACGTACATGATCATTGCTTTGGAAGATTGTAAAAATTACGCCAATCCAAAAATATATTTATTATGATATTATTGACCACGAACAATGTAAATTTTCCATTACACTCGACTGAATCTACTTTTCACGAACGTGATGCCATAAGGCATGCTCAACCACATTTCCACTTATTCAGTTCTACAGCAATCCAATGTACATTCAACAAGTACAGTTGCTAATGTTACTCATGCTTTTTTGAATGATAATCTGATTTATTTCCCAGGAATTTTATTCTCATTCTCAAATATACAGTTACCGCAATCTGATGTGTATTCAACAATTGCTTCTGCAAAAACTACTACATTTGATATATACTAAAAACTTGAATCTCCACCCATAGCGTACGGTTAGTGATAATGATAGAATAAGGCGACATAAGATTGTATTGTATCTTATTGTAATATGTAATATGTAAGATGTAAGATAATTCAAGCTGAGTGATTGAAGTTCATTTCACTGCTCAAAACTGCATTTGTATATATTGTCTCATTGCAAATTCAACAAAAAACACAACAGCAAGAATTAATTGGGAAGATACAATTTTTTTTATTTCAATTGTCAGTGAAAATTCATAAAAATGCGGCGCAAATAATGTAAAATTGTAATCACTTAAATTTTATCCCCATCTTTGTGGCTTTTGGAAAATTAACAAAAATTGTTGTAGTTATTATCGTAGTTCTCGCGTATGCATAAAATATATGAATGAGCGATTGAAATTTTATTCAAAAATCCTAACATGTATTTTACATCAGACTGATGTACAAATTTCATAAGTTTGAAGTAAATATCGCTTGTCATACTGTTTATATATCATTCATCACGACAATAGAATTTACATTTGATGTATGTGATAGTTATGAGTGCGTATGTTAAAATTACATCAGATTGCGGTAGAATTGCGACGTTTTCAATTTACAGCCAAAATGATGTAGAGTTTCACCGCAGAAATGCTATCCCTATATTTACATGTGGATTTTGTCAAATTTATCGCAATTGCTGTATCTGCTACCCCAAATTTTTCTCCGTGCTTGTAAAGAGTGGTTTCGACGATTCCAAAGGGACGATTTTGACGTGAGTGATAAAGAACGCGGAGGAGCACCGAAAAAATTCGAAGATGTAGAACTGCAACAATTATTGAATGAAAATGCATGTCGAACCCTAGATGAGTTGTCTGAAGAGTTGGATGTTGATAGGTCGACCGTCGGTAAACGCTTGCACAAGATGGGAATGGTCCAAAAAGCAGGTAATTGAGTGCCGCATCAACTCAAGGAGAGAGATATCGAGAGACGTTTGGTAACGTGCGAGATGCTTCTTGAACGGCAGAAAAGAAAGGGTTTTCTGCATCGTGTTGTCACTGCCCAGACAGCACAGGAAGTTCTCTGTATGTTTCAGACACGTACTCTTGGTTCTGCGTGTTTTGGTCTCCATGGAATAGGTTTTCCAAACGTTTGAAGTATCTTCCCTTTTGATGCTTCTGATTGAGTTCTGAGGACATTCTTTTTATCTACTACGGCATGTTCTTGCCATGTCTTCCAAACGTCCTTTCATGAAAACTACCCTTCAAAAACACAAAATCACACGGTGCACATGAATGGAACTAAATGGGACATTTGCATGTCCCTGGGACATACATGTGACGTTCTTAGAACATTCTGAGACGTTATTTGCACGTTTCCTTTGTAACCAAGTACGTTTTCGGGGCCTTCAAAAAACCTCCCGGTGCTTTATGGGAGGCGATGAAAAATGGATCTATTACGATAATCCTAAGCGTCGAAAAAGTTGGGCGCTGCTAGGTGTACCAGGTCCATCGACACCGAAAACAAATATCCACGCTTCAAAGATTATGTTGTGCATCTGGTGAGATCAGAAAGGTGTCATTTATTATGAACTTCTTGAACCGTCAGAAACAATCATTGGCGATCGTTACAGCACGGAAAAAAAGGACTTAGGCATATGAGCTATTTTCGCGTAGTTGTATAAGAGATAGTTGTGATAATAAATCAAACATCTGTCTGAAATAGTTCGTGAGTTCTCACAACTATTTCTAATATTTGTCACAAGTGAATTATATAGTTGTGAAAAATTAGCTGATCGAATAAGAGAAATAGCTACCTGATCTACCTTACTTTGAGATAGTTCGTGGAGCTACTTCTCATTGCTCCCATCGTTACGCACGTAGTTCCTGCAGCAATGTGAATTTTGTTGAAAACAATCGAAACGCGGTGAACTCTCGCGTTATTCATTGAGGTTACCTGTCGTGGTTACCGTGTATATATTTCATTTTATAATATTTTCAATACATATTCGTGTCAAATTACTAATTTTCAAAAACCGCGTATGGCCAATTTTATTTTCGGAATTAAATGACTGATCATTTGTAGAATGATAAATCCTCTTCATGTATACTCTGAGTATATGAAAATACACAATCAAAACGATCAAAAACATATCCAAGGCTTTTTTTACGATATACTCAGCGTTGCCGGTTTAGCTGCGATCATTAAGGCATAGGTTAGGTAGATTTAGGTATAGCGTATAGGTAGGTTATGACAGGGGTTCGAAACCCGAGGTAAGTTAACATTTGAACTTGAATGTTTCAACCACCTCCTCCCAAATCTATATGCATTGAACAAATATCACAATCGAAAATAAATCTTTTTTTCGAAATTCACAATTAAATGTTGCAAAGAGTCGACGAGCACGGGCAGAAATAATAGAAGATTCTAACCTTAAACATCAAAACCGGCAATGAAAATTGCTCTTCTCGATTAATAAAATAGTTTATCGGCCGACATATATCGTCATACTTCATATTTTATGTAGATCCTGCATCTTAGAAAAGTAGTTGTAACAACTACTCTAGTTGATATCCCGACAATCTGAGGTATATCTAACAAAAGTACCTGCCACAGCTACTTTCGTAGTTGGTCGAAAATCGTCTACGCAAAGTAGTTGGAACAGCTAATTATTAGTTGGGAGAACTATTTTTTTTCTCCGTGAGACTACAGCTAATACGTTTGAATCGAGCTCTGAAAGAAAAACGACCGGAATGGGACGGTAGACATGATAAACTTATCTTGCTGCATGATAATGCTAGGCCACATGTTGCTCAACCTGTTAAAAAATATTTGGAAGGAGCGAATTGGGAAATCTTGCCCCACCCGCCGTATTCCTCAGACATTGCGCCTTCGGATTATCATCTATTTCGATCTATGCAATCAGCCCTTACTGGAAAGCGGTTTACTTCTTACGAAAGTGTCGAAAAATGGCTCAACAATGAATGGATTGAGTCAAAAGAACCTGCTTTTTTTCTCCGAGGAATCCGTATGCTGCCTGAAAGATGGGCAAAAGTGGTCGCTTCGAATGGTGCACACTCTGAATAACATTATGTAATAATCCATTGTTTGAATAACAATCAACTTTGCTTGAAAAAGGGTGGAAACTTATTCCCATACCCAATAAGAACATGACGATCGTGATTGAGCGTATCTTCAACATTCAATTCAACTTCCCATCGAGTGAATTATATAAATAATGGTATCTTGTTATTTCCAACTTTCAATTGGAAGTATTGGCAAGGCAGTTGAATATAAATGATTGACTTATGTTTGATCGAAAACCGAGACAAATATATGATTTCTTTAATTTGATATCTCCTCCAATACCCGAATATGAATTCCTTTCAGTTCATCAATTTTCGACACTCGCTTTTCTCTTAATCGCCCTTACAAGAGTATCGAACTAAATTCATTCATTACAGGACACACCTATGTTTAATGAAACAGTTGGCTGGTGTTTGTTCATGAATCCAAACAAACGTGGTGATTATATTAATATATTTGGGTCTGTACTCGCTTGTAGGGGCACAGATAAAAGAAAAGAAAGGGGGAGAGGGACTTGAAGATTAATATTCAACATCTTAACGATGTTTTGGCAGATAAATAGAGATTACTTGCATGAAAATTGTATTTGTTCAGAATGTTCTCTCTTCTTCTATTTGTATCACACGTGTGATACCGATTATGTATTGATTGAACATGGAAAAATATAAATAGTTTGAATAAAATTTGTTGCGATATGGGGGAAAAATAAAGGAGGGAGAAATCAACTTAATAACATTCTTTAACGACTACTTTAGTACTTTCGTGACCATTTTTTATGACATTACAATGTGGAGAGCAACAATGACATTGTTTCAATGTTTGTGCTGTTTGATGTTCATGTTTGGTGAGTTACGAAGATTCATCCTTCTAGCTACATTTCAAAGACTATGTGCGTGCACGATATCGTATATGAATTTGAGTTTTTATTCCATAAACAATCGTTACTGAAGTTTGATTGAATCGCTGTTGGAATTTCTCAGCCCCACTGATTTTTAAATAAATGGCTCTTCCCTAAAGAAAAAACAGTGTTGAGCAGTATTGGATTTGAACACTTTTCCAGTGGTGAAAAATATGAAACTGATACTTAGGCATTCTTGTTGCATGTGGTCTACCGGAAAGTAGTGATCTACCGGGGTAGAACGCATACTACAACATATACGAATGTTGTATGCGGTCTACCTCAGCAGAGCGCACACTGCATCGTATATGCATGATGTATGCGGTCTATCTGAATAGAGCTCATACAGGAACGCTAAATAGGAGGGGTAACGTTAATTCGGTGAGAAAAAGGCCCAATTTTTAGAATTTTCTCAAACGCTACAGATAATACAAATTCATTTGATTAATAGTGACATCATAATAGAATATATGAAGAATATTTCCTGAATTTTTCAAACAAAAGTATTGATAATTCACTTGATGGTAGCAAATCTTCAGAGGTGGCTCGGTGAGAAGCCGGGGTACAGTTTAAATCAAAATCTACTCGACCGATTCTTTTGAAATTTAGTACACTACTTCCTCACATAAATAACCAGGTAACCCTGGGAGCATTTTTTCCGATTTTTAAATTTTTTCTGACACTTGGAAGGGAAAAACACCAATTTTCGCTTCAAAAAATGGGCCCATTTGTTATTGTAAAATAATTATCAGAAAACAAAGCTCCCAGGGTTACCTGGTCCTTTGTGTAAGGAAGTAGTATACTAAATTTCAACAGAATCGTAGAAATTGTAATAGTAGATTTTGATTTGAACTATACACCGGCTTTTCACCGAGGTGCCTCTGAAGATTTGCTAACATCGAGGCAATTATCAATATCTTTGTTTGAAACACAGGAAATATTCTTCATATATTGTACATATTATGATGTCACTATTAATTGAATAAATTTGTATTGCCTATAGCGTTGGAAAAATTTCTTGAAATTGTGCCTTTTTTCTTGCCAAATTAACGTTACCTCCCCCCAATAAAAAGTCATATGCGGTCTACTCCGGCAAACGAAAAAACAAAGAGCCAAGAGTAAAATAGAAAAACAACATAATTAATTTGAATTAATCATTCATTTAAAACACAGATATGTGAACACATAATGTCAGTAAGTGTGCATGCATATAAACATGCGATACATGAATGTACGTACATCTCAAAAAATAAAACATTGCATTGAATATACACAAGTGCCGTTACTATACTTTCATTCCCCTGACTTCCTCTCATCTCCCAAGTAAATGATAAAAACACACATAAGTAAATGATGAATAGTGAATAAATAAGTGATAAAGAATGAACAAGCAACAGATAATGAATAAATGGTGAATACATGTATACAAGTACACAAAGTACGTATTCGCATATCTGTTTTTCCCGCCAGCTGGGGTAGACTGTATACTACAACCTTCACCGTTCTTATATGAATTCTACTCAGGGTAGATCCCATACAACAACTGCACGGGAAGCTTCATGCGGCCTACCGGGGTACACCGCACACAACAATGCTACGGGCTGCAGCATGCGATCTACCCCGGTAGACCGCATACAACAATCAAAAGACCTGAGTAGCACGCGTACGACAAGAATGCCGATACTTTTCTCCCCCTAGGGCGAATTCAGTTACCATAATTCAAGAAGATACAAGTGCCGGGACTCCAGCTGAACTGTGAATGTGAAACATGTTCACTTGAGGATCGATTTTAAAAACGCATGAGTATTTGCAAGGATACATTTAGCTCATTTTGGCCAGAAGAATTGAGCCATTACACTGCACCATTACTGTTTCTCGATTAGTGTAATTTGTGTGGTATATATAAAAAAATCATGGATTAGAATATCCTAATTGGTACCAGAATTGAATCATGACCGAAGATTGGTTTTCAAACTCTACTGGCACTTGTTCATCGTGAAATTCGAGCTTTCCTTGAACCGTCTAACCCCAGGTCCATATGGATTGATACCTTACCCCTTTGATCAATTGACACCCTCAACTTTTCTGATTGGTTCAATGAGATATTTTGATGGATTGATCTAAAAGAAAAAGCAAATGAATTATGCCAAATTTTAAAAGTGCATAATAAAATCACTTGCCAAGGCATAGTCATCGGATAAAAAGTTGGTGGTCGCCCTGCTTGGGTAATAAATTATTGTAATTTTAATTCCGGATCAGTGCTATCGAATCAACTAACTTCGTGATGGTTGTTCACCCTGGTGAAAATTTCCGCCCGCTAGAAGCGAACTTTAAAACAAATAGAGCGTAAAATGTTTCGATTTCTGCTCCTTTCGCGCTTAGATACTTTTTCATTTACTCCTCCGCGTCGCTTCATACCCTTCTTACGCTCCCATTTTCACTAGGGCATATTTGTCAGCATCGCACTGCAAAAATTGCCGTCGAAGATATGTCTCAAAATAATACATGATATGTTTGATGATTCAAATCAAACACTTGACTGTTTCAACTGGGAAACATCAGTACCTTATCTCGCGACATTGACGTTTCAATGTGTTTGTTTTCAAAGTAGATGATAGAAGTGTGGTTTATCACATTTAACTTGAAGAGATAGATTACACGATGCTACACTGTTCAGGCACTCTTCGAATGACCTGGTGTAGATGGTTGGTTTGGTCGAATACAACACAAAACCATGTTTGAAAAATTTTTTACACCCTCAAATTTTCAAGTTATGGTCAACAAACTGATTTTTGGGGATTTTGTACATTTGAAAACTTCTAACTCGATCATTTTTTGACCAATTTCAAAATTCCAAACGGGTTCTGAAAGGGGAGTGTTGGCACTTTTGAGACATATAATGGTTTTGAGTAATCAATAGAACTGAGTGGAAATTTTTCCTCAAAAATTGGAAATTTTCACCTGTTTTTTGCGTTTTTTGCGTTACTCCAAGAACCAATGGTTTATCATATATGGTATTGAAGTGTATTCTGTGTGAAATAAGTCGTTGTTGATTGAAATTGATCAAGAATTGTCGGAGTTATACAATTTTTCCCAAAAAAGGAAATTTCGGTCTCATACGAAAATATAATTATGTTATTATAATAATAATTAATATATTAATATATTGAATTGTATTAATTATTATTTTAATATTAAGAAAAGTACCAGTTATTTGGAAAAGAATTGTTATGTGTTCCAGAATAAGTAGTACTTTTTCTATACGAATTTCACGATAAAATCCCATACATTCTTCTGAATTTTTATAGAAAACGATAAGGCACGATAAAGTTCAGGCCCGGATGAGAGGATTTTGAGGCCCGGGGCTGAGAGACTATTGGAGGCCCCCTCGGAGTGAAAAGCGGGTGGGGGGGGGGGTGAATGAAACTTTTTTTGCATTTTTACAGGATTTTCAGCTGTCACAAAATAATACTCAAAATCTCTGGTGAGAAACCCTCAAAATCCTATTACAAAACAAAACAGCGACAAGAAATGATGAGAAATAATAGAAAATAATGGGGGCATGAACAAAAGCACACCCATTTTCAATTATTTCCTACCACTTGTTTGTTTTATAATAGGATTTGAAGGTTTTTTCTTACTAGGAATTAACATGTAATTGACACGGATTCATTTGTTTAAAAGATTGTATTGATTCGATCGAACAACGAAATCAACAGAAAAATTAATAGTTCTTTTTTCTTATGAAAATTAACAGTTCTTATTTTTTCTTAAATACTAAAATCATGAACATATTCTCAAAACATGAAAACTCTAGAAATGATACGAACATCTTTCTGTGCAATAAGTAAATGTGTAAATGGAACTAAATTCGAACTAATTACAGTAGACTCTCGATTTAAGCACCATCTTTGTCTTTCTCTCACATGAGATTGCATCCCAAGTAGAATAAGGACACGGATGGTGCTTAAATCGAAAGTCTACTGTACAAGGGTTTGGAAAATGCAGATTGCTAAAGATTCTTGTTTTTCACATTTCTCAATTGATTGGGATGAAACTTATATGGGACCATAACTGAACAGTAGTATAAATTTCATTACAATCGGATAACAGGAACCGAAGACATTTTTCGTCGCAAAATCACAATTTTTTGTAACATGTTTCTTTTCCCTCTCCCGTTTTTCTGTAAAGATCAGGGCAAAACTTATATGGGACCACTATCGATACTGCATGAAACTGTGGTGAAAATTCATGATGAACGGATGATAAGAACGAACGATATCCACATGATAGCGGTATTTACGAAATTTTCAAATTTTGTTTCGAAACTTAGTGCTTACCCTTTTCTTTCCTCAATATTGATTTGCCTGAAACTCATGTCTCATAATCAGCATTTCATGAATTAACTATGCTCAAAGTTTCATGACATTCGGATGATACCCAATGAACACATACACGTTATTTCAACGTTGAAAGAACGTTAGACTGTCAAATGGACGTCAGTCGTTGATTCCATAACGTTGATTTCCAGTTGAAATTTGACAGGGAAATAGACGACTAGGAATTAAGTTTTGATGACGTGTAATTTAAACTAATATTCAAAAGTAACCATCAAACGACGTCCTCAAAAAACGTGTTTTGAATGGGTTTGAATCACGCGTTTAAAATGTGTTTATAACACCTTGTGTTTGAACTTAAATTGAAGATATATTCTGCTGAAAATATCGAACGAAACCGAACAATGGTTAAAATTT
The DNA here is from genome assembly GCA_018340375.1 of Gonatopus flavifemur. Classification (NCBI taxonomy): domain Eukaryota; kingdom Metazoa; phylum Arthropoda; class Insecta; order Hymenoptera; family Dryinidae; genus Gonatopus; species Gonatopus flavifemur. The sequence goes on along the minus strand of JAFFJZ010000012.1, from coordinate 5,042,358 downwards.
CAACAAAGAGCAAGATAGTATGTAAATAGTGTGGCATACTTCCCAAATTCTGTCATACTCAGAAATACTATTGTTCTCGATATTGAATGGGAAGTTTTCAAAATAATTTGTTGGATTCAATTCACGTTTTAGAACCATCATTAGGACACGTCAATACTGGACGTCATTTAAACGATGTTCAAACCGTTGATATGACGTTATTTTATGGTTGAAAAACACGTGATCTGCCGCGACATTTTTACGTTGAATGAACGCAAGAATATTACTAATTCACAACGTGTGGGTATTGACTGTTTTTGACGTTTTTAAAACGTGCGTGTGTTTATTGGGTACGGACATAGGGAAGACATGCTTCCAACATATTGTCAAATAATGCGGATGGCAAAAAAAATTTTCCACCGTTTTGAACCGATCCAAATGGAACTCATATGGGACCATTATTGGATCATAACTAGAACCTGGTTTATTCAAAACTATAATTCTGCGACAGCGTAATTTTGGATTCAGACGGATTCAAATTCCACACGTTTCTTCGATGGAAACGGATACAGGTCATTGATCGGATACATTCGAATCCAGTCTCTATTAGAAAATCTGGATCAAACTGGATTGAGCACACTGACATGATGTCAAGAAAAATCCTCATTCATTCTGATTGAAAGTTCATACGTCCAACGGATGAAATCGGACAAGGCTCTGAATTCGGATTCAATCGGATAGGATTCTCATCTCTCCTCACGGATGAAAATAGATTCAAAAACAAATTCACATCTCAAAAATGTAATGTGATTCGTTCGTATAGGAAGTCCATCCGTTCTCTGGACACGAACGAATAGATATTGTAGTTCATTCTATTTTCTTGATGGACAAAAACGGATCGGCAACGCTTCTGGATTGAAAAAGGATGCAAACGGATTGGAAGCCTCCAAAAATCCCCCAGTTCCGCATTAAAACTGATAGAAGTTCTCTCTGCATGGACAGAACTGGATACTTATGGATCACTTGTCTCACTACCAGACAAAACCAGATTGATATGTACAGAAAATGTTTGAATTCGGATCGAGGTCCTATCCAAATCCATCCATTTCAATCATTTTTTCCAACAGGGAAGACCGTTTTGGAGGTAGGGGAAAGAGATTCCTGCAGAAATCTCTTCTTATGAGAAGAAATCAATCGTTTTAGTGCCATCCATCCTGGAGTTATATTGAGTTAGAATTTTGGGGATTTCAGTTATTCCGAATTCGATAACTTCAAATCGCTATAATACCGTTATGATTTATTCTCCAGATAGCACAAATCTCTTGAAGGTAACATAAATGTTAGTTTGAAGAGTTTTGTGTTGTCTGGGTTTTCTCCAGATATTTGCCTCTTCCAGACTCGGAAAATATGTTGAATTCAAAGATGTGAAACGTAGCGTTTGTGAGATATCTAAATTTTCCGAGAAATCCAAAATCTCCGTACTTCATTGAAAGAGCACAGAGTCCGTGAAAAATTTTGTCGTAACTGCATTTGATCGAATTCTACAGTTTTCAAATCCAGCCTTAAATTTTGAATATTTCAATTCATATAACGCACTCATAGGATGAAATTCCTCATACATGAAAATGTAAAATTACATATAACATCGTACACTGTACACCTGCTATAAATTTGAACAATCGAAATGATTACAAATATATGTAAGCCTTTTTCGACCACGCGATCAGCGTTGTCGGTTTAGCTGAGGTCGTTAGGGCATAGGTTAGGTAGGATAGGAATGTCTTTAGGTAGGTTTCGGTCAGAGGTTCGATACCCATTGAAGGAAGAGTAGAGTTCAATATTTGAATGTGCGGTGGATTGAATTCTGTCTTCTAAAATCCCTTGATGTTCAAACATTAGTTCAATCTAAATATGATTTTTTTTTTCAATTCGAAACACAATTTCTGTTGTATTTCCACGGATGAATTGTTGAGAAAAATCTCCCCAAGTTATTCTTATCAATACAGTTGTTGATCGCGTTTAAATAATACGACAATAGGCACTCTCATACCCTTTACAACGGTCGCACGCATTTCACGCGCATAAGATGCAAGCTAGTTGCGCGCAACTCCACTCGCAATTCACGCAACAAAAAGCGACGCACATGGATCTGACTTTGCAAGCGAATCGGAACTCTGAAACGCACGCAAGTCGCTTGTAATTTGCGCGCAAGATGTTATATGGGCTCTGAAATATCAGTTTTCTATGTCTTTCTGATCAACTGAACAAAGCTGTGCTGTTCATTTGATCAACTGATGCTGCTACCCTAATATTCAGAGTATAACGGTAGAGTATTGTTACTTCCATTAGAAATACTAGGCGATACCGATATTGACAAGACGGTACCGATACCGTGTCCAACGATACCGAAACGATACTCACATCTGATCTCAGACAGCACACAAGTCCCTTTTGAGTTCGCAGAGAATTCAGAGTGAAGAATACCTACGGAATTCATTTCTATGAATTCATGGAGTATTCTGAATGATCACATAGAGTATCAAAAGAATTATTGAAGAGTTCTTGATGAATACATGTGGGAGTCCTTGAAATGCACATAGAAAATGCATGAAGTATTCGTAAAGACTACCCGTTATGACAGTGAATATGAATCTTTATGGAAGTTCAAAATGTAGTCCTGTTCTGCCCAAAAGAATTTATAACGAATACCATGAACTTCGACCAACAAGAATTCAATCAGAGTCTTTCTCAATTTCTAAAAGTCTTCGAATAAAAGTAATGTCCAGGATACAATTAGTAGTATATTTTCTCTTATAAATTGATTGAATAGGTGCGTGTACGAGATTTTGAGAGTGCTTAATAGAGTGAAGTAAATTATGCAATGTAATAATCAGTTAGTAATTCATTCCGGTGCAAGAAACATATAGTATGTGAGAATAAATGACATATCATATGATTTTAAGGTTAAAGTTTTGTATACAACAAAGTGATGTAACTCTAAAGAAGAGAAGTGTGCGAAAATTCATGAATTGTTCGTGGATAATGAAGTAAATTATTCATTAACTCCAAATATGTGAATATTGGCTGTCAAAATGCATTCATACAAACCCTGCTTAAAGTGTCATATAGAATCGTATAGAATATCATAGATTATGATTCAAAAACATGATAAGATTCACAGTTTCTATCATGTTTTTGAATCATATTTTATGATATTCTATACGATTCTATATGACATTTTAAGCAGGGAACGATCTTCCATGTATGGGAGAACTAATCGATTGTATCGAGTGTGGAAAATCCCTTATAGAAAACGATGGAAAAAACTCTGTGATCCCTATCTTTTTCGGTAGGAAATTTGGAAAAGACTTGATATTTAATTACAAAGATTTATTGAATTATGAGGGAGTGCAGGATGCCTGTTTTGTGGTGTGATTTATTCATACTTAATGAATTCAAATGTAAATGCATTATGAATTCTTTTGTGCAGATTGCGTGTTCTTTCGGAACTTCTATATGTTTTGATTTCTACTGACATAACGGGCATACTTTTGGAATTATTTTTGGATTCAAATGAATGATTGTGCGTATACTTGAAGAATTCTCTCAAAAAGCATGGCATTCAAATGGTATTCTCTAAGAACTGTTTGAGAACTAGTTGTGCTGTGTGGGATAGTATTCCTCGATACCGAGACGAGACTTTCAAAGTATCGTCGAGAATCTCGTCTCGTGCACCCCTATACACAAAGCAATTACCACAGCAAATTCCTAGCTATTATGGCGAATTATTTTTTCCCGTGTGTGTAGCACAGTTGAAAAATGCAGTAAGAAACTGCCGAAAGTTTGGTAACCGTGCCTGTTTGATGATCCTAATTTCAACAATCCAATCGAATACTACCCAAGTAGCGCAAGAACTTCTCAAATATGCTATGGTGACTCTATGAATGTGAAAGGGATGTGCGAATGAGACTATTTTGAATATATTCGTCAAGATATTCTATGAAGGTGCATAGCACATAATTATTCGAAACAGTCTCATTCGGAGGTTCGACGCATGTTCATAGGATTTTCCAAACACGCTCTCAACATTTCTAACCTCTTCTGCTACTTGGGTAACTACATAGCATTTTGTGTCTGAGGATATTTTTTTCAATTTTTTCTAAAAGATATTTCGACCCCAACAGATTTTCATTTCTAGCGGAGATTTAAAAAATCATTTCGCTTTCAGGTACTTCAAACGGAAGACCCGAAGCCGTATCTCGTCAGGAACGCGTGATCCACGGCGTCGTTATTCGTCCAGAACAATGTCCGTATTTGGTACTGATACTTTTACCTGCAGGACAATGCACCGGTACGATTATTGGACCAAGTTGGGTATTGACCGCAGCTCACTGTGCCCATATTAACTCGACCGAAATCGTCGCAGGGATTACACCAAAATACAACTTCACAGCAACAAACTCACGAAGCCGTTCGATTGTCCATATACATATTCACCCTAATTATACCCAGTAAATATGAACTGCTTGTTCTTTCGCGATAATTTGTTAACATAATAGCCTGAGCTTTTAGGTTTCTCTCTCATGAAACGGAATTTTTAGGGATGAAACGTTGGATTGATAAATTGACGACAATTTACACGAAGTACAGAAAACCTTCTCAAAGATTCTCGATTCATAGGAGTAAACCGGAGTCTCTCCCGGCACTGAAAATGTCAGATAAGAATGGTGAAACTTTGAATCCAATCTTCTGCCGTTTCAACCCGTTTTTATCTGGCATTTCCAGTAGGAATGTTCTGTCCTGAAAAATCTAAACTGCAATGTAAAATAATTTTACGTTTCCATCAGGGGTAACGAATTTACCGGTGACCTAAACGACATAGCATTGTTCAAAATAAATGAACCGTTCGATCATGATGAAAATCTAAACCAAGTGAAGTTGATGGATCAAAACATGAGCACATGGAGCGGTAACGCGACGGTTGCAGGATGGGGACTTACGTCTCACAACGCAACTTGTCCTTCGCAACCGCGTTTCGTGGAGTTACCAATTATAAACAGTGATACCTGTCAGGAGAGATTCACTTTTGGCTCCAAATTCTATTTCGATTTCCGTCTGGAAAACCAGTTATGCTATAAACCGCTGATCAGAAGTCTCGTTGATACTTGTAAGGTAAAAATAAGGAATTTCATCGGGAAACTTTTCGTTTTCAACAATGAATCTTCATGTTCTTTTTTTTCAATTCCGTAGGGAGATTCAGGTGCACCATTGATCTTGTTCAACGAAAAGGGAGATCCAACAGTGATTGGCATCGTGGTATTCGGATCGTATGATTGCGGCGCTAGTGGATATCCCTGGACTCGATTTGCCATGGTATACCCGTACATCAAATGGATTGATAGCATTATGAGTGAGATTGGACAAATTTCATCCCAACCATCCAACACTCTCATTCAGAAATGAAACATTTGGAAAGGAGTAATATGATTCCTTAACTTATTCCCACAAAGCACACCGACCAATTTCCACATGGCATCCGTCGATTCTACGTGGATAAGTGGTGGACGTGGAAACAAGGTAGATGGACGGAGATTCTACGGGGAGGTAAGGTAGAGGCAACGTAGAAACGTCCAGTGCTGTACGAGTTTATACATGCATTGTATGCATGAAGAAACATACCTCCGAATTACCCCACGCTGGGACCTGTCTTTTTAGTTTCCAAAGTCGAATCAGTTCAATGTTGTAACCGTACCACTTGAATAACGGGTGCACGGTGACAAAACACCAAAACAATAAATGTCAAAAAAATAAAAAATAAATATTTTTTTATAATCAATTTCCTCAGAAAATTATTCTGAAGAAAGTGATTACGATTGATTTTCAAAAAAACTTAAAAGAACAATATATTTGAAATAATAGCTGAGTGACGGCATGATATAAAAAGAGGCGGTAAGCGGACGAGAGTTCACTGCCGTTCTAGCACTCATAAGAGACAAATGTAACGCGCAGGCTCAAGGCTTTAATAAAGCATACATATATTTATAAAGGGTCTTGTTTATTCATTCCCATTGTCAGTTGAGAATCTGACCGTTAAAATCTCGAATTATTTTACTTTCAAGTAAAATCTTGTCAGTTAAGAATCTGACCGTTAAAATCTTTTATTATTCAAGTAAAACCTTGTCAGTTGGGAATCTGACCGTTAAAATCTCGAATTATTTTACTTTCAAGTAACATCTTGTCAGTTAAGAATCTGACCGTTAAAATCTCGAATTATTCAAGTAAAACCTTGTCAGTTGGGAATCTGCCCGTTAAAATCTCGAATTATTTTACTTTCGAGTGAAATTTTGACATAGACTTGATATTCAAGATATCAATGCTTTGAATACTCGTTCAAAGATAGCGAGGGTGAATATGCCATTCAAAATTACTATGGGTATTCAGCTTTCAAGTGACAGAGTATCATACTTTAATTTGTCGGTTCGAATCAATATTAAATTTTATATTTCGAATATAGTATGTTTATTCGTAACTTTGTCCGTCAAATTACTATAATCGAAATTTCATGAAAAGGTGAGACACTAAATAGTCAGTGTAATCATTGAAAGATTTTATTTTCTCAATTTTAAGTAAAAATTGAGCGGCGACCAATATTACAAAGAATTTGCAAGGCAACGAAACGGTCAAAATTCGTTGTTCGGTCACAATGTATTGAGAATCAGGGAAATTTCATTATAAAACATGCTCTATTCATTGAGACTCTCCATGTGAAAATTCACCATTGGCGCAAGGGGAAACTAACTCTAACAAACTAGGGCGGAGCCTTGGGAGGAAGTTTACATCTTCCCAGCAATCATTGAGCCTCAATTTTGAACCCTGGAACAATGGTATTCAAACGTGTTTTTGTTTGGTAATAAAATTCTATTACGCAATGATATGTAGTAATAATAATAAATTTGAATTACAATGACAGAGTTATGAATTTTATCCCTAGAACACCCTCCACAGCACCACAGTCCCAGAAGCATTCATAAAGAATTCTTATTGAACTGATTGTGTTTTTTATGAATTCTTCAAGAATTCTTCCGGGACTGTGGGGTCGTGTGCGCAAGCACGTGAAAAACACAGAAAATTGAAAATGGCTGTATCTCGTTTAAAACTAAATGGATTTGAATTAACTACTCTGGTAGAAATTTGTCCTGGCATCCCATTTACCATCCACGGACTAGATGGGACCCATGTCGGGCCAACTGGATAACACATTTCAGCCAAATTGACTTCAGCGCTTGAACATTGAGGTGATTTATACAGATTTTCCATGCGTCAACTGATCGTACAGTAATATTGATAGTCAGAGGGATGAAAGGAAGCTCAAACGTTTGAATTTGTCACTCGGGATTATTTTATTGAGATAAATTCAAAAGCAACGTTTTTGACTTGAGATTACATTTCAAAATACATTTTCACTTTATTCACATTTCTAATCAACAATTTGAATCATATTCTAGCAATTCCCTGGGACATCTGGATGGGTACAGGCTAAAAAGTGCGTTACAAAACCATCTAGAAACCAACTTAACATCTGAGAAAACTAGCTGGGGCCCATCTAATTCCCAATCATAATTTCTACTAGGGTATGGATGGTTTTTGTTCGTCAGGATTTATAGTTCCAAAATATTTGGATTAAAAATTATTTCCAATCAAGATATGCTCAACCGCTGGGAGAGAAAAAAACGTTTGGGGGTCTAAAAGACCCCATATGTCCGTTCTATAGGGTTATCATCTTATGTAGATTCAATTAAACAATTCTCAAAGGAAGTGAAAAATATCTCGAGTACATTTGAATTCAAAAGAATTTCAAGCCAAATCATTTATAAAGAATGAATTATAAAAATACAAATTTTGAAATTTGTGGATACATAATTTCCTTCGAACTATTGTCAATGTTCGGCCAAAAAGAAAGAAATTTTTCGATTCATGTTCCTTCTTTTCTAGTCCAATTTGATCGAAGAACAGAAAAGCAGAGAGAAGACAAAAAGAACGATAATTCATGCAAAGTTACTCCTTGCGTTTTAATGTTTTATCATATCATTCGATTAAGTTCTTGTTTCACGGTTGAACGAGAATGATAACGAGCTATTGATCCCAATTCAAATTAGTCAATATTAACTCAACATCTATGATAAACGTTCGTACGTAAATATAGTCATTCATACAACATAAATGAGAGTCCTATTGGATTTGTATACGGTCTTTTTACATGAAGGATTACAATATACATTATTCCAAAATTTGTAAGTTGAAGATGTGCACTGAAAAAAAAGGTATGGCTCACACAGCTCTACTATCTATGTGTTCCCGAGCAACACAAGAACATTTCAAACATTCTGCGTTTATTCCGTGATCATGCATAGAATACGCAGATGGAACTGTTTTGGATAAATTCGAAGAATACATTCTGAGAATGTGCATAGCATATACTTATTCAAAACAGTTTCATTCGAAGATTCTAAGAATCTTCATGAAACATGCTCAGAACTTCCAAGAACCTTCGTGGCACTCCTAACCAGTTGTGCTAGTACTTGGGTTCTTGCTGTCAAGAGGTATAAGGATGCCAGTATAGCTCCCACAGCCGAACGCGTCGCTATCATAGCAATCTGTCGGCTATGGGAGCTATACTGGCATCCTTATACCTCCTGACAGCAAGAACACATAAATAGTAGAGCTGTGGAAGCCATACCTTTTTTCAGTGTGAACCTTGATCAAAAAATTCCCATTGATTTTTATTGAAACAGATCAAATTGGACCGAATTGAATTTTTCTATCGGGAATGCCCCGTTGCGTTAGTTGATTCCACATTAAAATACCGATTATTTCCTAAAACATTTAATTGGATAATTATTTTGAGAAATCTGCTTATCAATTCTGTTTAACCTCGTTAGAAATACGGAGGGACCAGGGCTGGATTAACGCATGGGCATGACTGGGCACGTGCCCAGAGCCCTCAGCGTTTCTGAAGGGTTCCCATTAATCGAATATATGAAAAAATATGTTCAAACTCCAAGTCCGTTAGAAATTCTGCCCTTATAAGGGGCCCCCTGCATGATTAATTCAGCCCTGGGATGGATGATACTTTTCATATCAAATTTTTCGAGTTTATATTGAACTTGATAAAATATCGATCAAAATTTTATAAAAAGTGTTGATACTTTCAAGTATCGCCCATCCCTAGTTAGAAACTGACGAAAAAGTGCTTGATTTGTGGCTCGAGCATCCAATTGCAAGTACCAGATCTAGAAGGACACTTGCAACCGCGTAGATGGGCATTTCCACGGGAAGTGTCATATTTCGTCAAAAAACACGATCAAAAACATGCTTTCAAAATATTGTCAAATAATGTGAATCGCGAAACAAAAATTTTCCACAGTCTTCAATCGATTAGAATGAAACTCATTTGGGGCCACTATAGGATCATCACCTGAACGTGGTATAAGTTTGATTGCAATCGGATGATAGGGAGCGGAGATATACGCGTCCGCAATATCATGATTCTTCGAAAAATTTCTCCTCACCCCTCCCGTTCTTCTGTAACGATGAGGTTGAAACTTATATGGAACCACTGTCAACACTGCACATGACTCTGGTGAAAAGTTCATCACGATCGAATAATACGAACAAAAGATATACACGTTCGCAAATTTGTTACATACACACAGACAAACACACAGACGAAAAGGAACCTGATTTCCTTTTTTTTTACTCCCCCCAATACCAATGTGCCTGAAATTTATATCATATGAGTAACATCTCGTAAATCGAATATACTCAGAGTTCCAAGACATTCGGATAATATGGACATGGGGAAGGCAGGCTTAAAACAAAATAAAGATTCCAAAGAAAAATCTTCCACAGTTTTCAACTGATTTGGATAAAACTTACATGGGACCACTATCACCCTAGTCCACAACTGTGATAAAAATTTCGAAACGATCGGATGAGCAGAGCGGGAGATATGCGCGTACGAAACTTAGGGGGAGGGGGGCTACAGCGACACAGACAGACAGACAGACAGACACGGTAACAAAATTGTTCCCCGAATTCTGAGGAACGCTTTGGCCTAGGAGATTTTTAATTTCGAAACAAAAGAATTTTCGGCTCCTCGAAACGATCACAAAGCTTCCCTCTAAACGAGCAAGCAAAATGTTGAGGCACGCCATTCAAACTTTTCTCTTATGTTATACACATTTATTGGAGTCGATTTTTCAGTGTGCTGCTGAGCTCCCAGCTTGCGCTCGGTTTTGACAAATTATTTTAGTTAAATTTCCAAATCTTATTCAACCCTTTGCGGCACACGTGTTCTAAATGAACGGTTTTTTGGGTCACTGGTTACGAATCTGACCTCAGATTTTGAACATTCAAAATGGCGGATCCAAGATGGCGGTCAAAAACTTGAGATGTCACCCGATTCCATTCCCTGCTTAAAGTGTCATATAGAATCGTATAGAATATCATAGATTATGATTCAAAAACATGATAAGATTCACAGTTTCTATCATGTTTTTGAATCATATATCATGATATTCTATACGATTCTATATGGCATTTTAAGCAGGGTTGAGAATCACCACATAGGGGTTTTTGAGGTCGCTGGCTACAAATCCGAACTCAGATTGTAGAAATTCTAAATAGTGGATCCAATATGGCGGCCAAAAACTTGAAATATCACCGCATTTCATTTAAAATTACTATATGGGTGATTATCATTGAACGTGCATATTCGAGTCCCCCTTATGTCATCGCTTTTGTAATTCAAATTCCACATCAGATAAATTTTTTTTATGATTGTATGATTTTTTCTGAACAAAGGGCATCCTTAGAAAGTGCTATTTATCATACCAAGTTCCACTGGCATACGAAAATACCTGTTGAATGTAATCTCCCCTGGTTGTCCCTAGACACTGATTGTTAGTCATCGAACTCTATTGTTCTGAAGATTGTGAATACCCAAAGAAAACTGAGAGTGTGTTGATTTTACAATACAAGAAGCAATAAAATCATCTATATTACAATCAATTTCATTGAGTTGAAAACTTTTCAGAGACCGTCAAAGTTTGTCCCTGCATTTTCTACCGTTTCACGTAATCAACATTTCACGATCGGCAGAGGACATATCGCCCTTGAAATTGTGCGGCGAGTTATCCGAATACAGTCAACATTTGTTTTGTTTCAAACTTCTACTATTTCCATTACGTAGAAATCGCTTGGCAGAGAATGCGCAACACATCCAGTGAAATATCAATTGCGTGCATTTATTGCATGTAAGATGATGATAATAAAATGTTTCCTTCACCTGTTTATAATAAAAAAATCATTCGCAAAGTACATTTGGAGGACAACTGATTTTCATCACGCTGATAGAATGCCAATAATAGTCAAAAATGAACATCTTGTAAGCCCCCTGGGGCACGTGTAAGCCCACTGGCATATATAATTAGTAAAAGGTTATCATCTACAAGATGCCTTAAACTTATCTAAATTTGCTGCATAAGACATCTCTTAGATCTCTTTGAGATATCTTTTAGACTGATCCAAGAATGTTTATTGGGGTATAATTTATTGATTCATTTATTTATCGGTTTATTCACTCATCTACTTAAACACAAGCTGAAATCACTGGTATATCAAAAATCCAAACATATTGCTCTGAAAGATGATTGATTCACCTTGATTTTGATATATTGAAATATAATTTTCAATCAACATCTCAATAAGAGATGAGTATTGAACTTTTCCAACACATACAAGTAATGCAAGATAGAAACCTGGTTTCCTAAATCGAGTCGTACTATGCATCAGATTCAAAGAGGAGCATTATTGAAATTTTTCACTAACACGCATAGTTATCATAGAAAGATGAATCAAAAGAGAGAAAACTTATGTGCTAATTGAGTTTGAGATTTTATGGAAACCTGAAGAAATTTAATTTCAATTCATTTTCGAATTACAAATGTTGGTCGGAGACAAATTTAAAATATGAAAAGCACTGTTATGTTCACACATTTCCATCATTCCCATACACTGAGAAAAAAGTGCGGTTATGCTAACAATCTGAAGTACGGGTTGAGGTATACAGCTGTACTCGCTATACCTAGATCGTTTTAAAACAATACAGGTTGCTATGGTAGCCAACCGTTTGGCTGTGGTGGCTATACCGACATTCTTACACTATAGATAGCAAGCACGCGTGAAAAGTATAGCTATGAGAGCCATAATTTTTTTTCAGTGTACCGTACTCAAAACGTCCCAGAAATATACTAGGATTCTAGTGTAATTAGATCTCTTAGTGCATTTACTCTCTACACACGGAGAAGAAGATGTAGGAATTTTTACTATTTTACTTCCTAAACCTGAAACAGGAAAGTTTGTAGAAGCAATTTTTACATGGAAATACGGAAGATTACGAATACATAACCAAATTTTGCTACACTGAAGAAAAAGGCAACACGGTCACAGAAACAATGCTCGCATGGTAAAGGATTTATGGTTACAGTGACTTGAAATTTGATTATGATAACCAGGAAAACAAAACAAAATCACATAATTCTGGTTGTGACAACTACATGACATGGTCAAAGACAAAAACATGGTTATGGGAACCAAATTTTTCTCTCAGTGTATACGGTTTGTAAAATTCAACATTCGAACGTCAAGTCTCTAACTTCCTTCAAATCACTCTGGAATTATTCTGAGTCTCTCTGGAAAATGTCCCAAAATGTAGAGATTCAGAGAGATTTTTTTCACCAAAGGATCGAAATGATGAAAAATTTTGTTCCGATTTTTTCTCTCTCAACCAACACAGTAAATCAAAGATTTTTCATATTAAGGGCATAATTTCATTCTTAGAGTATAGTTAACTCGAATTAGTTCCAGTATGGCAACAAAATTCCTAAGATATTCAAAAATTATTCTTTTAAATATATATTATCCAAAATTTTTCGTTTTTTAAAAGCTAGCTTGAAGAAGATTTTTCAAAAGTGTTGAACATATTCCTTTTGAATGTTTTTCAGCAATCTCCCTCGAAATGTTTTCCAGAAGATGGAAACCATCGTATAAGATTTCTTTCAGGAATCTCCCAAAAGATCTTTGTTTGAAATTTCAAAATTTCGCTTGTCTAAATCTTGACTTGTGAATGGAGAAAAATAATGATCCAAATATTACTACATTTTGTACTTAAGTAACAGTATAAGTGAAATAGTGTAATTTTTACAATACAGTGTAGTAAAAATTCATGCTCAATGATTTGAAAAATCGTTCAATTTGGCGCAACTTTACATCATAAAGCATGAATTTTCACCGCACTGTGCTGTAAAAATGATATAATTTCACTTATACTGCTACTTTAGTACAAAATGTAGTAATATGTATTGAAAGCCACATTTCCCTCCGTGTAAAAGACTTCAATCAGGACGATATTCTACAATACTGAAGAATCGCATATTTTTGTGTCATTGACGAAAGATGTCCAAAATTTCTTTCGAAGGAGAAGTGGATTATTATAGATGATCTACCAATCAATCTTCTCAGATGATTCTTTTAAACTAATTTTTCATATGTTCTGCGTACATTCCAAGAATGTAAATTTCCCATATGGTACACACACTCGAACCATATTTTGAATCATCCATATTTTTACTCAATAAGATGTAGATTTTACAACTTTTTTCCCTCAATGTAAGAATTTGTGTTAAAAACCATAAAGTTTGAAATTTTCAGTTAAATTCATGATAAATTTCATACACATGTGCTGGAAATTAATTTTCTATCCGGTGATCGGAATTTCCTGGTTGTCGCATACAAAATAACGACGATTATTTTTTATAGTGGAATATATCTACATATCTGGAAAGCATATAATTTCATGTTGAAACTATGAAAACTGGTTTTTATGTCACATTTTTAGTACAAAAGACAATTTTTTAAGAGCCTATTTTTTTAGCATAAAAAATAATTTTTGGAGCATATTTTAAGCGCTTAAAACAACTTTTTTAGAGCATACTTTTGGTTGCCCTGATAACCACCCATATAGGGGTCCTTGGGGTTGCTGACTACGAATCTGACCTCAAATCTGGAAAATTCAAAATGGCGAATCCAATATGGCGACCAAAAACTTGAAATATCACCGGATTTCATTGAATATCACCTTATAGGGATTTGTGAATGATTTATATCAATAAAAAAACTGCTGAGAATTATTTTTCGAGAAATTGATACCTTTGGAATAAATGAATTTGTATTGACTCCCCTTCTATTCGATGGTGACGACAGAAGGTGCTGATTTCAAGTGTTTTCGAATCACGCGATCAAATTTTCTAAAATACTTCGACAAATATTTCTAAAACTTCAAATGTTCTGAGAAAAAGTTTCCTAAGAGTTTGTTGTCTTGAACTTGAAAAATAAACGAAGTCAAAAGAATAAGGATTTTTATGTAATTTGTGTAGATGATTGTTTATAACTATGTGTTTATAAATAACAGATGTTTATGGATGAGGGCCGAATCAACGAAAGGACAAATCAACGAAACCATTGGTTGAAAAGGAAGAGATGTATAATGTATGATGTCTCATTCTTTCCAACTAACGGTTTCGTTGATTTGGTTTTTCGTTGATTTGGTCCCCATCCATGTTTGTAACATTCTTCATGACGAATTTTCATGAGTACTATTATAAACGATTTTTTTTTTTTTTTTTTTGAAAACCTGTTACAATCAGTATTATAAGCGAATCGCATGCAAATTTTCATGTGAGTGCTTCTTGTTTGTTTTGTAAGATGGAGCCAACGATACCATAGAATGAAGTATAATTGAAGACAAATTTGTAATATGATGGTCGATTTGTTCAGTTGATATTGTTTCATCAAGAAGACATAAAATATAAAAAATTTCAGAAAAATACCTTTTTCGGTGGAAAATTTCGATATAAATAATCAGTGCAAAATTTCTATGGTGGTTTCGTAGGAGTTTACTCTGATGGAATCACGTATCGGTTTCTTTATAATGTCACTTATGTACAAAGATCCGATGAAAAACTCATTTTCCTAAAAGTTATAATCTTCAAGTGGGTGTCATTTGTGAAACCATAACTGTCGATGTTTGGAAGTCGAATACTTCAACAATTTTTGAAGCACATCATTGTCCTTCATAGAGTATTTGTCCGAAGCCTAAAACTAATTGAAAATGTAAGGGAATCGACCCCAAGTTGATGCGCGCGATTTCTACCTCTCTGAGTGTTGGAGGGGACATTTTGGCTCTAAATCTGAAATAACTCCTGCGTGCAACGCAATATTGGAACAAATTTTGGTGTACTGCTTCGCTCCAACGTACTATTCAATTTGAATGTACTCTTGCAATGAAGTGATATAATGGAGGGGACATTTTTTTTACGAAATCATGATTTTCGATTTTCCTAAGTTGAATACTCCAACAATTTTTGAAGCACATCGTTGTGCTTTACGGAGTGTCTTTCTATAGCCTGAACACTGTAAAAAAATTTCACCGGAAAATTCCAGTACATGTACTGGAAGCAATTAACCTGTACATGTACCGGAAAATTTCAGCACATTTGTACTGCAAAAATTCAGTGCAAACGTTATGGAATTTCAGCATCAAAACTGGAAATTTTCTGAGCCTCGGTACTGGAATTTTTCAGTACACGAACTGGACTCTTCCAGGACATGTACTGGAAAATTAATGCTGAAAATATCCATAAAAATTGAAAAAAAATTGCTCACGCAAAGTGATTTTGCAGGGTCCTTGTGTTCTAAGATGATTGAGGAACTTGATCGTTCATTTGGATGAACAGAAACTCATGTCTACCTAACGGGATTTGAACCTACACTTTTCTACCTGCCTACCAACTGAAACCTGAGACCTAACCGATGAGCTATAGCGCGACATGTTGGAAGGCCAGCTTGGGTTACTACGTATGCTTCATATCTAGAATACACAAGAGGATAAGTCTTGGAAAAACCTCATATATCAATTTTATTGGCTACAATTACAATCATTATTCAAAATCTCAATCAGGAAATTTTTAATATAAATACTTGAAATTTTTCCTGCCAGAAATGACGAAGTTCAATAGAAGTGGAAAATTTCAGTGCAACAGTGATTAAATTCTGTTGCATAGCAACTGGAAAATTCCATCACACGACCTGAAAATTGCAGTTCAAAACCTGTATAATTCAATTGCATAGCAACTGGAAAATTCCATCACAAAACCTGAGAATTGCAATTAAAAACCTGTATAATTCCAGTATACCAACGATTAGGTTTTTTTTTCTAAATTCCAAATTTTTTCTCAAGCCCTTTTTGAGGGGATATTTTTTTCTGGTGCACAAGAACTATAAAGTTGTACCACGAGCCGGTAAAATTTTCGCGAAATCATGGCAAAATTTCAGTACATCATCTCAAACTTGAAAATTCCAGTACAATGACTGAATTTTCAGTTATGCTTGGTAAATTTTCAGTAACGTAACAACAAAATCTCTGTACATGTACTGGAATATCCATATTCCAGTACTAGCACTGGAAATTTCCAGTCCAGTTGCACAGTAAATTTCCAGTTTTTTTTTACAGTGAAACTAATAGAAAATCCAAGGAAATTGATCCCAAGTAGATGCGTGCGATTCCTACTTCTAAAAGTGTCGGAGGGGACATTTGTAATTTCAAAATCGGGACACAAATTCGCGGTTTTTTTGACAGATATTGCATTGATAGCACAGTGTCATACTCATGTAATTTGAGTAGCTTGAGGTGTAAAGTGTTCGGCTGATTTTTGTTGAAACGTTTCAGTAACGCGCAGAAATGTGAGCAAGCGAAGTAGTCAATTTGTACCCAGGGACAAATCAAAACTAATGTTTTTCGTATAGTACTTTGTTCAATCACTATAAGTTATATCCGTTCTCAAGAACTTCTGCGATCATCTTGACTTATTTTTTCTACATTAGGAAGTCTGAATTGATATTTTCACGACACAAAATTGGATTTCATCCATAGAATTGGTTATGAATGGAGAGGGACAGAAAAATGACGCTTTCCGTGGAAATGCCCAGATATGGATTGAAAGTCTGTCAAATTTGTACCGCATTTTCCATGACAAAAACCTGTCAAAATTACGCAAAAGAATCCTGAAGAATCTTCTGTTCACTTTAGTGAAAAGTACACTGTAAAAAAAAAACTGGAAATTTACTGTGCACCTGGACTGGAAATTTCCAGTGTTGGTACTGGATATTCCAGTACATGTACAGAGATTTTGTTGGTACGGTACTGAAAATTTACCAAGCATAACTGAAAATTCAGTCCTTGTACTGGAATTTTCGAGTTTGAGATTGTGTATTGAAATTTTGCTGTGATTTCGCGAGAATTTTACTGGCTCGTACTACAATTTTACAGTTCTTGTGCACCAGGAAAAAGTATCGCCTCAATAAGGACTTGGAAAAAATTTCGAATTCGGTAAAAAAACCTAATTGTTGGTATACTGGAGTTATACAGGTTTTGAACTGCAATTTTCAGGTCGTATGACGTAATTTTCCAGTTGCTATGCAATGGAATTTTCCAGTTATGCTGGAATTTAATCACTGTTGCACTGAAATTTTCCACTTCTATTGGACTTCGTCATTGCTGGCAGGAAATATTCAAAGTCTTTATATTAAAAATTTCCTGATTGAGATTTTGAATAATAATTGTAATTGTAGCAAATAAAATTGATATATGAGGTTTCTCGAAGACTTATTCCTTTGTATATTCTAAATATGAAGCATATGTAGTAACCCAAGCTGGCTTTCCAGCATGTCGCACTATAGCCCATCGGTTAGGTCTTAGTTTTCAGTTGGTAGGCAGGTAGAAAAGTCTAGGTTCAAATCCCGTGAGGTAGATATGACTTTCTGTCCATCCGCATAAATGATCAAGTTTCTCAATCGTCTTGAAACAACAAGCACCGTGCAAAATCACTTCGCGTGAGCAATTTTTTAAAAATTTTCATGAATATTTCCCACATTAATTTTCCAATACATGTCCTGGAAAAGTCCAGTTCGTGTACTGAAAAATTCCAGTGCGGGGGCTCAGAAAATTTCCAGATTTAATGCTGAAATTTCATAACATTTGTACTGAATTTTTGCAGTACAAATGTGCTAAAGTTTTTCGGTACATGTACAGGTTAATTGCTTCCAGTACATGTACTGGAGTTTCCCGGTGGAATTTTTTTACAGCAAAAACTCACATTCAAGTGAGATGAATGTTTCCAACATATTTCACACTTCATCAATAATCAAGTGATGAGAACGGATGATCAAAGATATCCCGTTTATATTTTCTGACTAATGTTAAATTCGATCACATACGTGAATGTATTTAGTAAAATTTAAAAGTCCATTGGAAATGAATATACATCGCGAGAGAAGGGAAAAGATAGAAAGAATAGAGAGAGAAAGGGAGGCGGGGGGGGGGGGGGGGGGAGAAAATCGTGGTAGCTGCGAACGCTCGACAAATTAGTACGTTTTAAATCCAATCCGAGCTGAAAGTGGAAACGAAAAGTGGTTGCGCTAGCGGTAGAGGAGGAGGAAACAGAGAAAGAGAAGTATAGTTGTTTTACATTTTTCGCGAAGCCCAACATTTGAGGTGTAAAATATTAAATCCGAGCGCCTTCAACGCCTCCAACGCCATATCGTGTGCCATAAAAGAGGAAGAGGAGGAGGTGGAGGAGGAGTATAGCTGTTTGCGCGTCGCACTCAGCGAGTTTACATTTAAATGTAAAAGTGTCGTCGTCGAGTGTGCCGGTGCTCTGCTATTTTGCATTCGAAAGCTCATGATTGCCTCTGAGCTTTGCTTTTGATGCCGAGCATTACCTCTCGACGCCATCAGACGCGAGACGCCCACGCCCCACGTTTTCCCCCTTCCACCCTTTCTCTTCCTCTTCCTCATGGACGATGGGTTTCCATACTTTACTCTTATCATAAATAAACTGGAAAGACGGAAACACAGTGGTAATACAAATACTAGTAGTAGTACTATTCCTACTCTGACAAGAAAGAAATTAAAATTCAAAAAACAAAGGAAAGAAAACTTGTAATATAAATGTAACGGCGTACGTTAATAATCCATTTCATTCATCTTCGTCCGGACAGAGATTTTGTATTTTGATCATTCAGATCTGAGACGGAGAAATTTGGAAACATTTCAAAATTCGATTTTTACGGTCCATAATGATGGATCGACGATTTTTAAATGGGAATGAGAGACTTCTTCACATATAAATGTCATAAATACGAACGAATATTTCGACATCGTATCAGTCTTTCGTGTACAGTACACGCATGTATATTTCATTTCAGTAGAGATAATAGAAGGGATTGAAACGTTACACCGCGTGACGTACAAAAGGGATAAAATACTTCACTCGATGTCATTGGATACACCCGTGTCTATGATATTTAATTCTTTTTATGTGTTGATATATCTGTACGTACATCAGCACCCCTCTTGCGGTTGAAAAGAGCGATGGACATTTGCATCTCACACGACAGATATGGAAAAAAAATCTATGCACGGTATAGATTCGACGAGGAAGATTGCGCTATGATATACCGCTTGCTTTAGTTTTTCAATATTTTTCATGAAAATGAAATATCGCTGGTTTTGTTTCATCAGTGATAAGAAATATGAGAATTGGAATATTTATTCCTTCATTCCGGATCAATGATGAAATGAGACCTGTGTAATTTCGTTTTTGTATTGAGATCAAACTACGAACACGAGGAGATCGGTATCTAGAATCGCCCGTCTGGTCCATATGCTGAGGTTATAAGAACCCTAATAACGAACTGAACAACCCTCGAGGCTGTCACTAAATATTTTTCTTTCGTTACTTTGAGAATTCATGCGTTTCATACATATGTCATCAACTCATCATCTGATAACTTTTGATCTGCTTTTTATCCTCGGAAAGGGATTTTTTGTTTAAACTACGATGCCTGATGATTAAAATGTGCCAATGGGACGTTCATGGAATTGCTCAAAAGAAATTACATCCTACAGATTTCTAAAGGAATGCGAAGTCTAAAACAGTTCTTATTTCTGAAACACATCTTCAAGGGAGACAAGTTTTGAATGTTCTAAGAGTTGCCTTTTAGACAACTTTTATAGGGGTCCAGAACCTTCTTGTTCTCTGGAGAGATTTTTTTTGTATTTTTTTCACGTTAGGTGTCCTCATTCACTTCTCTAACAGCACCCAGAGGTTTTCGGACGTGTTTTGAACGTTTTCAAAGCTTTCAAGGAACTTTGTGCTGTCTGGATCCACTCTTCCTCAATGATGTGAATGAATAGCTTGAATATTCCAGATGCTGAGGAGTGTAAAAATCACTCCAGAAATTCTCTAGACTGTGATGAGGGCTTTTTATGGTTTTGTGAATGCTTGCAGTGTCATTTCTTACCAAGTTGGTTCAATGAATCAATCAATTGGCTCTCGACAATACAGTCACACGATCGACCCACCGTATGTTATCGCAAGTGAAAAGCTGTTCCATTAATTTGATTAAATTACATGAAAAATTCGGTGATCAAATTTTTATACAAAATCAAATACTCGATTTTTTATCGCACGCACGACTGAGTTTGCTTCAATAAAATTCCAATTAACAGCTCGTATACTGCCTTTTATCTCTTCAACGAATTTTTATGGATCCGTTCCTATCAATTTTTTTACGGATTCGATAATTTGTTCTTACACAAATGTGATTTCCATTCTGTTACAATACAATATACGCGAAGGAAGGAACACATCTGAACAAAGAGTTACTTTAATAACCGAGATATGTAAATTCAGGTCCAATCACGGAGGATGTCGTCGACCACTCAACGACTATGGCGCCTCGCTTATTCGCGTAATTTATTCGTAAGAGCGTTAAAGTTTCATAAGTCGTGCACATAAAATGCACTCGGGAAACAGAAGAAGAGTGGATGGCGATGTTAAGAGAGAGAAGAATGTTTCCTCCTTTCGCCTCTTCTGCTTCTTCTTGGCACTTCTCTATATCTCTCGGTAGAGAGAAAATTATGCAGATGGCGGAGAAAAGCTTTGATAAACACGACAGTCTTTGATCGTTATGCAGATCCGTGCCACTGTAAAATGGCGGCAATCTTTCCCTCTCGCTTGTACAGGGCTGGACCCATTGCCAGGGGTGTTACACGCAGAGCTTAGCTTTCTCTTCCCCCGATTCTCCTCTTTTCGTTTCTCCGCATCGTTTCTGATTTTCACACCCAAGCCAACGAGTATTACCATCCCACATCCCCTGTTTCTCTCCTCCTCCTTCATCTTCTTCTCCTCCTTTTTCTTCTTTTCCCGTTTTATCTCTTCCTCTCACTCGAATTTACTCGACTGCGTCGAGGGTGGTGTTACGTATACAGATATATTTTCATTACTACACGCTTGCGCATAGGAATAAGAGAATTTATATTCAACCTCAACACTTTACTCTTAGTCCGCCATATTCTCCCGAAATCCATCCATAAATTATCATCGATGAAAGACGTCTAATCTGGAGAATGCTAATTGGAGAACAGTAACGCGCAACTTTTGTTTCGCTTTGATAAATCTTCGTTGAAATCGAATATCAAAAGGTTATTAAATTATCGTGTGGACGTATTTGTTATCTGCTAGTCAGATATGATATATGTCCTTCCGGGGCACTTGAAAAAAGTACATAAAAAATATCTTCCGGAGTGGAAAAATTCTCAAAATTACACACGGAAAACAAAGAGATAGCTGTGGTAGCTACTCACTTTTTTGACAACCTTTTTCTACCGCTGGAGCTAAAATAATTGCAACTGTAGCTATTTTTTAACTACCGCAGTAGGAAATCTTTGATATTTGGATAGCCAAATGATTTAGCTGGTCACCGTGAAAAGTCCGACTGCAAGTGGTTGCGTCTTACTTGAAAACTCAACTGAAATTCAGTCTTTTCTATTGTGCCGGCATTTGTTTTCGGTGCTCACTTTCAGCTGAAAGAGTACCAGTTTTGGCGGCATCTTAAAATAAGCTGATATTCAGGTTGAAAGTCAGTTTTACTTTTTACTGTGTTGAATTTTCGCTGTGACAACTACATTTCCTGCTACTACCGCTGAATGACAGCTAAAAATAGCTTCCGTAGCTAATTTTTGGCTATCCAAATGATAGCTAATTATTTTTTTCCGTGTATATAATTTATATATAATTCTATATAAATTCAGAGGAGTTATTCTGCATCCAAAATGCAATGATTTCCCGTTTGGAAAACATTTTTTGGAAGCTTAGTTTTTGAGCTATGAGCATTTTTAGATTTTTTTTTCAAATTCAAATAACTCAGAAGTATTATATTTTACATTCTTGAGTTTAACACCATTGTCCAAGTTGGAAAACGCCGGTTCTCTGAGGACAAAATTCAACTATTTCATCATTCTTTGTTTCAAAGCTAGAGCGATGTGAAATTTTCTGTCTTCCAGCCAATCAGAATTCAGCAACTTTGAATCACTATAGCTCCGAAACAAAGAATGATAAGATAGTTGAATTTTTTTCCAGAGATCCGGCGTTTTTTCGACTCAGATAATGGTGTTAAGCTCAAGAATGTAGAACATAATGCTTCTGAGTTATTTGGATTTGGAAAAAAATCTAAAGGTGCTCATAGCTCAAACACTAAGCCTCCAAAAAATTTTTCCAAACGGGAAATTATTGCATTTTGGCTGCAGAATAACGCCTCTGAATTATTTTCAGTGAATTATGAAACACCTTGTATGGATTTATCAAATAAAATAAAATCCTATAGAAAAAGCATTCAAAAAGATATTTTTTTATTTTCAAATGAATATACCTGAGATATTATAAGATAAGATATCTTTCAAATTGATCCGAAAGAGGGATTGCAAGAATTTTTAAGATATTTTTCTCTCGCGGAAATGTTCATCTTCTCTGTAGTCAGCCAGAATTGGGATATCATCGCTTAATCAGCTATTTGAAGATCGATTCGTGTCGTCGAGAGCTTTTTCTCAAAACATTTTAGTCTCACGAAATTTAGTCTTGAGAACCCTTAGAGAGAAATTTACCCTCTTCTGGCAGAAGTAACTGATTTTTTCTCCAGAAAATTGCAGAAGAAATGAGGAATTTTTGACAAAATGAGGATATCTAGAAGATATCTAAACGTGTTGCGTAAGACATCGTTTATTAGGAAATTCTATGTAACGAATTATACCTCTGAGATTAATTCTAGAGCTTTTACATTGAAAAAACCATGCCCTAAAAGGTTAATAAACAATTGAAATTTCAAGAGAATTGATTTCTCAGCCAGAAAATGGCATAAATGAACAGAATTTAAATGCATCAGATAGAAAAGAAAAGAAACAAATTCATAGGACATGCTTTAATCCGAAATTCGAACGGAGTCTTCCTCAACCCGTTCAAAGTCGTGATAATAATATAATTTCATTCAATAGACAAACAAATGAACGGAACGAGCCAATAAGAAGCTCCCTTTAATCGAGTTACTTCGTTATCGTGTTACACCGTTACTCGTCGCGGTGATATCAGCGGAATATCAATTATAGTGATTAACCAAGACGCCGCTTGGCAAGGGATAAACTTTGTCTTTTCTCTCCCCAGAGAGATAACCTATAGAGTGAGAGAGAGAGAGAAAGAGAGAAGAAGAGGCACAAAGAGACAGAGAAAATCACAGAATCCTGAATTAGTTGGACGAGAGTTATAATTTTCATCGAACTCTTATTGGATCACATAGACATTTTTTTCCTGTTTTAATTTCCTCGACAGATGGCATATGATTCTCGCGATTAGAATAAATTACATGCAACATTTATAATGAGAATATCGAGAAGTTGGGAAAAAATGCTCAAGTTTTACATTGTGATTGAGGCCAATGATGGAGGCCAGAATCTCGGCTCGATTCTGAGCGGTAAGGGCAATTAGCGTAATTAAATAATAATTGAAAGGAACGAATGAAGGAACGGTTGGTCGACGGTCGGATATCAGAACCACGCCCCGAGTATCACATAGCACCGGCCAATCGCTCGAGACTCGTCGACTTGAACCCACAATTTTCTCTTATACCAACTCGTACTAAGTCATAACAATTTACACACATACACACACACGCGCGCGTGGGTTAATAAACCTCTGCCGTGCTCTATAAACTAAAATACACTCCATCTAAATATCTGCAGTAATATTAGACGCTTGCTTGAATTTCTTTCTTCCAACCTCGGATATTTGTATTGAAAACAAGATTTTTTTTTCTACTGTACAGTTACGACATGACAAAAGTAAAATGTAATTAAAATTATATACGTATATATGTACATTTCTCTCGGAGATGAAGCTCTTAGAGATGTTCTTTTAGGATACGGGATGACCCCTCGATGTTGATCAAAGTAGAGGAAAAGGATAAAACGAATTTTCAGAGACCCGTCACGGAGGGTGATTTCGTTCATCACCTGCACCCTTGTCGGTCTGGAAAACAAATTATACATCGTGTCACCTTTGCTTAATTGACACGAAAAGGATACAAATTTTCTTCTGCTTCTTCACTCCACGTTTTTCTAATTGTAAAATTTATTTATAATAATACATCTGTACTCTATGAATTAAGCGATGAATTTTCACTTCACTCCTCGATCGCTCGAGATAAGAATACTTGAAAGATAATACCTCTTTCAGCATCTGCATAATATATAAACGTAATATAATATGATATCCTGAGGGGTCACCATATTTGAAACAGATTAGCGTGACTCGAACTTGGTACCAGGTACTTAGATCTTGAAATCTTGATAACCATTTCGGATCATTGTATGCGCGTATTCGCATGCATGTTACATGCGCGAAACATAATGGGAAGAGAGAAGAGAAGAAAGGTGTATAGAATATTTCAAACCAAATGTGCAACTAAGTACGTACTTAGGGCCACCCCATTTGACGTTCGCAGGGAGAAGAGTCTCGTGATCGCATTTGAATGGGAGATTTAGCCTCTGCGGATTTTCGGTCTGAATTGAGCCATTGTCGGCAACATTTAAAGCACCGTTGAGAGACCACCCGATGACATCTTGCTCCGTCCACGCATTGCGATTCGTGAATCAATTATTTAATTCGAGTAAGAGATGAAGAGGGGTTCCATCGAGGTTATATAAACGATGATATTCAAAATTCTTGCTTATTATTTTCAAATTAACAACGCTTTTTTTATGTGCGTGGCGAGAAAAGAATCCAAAGATACTTGTGAATTTGATATTTCGTCACCCTCTTTATCCCATTCGTCACCCTATCCATTCATTCGTACATCGTCGATCCATCGAGCTATTTTGATTCTACGATAATTCTACCCTCTAATGCGTGCCGTGTGCGCCAGTGGACCCGTGAGAGAAGGGATCACACTCAAATATGAATGATCCAAAGATTTGTTTTATATTGTTCAAAGTTTCTACTTTATTGTTGTGCTGGGTATTTGAATGTTTAGTGTCAGTTGAAGTCGAGGAGAAGAGACGACAGGGCTGGAAATGAATGATCGAGGATTTAAAAAGCGACAAAAAGACAAATTTCCACGAGTAATCTCAACCTGCTTCTAAGTGCTCGTCGTTTTGATGACCGTTATTTACCATGATGCGCTGTTTCCTGCGACCGTGAGTACATCCAGTTTGTGTGGGTATAGGTGTACGCGTGTGTACGCATGATGTTATACGTACGCACGTTACATGTATTCACCTGCACACGACATGGCCGTTCGTCTCGCTTCGAGATTCTTTCAGTCCCTCTTCAAGCATCTCGTCATTATATAATATACTCGTTTACACAGAACATTATTGTCGCAAATATATCATTAATGTCAGAAATCAGCGGTCCGTAATATATAACCACCTTTGCGTGATGCGGTTTTCCAGATTTTGCACAGAATATATGTATATACATATATTTGAATCCTCCCTCGAATGCACGTGGGTGCATGTCCCGGATATATATATACATATATATATATATATATATATATATATATATATACATGTACGTATAACATAAAATTTCTTATTATTCTTTGTCCCTCCTCGTTAGCGAGTGACTAAATTCCACAATCTTATTCCAACTCCGCCAATTGTTGCCAATCGAATCAAATTTTCGCTATTTACGCTTGGTTAAATCGACTCTAACTCAATCAATGAATACACTTTGTCCTTTCGACAGCTGTGCGCATCGGCCACGTATTTATAGAGAAATTTCACTCATTGGCCTTTCTCTCTCTCTCTCTCTCTCTCTCTCTTTATGTGTAACACCCACCCTTCTTCTATTTTCTTGATCCTTTTCTCTATAGTATTTTCCATAGCATTCTGTATAATGTCGAGGGTGTGCGCAGATACATTTTGACATTATTATAATGTGGCCTCGGGCCTAATTTTGCCGGATCACGAGACCGTGGATAATTGCATTACATTGTACATTGTCGGCCAGTCACAGTTTCTTCTCTACATTTGATTTAGATAATTGACAGTTTCTTATTTTTAAAATCGATGAGCAATGAGCAGGCGTTCTATGGGAGTACATTTATTCTATACTTGCCTGGTCAGAATTATTCTGGATATAACGCGAAAGAAATGTTTAGCTGTATCAGCTGCATTTTAGCTATTATAAATAGGTAGCCAAATATTTTAGCACCCACAGGACAGCTAATTTCTTAGCAACCCTGATAAATATGAATTTTTTGAAGATACATTTGAGATATCTTCGCAAAGATATCTCTAAGATGTGTCGTCCCAATCAGAAAAAACCGAAGTATGCCGATGTTGACAACAGGCGGAGTACAGTGCCAGTATTGAGCCCCCAAGAGTCGGCTAGCACGTACCCAGTATGGAAAAGCGTTATCATTTCGGACAAATGCCAGTACTGCTGCAGTACAGACCACCAGTACCCCGCCAGTCTTAGCCGGTACTGGCGCAGTACAGCGCTAGTTGTGAAATTCTGATTGGGCGTATTGCGTCGGTACTGAAGACCATTACCGATTACCAGTACTGTGCCAGTACCAAGTACCCAGTACGGAAAAGCGTTATCATTTCGGACAAATGCCAGTACTGCTGCAGTGCAGACCGCCAGTACCCCGCCAGTGTTAGCCGGTACTGACCCAATAAACACACATACGTCTAAAAAACGTGAAAAACGCCCAATAACCACACGTTGACATTTAGTAATATTCTTCCGTTGGTTCGACGTAAAAATGTCGCGGCAGATCACGTGTTTTTCAACTATAAAATAACGTCACAACAACGGTCCAAAAGTCGTTTATAAGACGTCAAATAATGACGTGTTATAATGATGGTTCCAAAATGAGAATCAAACCAGACATATTATTTGAAAAATTTTCTATTAATGCAAAAAGAAGGGATTTTTGATAACACAAAAATTTAAGAAGAAAAATATTCATAAATGAAGTCACGCTATTCATTATTTCACTTCTCGTTTAGATTTTTGTCCAACGTTGCTGTGTTTTGTTCGACATTCTCAACACGATATCTGCGATTGATGTTCGGGCAGTGGAAATGTCATAAACAATACGTCCTCAACGCGTGATTGAAGTACATTTCAAAAACGTTTTTTGAAGACGTTTTTTAATGGTCATTTTTGACTATTAGTTTTAGTAATACGTTATCGAAACGTCATTTCTGGATGTCTATTCCCTCGTCAGACGTTAACCAAAAATGAACGCTATGAATTCGACGAATAACGTCCGTTCGATAGTGCAACGTTTTTTCAACGTTGAAATAACGTGCATGTGTTTATTGGGGAGGTACACTGAGAGAAAAAATTTCCGGGAACAATAAAACATTTAGTTGAATAGTCACCATAAAATACTTAATTGATTTGAATAAACTTCCATTCACTCAATGAAATAACTGTTTCAATTGATGAAATATTTCATAGCATATTAAATATTTATTTGATTGAATGAATATTTAATCGAGTCAATGAAAGTTTATTCAAATCAATTAAGTATTTTATGGCGACTGTTCAACTAAATATTTCATTGTTCCCGGAAATTTTTTCTCTCAGTGTAAAAACATCTTCAAGATGCCTTCAAGAAATGAAATTGAGATGCCGAATTTGAGATGAATACAAAATGTCTGAATAACCTCTGAAGTCAGATATCTTCAAAATACATCCAAAAGATCTTTCTTAGATATCTTGAAATTAGGATATCTTCCGCAAGATACTGGAAAGATGCAACGGTTCCACATCTTAATAGAGATATCTTCAAGATATATCGTAAAGATATCTTCACGGAAACTTACAGAAATGAGATTAACCCAGACAAGCAAAAGTTTGTCATTATCTAAAAGATTTCCACTAAATATCCCTGCTAAATTGTCCCCATAAAGAACGATACAAAACGGCAAATTCCTTCTATAGTTTTCAATGAGATTTCTGAATACGGAATTCACGAAGTTATATCGTTATTAAACGATAGAACTCTATCGTTCTTTATCGTTTTCTATAAAAATTCAAAAGAATGTATGGGATTTCATCGTGAAATTCGTATAAGAAAAGTACCAGTTATTTGGAAACAAATAGTTATGTGTTCCAGAATAAGTAGTACTTTTTCTATACAAATTTCACGATAAAATCCCATACATTCTTTTGAATTTTTATAGAAAACGATAAGGGACGATAGAGTTCTATCGTTTAATAACGATATAACTCCGTAAATTCCGTATTCAGAAACCTCATTGAAAACTATAGAAAAAATGTATCGTTTTGTATCGTTCTTCATTGGGAAAATTTAGCAGGGATCTTAAAGATGCAACAGTTTCCACTGTCTTCAAAATATCTTCAGTAAGTAATCCAAAAGACGTCTAAGACAAATCTGAAAACATCTTTTAGATTTCTTAACCGAAGATATCCTCACGACAGGGGAAATGGTTGCATCCCTGCTAAAAATTTCCCATAGAAAACGATAAAATTTTTCCTATCGGTTATTTCAATGTGGTTTCTGAAACTGGAACTCCCGATGCTGTATCGTGGATTTACGATAGAATTTTATCCATTCTTATCGTATTCTATAGGATTGAGGATATATGCATCTGGTTTTATCGTGAAATTCCCCAAAAAAAAGTATTAATTATTTGAAAAAATATAACCTGTTTCCTTTCAAATAAGTGGTACATCTTCCATACCCATATAAAAATCTTCAGGCTCCGCCAATGCTCACGACGGAATATAGCTAGACGCAAGGCTGCCAGTCAAAGCTGGGCAATCTATGTAGGGACAAGGATGGTTGACAATGGTCTAAACATTGTACCAATATGGGAAGTCATAAATCGACTTCGTTGATCCATCATTGATCATTGGCTGCGCCACGCTTGGCCCATCCTTCAACCAATATTGCTTGAAGGAAAAAGCATGCTTTCAACAGAGGCTCTCTAGGGCTTAGCGGGACACTGCTCCAAGCATAAGACAACTCTGAATAACAATGGATTCTCATGTTGCACCAAGCATGGGTCGTAGCTTGGTCCAGCTTGGGCAATAGCTTGGCTCAGCTTGGGCGATGGCCTCGCTCAGTTTAGGCGTTAGCTTGACTCGACTTGAGTAATAGCTTGGCTAAGAGTGAAACTTCCTTCTCAAACAGCAAATTACAATAACTCTCACCAGAGTGATGCTTGTTTCCTGCGAGTGGCGAACCAAGCATTCAATCAATATATAAGTCTCCTTTGAAGATTCCATGACAGAAATAATTCTTCATCTGTTTCCAGACCCGCCTACTTCTACGCCAGGACCACCGGATTTACGTCATTCATCAGTTAAAACTAATCAGAAAAATTACATGTTGAAATTCTCCGACATTCATTTCGTTCAATCGAAATGATAGAATGGATTTTTTATTTTATTTTCAATTACAATAAAAAATAAAAGTGACCATTGGCATGAGATGGGCGCAACCCTGCCGCAAGATTGCTACAGCGTTGGCTCATCCTTGGCGAACAAATTTTTGTATGGTCTGCCATTGACGGCATATGCTATCACAACCCTGTTTCCAGTGTTGGGTCTTGATTGTGGAAACAAATGGGCTGAGGCTGAAATGATGTTATCATTTCAGAGTTGCGCCATGCCTGGTAGCCTAGGCTCGGCCCATTTTGGTGAGCCTTGCGGCAACCTAGCGCCCATGGTCAATTTTTACCTGGGTAGTTATCGTAAATCCACGATACAGCATCGAGAATTCCAGTTTCAGAAACCACATTGAAACTGATAGGAAAAATTTTATCCAGGGTTGTCACAAACCTTGAAAGTCAGAAAAAGTCAGGGAAAGTCATGGAAAGTCAGGGAAAATCACGACATTTTCGAAAAAATTAATAAGAATCATGGAGAATTGGTAACGTTGGATAATTTGCTGCAAATAGACACAATCGTGAAATTCGGAACTGAATTTTTGAGGAGTTGTAATATGAAATGAAATTTCCCACATGAGCCCCAGAATGTTTTGAGAACATTCCGTGGGGATTTTAGATATTTAGTGGTAATCATCAACACATATTTATACCAAACACTCAATATTTTAGTTCAAGCAAATCAGGTTTTTTCATAGTTGATATCGTTCTCGGTTATTGTAACCGAAGGGTTTCTCAGTGCATGCTTTGGAATCATAATTAATTCGGGCATCTGAAATATATAAAAGCTATAAATACATATAGCTTCAAGCTGTTGGAAAACACAGGAACATTTCATGCGATCTGCGTTAGAATTTTGTTTCTGTGTTTACAAATGTGTGTCCAAAGAGGAGATTTATTTATGTATTCATTTTCTCTACACTGTAAAAAATATATGTAAAATCACATAAACTCATATTCCTCAGAATATAAAATCACACAATGAATCATAACAATATTTCATTATAAATCAACTTTACAATTTTACAGTACACTTTACTTTACAATTTATGTATAATTCCATTATAATTCATGGTAATTCTAACAGATTTTATAAATTTGAGTAATAAATTATAGGTAATATTCCTATTTAAAATCTCCGACAGTCCCAGACAAAGGATTTTTTGTCAGACTCATGGTCGGTTTTTGTCCCGTATACAATTCCAGATGATCCTGACAAAACATATTTCAGCAGTCTGCAATGGGTTTCACTTGCTTGACATGTCCGACAAATCCAGACAGAAAATTTCTTGTCAGGCTCTTAGTCGATTTTTGTCCCGCAAAATCCTTGATGAGACTGACGAAATATTTTTCGACCGCTATTCTTCGGTTTGGCATGTTATGTAAATTCAATAGAAAGTGCATAAAATATTCGAGGATATTTTCTGTCGGATTGTGACTGGTTTGCCGGCCTGTGAAATCCGAGGGAGATCAGTCAGAAAATATTTTCAGAAATATTTTTTCCGAAATTGATCGGTTTTCCATACAGTGAAGTGCAGCTTGAATATTTAAGGATAGTTTCTGTCGGATTGCCACTAGTTTGCCGACTTGTGAAATCCGAATATGATCAATCAAAATACATTTTCAAAAATATTTTGTTCGGAATCGGTCCGATTCTCATAATGCGAAATGCAGCTTGAATAAAATATCCGAGGATATTTCCCGTCATATTACGACTGGTTTTTGAACCTGTAAAATCCAAGTCAGGTGAATCAAAAAATATCTTGGCAAATATTTTGTCAGGAATGGATTGGTTTTCCATACTAACAAATCTAACGTGAATATCCATTCAGCACATTAGTTTAGAAAGGTTTTGCAAAGAATTCAATGGGGGCAGGAGAATCTCTCTGGTGAAAAAAAGCGTGCAATTAAGCGTTTAAAGGAAGTGAAGAAAAAATCATTTAAAAGTTGGTGGAGAATGGATTGAGCGTGCAGAGAAAGTTGAAAAGATGTAAATTGGCGGTCTTAAGCGTGGACTGGAAAAGCACCAGGAGCATACATTAAATGTGCCGAGAGAAACAAAAAATTTTATTATTATATCAAAATTTGTATTCATCGTTCAATAAATCGAATAGAAAATACGGAAAGTCCCACATATGTTTTTCATAACTCACTTCACTTTATTAATCACTGTTCAAATGTCATACATATAACACTTCAATGAATTTTAAACTGAAAATATAATACTGATTATATTTTACAAACCACTTCTTACAAATATTACAAACACTTGATTGAAGGTTTTTATAGCGTTTATGAAACGTGCAACATTGAACGTGTTTATATGTTCTATGAATGCTTATTATACTTTTTTAACGGGAAGTGTCAATTGGCGCTGATCACGCTATCTGCACGCTGTTGTTACTTTTGTGTACTCTAGTTTCCCGCTGAGAGCACGTTCTTTTTTTACCAGGGCTAGGACGAATTCTTGAGAATTCTTTTTGAATTGCTGTGCTGTGTGGGTGAAATATTTCACAGCACCTCAAGAACTCGGTAATCTCAGTAAAATCTGCATATTCTGGAAAAGCGTCAATCACGGCGTAACCTACACAGTTTTTTGTGCAGGTGCAGCTTACAAAACCTACCATCTTTTGTTGCACTGGCTAGGCGTTTCTGTATTCACTTTCAAAATATTTTCAAAGGTTTCCAAGCAAAAGGTTTGGAGAGGGAACACAGCAACGTATCAAAATAAGACATCAGTTTTTGCAATGCTTGGATACAAGGTGGAGAAACGAAGGAGCGACGTAGAAGTGGCGGAGAAATGTGCCGTACGGGATATTTATGAAAAATATTACCAATGATTCATTATGTAAATTCCCAAAATCTGATGAAATTACCATGAATTTTAGCCATATCTTCGATGAACGTGGGTTGGTCCTTGAATGTTGGGGTGGTTGAATTTCAATTTTTGTCAAGGATTTGTGAATTATGATATACCCAAGTAGCAGAAGAGGTTAGAAATGCTAAGAGCGTCTTTGGAAAATCCTACGAACATGCGTAGAACCTCCAAATCAGACTGTTTCGAATAATTATGTGCTATGAACCTCCATAGAATATCTTAACGAATTTATCCAAAATAGTCTCATTCGCACATCCCTTTCACATTGATGGAGTCACCATAGCATATTTGAGAAGTTCTTGTGCTACTTTGGTGGTTCCCAACAACTGATCAAAGATGGGTGTCTATGGATTTATTACACCCACTGTACATGATTGTTGAAAATGAATTACGATGAAGTTTGAATGGTTTTAGGGTCATCCCTAGTGGATATGCACTATATACGGCCCACATATGACCCATATATGCCCCATATATGACCCATATATGGCCCATATACATAGGGGTATAAAAAAAGTCTCTCCTACGAGAATTGAACGCGGTTCGTTGGGACCGGACTCCATCCCCCTTTCACTGGAGTCACCGCCGGTCGCTTGAAAGAAGCGACTTCTTTCACGTATATGAACTCCCGCTTATTCTTGAAAACCATATATGGCTCATATATAAACTCCGAATTGGTGGATCAACAATTGTGGATCACATATAAAACATATATGAGTTATTGCAGGTCAGATTCACAATGAGTTTCTCAATATTTTTAGAATAATTATTTTCGAATTCTTCGTTGAAAAATATGGGATACTTGTCACATTTGTTTGTTTGCTCTTTTTTATTTTATTGTGTTCACCGGTTTACAATGTGTCAGAGCTTTTAGTTTTGACAAATCCAGTTCTTTTTAAATGCGTGTATCTCGAAAAGGTCTCAACACACAGAATTACTAATAAGGCATAAAAGTTGGGATTTTTTCTGAACTTTTCAAAAATTCGAGCGAAATTTTTTTTTCCAATTTGTGTCTAGTGGAATTCCTACGGTGGAAGTAAAAATGGTGGTTCATTCGAATTTGGACATTTTCAGCCCTTTGAGATCACCAGGAGTCCAAAAGGCTCTAGGGGGAGTCTGTGGTTCCGTACCCTGACGAAAATTTTTGTCATAATTTCTCATAATTTCTCATTGTCCCAATTCATGGAGAAAATATGAGGAATTCTATTGTTCTTTCCAATGAGAAATTATGAGAAATCATGACAAAAATTTTCGTCAGGGTAGCTTACATTGCTTGTCGTGAATTTTAATTTGTGCTGCCTTCTGTTATTGTCAAAGACACCGAGATGTAAATTTTACCGAGAAATCTGCAACAATATTTGAAAGACTGCGTGAATGGCATCTGTTGCTTTGGTTTGGGGTCCGAAAGACCCTGTGTAACCTTTACGTAAGTACTTTGAAGTGTGACCTCAACGGGTTAATTTTTTTATTTAACAAACACGATCGATCTATGGTGTATAGCAATACTTTTGGTTCAGTCCTGAAAATGGTAATTTTCTACGACATTCAAGAAATATAAATGAAACAAGACAAAAAAGATAACTCAATAACTTGAAATTACACATCAATCCGTCCATGAAATGTCTCGTATCTATGCTGCATTACAAATCTTGAATAATCGAGCACGCGGAGTTCTCAGGCCGCCCTTGTTTTGTCTAGATCTCTCGAATGCCGTGGAGTAACATTTTCGAAAACGAAACAAAAATTGTCGTTATGTTCCAGAAATTAGTTTTGCTTGTGGAATTTGAAAATCAAACGTATTCGAATTTGAATGAAATACTCTTTTCACTTCCATCGTCGAATTACGGCAAAATACGTCCTTGGAAAGAAATTTTCTCTTGACTTTGTTAAAATTTGAGGCAAAATCCTGAGTTCCATGCCTTGGTAATAATTTTTTGTATTGAAAGCTTTCCAAGATACAGGCATTTGAAAAAAAGTGGGTTTTAGAAACCAAGAACTTCGACATATGTTGTAAACCTGGAATCATAACAGAATAAGAAAAAAAGAAACAAATGATACGTATCTCACATTTTTCAACAGAGAATTCGGGATAACCATTTCAAAAATATTTATGCACTCTTGGAAAATCCGATATGAAATGATTCATACATAGCAAATAATTATACCAAATATGAATCATACATGGTTTGACGGTTTCCTGCAAATATATATGTTGCGCGCGGTACCATATATGCTTTATATGTATCACTGATGAGGCTTCGGCCACATACATGGGGCATATATGGTCATATATGTTTTGTGGGAATCATATATGGGTCATATATGGGCCATATATGATTCATTTTCACTATGTATGTGTATGAGCCAGGGAAAATTTACCCTGGTGGTCAGGGAAAGTCAGGGATAATGATTTTCAAAGTTTTGTGGCAACCCTGTTATCGTTTTCTATGGAAAATTTTTAGCAGGGATGTGACATCTTTAAGACATCCAGTGGGAATCTTTGATAAGATCAAAAACTTGTGCTGTCTGGGAAGATGCCGAATTTGCGATGGATACAAGATGTCTTAAAAACATCCGAATTGAGTAGGGCTTCGCACATGACTCTTGTCTTAAACTGAAAAATGATCTATATTTACTGTTTTAAAAATTGAAGACAAAAATTTTGAACGGAATACCTAATTCCTACCTAAGATGTAAAAAAAATGACATGGAATTTCGATTTCCTTGCAGAGGATAAGTAAGATATTCTCTCATCCTGAGAAAAATCTGCATTGTAGAAATCATGTTTCAACATAGTAATGTATTTGACTGTGGAAAACACATTATTTTGGTTATTATTATCATGAGTTAGGTGATGAATACTACCTTCTTAGTTATTATTACCATGAGATAGGTGATGAATACCATCTTTTTGGTGAATCAAACCGAATGTACGGTGAAATTCAACACTGAAAAGGTACTTTTCACTTCTGAAAGGCTGGCTTCAGTTTTCATTGTTTGACGGGTGAAAAATATACGAAATAGAGGTTATTTTCACATTTCATGTTTCTCAGTGCAGTCTCGGAACTAGTCTCGGTCTCGGTCTCGGTGCAGGTCCCGTTGCTAATGTTGCCGCGATCCGAGCTAATCCGAGTTTTAAGCATGAGCTCGGCCTGGCTCTTGTTTTTGATAAAAAGGCTAGATAGATCCACTGCTCGGATCGAAGCTCGGATTGGCTCGAAGATCGTCGAGCTAGATCGAAGATCTCACGATCCTACTCCGTTCAAAACAAACGTGAATAAAAAATTCTTGCATCCAGGGGTTCCTTGAAATAGAGCATACAGTACAGGCCACAAGTTTGAATTAACCTAAAGACATTCAACATTTTTACATCTTCGCTGTTCGGAATTGATTTAATTCATATAAACTACATAAATAATAATCAAAAGATGTCTAAATAATATAAAACAAAATAAAGTCCTGTAAATAAAGTAAGCTGATTTCCTGAAACAAACACATCAACTGAAAAAATTGTTTTTCCTTTGGATGTATTCAAACTTTTGGCCTGTACTGTATTTCTGAAGCTCTTGAAATTTAAGTATGAAACAACGCTTTCTCAAAATTTTTATGACTCGGCAAATCAAATTTCATGAATCTTAGTTATAAAAACTGCATGAATGCATCTTCCAATAAATATATCATTGAATCTATTTTCAGAGGATTGGTGATGAAGAAAAATCCACTTTATAAACATATTTTCTTAATATCGGCTCTGCTACTAATTAAACATTGAACACAATATTGTTTCATAAACCGATTCTGACAAATGAAATTTCATGAGATCTGATCAGAACATTGTTCAAGATTCAGTGAGATTTGGCGAGAATCAATGGTTTTTCTTAACCAGGGTCCTTCGTCTGATAGGAAATTTTCTCAGTAACGATCTAGCTCGCCGATCTCATAGTTTTGGCTTAGCTCGAAACTCGGATCGACTGAAACTTTTGCAGCTCTGCTCGAAGATCGCGGCAACACTACTCGTTGTATATTTCGACATACATCTTTGCTAATTTTGTTTGAATGATCGAGAGGCCACCCCATTTCGTTGATTCCATTTATACTCTCAAATTATCTTGATCATCTTGATATTACAAGAGATTAGAATAATTATTAGTAACTATTTTATCTTCCTTTGACGCGAGTTTCGTGCGCAGCCCTAGAATTGAGATATCTTTGACACACATTTTGAAGATTTCTTTTAGAAATTTTCAAGTTATGAAACGAAGATATCTTCCGTAAGATACCTGAAAGATGCAGTGGTTTCATATCTTCACAAAGATATCTTCAAGATGTATCGTAAAGATGTCTTGAAGATAACTTTGAAAACTGAAATTAGGATGTTGAATTTGAGGTGGATACGAGATGTCTTCAAAACATCCTCATTGAGATATCTTTAGGATACATCTCGAAGATCTCTTTCAGATATCTGAAAGTTATGAAGTCGAGATATTTTCCATAAGAAAATGTTGGAGAGAATTCTTTTCTGAAATTTGGATTTTGTACGACATTAGATTAAATATTGGATTCATTCCTAGAAAACTCAAGACCTTTTCATGAAACACATTTTGAGGAGTTTCACAGAAAGGAAAATTTGACCAGTTGTATAATGTCATGACCTTAAGTGATAACCCATACAAGCAAAAATTTTGCTTTGTGTGAAAGATGTCTTTTAGCTGTCTGAAAGATTTCTCATGCAACAGTTTTCACTGTCTTTAAGATGTCTTCGTTCAAGAAATCTAAAAGATATCTTTAGATCTCTTTTAGATGTCTTTTAGATTTCTCAAACTAAGACATCTTAAAGACAGTGAAGACTGTGGTATAAGGAATCTTTGAGACATTTAAAAGAAATTTATTAGACAAAGCAAAATTTCTGCTGTATGGGAATAAAGCACCATACCGTCATATGACGCCTGAGGTCAAGCCGGTTCTCACACAGCACTCGTTGTCTGAAATATATCTTCAGAAATAATAAAGAACAATGCAAGAAGTCTTCTGCAACATGAATAGACATCTTCTAGAAGTCTTAAACTGTTCTTACTTCTAAAAGATATCTTCAAGAACGTTTTCAGAAACCTTTTGGAATTTTCTCAAAGACGCCTTTCAGAAATATCTAAAAGATTTCTGAAAACGTTCTCAAAGATACCTTTTAGAAGTGCACGGAGAAAAATGGAGGTCGAAAATATAGTAATCTTTAATAAAAATTTGAGAATATTTCTTGAAATCTGAGAGTTTTTCTTAAATGCATACCCAGGTGGAAATTGACGATTGGCACTAGGATGGCGCAACACTGATAAAGATTGGCCGAGCCTTGGCGGTTAGCAAGGTGCAAGCTTAAAATGATAACATAGTTACAGGCTCAATTGATGCATTCTGCCAATTATGGACCAACATCGGTACGATTATGGCAGTCAAATCAGCCGTCATTGGCAACCCATGAAAAAATTTGACGCTCCATCTAAATTCAAGATTGGATCATGCTTGTACTCATTACAAACCAAGACTGATAGACGAATTTTTTTCATCGTCTGCCAATTGTCAGATGCTTTATGCATTTAAAGGAGGTACCATCATTTATTACAAATAAATGACGATGACTGCTGAATTTGAGTCAAAACTACGATAGTACTGAGCCAATATTCAGCCAAAATTGATTCAACGTTGCGTCAATCTCGTGCCAACGTTGCGACAATGTTCAACTCTATGTTAAACAATTTCAAAAATATGATACAAATTCAGAGTCATATATTTTCGACGTCGGTTGCTTCCCCTCCACACATGTTAAGACGTACAGCCCAAATCTGAAATATTTCATACAACCGAGGGGCCGTTCTCTCTCGAGTCAGACGATCTTAACCCTCAACAGAGATTCGAAATAAATAATGCGTTGATTCAATACCCGTACAGCACAACAGCACAACCACCGATTCTTCACCCAGGACTTTGGTGGACTGGAGATGGAGAATCAGTGGAGAAATGAGAGCCGTGGAAATAAGGGAGAAATAAGGGAGAGTCCCCGTTGAGGCAACGGAGAAGCGACGTGGATTTGTCCGCCCCCTTCATTTTCAATAAAATTCATATCTGTCGATTTGCACAACCAAATTTCAATGAGTGAATCCAGTAACATGAATTTTATTGAAAATAAAGGGGGCGGACAAATCCACGTCGCCTCTCCGTTGCCTCAACGGAGACTCTCCCTTATTTCTCCCTTATTTCCACGGCTCTCATTTCTCCACTGATTCTTCACCCC
Source organism: Gonatopus flavifemur (assembly GCA_018340375.1). Taxonomy (NCBI): domain Eukaryota; kingdom Metazoa; phylum Arthropoda; class Insecta; order Hymenoptera; family Dryinidae; genus Gonatopus; species Gonatopus flavifemur. Next base: position 5,003,274 of record JAFFJZ010000012.1, on the reverse strand, counting down.
CAGTCCACCGAAGTCCTGGGTAGAGAATCGGTGGTTGTGCCGTACGGGTAACTGAAATCTGCAGGTACTATTTAGAATATTTTTATTATGAAAAGAATCACGTACAAGAGTGAATTACTCGTGGAAAAAGTGAATCATCCGTTTAAAGAATGAGTCGAGTAGAATCTGCGTGAGTCAGGTACGAATCATAGGAAGAACATAGATATATGTTCAGATTAGGGGTGTGCGGGTACCACTTTTTATCGGGTCGGGTCGGGTTCGGGTAATTTTATTTTCCGTTGGGTCGGGTCGGGTACCCGATTCAATCGGGTTTTCCAAATTCATTCAAGCTACCCGAATCCAATAAAGTGGTTTGAGTTCAACATTTTCAACTACCACTCGCAGCTTTCATTACCTTTGACCTTATAAAGATATTCAAATCACATCTATAAAACCAATTTTAATTGTAATAGAATCCCAAGATAATTTTCAATTTCAAAGTTCCTAAATTCACACAAACTGTTCGACAATCTTTCTATGCTGTTCAATACTGTATTCTGATCTTTCTCGCACTCATGATCGTCTTTGTTCACTCTGAGCATCTTTGATACTAAAATACTCTGATGCTTATTGTTGAATAACAGAGTGAAAAATCAGCACAAGACTTTTGGTTGGACAAGATCAAAATGAAAAAGTACAAAATGAAGTGGCGATCAAACTGTTCGAACAACTAAGGACTGAGTGAGGAAAGAGGTGTCTTGATTATTATTAATTGTTGACGATTGTTCGATTAATCGTTGGATTCCAGTTGATCGTTTTTTCAATGAATCGATTAATCGATTAATCGTTGGATTCCGGGTAATATGTTTTTCCATCAATCGATTAACCGATTAATCGGTAGTTCCGATTCATGGTTTTGACAATTTATCGTTCAATTGATCAGTTGGTGACCGATGAACGGTGAAAATGATTCCCTAGAATCCACGTATAACTCGATGCACCGATTAATTCACAGAACGATTAACCGGAATCACCGATTAACCGTATGCATCGTACGAATGTTCCTACTCTCCAAATCCGAAAGAGTGAAAAATCACGTGTTTCACTTCACTAAGTCTCAGAAGTGAGCCAGTCCGCTGCAAGTGGGATTCTCACTCGTTTCGAGTGAACTGTCACTCTTTTAGAGTGGAAAATTCACTCTAAAATTGGAGTAGCTGAGAGTTTCTAACCTCAAACCTTAGACTTCCACTCGAAAAGGGTGGGAATTTCACTCGAAATTTCGACAAGCTCACTTCTGGCTGCCTGAAGAGTGAAATCTCAATCTAAAAATTTTAGAGAGTATAGAATACTCGGAACAAATATTACGGAATATTCGGTCTAATTCAAATGTTGTGTGAATCTTCTGTAAATATTTACGAAGCTTGTACGCTCTTTGTGAGAATATTCGATATATTACATTTTACGGATGTTGTGAGAATGTTCTCAGAATGTTCTGTGTTACTTGGGGAGTATTTGTGAGTTTGCGGAATGTTTCATGATATATTTATCACCAAATGTTTCATTTCCATGTTCCGATGTAATAACCACAATATGAATTCCATATCAATATTATCCTTCTCTCATATTTCTAAATTCAAGTAGAGGGAGAATAACTCTTCCACATGTATAGACAACAATCTTGATCAATTTGTCGTAACGATATTGGGTGGAGAAGAAAAAGTTCGCTTACTGTTCACTTCAGTGGCAGGCAGAATCAAATACTATTTGAATTACCCGAATTTAATCGGGTACCCGGAGAACTCGGGTAATTGAAAAAACCCGACCCACCCGATGAAAACCCGATGAAGTCGGGTACCCGCACACCCCTAGTTCGGATGAATGGATGTCTGCCCTGTTTCGAACGGCTGGTGGGATCTGTTAAAACATTTCTAAAATCCGACCAAAATCTCAAGGAGCTGTCAACCATATTTTAGATTGGTATCACGGAGGAGGAAGAATTTGCTATGACAATGAAAACTGATTTTGCTGAGTACTTTTTGCTGGAGCAGCAAATCTTTTGCTATGACAACAATCCCCACACAGTATTTCAGTTCTAAAAGATATCTCAAGCCGAATTCAAGAAGTGTTATGCAACATGAAAAGATATCTTCAAGAGATCTAAAACAGTTCATACTTCTAAAAGATTTCTATAAGATGTCTGAAAGATATAATTTCGGAAGAAGAGTTTTAGATCTTCTCAAAGATATCTTTTAGATGTCTTTTAGAAGTAAGAACTGTTTTAGACATCTGAAGGTTATCTTTTCATCTTGCATAAGACTTCTTAAACTTCTTGGAACAGTTCCTCAAGATATCTTGGAGACCAAAAGTGCTGTGTGGGTTTTTTTTGCTACACTGAAAGAACTTTATAGTTAAATTTACTATGGAATTATATAAATAGAGGAACACACTGACTTCTAATGAAATTCACTGTGAAACATTGTAAATTTGATCAGGTCCCTATTGTTATGCCATAGTAAATTTCATGATATCATAGTAAATTTCTTCAGAAGTCAGGATGTTTCCCCATTCCTATAATTCCATAGTAAATTCAAGTACTTCTCGGTGTATCACAACAATTTTGTTTTTAGCTGTGGCAGCAAAATTTGTTTGCTATTCTGTATATAATACTAAAAATTTTGTTACTTCGATTAACCATGTCACTCTCTCAGCAATCCATTTAGCTGTGGCAGCGAATTTTGAGCTAGGCCAGCGAGAAGATTTGCTAGTCTATATTCAATACCTCGATTCGCACACGGAGAGAAATTTGTAGTTAAATTTACTATGTTATTATTGTTGCCGAGGAACAGACTGAACTATGACGGGTTCCCCCATAAAACATAGTAAATATGATCAGCATTCTATTGTTGTACCATAGTAAAAATATGCCCTTCATAGTAAAATCCGACAGAATTCAGTCTGTTCCTCGGGAACAATAATAACATAGTAAATTTAACTACAAATTTCTCTTCGTGCAGCGACAGCAAATTTTGCTTCCTCGTTAGAGGGAAGCTTTGTGATCGTTTCGAAGGACCAACAGTTTTTTTGTCTCCAAACTCAAAATCCCTGGACCAAAATGTTCCTCAGAGCCCAGGGAGTAATTCTGGTTTCGTGTCTGTCTGTGTGTCTGTGGGGATGTGAACTATTCTGCGAGCACGCATATCTTCCGTTCCTATCATCCGATCGTCAAGAAATTTTCACCACAGTTGGAACCCGAGCTGATAGTGGTCCCATATACGTTTCAACCTGATTCTTACAGAAGAATGGTAGGGGGGAAGAAAAATGTTATGAAAAAATCATGATTATGCGACCGCGTTTTTCTCCGCTTCCTGCACTCAGAAAAAGGATTCGTTGACTCAAATGAGATTTGTTTACAGTAAATAAATCGTATATTTGGATACGACCAAAGAAATATTTAATAATATTCATTTTATCACATAGTTGTTGAATACACCACATATTTCTTTGAGTCAACTTCATACCGATTATGATGCGATAGATCTGAATTTGACAAGAATTCATATTCATTCACATCAACTTCAATCACTTCTAATCAAATGAATGATTTGGTTATAGTTAATATAAATATGAATTTCTTGACTCAACACAATGTTTGGTTATAATCAATATGTCTTATTTGTATGAAATGATACTTCTTAAAAATGCTCGAACAAATGCGTTGATTTGTCATAAGAAAACCTTTTTCTCAGTGTATTATCCGATTGCGATGAAACTTATACCACGTCCTAGCGATGGTCCCATATGTGTTTCATTCTACCAGGTGTGTAAGTATGAAACCTAGATTTGCCCATAGGTGGCGCTAGATGTCGAAGAAGTTTCCGACACATCGTGTCAGCGGTGTCTTGTTATTGTATTGATATCCGACAAAGATTTCCAACTCACAATAACACGAGTTTCATTCAGTAGGATTAGTTTATTAGAGATAAACATGTCGAGTTTCATGCCAACAAATTACGATTTGCGGACAGCACTACTTTTATGTTTTCATCTGAAGAAAACCGCAGCCGAATGGCATCGAATGCTTGTGGAGGCGTCTGGTGAGCATGCTCTCGGTAAAACACAGTGTTTCGATTGGTTCAAACGGTTCAAAAGTGGCGATTTTGACGTCAGGAACGAAGAACGTGGAAGACCACTGAAAAAGTTTGAAGACGCTGACCTGCAAGCCTTGTTGGACGAAGACGACGCTCAAACACAACACCAACTGGCGGATCAGTTGAAGATGACCCGAGAAGTCATCTCCCTTCGGTTGAAAGCCATGGGAAAGATACAAAAGGTGTGGAAGTGGGTTCCACATGAACTCAACGAAAGATAGCAGGAAAACCGCAAAACATCATGCGAAATGCTGCTCGCCAGGTTCCAAAGAAAGTCATTTCTCCATCGAATTGTGACTGGCAATGAAAAGTGGATATATTTCGAGAATCCTAAGCGCAAAAAGTCATGGGTTACTCTGGATGAACCATCAACATCGACGGCAAGACCAAAACCGCTACGGACGAAAGACAATGCTGTGTGTTTGGTGGGATCAGAAGGGCGTAATCTACTACGAGCTGTTGAAACCTGGGGAAACTGTCAATACTCAACTCTATCGACAACAAATGATCGATTTGGATCGAGTTTTGCGTGAAAAACGACCAGAATACCAACAAAGACAACACAAGGTGATTTTGCTGCATGATAATGCACCAGCGCACAAAACAAAACAGGTTCAGGAAACGATAGAGTCGTTCCATTGGGAGATTCTTCAGCACGCGCCTTACTCACCGGACCTTGCCCCATGCGATTACTACTTGTTTGCATCGATGGGACACGCACTTGCTGAGCAGCGCTTTACTTCTTACGAAGATGTACGAAAATGGCTCGATGACTGGTTTGCCTCAAAAGAGCAACAGTTCTTTTGGCGCGGAATCCACAAATTACCAGAAAGATGGAAAAAATGTATAGATAGCGACGGACAATAGTTTGAATAAGTTACTTTGTATCATATCATGACAATAAACGTGTTTTTTCTGTACGAAAATTCTGGTTTCATACTTACACACCTGGTAATTGATTGAAAACCGTGGAAAATTTTTGTTTCGCGATCCACATTATTTGACAATATTTTGAAAGCATGCCTCCCCCATGTCGGTATCATCCAAATGCCATGAAACTTGAAGTATAATCAGTTTACGGAGGGGTAGTTCTATGGTGCGAATTTCAGAAAAATCGGAATTGAAGGAAGAAAGTGGTAAGCACTGAGCTTCAAAACAAAATTTGAAAATTTCGTAAACATCGTTATCATGCGGATAGCTCCCGTTCTTATCATCCAATTTTTATGAAATTTTCACCACAGCTTCATGCAGTGTGGATCGCAGTCGTATATAAATTGAAGGGCCGGATCGAGTAATCGGTTGTGCGCGTGACCTCTCGTCTAGTGCACCTGAAAGTAGGCAACCACCGCTAATCACGTTTCAGGACTTTCATATTAGAAACATACAAGAAATTCGCGACACTAAAAAAACTTCCAGTGGGAAAGTTGTTGCAAATGTATTCAATATCACTCTGACGAATTTTGAGACAATTCCGTATTGTAGGTTAGAAATTATTGCAGGTCGAGTGAAAAAAATGCCATGTGCATTGATTGAGATGTTACAATATGGGTGTTTTCAAAGGGGATGAAAATGATTAGATACATGAAGCTGTTGAACAAAAATTCTGAAGAGCACTTCACCCAAATCGGTTAGATATTTCACACTTTTTTTCAATAAATCATAATCACATAGATGGAAAAATGTATGATAGTTATTTGAACGTTTTATTGGAAAGAACCAATAATTGAATATTGGCAAATTTGAGAACATGAACGTTGCTGTTCATATGACATGGCTGTTGAATGGTGGTTTCAATCTAGAAACATCAATTTCGCGACAGTGGCATCCATAAACAACACATTTCCTCGTCTTTAGTTTAGATTCCGTTTCAATGAACGATTCAGAGTTTGAGAAGACAACAAGTATGCCTTCCCACTGGAAAAAATAATAGGAACTCGTACGTTTTATTAAAATCTGATAAAAGTGTCCAAATACCACTATTGAATCTGATAAAATCTTATAAACATATATGGGGATTCTAGAGCGGTATTTAAAAGTCTATGAGATTTTCTCAACGGCGTCTGAATTGAAAGAATTTTTATTTCAATACATCGTATAAATCTTTCCCATATATTAAAAAAACAACAAACCGAATATTATAGAATAAAAAATGGAATAATAAACTTAAAAATAAATCATACGAATTTCAGAATTTTTCTTATCATTCACAAAGTTCTTTATCGTTTTATCGTTTTTGTTAGGATCACGAATTGTCGTGTTTTTGAAAAGATTTTCATGAAAAGCTCGACCTTTCACGCTCAAATATTGCTGCAAACTTTTTAGATCCCTCGATTTTGCGCTTGAAATCCCTACTTCAGTCGCCGGTGCTGCATTTCCTAAATCATTGAATAAAGTATTCACCTCGACAAAAATTTTCAACGGTTCTCCTTGGTACTGATGGTACATGTTAATTTTACCGTTTGGGAAATAATCAATTTTCACCGCAGATCCTATTTTGATCTTGCCAATTTCAGAATTTTTTTTTTCAAATCGATTCAAAATCTCTTACGTTGCATTGTGCAGCGTCAATCATTGTAAAAGGAGGATTTCTAGAATTTTCAATGATTTCAATATACCCTTCGGGTGTTTCAATGGTTTCTTGCATTTTTCTCTCCTGACCGTATCTACCAAAATTCCTATCACATTCACAATATGATTGTCCACGGACAGGGTAGAGATGTTCAATGAAAACCTCAAAGTTTTGAGAGAACATTGACAAAAAAAGGACCATCATATAATTTCTATTTTGACCTCCTGCAGCATCAGAATATAAAAAGATTTTGTTATACCCCTTTTTTGTAATCCAAGGCGTGAAGCATAATATAAAAAATTACAAAGTGTGTTTTTTCCTTTCCTGAGCATTCCTTCAATGAAATGAAACATATAAGTCGATTCTGAATGAAGAATCCCAAGTAGCAACAGAATTTCAAAGTATATACGAAGTAGAAACGTTCGTAGAATGTACGGATGAGATACGAAGAACACATAATGAATGTTCATAGAATGTTCGAATGAGACTGTTTTAAATATACTTAGAACGTACGCAGTACATTCGAAATCTACGATATACATTCAATCGACGTTCAATCAACGTGCTGTCGTATATCCGGTTACATACGCTCGATAAATATGCATAGCACCTGTAGAACGGTCTCATCCGAATGTGCATAGAACATATTTCGAATATTCGAAGAACGTTCATAGTATATTCTGGTGCTGCTTGGGATATGTTTCATTCCATTGAAGGAATACTCAAGAAAGGAGCAAACACAGTTTGTAATTTGTTATATCATGCTTTGCGCCTTGAATTACAAAAAAGGGGTATAACAAAATCTTTTTATATTCTGATGCTGCAGGAGGTCAAAATAGAAATTATATGATGGTCCTTTTTTTGTCAATGTTCTCTCAAAACTTTGAGGTTTTTATTGAACATCTCTACCCTGTCCGTGGACACTCGTATTGTGAATGTGATAGGAATTTTGGTAGATACGGTGAGAAGAAAAAAATGGAAGAAACCATTGAAACACCCGAACAGTACATTGAAATCATTGGAAATTCTAGAAATCCTCCTTTTACAATGATTGACGCTGCACAATGCAACGTAAGAGATTTTGAATCGATTTTACAAAAAAATTCTGAAATTCGCAAGTACAAAATAGGATCTGCGGTGAAAATTGATTATTTTCCAAACGATCAAATTAACGTGTATCATCAGTACAAAGGGGAACCGTTAACAATTTCCGTCAAGGTGGATACTTCATTGAATGATTTAGGAAATGCAGCACCGGCGACTGAAGTAGGGATTTCAAGCGCAAAATCGAGGGATCTAAAAAGTTTGCAGCAATATTTGAGCGTGAAAGGTCGAGCTTTTTATGAAAATCTTTTCAAAAACACGACAATTCGTGATCCTAACAAAAACGATAAAGAGCTTTTGTGAATGATAGGACAAATTTTGAAATTCGTATGATTTATTTTTGAGTTTATTATTTCATCTTTTATTCTATAATATTTGGTTTGTTGTTTTTTTAATGTATGGAAAAGGTTTATACGATGTATTGAAATAAAAATTCTTTCAATTCAAAGACATACTGGTTGTATTCTTAAACTTTGAATCGTTCATTGAAACGGAATTTAAATTAAAGACGAGGAAATGTGTTGTTTATGAATTCCACCGTCGCAAAATTGATGTTTCTAGATTGAAACCATCATTCAACAGCCATGTCAGATGAACAGCAACGTTCATGTTCTCAAATTTGCGTTTAAATAACTATCATACATTTTTCCATGTATGTGATTATGTTTCATTGGAAAAAAGTGTGAAATATTCAATCGATTTGGGTGAACTGCATTTGAGAATCGTTTTTGAACAGCTTCATGTATCTAATCATTTTCATCCCCTTTGAAAACACCCATATTGTAACATCTCAATCGATGCACATGCCATTTTTTTCACTCAACCTGCAATAATTTCTAACCTACAATACGGAATTGTCTCAAAATTCGTCAGAGTGTTGTTGAATGCATTTGCAACAACTTTCCCACTGGAAGTTTTTTTAGTATCGCGAATTTCTTGTATGTTTTCAATATGAAAGTCCTGAAACGTGATTAGCGGTGGTTGCCTACTTTCAGGTGCACTAGACGAGAGGTCACGCGCACAACCGATTACTCGATTCGGCCCTTCAATTTCAACCTGATTCTGTAAGAAAAACCGGAGGGGGAAAGAAAACATGTTATTGAAAATTGTGATTTCGCGACCAAGCATGTCTTCGCTTGCTGTTATCCGGTTGGAATGAAATTTTTACCACGTTCTAATTGTGATTCGATAGTCTTCCGACATGAGTTCCATCCCGATCGGTTGAAAACCGGGGAAAATTTTCTTCCGCGATCCACGTTATTTGGCAATATTTTGAAAATATCCTTTCCCTATGTTCGTATCATCCAAATGCCATGTCATTTCGAACATATCCAATCTCGGAGGCATCAACCATACAGGAAACCCAGATGATGTAAACACAGCCAATAATCGGCCCATGTATGACTACCATTGAATGGCCAACAATGGAACCACATCATTGGCACAAGTGTGGCCCACCACTGGCTGATAAGAAAGGCCAGCAATGAACATAGCCGATAATCAGCCGATGTACGACTATGGTAAACGGCCAACAATTGTTTCCCCGTTACTGGCTGAAATATGGTATATTACTGAATGAAATGGATTTCAAAGTTGAATGTATTGTATTCGTAATCACCCGTGAAAAAAGTTAGTTTTGGCCTTATTTCTATGACGCTGAATAAATAATTCACATCCATCAAATACTATACGTTTTACATGATTCAAATGAATTCCCATTTATATAGATAATCAATGACTTTCTCATGTAAATAACAAAAAATTTTAAGGAATAAGCAACTGAATTCAACTGATTTATCGAGACTGCTTTTGACCCGTATAATTTTACATTTGAGATTGTGGAAATATCGGGCATGCAAATCTATTCAGAAAAAAAACATCCATTTATGCTCTTGTGAAAACTGGAATGATAAATTTCCCTAAAACAAAAACAAAAAAGTGTTTTGAGTCACACTTAACCACTCATTTGAACTAATACTGAACCGATTATTCTGGAAACCAGTCATATCACCATTGGATATCACTATTATTATGCCCCAGTAATCTGCCATTGATGGCTGACATTCGAACATTACCCCGAAATTTCTGGCCATAAATCGGAATCATTTAACCCCCTTAGTGGGCCAATCAGTAATTTTGTACATGGTCCAGTAACATGCCATTAATGGGCCAATTGATGAACCCTGTATGGGTAGTTGTACGGTGTAAATTTCAAGCAAATCAGAAGCGAGGGAAGGACAGGGTAAACATCAAGCTTTGAAACAGTATTTTTTCCAACAATAACGAAGAAGCCACACGGAGAACCCAATTTTTTAGATTGGAAGGAATTTTTCTTTGTCCTCATTCCAAGAAATATTTTGTCCAATCAAAAAACATTCAGTTGGAAGGAAAAAGTTTTCATCAAACTGAAACAAAGAATTCTCAGATTGGAACAAAAATATATTCCTTCTTAAATTTGAAAAAAATTACTTTAATCGAAAATTTTTCCATTGAAATGAATTATTTTTCCCATTGAAAACAAGATTTACCAGAATGAGGGCAAAGAAATTTTCTTCCAATCCACAGTGGTCTCAAGTCCGTAGAAAGTGGCCAAAACTATATAGAGTCTTCAGAATTGTCCGAAATTTGGTATCAGGGGGTTTTGGAAGTCGCTGGTTACAAATCCGGTGTCAAAAATGACAAATCCAAAATGGCGGATCCAATATGGCGGACTGAAATTGTAAAATTCATCGGATTTCCTTTCAACTTCGTACTCAGGGGTTTTTGAGGTTGCTGATTACAAATCCGGTGTCAAAAATGACAAATTCAAAATGGCGGATCCAATATGGCGGACTAAAATTGTAAAATTCATCGGATTTCCTTTCAACTTCGTACTCGTGGGTTTTTGAGGTCACTGATTACGAATCTGTAGGCGAAAATAACAAATCAAAGACGGCGGGTCTAATATTGCGGACTGAAACTCAAAAATTCATCAGATTTCTTCTCAACTTCGTATCCGGGAGCTTTGGAGTAACTGTTACGGATTGACAGTTGAAAAATAACGATTTAAACAGGGAAAAACCAATCGGCGTCTGAACATAGCTAATTGCGACGAGTTCAAAGCAAATCTGAAAGTTATTTCAAGAAAGTTTCGGTTACTATTGACGGATTTCAAGTAAATCGTGTGATGTAGATTCAAATTCAAAGCGAAGATTCCAATGTTCAACTTTATTCCCAACAAGCAAGTCAGTACGCAAGTGATAAATATGTTATAATGAATCGCAGAAGAGGAAACTTAATATATTGCGCAATATCTACACTGTTAGAAATTTCTGCATTAATTTTAATGTATTTGCTGGAAGTTTTTTTCAAATATGCGCATGAATTGAGTTTCATACACATTTTACATTAAATTTAATGTAAACTATAGCAAAATCTATATTTTTTCAATGTTTTGGTACATTAAATTTAATGTAAAATGTGTATTAACCTGAATTCATGTACGGTATTGAAAAAAACTTCATAATATTTCTGACAGTGTAGGCAACAGAACATCCATGAAACTGCTTGATCGTGATGAAAGTCCATTTAAGGGTTTCTAGGGTCGTTGATTTCTCCATGATACCAATTTCAATTACAATTAATTCATTTTGCGCGTTTCCTGTATTTTCGTCCACCATATTGGATCCACGGCATTTCTTTGAAAAATAGTTCAGGTATAAGTTTCTTGTTTTATCACAAGGAATCCGAATCTTGGATAAAAAGTGCCTTTTTCCATGAAAAAAATTTAACTTTGGGTCTATTTGACCCATTTCCGGTTGGTACAGGAAGTCAACTCTATGGCAAATCGAGGAAGCATACCTGATTTAGGTGTACAAACTCATAAAGTTTTTCTCTTCAGAGCAACCAGTGAGCATATAAACGGCTCCTGCAGATGGTCTGTATATTGTTTTCCCGTTTCGAATTTGAATAATTCAAAAAGGTGCAAACAGTAGTACGTGAAACTCATGAATTCAATTGATATGGACTTTGGAGAACCTAAATCAGTTGGGTTTAAGATTGGGTAACGTTCGGAAACAACTCATTAGATTATGTACACTTTTTCTCTGGATATGTTTTGTTCTAATTTGAACGTCACACTATTTGAAATCGTTTCAAATGAGAGATGGAACAATGTGAGAATATGGGAATATGTACCTTAAGTGGGACTTTCCATCATTCGATATCATCCAAAATAATTTCCCAACATGAGCAATTACGGACTATTGTTTGGTGCAAAAAACATTTGACGCGAAACTCCCATGCGCGATGAAATTGACGACATTCCTAGCTGTGTAACAATTGATGAGCGAAATTGAATCGATTTGATGGATTGTTTCTTACATAACTGATTACTGTATAATATGATTCAATGGTTCATTCGGTCTCATCGGAGATTTGAAAAGAATGAGCTTTGGCCAAGAATTTAGGATTTGAGACCTCAGTGCAATCTAAGAAATTGGGTTCTCAGTGCATGTGCCAATTGGCAGAGTTTTTTCTCCGTGTAAATATTTCGAGTAGTGTTTCTCATTCAGGGTGATAGCACCGAGTGACATTCGACGTTACTGAACACACACACACACACACACACACACACGGGATCAGAAAGCGCGGGAGAAAATATAAAATCTTTAACCGTTCCCAATTACCCCTCTCTCGGTCACATAACCATACTTCACATCATAATGCAGTATTTAATGCCTAATTCAATTTTCCCTCTTTCCGTGCATCGTTTTAACGATAAAGAATTGTTTAGAGAGCACAATAAAACATGCAACGCACTACGATTTCCATCCTTATGTTAATTCGCTATTATGTTATGCTCAGAATAAACGACCGGGGGACAAGTATAATGTGCTCGAGATACGTACTTATTACTACCATATAATAAATTAACATGAAAATCGCGACCACGTTGCATCGAAACAACAAAACGCAATACGCGAAATTTGCCTGACAGTTTAACTATGACGAAAGCACAATAGAATGCGTCGTTTCCTGAACGAGGCATGCCGTTGTTGTAATTTCTCTGTCTGTTTGTATGTCTGTCCATCTATCTATCCATCCATCCATCCATCTCTTTATCTCGTTGCTTCTGTTTTTCATTTCCTATTTTCCTCGCATGGCTTATTTTGAAATGGCGGATATCGTAGACAGTTTAATGCAGTGCTGCCGTCACGAGTGCCGCTCGTTAGCCGACGATAGGATACCTTAATTTAATGGTTACTTGTTCGCTCTTGGGTGCATTGTTACGTGTATAATCAACGAACGGTATCATTCGTGATGAATTCTCTTCTTTTATCATTTGTTCCTCAATTTTGCGACGGGATTCAATTTATAATTTCATATTTTTTTAAATGTCGGCTGAATGAAAATATTAAAGAAAATTCCTGTGCATCCTATTTCTTCTTTTTTTCCCGATAATAAAAGAAAAGGAGAAAAAGCGATGACATCGTTAAAGCATCAGACAACAAAAGCATATAATTTTGCAAATCCTTTGAGCGATATGGGCTGTCGCTTCTGTACGATCTTGAGTGGTTCCATTTATAAAGATATAACCAGGAGTACTTATCCTTCTTTTTTTTTCCCCCGGGGTGAAAATCCGCTTTAGTCGACGACGGAGACGTAGATTCCAAGTTATCTAGCTTCGCGAAAAACTTGGTAAGTGGTTATAGCGCTTTGGCTTTGTATCCCCGAGCTTTCCGAGTTTCGTTAAAGTACCGGAAATAAAAACCTCCTGCATTAGAATTCTTCCTCTCTTCTTTTTGATTTATACGTCACGACGTATAAAGCTTATTGCATATTATTATCAATTTAATTGAGTTTGTTTGTCTTCCGAGTATACGTGTACGTGTTTATATACGTACACGCATATGTTTCGAAACAGTTTCTCTCTCGAGAGAGAGAGCAGCGACGACGACGACGACGACGACGACTATGACTACGACTACGACTACGACGACGACAATATCGTATTCGTCATCTCAAACTAAATTTCACGTCTACGAGGTAGTTAGAAGACAAAAGAGGGAGTATGGAACGGCGGATCTGCGTTAGTTACCCTCTGTCTCGCAGATCTCCCCGCGGCCGCAATGGTATTTAAATTACCAAGGAAATTCAATCCCCGCTGGAATTGTGTGTATCACCATGATGCTCCTTGTTGTCTTCCCAGGGTTTATATTAAAACTTTCTTCGTGCTTGTGAGAAGAAAAAATCATTTTTATTCCGTATACTTTGATATCACGTTTTTGCGTTTCGATAAAGATCATTATGGATCTTTATGTATATAAGTTAACGTATCATACCACGAATGTACGAGTCTTCCGCACGTACGAGGGTGTACATCTACACACACATGTTCACATACGGTACATGTATCGCAAGCCGTCTATATACAGATGGAGCTTAGGTTGGTTAGTTAGCGTGCAAGTACACGTATCAAAGGCACTCAGAATCCGAGCTTAACAAAGCCAGCTTTGGGTTTACCAAACCGTATCACGTAGTACGTGTATACCTTATACCTGCTCACGCTTCACAAAACCTAACCTGAAATCCATCCTCCTCGTCTACCTCTCCCCCTCGCTCCGTTCAACCCCCTGGTCCGGGTTATAGTTGCTTCTGTTACCGACAAAGTCTAACTTTGGCCTTAATGTGTCAACAGAGAGAAGGAGGCGAGGGAGGGATAAGTTTCGGCAAAGCAATTAAAACTAATTATTCTCGTCGCTCAATGGTGTACCGTCGTATGGCGCAACGTAATCGGAGATATCTACCTTTTCCTTTCCCCTCATCTCCCCCCCACCTTTTTATCCCCTTTTGCGATTGAGTTTATATGGAGATAGAAATCCACTGAAATTTCATTAGTATCGGTAATGGAATACCAAAGAACCGGTGGCACTCTGTTCAATTGCAGCATCACTTGTTTTCTTTTATCCTCTTTCGAATCTGCATTCTTCTTTTTATATACAGAAGAATCGTATTCGTAACAATTATCTTGAAATTCTATATAATTTCGTCGTACAGTTATTTCTCAATATTTTTTAATATTGGGACAAAGGGGATGAAAAATATGTAACGATTGAGAGAAGACCTAAGATTACAAATGATGACTTGATTATTTAAATTATAACTTGAAAATTGATTCAATTTCTTCAATAACTATACATTTGGATTCAGAATTTTCCAAATGCTTGAGAGGAATTGATAGAATTTTTTCAACCAGGGCGAAGATTTTGTGAGTTGAACTTTAAAACCCAGCCAGAGAGCAAATGTCAACATCTCAGGTGAAAATTTACCATTAGGGGTTAGACTGGCGCATTGTATAATAAGCGTGCTTACAGGTTTAATTCTAAGTTATTCTAAGTTTATTGTCCAAAAGATTTCGATTAAATTCAAATAAGAGTGTCCCATAGAAGTGAAACTTACTAGATTCTTCTACCCAACCCAGCCAACAGAATCAAGGCAGCGCTTCTGGCAGTGGTGCTACCATTTACTCATACAGTTAAAAATCTTCTGTACATATATGGCTTCATTTATGTATAGAAATAGGAGCGACTTGGTAGTATTTTTACTAGGAGCACTACTTGGTAGCGCTTCCTGATAATACTGGTAGCGCTGAGGTAGTGGTACGTTATAAATTGAATCATACACGGAAAAAAATGATATAGTTAGGATAACTGAAAACAATTGGCTATTGACGGGTTGGTTGTGAGAACTATTCGTTTAGGCGAGACAACTTTTGTATGCTCACTGAATCTCGATAGATTTGGTTATGGTATTGATATAATATGGTAAGACTTGTGCGGTTATGATAACCAAATGGTTGGTTATAGTAACCAAATTAATTTCGCCATCTCAATGTGGATTCATTTATGAGATTTTCAGCTGTTTTTATAAATTTTATTAGAAATAAAGAAGACATCTCGTAGGAAAAACTTCTTAGACGTGTTCTTAGACTTTTTCTGGGATAAAATCTACACGGAGAAAACTGCAGTTCAGGAATATAGTAATCTTTAATAGAAAATTGGGGAGTATTTCTTAAAATCTGTGAATATTTGTTAAGATCTGAGAGTATTTCTTGAGTTCGTATGTGAGTTACATATACCTAATTAAATTATAGTGTAGTTCTGATTGCAATCATTGGAATATTTCTAAACCAACATTATCACCTCACATGAGAAAAGTAAAGCTGGAATATACTTCTTTGTGAATTGAAAATTTGTATTCATGAATATCATTTATGGAAAATGTGAAAGAAAACCTGTCTTTGTATTTTTATACCCTGAGTTCTTTTAAGGAACCTGAATGAATTTGATTTGTAATTGCAAATAGAAAATCAACGTGTTCATGATTATTCCAAAGCAATATTCCTTGATACAAACGTTTCATTGGCTCAACTGTTTGTGCCGTTTGTGGTTTCGGTTTCAACCTAATTTAAACTTCACTCGACACATTTTGTTGAACGTAATAATTATACAAAAACAATCCAAGTCTCAATGTTGGAGTTTAAAGAATTATTTTTCGCCAGAAACTATGCATTACGAAGTGTAATATTCAATGAAACGAAATCATCACTTGAGATTTTGATTTTTTTGCGCAACATGTATTATATTATGCACAGCAATCATATACGGTAGCATAGGCGCGTGGTTAGGGTGTTAGGCTCTAGATAGGTAGAATTAGGTAGGTGTAGGCAGGTTCGAATCCCGGTATCGACACGATCAATTTGACCAACACTTCACGATTGTGTCTTCGATCACTGTGAAGTTTCTATAATCAGCCGAAATCACGTTGAAAAATTTTTTCTATTTCAACGTGAATAAATATTTTCACTTTATTTTTTTTCTGATTCATTATTCACCAACATTTATATATGAAAAAAAGCGAAACATTGAGGTTTTGCTGCGGAATCTCATCACCACTCGTTTAGTCACCACAACCAAATGCTCGAGGGTGAATGAATGCTTCTAAAAGCGTTTGGTTTCCATAACCAACTGAAAGTTGTATCTTGAACTAAGTGAGCCTATACTATTTTATTTGGTTCTCACAACCAAGCATTTGGCTGAGCCAAATATAGCCCAACGTATTTGGTTGCAGAAACCAAATTCCAGTGTAGCATAACCATACATTTTTTTCCGTGTATATATGTTATAGTAGCATGCAGTCTCACGGTAATGGAAAAGCTACTACGTTGCTACCACTAGCACTGCTAGTAGCGGAAACGTGAATTTGGAAGCACTTTGCTGGCTGGGAAAATACTCAAAGACAACCCTGGTGAAAAAAAACTAAACAAACCTAAACAAAAAATTCTCTTCAGGACTACTTCCGACCTACTATGTGTTTTTGTCTCGTTAATTTTGGAAATAAACCTAAACATTAATTACATGCATCATTTCCGAATAAACGCAAATAATGACTTTAGTATTGTTTCCATATTTCATTCATGGACTTACTTATGACAAGTTCAAGTTTTTATGAAACAAATTATTTCATCATACTTCCGCAATTCAAACACTGGATGTTTCAGGTTCAGTTTTGCATTTTGGAAATAAATTAATTTCAAAATTTAACATTCAATTTTCCGAAAAACGATGGAATGAAAATAAAATAAAAATTTTTTTCCAACTTATTTCAACATTCAAAACATTTCGTGAATTCATGATCTCCTCTAATTCCGCATATGACTGTAGAAATTTATTCCTATCTGATGAGGATTCGAAATATCACGGAACCTACCTACTTCTCCTGTAACACAGAATATTCTCACAATATCCGTAAAATGTACTTGATCGAATATTCTCACAAAAAGCGTAGAAGGTTCGCGAATATTCATAGAAGATCCCCAAGAGAACACAATACTTCAGGAACGTTCATTGAACGTTCACGAACGTCTGGAAACATTCAATGAACGTCCCTGAAGGTTTGTGTTCTCTTGGGGATTCTTAGAACATTTGAATGAGACTGTTTCGAATATTCTAAGAACGTTCGTACAATATGCGTACCAAGTCTGTAGGGCAGTGATGCCGGTAAAGACGGTGTGGACCAAAAAATCAGCCCCTCTACCGTGCACACGATGAAACTTTCGTATACATGTGAGTCACACGTATACGAACGTGTCATTGTGTGAACAATGGAGGGGCTGATTTTTCGGTCCGCATCGTTTTTCCTGGCATCACTGCTGTGGGAAGATTGATGAGCAGCGCATGCGCAAGTATCGTGATTGTGATTACATGAATTCAGTAATGGCGGATAATGTTGTTGACAGGCTACAGACCCTTGAATGATATATCTTTTTGATTTGTATTTGGGGAATAATAAATTCATGAAAGACGCATTTTAATATCGCAAATGTTCTCTGAGAGTGCCATGTGTGAAAAATAATCCTCAAAAGTGTAATAAAATATCAAGAAATGCCGTATATATCATGATTGTTTGTTGCGATCATAAATATCGCATCCATCCATGTGAATTCACAATATTGCTAACAATTCATGATGACAGGTGTTTAATGATCCAAAAAATTGATTGTGATAGTTTTCGGTGATATGCAGGAGTTTATATTGACGGTAACAGGATTTTTTCTTAATATTCCCACAATATTCGTGGCAATATATTCTGAGAATATTTGAAACAGTCTCATTCAAACATTCTGTGAATATGTGTAGAATATATTCACACGTAATAACCCAGACAGCACAGAAAGTTCTCTGTATGTTTCAGACACGTACTCTTGGTTCTGCGTGTTTTGGTCTCCATGGAATAGGTTTTCCAAACGTTTGAAGTATCTTCCCTTTTGATGCTTCTGATTGAGTTCTGAGGACATTCTTTTTATCTACTACGGCATGTTCTCGCCATGTCTTCCAAACGTCCTTTCATGAAAACTACCCTTCAAAAACACAAAATCACACGGTGGACATGAATGGAACTCAACGGGACATTTGCATGTCCCTGGCACATACATGTGACGTTCTTAGAACATCCTGAGACGTTATTTGCACGTTCCCTTTGTAACCAAGTACGTTTTCGGAACCTTCAAAAAACCTCCCGGTGCTGTATGGGAAGAATCTCCATAGAATATTCGAATATTCCCAACGTATATTCTCAGAACATTCTGAGAACGTGCATGCACTACCTGGGTTACAAGACCTGCCCTAACAGCACTCGGAGACTCCTGAAACGTTCTAAGAACGTCCGAACGTGTTTTGAACGTCCTCAGAACGTTTTGAAAACGTCCAACGAACTTTGTGCTGTCTGGGTGCCCACCTAACCTTTAAGCTATTCTGAAGACGCATCTTGCCAAAGATACTGTACAGCTGTTCAAGGATTTAATCACGCATGCGTGATTGGGTTCCCGCGCATTCCCACGTAGACCTAAGAAAAGTGTTTCCATTCATTTTCAATCTACTTCCGAAGGAACATGCTTTAGAGCAATCGACTTTTATGTCCGCATAAATGATTTCCAATGACTTTAGGTACACATCTTGGGTTATAATCTGTTCAGGTTCCCTTATGAAAAATCGGAAATAAAATTTTCATAAATGTTTACGCGTCGTGTGATCTGATCAACTTCCGCGAGATGCGGAAACATTTATTCAAGTTTTGTTCCCGATTTTTCGCAATAAGTAAACCGAAGTACAGCAAAATGCAAACTGTTCCAAAATAATTTGAAATAATTATATGTATACTAATCGTAACTGTTCCCAAAATGATGGGCGCGGAAATAGATTTGAAATGCACACGGAGAAAAATGAAGTTTAGAAAATTACTACGTTCCTACTAAATTGGCAAGGTACGAGAAAACATGACTGTAATTGTTACACAGTGTAGTAAAAATCTGTACTTGATCATCTGTAACGTTGCATGCTCATGCTAAAGAAAGTGTCAGGCAAACCATTCATATTTACTACATTATCTATCAATAAAAGTAGTATTTTCTCGTGTCTTGCCAAATTAGTAGAAAATGTAGTAATCTTCTAAACTTTATTTTTCTCCGTACATGGAAGTATTTTGTTTAGATTTCAACGCCCAAAACCCAAAATACCCCCAAGTAATTTGAAGTCATTATGTGTATACTATTCGTAATTCATCCTAAACTCATTGGTATACGAAAGAGAATCGAAATGTACAGAAGTATTCCCAGACAGCATAAATGATCATTTTGAATTCACAAAAACTTTTGGAAGAACTTCTTGAACAGTTCCCGTTATAGCAGTGAAAATGAATTCAATATAAACTCAATGAATTCAAAATGTATACATGTTGAATGCTTGAATAGGTCTTTATGAATTCGTGATATGAATTCTTTCTGAAGGTCAAGTTATTCATCAAGAGTTCATTTTAAATTCAAACTATTCATGATGAATTCATGTTTACTGTCATAACGGGAGCTCTTTGCGGGGGCTTTTGTGTTGTATGGGTTTACCAGGTGTGTAAGTATGAAACCGGAAATTGCCCATCGATGCAGTTACCGACACATCACGTCAGCGGTGTCTTGTTATTGAATTGATATCCGACAAACATTTCCAACTCACAATAACACGAGTTTCATTCAGTAGCATTAGTTTATTAGAGATAAACATGTCGAGTTTTGTGCCAACAAATTACGATTTGCGGACAGCACTACTTTTCTGTTTCCATCTGAAGAAAACCGCAGCCGAATCGCATCGAATGCTTGTGGAGGCGTTTGGTGAGCATGCTCTCGGTGAAACACAGTGTTTCGAGTGGTTCAAACGGTTCAAAAGCGGCGATTTTGACGTCAGGAACGAAGAACGTGGAAGACCACCGAAAAAGTTTGAAGACGCTGACCTGCAAGCCTTGTTGGACGAAGACGACGCTCAAACACAACGACAACTGGCGGATCAGTTGAAGGTGACCGGAGAAGTCATCTCCCTTCGGTTGAAAGCCATGGGAAAGATACAACAGGTGGGGAAATGGGTTCCACATGAACTCAACGAAAGACAGCAGGAAAACCGCAAAACATCATGCGAAATGCTGCTCGCCAGGTTCCAAAGAAAGTCATTTCTCCATCGAATTTTGACTGGCGATGAAAAGTGGATATATTTCGAGAATCCTAAGCGCAAAAAGTCATGGGTTACTCCGGGTGAACCATCAACATCGACGGCAAGACCAAACCGCTACGGACGAAAGACAATGCTGTGTGTTTGGTGGGATCAGAAGGGCGTAATCTACTACGAGCGGCTGAAACTTGGGGAAACTGTCAATACTCAACGCTACCGACAACAAATGATCGATTTGGATCGAGTTTTGCGTGAAAAACGACCAGAATACCAACAAAGACAACACAAGGTGATTTTGCTGCATGATAATGCACCAGCACACAAAACAAAACAGGTTCAGGAAACGATAGAGTCGTTCCATTGGGAGATTCTTCAGCACGCGCCTTACTCACCGGACCTTGCCCCATGCGATTACTACTTGTTTGCATCGATGGGACACGCACTTGCTGAGCAGCGCTTTACTTCTTACGAAGATGTACGAAAATGGCTCGATGACTGGTTTGCCTCAAAAGAGCAACAGTTCTTTTGGCGCGGAATCCACAAATTACCAGAAAGATGGAAAAAATGTATAGATAGCGATGGACAATACTTTGAATAAGTTACTTTGTATTATATCATTACAATAAACGTGTTTTTTCTGTACAAAAATTCCGGTTTCATACTTACACACCTGGTAGTTTAGGTTTTAACGTAAACTCGCGGAAGTCGATCTAGTGACAAGATGCGGAAACATGTGTGAAAATTTTGTTTCCGATTTTTCATCAGTAAGCGGAAGTAGATCGACACTCGAAGTGGGCCCAAGTAATTTGAAGCCATTATGTGCATACCATTTGTAACTGTTCCTACCCGAAGAGAACATGAAGCTTCAGCGAACGTTCAGATCAGATGTGTATAGATCGGGCCGAAGGTTCATTAGAGCTAACTTTTAGATTCACAAACGTTTGACAAACGTTCTACGGACGTTGAAATGTCCGCTTCGAAATGCGTTCAGGAAACATAGATGGAACGTTCGCTGAAGGTTCATCGAAGGTTTGACGAAGCTTCACAAAAATATCTATACTTATATTAATTTTGATCAATTCATATGAAGAATAAATTCATTAATAAACATAAATTATTATAAATTAATCCAAGTATAGATATTTTTGTGAAGCTTCCTCAAACCTTCGATGAACCTTCAATGAACGTTCCATCTATGTTTCCTGAAAGTATTTTGAGGCGGACATTTCAACGTTCGTAGTACCTTCGACAAACGTTTGTGAATCTAAAAGTTAGCTTTCATGAACCTTCGATCCGATCTATACAGATCTAATCTGAACGTTCGCCGAAGCTTCATGTTCTCTTCGGGTAAGCTCATTGGTGCGGAAATAGAGTGGAAGAGCGCTGACACAGTTTTCTTCCACTTTTTTCCAAGGGAACGGAATCTGTAATGTACTTCAGGTAATATGTAAATGAACCTTGACTCTTTTCATCTGAATTGCGGAAGTCGGCGGAATCAACTGTGATACGGAACAAAATCCCAAGTGGTTTGAAACTTCCTACATGTGTCAAATCTTGGTTCGGGAGTAGTCGGAACAGCTCCGAAGTAATCTGAAAACATTCACTTCAAAAATCTTTAGGTTCGATTCGTTTAAATATTTTAACCAGGAAATTGAATAAAATGGAAAAAATGAATTAGTCAGACCTGGTTAATAAAATTATTCCATTTCAATTAGTCATCTTCGAGTACTTTGGGTAGAGAGATCTTAGTAACCCTAAGGTCTACGGGATGCCCTTACATTTAGAGATTCAAATATGAATTTTGTTTGCGTCTCAACAAAATATCAGTTCCTTTAACTAAATCTTTTCAGTTTAAAACGCCTACTACCTTTTTTATATATTCTTGAAGTTTGAATCGCTTATTCAATTGAATCGACAATTCAAACTCATCAAATTTAACAAATTATGCATATTTATCTTCTCCAATTAACTCCTTGGAACTGGAAACTTCGTTGAAAAAATATACTGCAAGATTCTGAGGCTCCAACAGCTAAGGATTTTGTTATTTATTTACCAATTCGTTTCAATAAACGATTCAAACTTCAGTGACATCTTTTTCATTTGATGTTATTTTTTGTTATTTTAATTAAAGAGTTTTCTCAGTGTCGTAAATTTCAAATCTCCCGCTGAATGTGAGCCCCCTGATAAGCGAGGACTGGTCATACTATCATGTGTCGCCCTCTGTACACAATTATCGTAAAGTGTCATTCAAAATAATTTTGAAAAAACAAGGAGTCAATCGTGCACAGTGAATGATTATTTACTTTAAAAACTAATTTTTAGTCTTCAATTTAGTATTTTTCATAGGTAAACATAGATAATTTCTAATCATTTTTTATTAATTTCTATGAATTCCACTTATTATCCTCAATATTATGAAAAAATGCAATGCAGTTCAATTCAATTCATGTACTACAATGAAACAATGTTTATTCTATATATTAGTTTTATAACCCAGTAATATATATTATATTCATTAATCAATTTCATATGCGCATACATATTATCGGGAAATTATAACAGAAGATTGATTCGTAAACATAACCTCAAATCCTCATAGCTTTACTGTAAAATTATTTAAAATTTATGTTATTAGCAATGCTCAGTGTGGGGCAAATTCACTGACAGTAGTAGAAACATACAATGCTTTGTAAATATTCTGTGCTCAATTAAGGCTCATTACATCAGCATAAACTGTAAAAATAACATGTTATGCAAACGTACAAACTTTGAGAACATTTCACAATTTTATATTGTAAAGAAATTTATGTTGAATCTAAGGAATTCACTTGTAGTCCTATGCCAAGCATAGTGACTTTTATTACTCACTCAAAGTGGTGAAATTATGAAGAAATTTTTCACAATGCTCATATATTCATAGGTTATAAACAAGGATGATAATCTGAGCAAAATAATCCAAAATGTTAGAAAAAGGGATGGATAATCAATTATCGAAAGAAGACTATCTCATAATGAGAGCAAAGGAAGCTCTCTCCGTTGATATTTGTGCAGCAAAATCATGGTTAATCACAGCAAAATCTCTATTTCCTCATAGCGCCAAAGTACAGGTATATATATTATTCCATGATCTTGACATTTGAAGCAACTATACTAAAAACCACTAATTCAATTATTCTATCACAGTTTGAAGCATACAGGATAGAAAAATTATCCAGAAACGTTAAAGAGGCAGCAAAATGCTTCAGCGAAATATTCCAGAATTTCCCTGACGATCGTGATATTTGGAAAGAAATAGAAATCGTCACGTCTTGTCTAAGATCCGAACAATCTGATCCAGAATCAGAGTTTTTACGCCAAATGTTCCAACACATACCCCAAGATTTACAGCATAGATTACTGATAATGACAGCAGATCACAGCGAGGATACTATGGAACATTGTAAATTATTATTACTTCTTTTGAGTAGATTCCCACAAACGGTAGCCACTCATGGACCACGTTTGGTAGAAACTTTATTAACCGCGGAAAAACATAGTCATCCAGGTAGAACCGTGAATGGATTCCGCAGATTGCTGGCTTGCGACGCTTTACCTCTTCTAGGAGCATCTTCGGTTGAATTGAATCCCAGATTGAGTTTGAGATTGCTTTACAAAGCTGTAGAATTCTATCTAGCTTATATACAACAACCCCCAGATACTCAAATTCAAAATCCTTGGGATAAATTGTTCCAAGTGATAGAATCTATAGGTAAAAAATTGGGTTGGGAGTTGAGTAATTTCTTCTCAACTCCGTGGAATCGAGAAGCCTACAGTGATAGATTACAACAGTACGCGATTATTCATGCTAATGGATTATGCGAGGAAGTGATAGCACGACAACTGATAGTTTGCAGTACAATCGTATTGTTGAGAATATTGAACGAACATGCGAGTCTTATCAATAATGGGGATACTCCTTATTGTTTAGTGGAAGCTTTTGGAGAACCAGCGGTACTCTCCACCACTGGTAATGTATTGCTTCTATTTTTATTATAAATTCACTTTGCTGATTGATTAATTTACTTTTTAGAACCAAAATTGAAGAAAAGAAAGAGAGAAGAATCGGGAATCATTGTAACCAGCGATGATACAGAGTACAGCGGGAGCGGTTTAGCCCTAGCAGTTGCGTTATGGGATTTGTTACATAGTAGTGAATTTTTACAGAGAGAAATAGGAAAATTGAGTCAACAGCTTCGTTTGGATACTTGGTTGAATCCTTTTCTAACTGATTTAGCTATGTACAAAGGACTAAATCATGAGGTTTTAGCTAGATTACCTCAGGAGGGTACAAACTTGTCATCACATATCCGATCTGCCAGCACTTGCTTCCATCTTAAAGATTACAAAGTTAGTACTACGAAATATTAAAAAAATACAACTTTGTACTTTAATCTACTATTTTTATAGGCGATGTTGGATTATATAGTCTTAGTAGCCAATAATTTGCCTCTAAATCGGGGTAAAGTGTCACAAAATTTGACATCTCCTTCTGTACGGCATCTACATTATCTGTCGCTCGCTCGATTCCCCGTGCTACAGTACTGTTGTAGATTACTTCTCCTAGCTATAAAGGTAATTCGTGAACCACTATTTTAGCCACTAAAAAAAAACTAATGTTTTCGTATTACTTTGTAGGAGAACTTCAATTTACCCGGAGCAGTTGGAGATTTGGCTATAGGACATGCTTTGGTATTGATGCAAATTGATTGGCCTCAACAGGCGAACATGTTAACAACTATAACCGAAAGAATAATAACACGAGGAAGTTTTTCTTACCCTTTATTTCAAGCGTACGTTATTTGCGTTGATATATTAGAAGAATTAACATATTTATGGACAGATCACGGCGGCGGAGTATCTTTAGATATAGCCACTAATTCTGGAATTTTACAAAGTAAGTAAAGGAATATTTGATCAAATATACGATGTTTACGTATTCGTTATTATATTTGTTGTCTCATACTAAGGTCGTCGAATAACAACTCGAGGTGCTGATAAAGGAGTACGGGAGGAAGTTAAGCAAGCAATGAGACGTCAAGCGGCTCGAGATGGGGTAGATCCTCTCGACGAATTATTACAAACATTTATCGTTAACGAGAAATCTATTATTTTGCACAGTTTAATGATTCAATGAATCAATTAATCATCGTATAACGTATGTGTTACATTCTTATAAATTCTTTTTTGTTTCAAATCACTTAAAATTGTTATTTACAAACACAATCATCAAATTTAAAATCCATCGAATGAATAGATAGATATATATATATATATAAAAACAAAAAAAAACATGATAAGATGTACAAAAGTAAGAATATCATGAATAATAATTACTTATAAGTTGAATGATTTATATATTCTTGTATATATTTCTATCTAAGAAAAACGCCCAATTGAAGAGCACTTTGAAGCAATACTTTAATCCCAGGCATAAAAGATGCTATTTGACTGAAATCTGGACCTGATGCGAGTTTTGTATGAAGAGTCAGTCCTCCGGTGTAATCTCCGCTTTGTATCAATTGCGATATTTGATGAAGTCCTTGTAAAGTGTTTTGAGATAACTAAAAAAAAAATATATATATATATATATATTCCAGTTAGTATCCTGCTGAAAATTGAGGAGAAATTTGTTTTACTCACTTTATCTTCTCTAAGGCAATCATATAAAATTTCTAATTTCCTCGATACGTCTTCGATTTTCCTCTTTGTTTGCTACAATTAAATTCATGATAATTATTATTTTGAACGAGAAAATTTTGTACTAAATAAAAAAAAAAGAATGAATCTTATCTACCGGATTTTTGGCACTTTCGTAACACTGAGATTTCAATTCATCAAATACTGTTTTCAAATGTAAATGCTGCTCAGGTATAGGCACTTTAGGTTTCTCCGACTCGACAATTCTTGTGGGTGGTAACGACGAGGATGGAGGTGGGGTTGTTGCGGCCGTTGCTGTAGGTACTCCTGGTATCGGTGGTTTATTATATTGAACTGAAGCAGGATTGTGTATAGGAGGCATGTTAGGAGGCATATTTGAAATATTTTGACTATATTGTTGACCGTAAACTGGATCTGGATAGTAAGATTCTGGTTGCATCGTCTGTAATTAAAAGAACAAAAAAAAACAGTTATTTATACAATCATGTTTAGAATAGAGCAAAAAATACTTACTGGAGGTTCAACTTGAGGTGCAGCACCACCCAAAGGATGTAAAATGGGAGCTGGGGCAGGTGCAGGTTGGAATTGTTCAGCTTTTGCCTATGGGAACAAAGAAGAAGTTTCAAATCGAATACAAAAAATCAACTAAAAGCGTCAAACAAAATGATTCTTAGAACTAGTACTCAGTACTCTTGGTTTTTTTTCTCCGTATATTGTAGTATTCCTGGTTAATTCAATACCACACAAACACAAAACACTATAGTTCTATTCAAAAATAGCGACAAGATAAAACCAAAGAACAATAATAACAAGAACACTATCTTTTTTCTTTCTACCTTCGTTTCAACACCTTTCTTCAAGTGTTTTTCTTTCCATTTCCTCGTACCAGCGTGTTCTGCAGACATTTCATATTTCCTGCATAGCGCTAGTACTGGCTGATTTATTGAAGAAAAATAATATCTCAAATTTCTTCATGGAATAAATGTTTTTAGTAATCAAATATGCTATACCTGAGCTCTGGTACTCTTGGCGGTTGGTGGATCATTCCATCCCGATGTGTGAGGTAATGGTTGATAAGGGATGTCAGGGTTTCCATAGTTCGGAGTTTGTGATTGTGGTTGAGTGCGTATAGGATCGTACATTTTAGGTGTTGTTTGTTCCTGTTCTTGATTCATAGGTTGATATTGACTTTGTTGTTGCGGGTAACCCATCATTGATCCTGGAGAAGGCGCATTGTACATCTGTTGATTCTGTTGGAAACCTCTTCCGTAAGGAGGATTGTTCATAGAAGATTTAACAGATGGATCTATGATGTATTTGGATTTGGATAGAGGACCCACGCTGGGTGGTCTGGACCCACTATTAGAATTGTTGTTCATATTACCGGTAACGGTGCTGCTATTCATAGGAGGAGGGGGTGGCTGAGATTGGATTTGAGGTTGAAGTGGGGTTGGAGATTGAGAGTACTGAGACGATGGATACTGTACATGAGCGTTCGAAGGCTTGTAAACAGGTTGTGGCTGAGGTGCGTGATAAGGTACATTCATTGGCGCTGTATTCCACTTGTGTACGGCTTGGGGTTGCGGTGGGTTATTATACGTATTTTGATGAATATTCATCGGCGCGGGGTTTTGTCTGGCTTCTTCTATGTATCCTAACGCACGACATAGCCGATCTTTCAACATAACCACATTTTCGTCTCTGCTATTGCTCAAATAACTCAACGCAGTTTCGAGATTTCCCTCCGAAGCTAACATCTCAGCATATTGTGATAACACTCGAGCTATATTTCCTTCTACCTGCATATCTCTGATTCCTTGTGCTTCCAAAGCTTTTTGCATTATTATCACCAATTCCACGACCTCTTGTATCCCACTTTCCGTAACTTCGATCATCTTGTTCAGATTTCCCGAATATATATAACAGATTTGTGATTTTTTCTTCAAGTTCGGATCATCGCACGTGAATAGTCGATCTCCCAGCATATCTACGTTATTTAAAAGTCATGTGTCATAAAAACAAACCTTGAAAATGAATACAAACAATAAAATATTCATCTTACCGCATAATACCGATCTTTCTGGTGGATTCGAATGAGTAAATATTCCAACTAAAACTTCTTTCCAACAATGTATATCACTATTTTTCACTATATCTATCCAATTTTCACTCACTAAAGAATTAATGAGGGCATTCAATGCTCCGCTATGTTCCGCAAAGTATCTGTATTGAGTTCTCGCTAACAAATCTGCACCTCCAGCCATTGAGAGAATAATTGCATCCGCGTATCTTTTACTTTTAAAACAAAGGGATACGGCAGCTTCGAGATTCCCACACAATATTGCTTGTGTGATAAGTCCATCCTCGTCTGTACGAAAAAGTCATCTAAGTATATAATTCTAATTTGTAATCCGTTTTTGTTTGTATCAATCAAAAACATCCAAGTTTCATGTTTTTTCTTTCGAAATGAAATACCGAATGAATTATAAATCTACGAGGAGAGTGATCATAAGAAGAAAAGTGATACTTACCATCCGAAAAATTGATTCGGAAATTCTTTTCAGGTTGAGTAGATTTCTTTTGCTGTTCGGTATTATATTGAGCGATTGCGGCATCAAAGGCCGCAGTTCCATCAACATTTCCATTAAGCAACTAAAATGAATGAAGAGACGAGATGATAAATCAATAATTCAAATAGTTCATCCACTCCATTCCATCACTTACATTATCTACTCCCTCCGTAATATCATTGACGTCTTGTGGGGGTGCCAATTGATTCAATTTGCTATTAATTTCATCCGGATTATATCCCAACAAATCCATTAAATTTTTTGTCAAATTTTCATTAAAATAAGCATCTACGCAACTCCAAACATTTTTTGTATGTTCGTCATTTGCTATATCAATTTTAGCTTTACAATAATCTTTGTACTGTTCAGTTTTAAGAACCTCTTCCAACTCGTTGGATCTTTTAATGAGATCGGGTTGCGTTATTACTTGAGATATAATCACTTTTCTACTCGGCGGCTGATTGGGATCTATCGGCTCTGTATCGAACGTTATTAATTTACCACCAAACTGCGGAAGAAGATGAATGATTATTATAATAAATTAATGATTTTGTACAGTTTCTCATTGATACTGACCCCAAATGAAGCTCCTGAAGGTTTCCTCAACCATTTCGGTGGTTTAGTAAGAATGGCGGCAGCTTCCGCTTGTGGCGTTGGTGGTGGTTGAGTAAATGGATCCATTCCTGGAAAAGAATCTACTATTTTGTTGGAGGTTTCAGGTGATGCTTGATATTGACCACCGAGCAGAGAATATACGACAGCGTGACCGTCGAAACTAGTTCCAACGACTAAACCTGGATAACGAGGACACCACGAAACATCGAAGTTCCATTGATTGGTTTGCGCTAATTCACATACTACTTCTCCTTTCTATAATACACAATTATTTTTCGTTATCGTAAGATTCATCGATAACTGATGAGTTATCGATAAACAAATTCTGTTGATTAAAGTATCTATACTTACAGGAGCTTCCGAACTGGGATTCCAACATAGAATTCTATTATCCTTTGCACAACTCAGAAGTAAATCTGAATCATGAGGGTTCCAGGCGATCGACAACACCCCTCTTTGATGATCTTGGAAGGTTTTTAATGGAGAAGTAGCAAATCTCAAATCCCATAATTCTATAACAGGAGCTTGATCATCTTCAGAAGCTAAGCATAACTGTGTAGCCACCTCTGGATGCCATTGCACTACTTTCCATCTCACCTAAAATTCTTCGTTCATGTTGTATTCTCATCAATGAATATATACTTTCATGTACGTACCTTAGAATTTGTGCTAGTGAGCTTGATTATGGGTTCATTTTTCCTCAAATCCCAAATCACGCATCGCTGAGAGAAGGTGGATGCAAGAATATGTTGTACTGTAAATTGAATATATCGTTACACAAACATGATAAAAGTTACAAATAATGAATGTAATACCTTGTTTATTCCATGCTATATGTTGCACATCTTCTACAGGTTGACTTCTAGAACCAGGAGTCATAGGTGTACTCGTATTAACAATATCCCATATATAAATTTCACTTTCAGTTGCACCAGTTGCTAATAAATTGGCTTGGAATGGGTTAAAATCCATAGCCCTGACAGGACCGGTATGTCTGTCGGGGCTACTTATCAAACAATCACTCTCGTTCGACAGTAATTTGGATGCGGAATAGATTTTAATGGTACCATAATCGCATCCTCCTACTATTATACCAGCAGGATTATTACCGTAAGAACCCCATATAATTTTGTAGAACCTATGATCGCTACTGACACTGGCTTTCAATTCCATATCATATCCAGGCTGTTGAAGATTCAACGAATACAGATCTAAACTGGCAGAAGTATTGAAACTGGCATCTAACTGTTGGGCAGCTGTACCACCTGCCAGAAGGATCGGATGTTGGGCTGGTGGTGACCAAGCAACATTCACAGTCTTCAATAACTCCTTGACCTTCATCGTAACTACAGAATAATTACACCAATAAATAATTTTTTATCAAATAATTATAAAAATTACGTTCTCTCTCAAATTGTATATAATAAATCAATGGAATCTCAAAATTTCATGCAGAGTTGAATGACCTAATACACCGCTACATTTATGTGTACATATAGACATAAAATGACAATATGCAATTTAAAGAAAAATATCCATCTATTTGAAATCACGTTATTTTTCATAAATATACTTCAAACTCTCGCCGTAAATTTGATCAAACTCACCTGGATTTATTATTATCTGAGACAATAATTATGATGAGATATTACATAAAATGTATGAAAATTTTTTAATATGTCACATAAAAATCTCATCCATCCGTCCTGATTCTTCTTCCAACGTGGCGAACTCAGCTAAACTGCAGGAACATGCGATGTACTCCACATATACAGCCTGACATCTGTATTTTCCGAAGCGAATCAAGTTGGATTCTCACCAATTTCGACTCTTCGTACCTTCGCGTACTATTTATCATCGGTAGAAATGTGGAAATATGCGAACTGCTTGCACCCACAAGATTGGAACAATGAATAATGACTGTGATTGAATAGGACATGGAGGAAGTTATTTCATAATTGCAGTCCTTGAAATTTTATTGCATACGAATAAAAATAACCTACAAAACACAGCATTTCACCATACTGTTATGGTTTGAATACTTCAATGAAACGAATTGATAATCGAATAATGGTAAATCTGAGAATACAAACATTTCTGAATCACATTTTCCGAATCTGCGACAGCAACATTTGTAAAACAACGTATTCTACCCCGTACAGCACACGGACATTTCTCCGTCGCCTTTTCGTTCTTTCCACCATGTATCCACGTCTCCCTTTCTTCCACCTCGCCTCCACGGAGATGCGACGTGGACATCGGTGGATGTGCTGTGTGGGACCCAAGTAGCACAAGAATTTTGCAAACTGCATTCTGCGCTCATTCTGTGATCATGCATATAGAATCCCTGTGCAAAAAAACCAATGCAAACTGATGCTGAATCTTATCGGAATCAATAATATCTCATCGGTTTCTGTGCAGAACCTGATAAATGCTGAAGGAATGAAATATCCTATCGGTTTCTGTGCGGTTATTGTCACAACATCTATCGAAATCTATCGGATTTTTCAGACAGGACGCTCACCCAGATAACATTGCCTGCGCGCAAAACTTGAGACCGTTATGCACGCGGAAATTTGCATGTGATTTGCGTGAAACTCACCTGTGATCCATACTGCTGCTCGCAAATCGCGCGCAATGATCTGGTGCATGTCTTGTGTAAATTCTCCATGAATTCGCGCTCACATCGCTTGCAAAAGCCTGTGGATTGAGGGTGATTTTCTGAGAGTGAAATGATTGGATACTACGTGAAGATTTTGCGCGCAAGTTGCGTGCAGTTTAGAGTAACTTGTTGAGTGAAAAATATATGTATATACTGGAGTATATTCAAATATACTTCTAGAATGCAGTTGTTGAAATAATTGATAAAAGAACAAGCAAAAACAAAATAAAGTACGGTTGCAAATAATTCACATGCATATAGTGAGAAGAAAGATATGTTGAATCAAATAAGATTTGTTTATAGTAAATAAATGGTATAGTTGGATACAGCGGGAGAAATATTTATTAGTATTTATTCCATCACGTAGTTGATGAATACATCACATATTTCTCTGAGTCAACTCCATATCGATTATGATTTAATAATCAGAATTTGATAAGAAATCATATTCATTCAAATCAATGTCGATTAATTTGAGTCGCATGAATGATTTGGTTATAGTTAATAAATATCAATTTCTTAATATGAACACAATGTTTGTTTATAATAAATAAGTCTTATTTGCATGAAACCTGTTACAAATGTTCAACCAAATCTATCAATTTGTCATAAGAAAACCTTTTTCTCAGTGTAATGGAGATTTGAAATTGATTTTTTATTGTAGAAGAGAATTTCTTATCGATTGTTCAAAAAAGAATTATTGTTTGAACAACTTATCGACAAAAAAAGAGCGACAAAGAATTAACAATGTCTTACTATTTTCTTTCATTATGTGTACTATTCTATATGTTAATCCTGATTTTTTTTATAAAAAGTAATGAATTATTCAAAAAATGAAGTTTGTCGGTGATCAGTCCTCTTAGAAGGATCACTAATGAATCATAAAAAAAGAATTCTTCCTGAATTCTCTTAGAACTCTGAAATTTGAAAAACATTAAAAACTCTTGGGACAGAATTCGATTTGAATTCTTCGAGAATTCGATTTATAGGACATTCACGAGTTTTAAATGAGTCCAAGAGGAGTCCTTTTCTAGAATTAATTAGTAATTCTTTTGTATTACCTGAACTTTTATGTACTCTGATGAATTGATCCAAATTCACAAATATTATAGAGGAGAGTCTTACGGCACTGACACTTTCTGATTCTCGCTGATTAACAATAGAAGGGAATAATGTAAGGATGTGTACTCCAAAAGGTTGTGGTAAAATCCAACATAGTTTGAGTATGACGTTTTCCAATTCTTATTGTAACAGTTACACGACGTTGAAATTGTTTATCGGTCTTCACATTTGTTTCATGACAAGAAGTCACAAGTTCTCTCATCTTGAAAAAAGAAAAACTCAATAAATTTGTACAAAATTGTTACAAAATTAAGATACTTCGACAAAATTTTGAAAAATAAATTTCTTCGTTTTTTCAACAGAAAATTGAAAATAATAGGTGACATATTAACCGAAATGCTAAAAAAAAAACAAGAATGATGAAATGTAAAAAGTGACTTGTGACGTTTCAACTTTTTTTAAATCTGTGAAATAACAAAACTTGTTATTTACATTTCATCATGTCATAGACAATATTTTAAATTAAAGGGCTTATTTTTACAGGCTGGTTTTTCTCTAGAAATTTGCCTCTTTTCATCTTCGAAAATGATGTTGAATTCAAAAATGTGAAACGCAGTGTTCTTTAAATATCTGAATTAGTCGAGAAATTAAAAATCTTCGTACCATAAAGACCTCGTCAAGAGAGCATAGAGTCCGTAAAGAATTTTGTCATAACTTCATTTGAATTCTCAAGTTTGCAAACCCATCTTGAAATTTTTTATTGCAAACTATTGGAAGAATGAATAGTTGTTCATGAGTGCTTCGAGTCGATAATTTACTATTGTCTGTATGGTTTTGAATCGGTGATTCACCATTGATCTATGGTTTTCTATAGAATTTGAGGGAAACGTAAATGATTTTATCTTGAGATTTCTATAGGAAAAGTATTAATTATTTGGGAAAAAATATCACGGTACCCTTTTGAATGACTTGTATTCCTTATAAAGTAATTTTACGATAAAACCAGAATCATTTCTCTCAAATCCTATAGATTACGATAAAAACCGATTGAGTTATATCGTAAATTCATGATACAGCATCGTGAATTTCCGTTTCGGAAATCGCATTGGAATGTTATCGTTTCCTATGGGAAATTTCTGTCAGGAGAGGTAACAGTGTAAGAGTAAATACTCATCATACGAAGAGAATTGGAACTCGAAAATATAATAATTCTTATAAAATTAATATAAAATTAATAAAAAATAATATAAAAATTCTGGTAAAATGAATATTTCAATTCCCATTAGTCAGAGAGTGGGAATTCTTCATACATGAGAATGTAAAATTACATATAGCATCGTACCCTGAACATGTGCTATAAATGCGCACAATCGGAACGATTACAAATATATGTAAGCCTTTTTGGGCCGCCTGATCAGCGTTGTCGGTTTAGCTGCGATCGTTAGGGCATAGGTTAGGTAGGTTTAGGAATGAGATACCCTGGTAAAAAAACCGGATGGAAACCGGATAAAGACCGGATAGCATCCAGACTGGGCCCGGAGCGAAATGGTATCCGAGTGCATCCGGGTTTTATACGGGGTTATTTTTCGTTTCGGATACACATATGGGTCTATACGGGTGCAGTGCCGGGACTCTGAAGTGGGAATCGGACATGTATCCGGGTTTATTCGGATTCCTTCTAGGAAAATTTTCGGGAAAAGGTTTTGTATACGGGTGTATCCGGGTGGTAATCGGGAACTTTGAAGCTTGAGACGGATACGTATCCGGGCTCATCCGGGAGTGATGCGGGAACGATTCATCGGAATTCATTCATAAGTCTCAATCGGGATTCATTCCGGGACTTTCCGGGTTCTATCTGGGGCAGTCTCAGACCCATGGTTTTTTATACAGGTCTATCCAGATTGTGCACGGGAACTTTGAAGCTCACAGCGGATACGTATCCGGGTTCGTCCGGGAGTATTACGAGAATACATCTTGACTTTTCCAGATGGAACCCGGATAAAGCCAAGCATATATCTGCTTTAAGCGGTGTAGTCAACGAGTAGCAGCCCGGACAAATCTGTATATGAAACCATTCTTCGAAAACTTTTTCAGATCGCATCTAGATAAATCTGGAATCCATGCCGATTGAAACTTGTGAATGAATTTCGATGATGAATTTTTGTATTACACCCGGATAAACCCGGATACGTATCCGTTTTCAGCTCCAAGATTCCCGGACACAACCCGAATAGACCAGTATAGAAAACCATCTTTCTGAAACTGTCCCAGATAGAACCCGGATACACCCGAAATAAATTCCGATTGATACTTACAAATAAATTTTGGTGAATTATTCCCGTATTACTCCCGGATAAACCCGGATACGTATTCGTTTTGGGCTCCAAAGTTTCCGAGCCTAGCCCGGATAGACCCGTGCATAAAACCATATTCCTGAAATTGTCTCAGATAGAAGCGGATAGACCCGGAATGGATCCCGATTGAGACTTATAAATAGATTTCGGTGAATTATTCCCGTATCATTCCCGGATAAACCCGAATACGTATCCATCTTAAGCCTCAAAGTTTCCGGCCACTACCCGGATACACCCGTACCCAAAACCTATTCCCGAAAATTTTTCCAGATATAACCTGAATGAACCTGGCAGTCCCGATACTGCACCCGTACAGACCCGAATATATACCCGAAAAGAACAACCTTTTCCGTATAATACCCGTATGCACCGGGATACCAGTCCGTTCGGGTCCCAGTCCGGGTTCTATTTGGTCTTTATCCGGTTTTCCTCACCAGGGTGTAATAAAAGACTCTGTAAGTGTTTTGTCGTCATCGCAGAGATCCGCTGATGTGATAGAGGCTTTGTCTCTCACTCGCAGGACCCGGGTTCAATTCTCGCTGAGCGAACTTCCAACAATTCAACTGTAAGTTGATCTTCATCGGTAATTAGAATAAGAAAAATCGTCTGCAACACTTATAAAATCGAATTATCACAAAAATTTTTTTCTGCACAAAATATAGATCGAAATTTTTTAGATGGACCCGGATAGAACCCGATCAGGACCCGAATACAAGAACCCGATTGATTCCCGAATGAACCCGTATGAAGTTCCGACACCTACACGGATCCTATACGGGTCTCAAGTCTAATTCGTGGGAATTAGATCCCGGGTAGTCCCGGATGAGACCCGGACACAAAAACCGGATAAAGCGTCGTATTGACCCGGATGAAGTTCCGATGTTCACCGGGACCTTATCCGGGTTTTTGAGCAGGGTAGGTAGGTTTCTGACAGGGTTCGATACCCGTTGGAGGAAGGATTTGATATTCAATTCGTGAATGTGCGTTAAATTCAGTCTGAAAATTATTTTTTTCAGATTTCGAACAAATTTTTTTTTTGTATTTTCAAGTATGAATTGTTGAGAAAAATCTCATCAAGGTATTTTTATGAATACAAATATTTATTGCATTTGAATAATACTGTGAAAGGTAATGGATTTACTCTCATATCCCTTACAACGGTCGCACGCATTTCACGCGCATAAGATTCTAGCCAATTGCGCGCAAATCCACTCGCAATTCACGCAACAGAAAGCGACGTACCTGTATCCGACTTTGCACGCGATTAAAGAGCTCCAATGTCATGTGATTCGCTCGTGATTCGCGCGCAAAATGTTATCTGGGCAGGTTCAATGCTTATCTATTCTTGTCGCCATTAGCGAATAATTCTATCCCATGTAAATCAGAATATTCTGAGAATATTCTCACAACATCCGTAAAACGTACTGTATCGAATATTCTTACAAAGAGCGTAGAAGCTTCGTAAATATTCATAGAAAATTCTTAGAACATTTGAATAGGACTGTTTCGAATATTCTAGGAACGTTCGTACAATATGCGTACAAAGTTTGTAGGTGTAGGTAGATTGATGAGCAGCGCATGCGCAAGCATCTTAATGACATGAATTCAGTAATGGCGGATAATTTTGTTGACAGGTGACAGACCCTTGGATAATATATCATTTCAATTTGTATTTGGGGAATGAGAAATTTATAAATGTGCATTTTAATATCCCGAATGTTTTGAGAGCGTCATGCGTGAAAAATAATCATCAAAAGTGTAATAAAATATTAAGAAATATCGTATACATCATGATTGCTTGTTGCGATCATAAGTACCTCACCCATCTATGTGAATCCATAATATTGCTAAGAATCCATGATTACAGATGTTTAATGAGTGAACAAATTGATTGTCAATTAATTGTCGGTTATATAGAGTCAAACTTTCTGAACCGGACCACTAAAAATTGATGGATTAAATTTTGCACTTTTTATTGAAGATTATTGAAGGTTTATGCAAACTAAAATAGATTCCAAAATTTTTTTGAAAAATTTCAATTTTTGCAAAAGTTATAAACAAATGAACTTTCAGGTGATTTATTGTTTAAATAACGATATCTCAGCCAATAATGAATCAAATCCAATGAGTTTTTAAGCTAGATTAAGGAATAGTAGTAGATTGAAAAAATTTATTGTATGTATAAAAAAAATAAAATTTTGCAATAAATAATTAATTTTGCAATAAACAATTGGAAATTTAACCAAGTTCTCCTTGTGCTAATTAAAAACTTTTTTTTTATCAACATTCTATAATTCATGCACTAAGAACACGCGTAAACCGATTTCAGTGCACTCAACTGCAAAAAAAGTTACGAATATTTGAAAAAAAAAAAAAACGAAAATACGCGCGACTGTGGCCTAGCTCGGACGGCATCAGCGCCGAAAGACCGAGAGCTCGCTTGTGCTCACGTTTTGAGCTACATATACACAGATAAATTCATACGAGATAAAAGTAAGTAAGCCTTTTATTTAATTATTTAATTATTTATTTATTTACATGGATGGTTTTTTTTAAATTTTTACAACTCTCGATTGCGAGTAGCTTGAAAAAATTTTACATTCCAAAGAAGTAGAATCAAACGGTTTGTAGCAGTGAAACTGGCGTGTTCCCTTGATAGCTTCGGCTGTATTAAAACGATTGACTAACTGCTTTGCGTATTTTTTGTATTCATCTCCTTTACAAAAGTCAAAATCAATTTTCTTAAAAAAATCACATGCCCATTCATAAAGTTTTTCTGTAGAAACAATAGTTTTATCTTGCAAACTAGCTCGGTATGCATTTTTTTTTACACAGCCGCCAATGCCATCGCAAGCTCCTTTTCCATGCGCAGTGGCAAAAAAGTGCCACTCAGCTCTGATGTTATAATCCCTTTCATGATATAGTAAATTCAACAAATTAAATCTGTTCTTGTATTGGGATCCAGCCCCATCAGAAAAATAAAAAAGCTTTTTCACGTTTCGCTCGCCAAATTTTCTTTTCAAATACCGAATCATTTTGGAATTGTAAAGATAAATTCCCGTGGAGTCATGATTTTCGTAATCGGAAAAAACGACAAAGTTAAGATGGTACGTTAAGATGTAATATTACAAAGAGAATAATCGTGTGTACCATCTTAGCTTTGTCGTTTTTTCCGAGTACGAAAATCATGACTCCACGGGAGTTTATCTTTACAATTCCAAAATGATTCGGTATTTGAAAAGAAAATTTGGCGAGCGAAACGTGAAAAAGCTTTTTTATTTTTCTGATGGGGCTGGATCCCAATACAAGAACAGATTTAATTTGTTGAATTTACTATATCATGAAAGGGATTATAACATCAGAGCTGAGTGGCACTTTTTTGCCACTGCGCATGGAAAAGGAGCTTGCGATGGCATTGGCGGCTGTGTAAAAAAAAATGCATACCGAGCTAGTTTGCAAGATAAAACTATTGTTTCTACAGAAAAACTTTATGAATGGGCATGTGATTTTTTTAAGAAAATTGATTTTGACTTTTGTAAAGGAGATGAATACAAAAAATACGCAAAGCAGTTAGTCAATCGTTTTAATA